>OZ010591.1:89114659-89252159 GCA_963932145.1 Acanthosepion lycidas | reverse complement strand
AAAGAGACGGCTACATTTAGGAGTTTCGACAGTAAAAGGGTGAGAGTGGGATGACAGCCTCGTAGGCTGCTTGAATTCATGAAGTCTCGGAACAAGTGAAAGCAACTCATCGGAGCAATTACAATGAAAATATTTGTAAAAAAGACAGAGAAAGGCGACGGCGCGTCTGTGAGAGAGCAACTGTAGACGAGATGCCAGATCAGTGCCAATAAAAAAAAAACAACTGATCTTAGATTTTACTTTAAAAAGTGCAAAAAACAAACGAGAGCACAATATTATTATAATATTTTCATTATAAAAAATATAAAAACATATATTAAATCGCTAAATAAAAGTTTTCATATATCAATATGATGATTACTTCCTCATGGCAATGGTTGGTATGTGGTGATATTTTTGTTTTTTTTCAGGGAAATTTAAAAACAAATTGTTACCGCTTTTCCGAAAGTTATTGGGTGGGGGCATAATGTCAGAATTAAATATATACGTGTATATGTCTCAGTTATCCTACTGAAAATAAGACCAACGCTAAATATAATAAATAAGGTCAAAGGGTGGAAGTGTGTGAGATATTTTTATGTCATCGTAAACCGGAGCTGAGACATGTCATTCTTGACGATATATATATATATATATATATATATATATATATATATATATATATATATATATATATATATATATATATGTGCGAACATATTGTAGAAAATTGGAAAGAAACTGCTTTGGTAAATAATCCAAAGTTCCTTAGTATTTTTGATATTATTTTCAAAAAATAGTGCTCGATACGAAAGTAGAGCATAAATATGATTTTGAAGTTTTCGGCTCTTGTTTTGAAACATGAGACCTCTTATGTAGCGAGTTGGAATCATATTTTTAAATAAATAATTATATATATATATATATATATATATTTATATATACGTATATATATAAGTTGAAATCACACACACACACTCATACACACATATGTATGTATGCATATATATATATATATATATATATATATATATTAGGTTGGTGCAAAATCAATGACGTAATAATGTCGTTTTTTGACGTTAAAAATACGTCAAAAACGACATTATTACGTCATTATTTTTGCACCAACCTTATATATATATATATATATATATATATATATATATATATATATTGCTCAGTATATGAAGATAGAAACACTATTTAATCAAGTAATTGCTAACATTTTACCGACATTTTTGATGATCAGGGATTAATATGTTACTAAAACTTTTATTATCCGTTGGTTAATAATGAATTGTTACATTCTCTGTTGACTATCTTTTCTCGTAATAATCTCATATTTTGTCCTAATATTCATCATATACAAGGCCCATGAGTTACTCAAGGTAGAGGGTTATTGAGGGAAGCTGTTACATGAGCGGTAAGAATATGAGGTACAAAGTGCACTTTACGTTTATATGTAGGAAAGGTAACGTTTAACTATAGGCGTAGATTAGTTAAGATTGTAGCGGTCGGAATTCGAACTCGATTCTCTGATTCCTCAATCCTAGCCGCTATCAATGACTCCACTGTGCCTCAACAGTACAAAACTGAATTTATTCATGTCGAACTGACGTATTGGACAAAAAAGAATCCCAAAATATGTTTATCTAATAAGCAAAGTGTTACTGGATATGGTGGTATATACATAAAAAACAATAGCGATAACTGTGAGAGAAAATTAAAAAAAAAATGAATTTAGAATACAGGTGATAACGATTGACAATGGATTTAAGTTTTTGAAGATAAAACAGGCTGGAAGATAGTTCCTCGAGCGAAAACTGCGACAAAAGAAACTGTTATTAGCGAAATTATGGTTACACCTGTCCCTTGCAGCAGTAAAATTATGCGACATTGCTGCCAATCTATTGATGTGCTTAAGGTTATAAACACCAGATAGCAAATAGGATAGTTTATCAGAAGAATTACCATAAAAATCTTTATAGACAGGACCGGAGTGTCTCGTGGGCATGGTATTAATGGGTAATTCGTTGGCAAAATTATCGCTGTGGGAAAATGACGGAAGTCTACATAACATGTCTGAATCGAAAACATTACAGATTCTTATTTGAATTTATCGAAAGGATCTAAATACGTAGCTGGCAAAAGGAGGCATTATAATTTAAAACTCCATATCGTACCCCATTTAATAATAGATTGTAAGCCAATTTTAGGTCAGTTGGCGTTATTTGCTATTGACCTATCAGAATTTATATATATATATATGACTAAATGTAACCGTGAATTTTCTACTAACAGCTTCATTTACCAGACTTATCTTATGAAACATACGTCCGTCACCATGCTTTCCAGCCAAATTTAGTCTTCAAAAAATTAAATTCAATGTCACTCGCTATATACGTTCTTGCACATCTAGGAAACCCTTGTGTATAATTGCTTGTGATGAATACGATTAAACCCCCTCAAAAAAAACCTAGAATATGCTTGTTAACGCTATTCTTCTTTAATACATTTTTATCACTTACTGAAAATCAACAAAGTGTCTTGTTTAGTTAACATATATAAAATCCACCGTGCAATATTTATTGTTTTGCTAAAGAAATTGCAATGATTGACTTATGATGGTAATTAATTTGCCAAATCTTGTAACATGCTGTATTTTAATAAACATACAGGTCCCATACTAAAGTCTTTAAATCAGAGCCTACTTCCAGTCACTCACAAACACACACACACATTGTCTCTCTCTCTCTCACTCCCTCACTCACTCACTAACACACGCACACACACACTCTCTCTCTCTTTCTCTCTCTCTCTCTTTCTCTCTCTCTTAATGTGGTCGTAGTTATAAAGATGTAAGATGACCCATAACCGGACCAGAGACCGCCATTCTCGTTCTCTCCCTCAACATGCCTTCTCTCTTTCTCTCTATCAAATGAACAATGGACTATTCCTGGCGACATGAGCTAAATATACATTTTATTGTGTAAGGCACTAAGACAGAAAAAAATGAAATTATTTTATTTTATTTTTGTTATCAGAGAATCAGGACAATTGCCTATTGGGTACTGTAAATTAAATGGTGATAGGTTTTGGCGAATATACACGTAAAGTGGTTCGTATTGGGGCCAAAATCGTGTTGGAGACATGCAGCTATTATATTGATTTTTCTCTTTATTTAGCTTTAAATTAATCAAATGAAAAGGAATATGTAATGTATATATATATATATATATATATATATAAAATCAAAGTTTCTTTATTCAGTGAATCTTATCAAGATGGCTAAGCCTCTTATCTGAAACGTAGATAAAATGAAATTCAGTTAGTTTAATTGTTTGTTAGATATTAAATATTTGTGTGATGGACAGTTATACTGTTACACGATTTGAACAATTTTGCTCATGCAACAGGTATGTTTGTGTGTATATATATATATATATAAATTATATATATATATATATATATATATATATATATATATATATATATAAATTATATATATATATATATATATATATATATATAAATTATATATATATATATATATATATATATATATATATATATATATATATATAAAGACATTTTTAATGTTTACACTTTCTTTTTATAGATAAAAATATTTAAGTAAATGCTCTGTTTATAATAAAGAGTATTAACAACATTTACTGACCTGAATGTCCGACAAATTTACATGGAGAATATGCGTCCTCTGATAGGAATCGAATCTGTATCCTATACAGAACCGTCATATATGCTGACGTGCCTCAACCGATTGGGCCACAGAAGAGCGTCCGGTTACTATGGTCGATTTTTAAACATAATTCTCTATGATTTTCTCTCATTCATTCATATCTGCTCAATGCGTATCCAAATGTATGACGAATGACGTCATACAATATGAAATAGGCAAAGTCTTACAAAATGTCTTAAATAATTGTCGGACTTTGCATTCTGTTGAGGTTTCTTTCAGACCCGATGAATTACTTAAATATAATTATCAAATCCTCCTAATCATTTCTATCATTTGTATACCATTGCTTGAACCGGCTTCTCATGCTCTAGATTGAGCAGCTTGTTGATAGTAGTCGTGGCTTCTGGGGGCACAGTCCTATGGTTAGAGAGATTTCAGTAGAGTTCCACCACAGAATATGTGAGCGAGCGGCGCTATATTGAGTCTGATTTGCAGATGCCCGTTGGAACAGTTGGTATGATGGTTGCTCGACAACCTAACAGTAAGGGTTTTAATTCTCGATAGTGGATGCGCACTGCTGATGCGTCCCAAATATAGGACGAAACGGCCGTCCAGTTTCTTTCAGACTCGATGAATTACTTAAATGTTATTATCAAATCCTCCTAATAATTTCTATCATATATATATATATATATATATATATATATATATATATATATATATGTGTGTGTGTGTGTGTGTGTGTGTGTGTGTGTGTGTGTGTCGCGTGCATTAAATTTAAAATGCCAAAGATACACAACAATGCATAATTTCGTTAACACTATATCAAATATTGATGAGCGATACCGTTGATACTAATAGATTGATGGATATACAAGGCAAAAAAGGGAAAAAAAATCCAAAATAGATTTGCGTTAATGTGAGGAAAATGAGAGAATACTTACCATTTTGAATAAATTGATTAAATAATAACAATAGCGATTTAGAGACATAAGTAGGCTGACAATTTTAGTTTGAGAAATTTGAACATTGGATATCGTTGGGTCCTTAAAATTAAACATAAATCTCTTACATGTCTGCTGTCACAGCAAAAAACCAGCTTAGTCTGTCGTACGAAGAAGATAAAATGAAAGTCTGCTCGTTTAGAATAAGTGAATCAACAACTGAGTCTGTTTTGTTTTCTTAACCACTAGAACCCAAAGCAGTTATACAGAATACAAAGATCTTGCACATGTTTCCCTCGAATAAGCTGAAAACAAGACACGCCATATTATTATTAAACCTGCAAGAATATTGAGAATTTACAGTGTTCGTAAGTGTGAGATCTTCATGTTACTCAATACTTATGGCAGCTCATGTGATTCCACTTGTTTGGAAAATTGTTTTAAATATTTCACTCGACTTAAAAGGCAAAATCATTCTGAACGTGAAGTCATTTACTGGTAAATTTGTTGCCCGTTATATCAGCATGTAAGTAAATGGTCACATCATTTTTCCGGTCTGTAATTGCTGTAACAAAAAGGCACTTGAAATTAATCTCACTGTAACGCAGAACCTAAAGAAAGTCGGTCATGCACTTCGGCACTAACGATCTGTTTTCAGTTTGTTTTTTTTTGTTTTTTTTTTCACGCGGTCTCATGCGGATATATTAAACAAGTTTTAGCAATAATAAAACTGACATAATATACAAACGGTTCATTTGTATCATATTTTGAAGTAAGTTCAAGAAATCTTTTGCATATAGTCTCGAAATGATTTGTTTTAATTTTGCAAAGAATTGGTGTGGCGCATGCATTTCGATTTCGAAGAAGATTCAATTGAATTTAAAGGTGTTAACCACAAAACGTGTTAATCGAAAAACACTATAAAATATACAAAATTAGTGAACTTATTTCCGTGGCCTCTCGTCTATCAAACTATTTGATCTGTCATAAGATTGGAATCAGATATTATTCAAGCACGTGATTGTCACGGAAAAAATTGAACATGCTTCGTGATTAGATATTCAAGAAGAACCATGCTGGGGTTCAGACATATGATGGAGACGATGGCATCAATGAGTAACTTCGCAAAATACATGCAATAGATATTTCTTATGCAGACTCTAGTTACAAAGAGACTCTGAGGCAAGCATATAATAAAAAAAAAAAACATGGATGTATTTAGCAAGTTCAAATTAAAATAGTCAAATTTCAGTGCAGAATTTGATGACATTGTGAATAATCTGAATAAATTATTGAGTGAAACAGGATAATTTGTAAAATAAGTGGACGTTTTCTGCAAGTGGATGTAATATGAACATTCTATGATTTAACGGCTCGACTAAACAAGGAAAAAAACAGGAAAACATCCGAATGTAAAGATGAAACAAATCATCATTATTCATTTCGTATTCTATTGGTATGTTCTATTCCGATAACCTTTTCTCAAGGACAGTTACATTATGGAACGCACTGCTGATAACCTATTCTCAATCACAACAAACTTGAACTTTTCAACTCGAGAGTCAACTTTGATATATATTCTACATATCCTCATGATATAGACTGATTTTTTTTTCTTCCTCATGTGTTGATATAACAACCTCAGTGAGTAGACTTCTATGTTGAGTTGGTCTTGGGTGAACAGAGTTAAAATGAAAAGAATAAAAACAATGCTGAATGTTTAAAGAATGTGGCTAATTCTGTTTCAGTAAAAATCAAAGGTTAATACTAGTCTGTTGAATTAAACATTATTATAATCAAATTAAAATTATATATACGTCAGCATTGTCAATAACCTTAATATTATTAAACAGAGCTCACACACTGGAAATTCCAAAACCAAAGAAGGTTACTGGTGTAAATATTTCACACGCAATTTTATTAATGACAAAATGTGTAATACAAACCTGTTACGGAATCCATAACGAAGAGCCCCATATAAAAAAAGGAAACACTTTTATTGAATATGAAGGTGGCGTTTTGCAGGGCATTGATCGCGTCTAAAACCCTAGTGAAGTGACAATAATGGGCGGATGAGAAATAATTCCACATACTCAAAAATATATAAGGAATAATGATTACGGTGTTAAAAGATTTGACAAGATTTTGTGTCATTGATAGCGACTTAAAGTAATATGTTAAGATTGGCGTGAAAAAGCGAGAAAATGAAGGATATTGGGTAAAGTGCTTCAGTTTTATCATGAGTGGAACCATCTACAATTTTGTGTGAACTTTCAAAACGCATATATGACTAGTTATATTAGAAGTAGGAGTAGTATTAATAGTATTAGTATTAGTATTAATAATAATAATCATAATAATTTTTATTATTAAAGACCACAAATAAAAAAAGTGCATTTTATTGATATGGCAGTCCCTCCAGAGTGCAATGTATCGTTGAAGTTATTCAAAAACCTGTCAAAATACAAGGACCTTGAAATAGAAATCTCAAAAATGTGGAACATGGAAACAGGGATGTTTGGAAAAGATTGCAGTAGACTAATTGAAGGGATTCTTGGAAGTCCATGCCTCAAAGAGATAAAAAAAAAAATGTTCTGACAAGTACAGCCCACACTTTACGAAGGGTTTTATCTATGTAATTATTATTTTATTTTTTTTTGCCAGTTGAAAGTATCATGATGGCATATCTAACCTTAGGTCCCTGGGCGGGATCCGGAAAGAAATGTGTAAAGGCTAGAAATCAAGGAAATAAAAATAAAAATAATAATAATGCAACACTTACAAATCAATGTCATAAAGGAAAACTAAAATAATACGCAGAAATGGCTTCATTGAAGACACTACACAAACCTACACTGTCGTTGGCGACGAAACAAGAACATGCCCAGTGAAAATAATTATCACAGCCCTATTCAATTTATGTTTACAAATTGAATGAAAATATAGTAAAAAAAAAATATGTATTAATAAAAACGACGCTTGTCTTAAGAAAAAAATAAAAAACTGTTTAACTTTTAATGAACGCGTCAATACGAAGGAAACCCGGTCATCGTGAATGGCAGGCAAACGCAACGTGAATAAAAAGATGGTAATCATACAGATTGTAAATATTTTTGTTTAAATCTTTTGTTTAATTTTTCAATTGTACAACACGCATAAATCACATAATGTTTGGTACACTAGTCAGCATATATCAAATTGGAATCTCTACAATTGCCATATTTTAATGAAATCGTAACGTTACTCTTTGAATTTGTGAATTTTCCCAATAGAATTAACTATTCTTTGAAACGAAAGAAAAGTTCCAGTGAATTCCCAACGAATACAAACATTCAAACAAAAACCTACAATGGAATTTCCGTTCGTTGTGGCGCAGAAATCAATAATGGAATTGGAAAATCCTGTTCGTTATGCAACAGCATTTGTCAAGCCAATTCCACCAAGTTCAATAATAACATAGAAACATGACCAAACCAAGATAAAATATGCAGCAAATGTTTGATTTAGTTGTTCAATCGAACCAGGGATTATAAGAGTTAAACTAAATCATTATTTACTTTTCGATCGAGAAATGAATAAAATATTGAACTTGATGCGAACAGAGGTTGGTTGATTTTGTTGAGCGGCATATCTACTTCTGTGGTTCATTAAATGCTGTAATCTTCATATTTTGAAAATAATTTTATGGGTCCAACTAAAAATACTTTGAATGCAGTTATACCTGCCTTCTACTATAGGTAAACTTTTTTTGCTGGTCATGTTTTAAAATGTATTTATGATCATTTATTATAAAAAAAAAAAATTCTGGTATTTTTCTACTAAATTTCTATCTTGTTTGTGGGTTCACTATTTTCCCATAGCTGGGACACCCTAGCAGGTGCTAGCAACCTGTGTCAATGTTGACCTGGGAACAACATCAATTAAGAGGTCTTACGAGTAAATCTAATTAATGTAGCACATGGGGACATCAGTAATTCCAGTTATACTTGGAGCTCTCGGATTGATTGGAAAAAATTCTGACAGACACATTGAAGCCCATGCCTTAAAGAAATACAAAAGTTATCCTAACAATTAAATCTCACAAATTGCAAAGTGCTTTATCTATGTAAAATGTGTGTGACGTTATCGTGTTTTGTATACAGAAGAAATGAAATGAAATAATAATAATAATAATAATAATAATAATAATAATAATAATAATCACGGCTTGACAGTGTGGTTCAGTATCTGCACTGGAATATCTGCAACTACTTAGGGAAGGAAACGAAAAGAAATTGGTATGAACACAACCCAGACCCGATTAGGGAGATAGGACCTGTTACAATTTCATGTCACTAAACAATACACACAGACAGAACAATCAAATTTAACCGCCCATAGATTGTTATTAGAGATCAAAGCAAAAGAAAGTGTCTCTTTATTGATATGGCATTGCCTGCAGACTGCAATATATCGTTGAAGATCTTCAAAAAGCTGTCAAAATACAAGGACCTTGAAATCGAAATCTCAAAAATGTGGCACACGGGAACATCAACAATCCCTATTGTATCAGGTACCCTCCGATTGGTTGGAAGAGATTCCAGTAGACTCAGTGAAGGGATTCCTGGAATCCCATGCCTTAAAGAAATAGAAATAAAATGTCCTCACTAGTACAATCCACACCTTACAAACGTCTTTGTTTATGTAAATATATGTGTGTGTGAGTGTGTGTGTTTTTCTTCTTTTCAAATAGGTCAGTGGAATATATTATGATTCCATTTCTGACCTTATTCTTTGGGCGGGAATCGGAAGGGGAAGTATGCACACCACAAATCAAAAGAAATTGACCAATATCATCATCATCATCATCATCATCATCATCATCATCATCATCATCATCATCATCAACAACAACAAAAACTACAATAATAATAATGCATAGGACGACATCAATAATTCCAGCTGTTGTGACATATGTGGACATCAATAATTCACGTTTTTGTGGCACATGACAACATCAATAATTCCAGTTGTTTCTGGACCATCGGATTGATCGGAAAAGATTTCGATAGATGCACTGAGGGGATTCCTGGTGTCCCATATCTTAAAGAAATCCAAAATGATGATGATGACGATGATGATGATTGCCATGAATTAAGTTTCCTTTTTATAGCTAATAATCAATGCGTAGTGACAGCGGTTAACTATATTACTGCAAGATGTGGCTGCCCGGAAAATTATTCAGCCTTATTGCACGTACTAAAGAAGAAAAAATAAAAAGTTTGAAATTCAGTTATCATACATATCGGTGTTTCCTGCTTCCATTAGCCATTGTATGTATATATGTGTTGATGTATTCAACAATTTTCTTTTTGATTTTATATATCTGTTGTGTATATTTGTTTGTAAGTGCAGTAGTTTTGTTATGTATATGGATGACCCATGCCCTTTGTGCCTCCATGAGAAACTACACATTATTAAGCTTCTAAACAATAAAAATCTATTAAACAACAGGCATGAATTAACGGTTTTCTGCCGACACTACCAAACTTACGCTCTGAATAACTAGCTAAAAACACGCATACAATAAAATAAACTATAAAATCCATAGCCCATATACATAGTTTTAATACCCTAAAAGAAAGATAACCCTTTATGAAGTCGTCAAAAAATAAACGTTACGGCTTTTTTATATACACAAATCCCTTTCATAAAGAGATATAATAAAAGAATAAAATAAAAAAAAATAAATCTCCATAGACGATCAAGCCAGACTATGCGAAAACTTCCTCCCCCGTTAATTTAGCCACCCCCTCCTTACCCTGACCCGTCTTCTTTGAAAGTAACTCTATACTT
Source organism: Acanthosepion lycidas (assembly GCA_963932145.1). Taxonomy (NCBI): domain Eukaryota; kingdom Metazoa; phylum Mollusca; class Cephalopoda; order Sepiida; family Sepiidae; genus Acanthosepion; species Acanthosepion lycidas. The sequence goes on along the minus strand of OZ010591.1, from coordinate 89,241,701 downwards.
ATACAAATTATTAACACCTCACCCCTGCCTATTCTAAACAATTCGCCCTTGATGTTACCATGGAAATTTTGACTTCAATTCTGAATATAATATTAAAACACGTAAATTTCAGAAATAAGTCATTCCCAAAAAAATTTCGCTTGAAGATGGAACAGAGCCTACTTTAACTCAAGTTAATTCAAATATTATTTTGAAGTTTTCGGCTCTTGTTTTGAAATATGTGACCTCTTATGTAGCGAGTTGCAATCATATTTTTAAATAAATAATTATATATATATATATATATATATATATATATATATATATATATATATATATATATATATATATATATATATAAGAGACTCACTAATTAAAACATAGCTTTCTTTTAGGTTAGTTTTGTGCAATGGGATACGACTGGAAATGAAACGGTTATCTCTGTTATCCAATTTTAATCCGTTGTCCATTTTCACCACCCGTGCATCCAGACATAGAACATCTAATTTTCCGAAGCGGTCAATCATCTTCGTACCGACCAGGCTGCATGTTGCTTAACTTCTATGACCATACGAAAACCGATGTTTCAACGTGATTTAGCTGAATGTATTACCACTTGAAGTTAGTCCCGATAATATTCTTTTTAAATCGATAGATTTTTTTAAATTAATAAAACATTATAAAACACACTAGCATCTTCATTATCATCGCCATCGGTAGCAAACTTCATAAATATTTTCTTACATCAATTCAGGAAAAATATTAAGAATACAGAGAAACAATAAAATTGTGTTTTCCAAGCCTCTCTTCCTAAATATATCAAAGTCATATCATAAACTGAACTTTCCTTATTCACATATGTTTTTTACACAGACACATTTTTTGAAAAGGCATATAATATTTTGTTTTTATTTTTAACTTAATAAAATCTTTCAAAAATTTAGATTTGATCTTTAATTTGTAGATGTCGTTTGCTACATGATAGTATATAGTTTCTAAATGAATTATAAAATTAAGCCTAAAATATTGAACCACACATACTTTCTCTTTAATGAAAATTCAGGATGACAATAGTAGCTGTACTTTTATTTACGAATGTTATTTTCTTAATGACATTGACCGCTTATCAATCCTGATTGACGGTAAAGAAAGAGAAGATTTTTCCATTGTTTTTTCTAATTAGTTGGAAGAGTATATTCCGACAGACTAATGTGTAAGAGCAAGAAAAATAAGACGAACAAGTAATAAGTGTATGTCTGAATGGCCACCTCTTTCCCTGTGTGTTATTTCAACGCTTGGAAGCAAGAAATAAAGTAAGATGGCCTTCCATCTTGAAACTGATTTTATTGTCTGTTTTTTTTTCCGAGTACAAGAGAGAAATTATTTTAATTATATGTACATTTGATGACACACACTCAATTAGGCAGTCATTCATATACACATTTCCTGCAACCTCATTTTTTCTAGATACATTACTACCCTTTTTGGTTTGAAAAGTTTTAAGAATATATATATATATATATATATATATATATATATATATATATATATATATATATATATATTATGAGGTCTAACTGGAAAGTAACGCGACCTGGGTTTTTTTTTTTCAACGTGAGAGATATCGTCCAGAGGGCTTTCTTGCCGCACTTTTAGATGATCAATGAGCAAGTCTACAAAGATATCCCGCGTCGTTTCCTTCGCTCAGTGCGTGATGAAATATGTGGCATCCGTCAGTTCCTAGCCTCGAAGAACATCTTCGTGTTGGAAAATACTCCCTATTCACATGATCTTGCTCCCTGTGACATATTCTCTTCCTGAAGCTCAAAGGAGATCACGAAGGAGAGACGTTTTGAAGGCGTGGCATCCATCAATATGGTCCTAACGACGGAACTGTAGGCTATAAAAGATGAATCCTTGCAGCAGTGCATGAAAGCGTGACATAGAACGATAAAAATTTCCATTAAACACGAGGAGTTTATTTAGAAGGGAAAAGCATGTAGTTTGTTGTTTACAAGGGAAATTAAATTGTTTGTGACACCAGTACTCGTTATTTTTCAGTCAAAAATCGACTGGCAAATTAATGCGGTTAAGTTTATTTTTTAAAATCTTTCTCGTCTTATATCTTATTTCATTTCTGGAAATAAATTATATATAAATTGTCCTAAAGATCTTTATTTTCGAGGGATTTTGTCTATACTTTTTACACATTATCAAATGTATAGATGAAAGCATTTGTTAATAATGTAAATAATTAAAGCACTCGACAATAATATAAATAATATATCCTGGTTCCCCAAAGATGAGACAGAAATTATCTGATTAGTATTATTATATCTATAAAGTCTGTTTTTTCTTAAAACATGACAATTTGCTTGAGTTAGCTTGAGTTTTGTTTAAGAAGTCTGCCAACTGAATGGATAAGATGAAACATAGTTACTTTATCGAACGTCAGATACAACATTCAATCTTATTTCATGTACGAAGACAAATGTTCGTACTTGAAAATTTCAGACAAGTTGGATGGTACTAGTTTTCGATTGGAAGAAAAGGACAAGTTTTTATCTCCCTAACAGAACAGGGCATAGAAATGGCGGATTTATTTTCAGAATAAAAATTAGTTTGGCCCAAGGCACAATTATTTATCTTGGTGTAAATGGTAACTCTCATGTGGAAAAATTTGATTTTTTTTGACCGATCAGCGTGTGATTCTTTTTATTTGTAAATTCTAAAATATTTCTATTAAATATTTTTCAGGTATGTAGGTTTCTCAGTTCCAGTAGATGTTATCGCTCTTTCCAATATTGATTGGGGTTTCCTCCTTAAATTTTGTTTGAAGCAGTAGTCAAAACCGACATTTTGATAATTTCATTTTCTCTTCGCGTTACGTCCTCTATACATTTTAGTAGTTACTACTGTGGAAAGTCCTCAAAATTTATGCTGTTAGGAAGAATACTTTGTGATTGTGTAGACTCATTCCACCAGTTTCGAAGAAATTTCCTCCACGCTTCAATCGCTCGAGTTAATTTTTAATCATTTATCTGAGAACATACAGTTAAAAGATTTATCATTTCTGAGTGAATTCCGCGGCAGGTTTAATAATGTTTTGGCTTTGTAGGATAGTCGCGATATACACCAAAACTACCCCTAGTATAATATATTTATTAATTCTGTTAAAACTGGTCCATGCACAGAGTTATTTAAAGAATCTAGTGTTTACCAATTCAACATTTCCAATTTTATGTTGAGTTCATGGTAATACCATCACTGCTTTCATACCAATTCCAGAATATTTTGCGTAAAGAATATTTATTTCAGGTTCAATATCATTTTAATTGCAGATATTGATAACGATGTAATCAAAACCGCAACAACCTCATGATCTTTACTTTGATCTAGTAGGAGAAAGCAAGAAATCTATTTTGTAGTAGCATATTATTATGCAATGTAATATGGATTGTTTAAATGATTACTGCCTATCTCTGCAAATGCTTGCGTATATATGCACAGGGAATATCATTGGAAGCGATTAAGTATATTAGAGAAATCATGTCATTTTCGTATTAATCCTGATGAGGTTTGAAATATTTCGGTATTGGAATCCTCGCTGGACGTGTCAGACATTTTCTATCGAAATTGTTCCTTGATCAAAATCTTGCAATTCCGAATTCGGAACTCCGATAGGGGTTTCTAATGAAGAGCTGAAGAAGCCGTTGTTGACTTATGCTGCTGTGAGGAATGCATAACTGGTATACAGATTACTATTGGAGAGTTTTGTAATTTCCTACAGCTTTTTAATGAGATATATATCATAATTTTATCCCCTAACAGAATAACCGCCACGGAGTAGCTGAGTTTCGTAGAACGGCAAGCGAATATTTTATGCAATGTTTCTCAATATTTTCAACATAGTGTATCCACTTGAGATAACTCTGTACGAAGACTAGCATGCATTGTTCATTGATATGCGATAAAACCCACATTTTTGGATACAGTTGTAATTCCAGATTTTTTTTTTCATGAAAACCAGTAACGTGTGTTTATGGTCAGGGAGGGAATACTATTTTCAAATGTTCTGTTTTAATGTATAACGTTATTATTATTATTATTTTTATTTTCTTTGCTTTCTGGCGTTTACACATTTCTTTCCAGGTCCCACCCAGGGACCTAAGGTTAGAAATGGCATCATGACACTTTTCACTGACAAAAAAAAAAAAAAAAAAAAAAAAAAAATTACATAGATAGAGCCCTTCGTAAAGTGTGGGCTGTACTTGTCAGAACAATTTTTTGTATCTCCTTGAGGCATGGGCTTCCAGGAATCCCTGCAATTAGTCTACTGCAATCTTTTCCAACCAGTCCTAGGGCTCCAACTACAACAGGGATTGTTGATGTTCCCATATGCCACATTTTCGAGACCTCTATTTCAAGGTCCTTGTATTTTGACAGCTTTTTGAATATCTTCAAAGATACATTGCAGTCAGCAGGGACTGCCATATCAATAAGGATGCACCGTTATTATTATTATTATTATTATTATTATTATTATTATTGTTATTATTATTATTATTATTATTCACTTTTTTTAATTTTCTTGACTTACTAATTTCTGAAAAGATTTTCTGAAGCGCAACACTAGTTTCTAAGTGCATTATCTAGTTTTATTTTATTTATTTTTTTTCCATTTCTGTTTTTCTCTGACTTTCATTCACTCTCTTTTTGTTTCAAATAAAACTTTTCAAGGCCTTTCAAATAAGGATTTTTTTCCCACGGAAGTATATTTTTTCTTGAATTGTAATACATCCTTCAGCTAAATGAGATACGATTACATTATTTGCTTATTCCTATGTTATATGTTCAAAATTTATTAACTTTAATTTAGAATCGAATTGGTCACAGAAATACATTGTCACATTTCCAATTTAATAATTGAATATTATACTGCAGTCTTACATTGGTTTTATGTGAGCCGAAGACATCTAGTTTGTCCGGTTATCAATTTTGTCACAATATGTTGTAGCATTCAAAGGATCAGTTGCAGATTATCATATCTGTCAGAACGTACCGTATCCAAAGTCCAGTATGTTGAACTTAACCATATTTTTTGTGTATTATATCTAGAAACTGGCATTTGTTCCAGTGTTTCATGGGATAGTAAAGCCATATATTTGGGATGAAATATCTTTATAAATAAAAATAATCGCATTGCTACTGGAAGCTTCCGTTTCAATGGCTGACATTTTCTTTCCAACAGTGGAATATTGGCATTCAAAAATGTTACAGTTATCATGAAAATCGCTATTAATACACAATTGATTACTTTTTCTCTACTACACAAAGCTTATTTAAACCTCCGTAGAAGTTCATTTTCTCGGAAACAATTGTTTTCTTCATTTTGTGTATAATATAATATGACCCTAATTTTATTGCCACGAACAATTACGTCGACAATCATAAGGCTGTCTGAGTGTTATAATATATTTTCTCTCACAATATGTAATGATTTCATTTGAAACCAAGCTGACTTTAGTTCAATCCAATAGAAGATGTGTCCTAAATGTTCTATGGGCATTCCTTCCATACAGACAATATCATGGTTTGCATATTTTAACCTGACATCGTCTGAAGCTGGAACCACTTTACTGTGTCCTATTTTCTATTTAAAATGCTTCTAATTTTAAATTCTTAGTCGATTTTTGAAATATCATGTGACGGATTATACCCTCCGATACCAATAACAAATTGTTCGACCATAGCATTGTTTGTTATCCAAGCACGCACCCCCACAGGTAACCCATATGACGGACAATGGAAATTGACGCCTCCATCAGCGACACGCATGGACGAATTATACTCAGTAGTAATGTTGACGGTCTCCCATGTTTAGCCTATTTCTAACGATGTAATATCGCAGACTTATCGCGAGCCAAAACGCTGTTTAATTGGCAAATATTCCGATGATATCCTTTCTTTAGTCTCACGAATTCAAACTATTACAGCTAAGACATGTTACATCCACGAAATTGAAACACTCTCACTTCCCCCATATTCGATTATCAAATAAGAAGTAACATTCAGAAACTTTTTTTTCACTAATAAATGCAAGTGTTAATGATCAGGAGTCCATGCGAATGCTTCCCTGAAGTTTGTAACGTCTTCATCTTATTGGTCAATCTCTATGCATCTTCAATATCCTCATAAACTTTACATCTTGAAGCTTTTTGCTATGTTAAATTAACAACACTCATCGAGCAACCTGCTATCTTGTGTTACTCTCCATCCTTGCATTGGTTGAAAGTTAGCAAAAAAATGTATATAAGTTTACATTTTTCCATAATGACGAATAATATCGATGTCTTTAAACAGTTCATTGGTAAATCTTACCTGTGTATTGTTATTCGATCACGAAGGACAATATTGGCCATTACGTATTATTGATAAGGGCTGCTTCATACAGAAAATATATTAGGCTCTTTCGAAGACTAAAAATTATATGGTTAGTTTTTCACTTGTTCACTACATTTTAATAACGTATTCTGTTTTAACTCAAGTTTAATTTACCATGGAGCAAAGCTAACCATTTCTGTTTCGTCTGTTGCAGATAGTTGCCTTCATAAACGAAATCTATAAAGGGTGTTTCATTAAGAAGGATCAAAGTCAGTAGTAAATAAATCCGTGTTATTGGTGAAAAGTTATTTATTTTTCTATTGGATCATGTTGTTTATGCCACTTCAATTATGTGTGAAAGAATAATATAGCCCAAATATCAGTCAAATCTGAAAGAAAAAGAAAAAAAATCGTTAGACGCTTAAACTTAATTCACATTTAAAATTGGTGCAAGTTATAGGATCACCCTTTTAATGAGCATTCATGGAGTGGAGTAAATTTAAACAGACAATGAGATAAACATGTAAAAACATGAATTATATATGTATTAGGTTGTTGCATATATTCATTCATTTTTCTTCTGATGATTATTACGAAGAATAATCATTCGTGGCCATTTTTGCTTCTTAGTAAGTCTGATCATTCTCTGAATATTTTAATTAAAATTTATATAAAATTTTTAATTCATATTAGACACTCATATGAGATGGAATGCCAAGTATACACGAATGGACATCATTGATATCTTCTTTTTGTTTTAATGAAGGTCAAAGAGCATCCAAATCTGGAAAGATGTGTTCAGATATATCGTCTAGCCAATGTCATTTTGTTACATTTTATTTTGTTTGTATATTTGTTTTTTTTATTTTTTTTATTTAGTTTCCGACATTGCGATAAACATAAGATCTACCAAGAAAAGTAAAATGTAAGAACGTTTACGCAAATTATCGTTGGATGACCTAATGGTTTCCTCTCATATATATCAGCTTATTACATATATTCGTTTCTTTTTTTTCTGGTGTTCTTCAAATGATCTCGAAGAATAATATTTCGTAGCATTTTTTTTTGGTTCTTAGTTGCTCTGGTCACCCTGTGAAACTTTCGTATAACGTTATAGACATTTTATTTCAGGTTAGAAACCAATTTGAAATGTAATGCCAAGTAGACAAAAATGAGCATGTTTGACGTCTTTTTCCTTTAAACAAGTTCTCAATGCGGCTCATTATAGTTGTGCTATTTAAAGGAGAGGAAACTTTTCAAAACAATCATAGGCTCAGTGTTAAACTGGATGTCGAACACTTAAACCCGGACCAAGAGGCAATTCAGCTTGAATAACCTGACAATAATTATTTAAAGTGACAATGCTCGCCACCCACCAACATCGGTTTCCATGAACATGCATGCAATTAAAGAACAGCCATGTTTGGGAAATTATACAAATCCGGCAATATTCTCCAGATTTAAACCAATCCGGATATCACCTTTTTGGGCGCTTTCTAATCGTTCGTAAAAGATATGAAGCTTAAAACGTGGCTTGATGAATCATTCGAGTACAATCTATTGATTTCTACCGTCGAGGCATTGAAAAGTTTGGAAATATCTGGTAATGGGTTGTAAGCATTTAAAGGGAATACATTGTTGAGTAATTCATAAGAACATTATTAAATGAAATATTAAAAACATGAAATGAAGGTAAAACGTAATACTTATTCTAAAAATAACTACGTGAATGCCTGTAGGTATATATCAGTGCGCTCATTAATTATAATTAAGAGTTACACAGCAAAGATTGAATTCACTAGGATATAACATGGTATTTATCAAACCACCCACGAGGATTGAATGTGGCACAAGGCCTCTTTAATGTGGGTATCTCCGAGCCCGTAGGCTCAGCCAAAAATAAATAACCATCCAAACCCCCCGAGGGGGGGGGCAGTTCCGTCAACCTCCCCCAACGAAACTCTACCCTTCGGCGGAGCTTCGTCAGGGTTCCTCCCTGCAAGCAGAGAGTTCTACAGACACCGGACCCGGCAGCTCACAAAGCACAGATACTACACTTTGATCCTAGCCACCGGGCTGAGCGGGTATTATTTTTTTACATACTAGGATATAACATATACCTCACTAATAATGTATCTATTTCCGTAACCAATTAGATATATAACAATTATATGTTTGTCTGGTTACGTTGCTATATTAAACTTTCAGCGAGTACATCTCGCCCTACTTACATAAATGATTCTAAAATGTTGGGTTGATCAACTACACTTACGTTTGTCTATAGAAATAATAACTCCTGTGAACACATTAATATATGGCCACGAAAACATAATTATTTTTCCACATGTACTACAATGTACTACAATTTTAATATTTAGTTCTGCTTACTCTGGCTCAAGCTGTCACTAGTATAGGAAAAAAAAGAAACGAATTAAATATTAGATTATACGGATTTAATCGGTTTGAATCGTATTCCCAACAACTTGACCAAGAGAAAAATAATCAGATGTGCCCCTTTTAAATTCTGTTTTACTTGAAATATTCAGTACCCCATCTTAAATGATATTAGAACGTAGACTGCTATATAAACTAAAGCGTAAAAGCAAGAGTTCCACGATTTTTAAAAAATGACATACATTGTTATGCCCAAACTCATTATCATCCATTGATCGCAATTTCATTGAAATTGTACTAAACTGTACTGCATATTCTTGTTCACAGATTTTTCTTTATGTGCTGCGCGGGTCCTAAACAATATTTTGAAACCAGATTTGTCATATTGTTCACGTACCAAATAGTATCAACCAAAAGTAACATACAAACCGATATTAAAATCCGAAAATGTGTAGAGTAAATTGTTGGTTGTGTAAACCAACCACTACTAACCAGTAATCTCTAAGCCCTATCTTTATCCAACCTCTCTCTCACCTTACTTCTTCACTACGAATCTAAAGTGTCCGCCCCGTTTACTTCCTCCATTAGCGGAGCAGGTTTTCGTTCTAATGAGGTGGACATGTCGTCGTCGTTGTAATAATAATAATAATAATAATAATAATAATAATAATAATAAAACATCTTCTGCAGTCTACATTGAGCTCTCCCTAGATTTATATCCTGCTCGGAATGTTCCCAGTCAAAACACACACACACACACACACACAAACCTATATATATATATATATATATATATATATATATATATATATATATATATATATATATATATATATATATATATATATATATCGAAGTGCACATAGAAGTCAACACTTAGAGCCGACAGTCTGTTTCATGCTAGATGCAAAAAGTGCTCGTGGCCTGACGATTGCATCTAGCATGAAATAGACTGTCGCCTCTAAGTGTTGACTTCAATGTTCACTTCTATATTTACACACGCTCTATCTCTGATATCGAGCACTTTATCCCATAAATATAGCTCATCTTAAGACTATATTTCTTCATATATATATATATATATATATATATATATATATATATATATATATATATATATAATATAATAATATTTTTTGTTTAAAAATATGATTCCTTCGCTACATAAGAGTTCTCATGTTTCAAAAACGAGAGTCATCCAAATAATTAATAATAAAATTAAGTTGGATTGAGGTGTTCTTTTCTATTTTCTGCATACCTGCACAAGGATATATATATATATATATATATATATATATATATATATATATATATATATATGGAATGAAACAGAACAAATATAAAGAAACATGTATAGTCAGTAAAGAATTATTACAGTTGCATAACCTTATGAAAGATATCAAGAAAGATTTGAAATTGTAAGACTGCCTCACGGAAAGATGCGTACAGACATTAGAATCGGGCAAAAATTTGGATGGAAGAATATTCACAGAAATGTAGATAGTAGGACGTAAACAAGGCATTGTAAGATGGTCTTGGACAAAGCTGCACAACGACAGTACGAACTCACGCAGTCATAGGACTAATGGTGATGTACAGTTAAAAATAATTTTGAAATCTGGCTAGACGATTTTTAATAAAATTTAATGAAGATATTCATTTCACTAATCCGTTAAGAAACAATTTATTCAAAATCTTTAAAAAAGACAAAATTTAGGAAATATTTGGAAATGATTAGACCTACCTCCATTAAAAAAAAAAAAAAAATTATTTAAACTACCATACCTTAATTCTGCTTTGTATTTGATTACTTTCAGTTAGGTACCTCCACGAGATCGCTAAAAAAGAGCATAGTATGAAGAAAAAGTCGCCAAACTTGACGGAAACAAAATTTTATTGTCTAAATGTTTATTTTGTTATTATTAAGAGGAAAGATCAAAGTATTTTTGGCGGTGGGGGTGTATGTTTTTACATTTTTTAATCGTTCTTAGCACGTCCGAAATTTTCGTTAAAAATCTTTTCTTTTTTTTTTTGAGTCAGCAAAATTGACCATTTGTTTTCAATTTTATAAAAAAAATGAAATCTCACTTTGAAATTCTTTTAAATATCAATTTTCATTTTTTCAAAACTTATTTTAAGAAAATCAGAAATTATAATGTTTATTTAATATAATTTGAACCAAGCTTAACTTTGCTTCTGCGCCTAAAAGATGTAATTTGAAAATAAAACAAGGCAAGTCATAAATTTCGCGTCACTTGACAGGTGATGAATGAGATATTGACAGATTCCGTGAGGATAATTTATTCTACGGAAGGAGAAATGAGAAATTATTTACGTTTAAGTGAACAAATTATTTACATCGTTATTTCTAAGGAAAACTTTCAGCGCTCTAATGTCTTTGTTGTTTTTTGTACTTAGCTTTCACCTTTACGTTTACGATGCTTTATAGAAAATACATTATAAAGAAATTAAATTAAGTCTTTTAAGAGCGAGATTAAATTTCATATTTCATAATATTTCTTATGAAATTTTATCAGAAGTGTACATAAAATACTATAATTTTATGTACATTTATTATATTTTACTGTGTTATTCGTATTTTCATTCAATTTATTATCAATTTTGATGTTTAATTTATGGAAAAAAGTTATAACTGAGATTAATACAAAAATAAGATCATATAAATTTCATAAGATGATACTGATACTTGTAGGTACCCTTCTGAGTAGAAATTGAAAAAATCAAATTAACTTCTCCACACCTGTTTCGCAAAAGTAAAGGCCTTAACATCGAAGAACAAGACTTAACTCATATAACGCAAATTAATTGTATTCTGGTTAGTCTTCCGTACTTTATAATTACAGCCAGATTATAAAACAAAAATTACATTTCCTGGTCTTCTGAGTAGTCAAAATTATACAATTTACAATAAGAACACTTAGGAAACCCGATGCGGCTTTTAACTAATTTTAAATATTTTAACAACTTAAATGTAAAAATCTATTATAATTAAAAAATAACAAATATTTGTAATAAAAATTAATTTTTCATCGAAAAAAAAATTGCTTTCAGAAAATATTGTCCATATTCATAAAAACAATTAAAAGCAAATAAAAGCATTTGGAATTAAATAATATCTTTGTTATTATTGAGTTTTTTATGTTACAATTCAGAGCTGATTTTCAGGTAGGCGGGGGTCCAATTATAAACAAACAAAAAAACATAATTTGCATTCCTCAAAGCCTTGTGCTTTTAACTATTGTAATCACTAAACCTGACGCGATCGAATTTCTAGCGTTTTTATAAAATTAGTTAGGTGGGTAATAAATATAAAAAAAAATATTTCTGGCATGACTTTATTAAAAAAACATATTTATAATAATTTCGATCATCTGTGAAAAGTTTCTGAATGTTTCATTAACACCCGACAATTATGTTTATTTTTGCAAGATTTTCCGATTTAATGTGTGTCACACACACGCATACACATACACACAAATCGTGCTAAAAATTGTATGCTATTTTACTAGTTCCGGTGATACAAAGAGAAACAAGGTTTGTTTAATCAGAATTTAGAATGTTCTCAAAAGAAGGAACAATTAAAAAAAATAATTTAAATAAACTTTGATCTTTCCGTTTAATAATAATATAAGCATTTAGACGATAACATTTTGTTTTCGTCAAATTTAGCGTCTTTTTCTTCATGCTATGCTCTGTTTTTAGCGATCTCTAAAAATTGAAAAAAATATGTGGACCTAATATGATGTAAAATCTGGAATTAGATAAATCTTATATACACTGTTTTTTTTTATAAATGTATATGTTTAAAAGATTAAGTTACACATTATCTTCCGTCTGACAGTGTAGAGTAATTTTTGCTTATGCCGATAGATTGGAATCAAGTTTGCAGTACTGTTTTGTTTGGAAAAGAAAATCAAATATTGCCGATGAAGTAAAACAAGATTTTGTCTGAAATTATTCTTACAAGGAGCAAACAAGGCAAAAACTTCCCACAATTCCTTGTCTTGGGGTTAATTATTTTGTTTATAGATAAAGATGGAACACATTACACATGATGGAATATTGTAGGCTGAATAAATAGATTGTGAGATAAGGAAAAAACACATTAAAAATGATTTAAAGAAAGAGATACAAAACTTTGTGAGGAGTAAGTGTAACTCATACTGGCGATCTGTTTCATCTCACCTGCTCACACTCTGGCTGAAATTGCTGAGGAAGTCAATTATCGAACAAGAAATAGCGACAAAATCGAATTGTTAATATCAACCATGAGTGTACAATGTATTATTGTGCATAATTTGCTTATCGGAGATGTGGCGCAAGGTATTTGTTATTCTCAATTAGATGTGCAATTTTTGATTGAGAACAGAAACAGAGCCTATATTCGGCCTCTACAAAATTTGATTTTCTCTTATGGCTGACTATTTAAGATCTGAATGATATAATGTTTAAAGAACCGGTTAAAGACGGCTGATCTTTAAAAGAGAAACGCCCTCACAGATACTAGAGTTAAAGGCAAAAGATTTGAAATTAGATTTATAAAAGTAGGATGGCCCAATAAACGATGTTGGTTACAACAATTTTGATACAAGAGTTCGAATAAACAGCGTTGATAATAATATAACTTTTAGGCATGCATCTATATTAATAGTTCTAAAGCATTTCCTGTATTTATTGCTCAGAGGCAAAATTTCTGAATATTTATTATGTACAAGTATATAATTCTGGCACAAGGCCGAAAAAGGGAGGGGTTGAAGCTGGTTTTAACTAACTATCCGATACCTAGCTAATTCGATTTACGACCCATTCATATATTACAATTTCCTCCGTTCACCACAAGAACTCGTCCGTCACCAATCAGTCCTCCATACACCATAATACCACATTCTCTCAACATTTATTATGTAAAAAGTTACATAATTTTCGCAGAAGGCCGAAAAATGTGAGGCGTTGAGGCAGGTCCACACTAACTATCTTATACCTAGCTAATCCAATTCACAACCCATTCGCTCATTACAATTTATCCATTCACTATAAGAAATCGTCCATCATCAATCAATCTCCCATGCACCATAATACCACATTCTCTCTAGGGGGGAACTAAAAAACGTTCTCCGTGCCATAAAAATTTAATGATACTCAAATATGTATATAAATCTTTGATGAAAAAAATGAGAGGGGAAGGAGAGGCCAAATTTCTGACACACCTTCACACATTCAAATAAAATCGTGTCTATGTTGATCGTAGATATAAGTTCAAAACAACAAATGGGTCCAGACGAACATCCATGATTAAATCGCTACAATTACAAACCTTGAGAAGCTAACACAGCGTACATTGCCAGTCTCATCTGATTTTCCCTCTCTTAGTTAACACGTCTGTTACACCCTGCCAGTACTTAACAAATAAAGGACTGATCCATCTTAATCTTATCGAAGGACGATAGCGATATATCACATAACCTATTTGCTTTCAGTGAAAGAATGAAAGAATGGGAAGAAACAAGATTTTAAGATCTGTTTCCCAGAAATGGAACAAAAGTTATCAATTTCAAATCTACTCATGTCTATTCACTTCTTAAAATAACGACCCGTATCCATATCTATGATTGTTATTGCAGTATTGTTTTAAATATTTCAAGTTCAAATATCAAATGATGCGGTAAGTGGAATTTCTGAGGATAATTTATTGTTGTTTAATTAGAAATGAGGTTATTAAATAGTTAAAGTAAGAATTAAGTTTCAACAGAAAATTCACATAGGAAAACTGGATTTTTTTTTCACGGGTCTTTCTAGGTTAATATTAGTACTTAAAATATATTGGCATAAACAAAAAAAGAAATTTAAAATAAGTGTGGCTACATATTCATAATTTCTATGACATTTTGACATCCTTTTATATCAGCAGTTCTCGAACCTTTCCGTCTTCGTGACCTCTAGCTCACGTTCCGTGCACCGTCTTCATCCATCCATATTACGACACTTCTTCCTTGGTAATTATCTAGCAAATTCAAATTAACTAATCTAAACCAAAACGAAAATCCATGACAACATAATTATATCTACACTACAGCTCAAATGTCTGCGGCTGCTTAGTCATTTTTAAATACGCCCATAAATTGGTCGTTTTGTACTTTAAATAAGAGAAAATTATAACACATGATTAAGGAAATATGTGAGACAAATGTTTTTATTAAAAATGTAATGACAAAAAGCATTTGGATTAAATTTTGCACTCGCCAATTTCTGCATCACTGAATTTTGTCATTTGTTGCAAACTTTTCTTAAAGTGTATAATAAAGTCGATAATTTATTCCATTCTATTTTCAATGGTTTTAAGATGTGTTTTATTTTTCACTCTTAAGTTCACCCCATGCTAATTTTGGGGGCGGCATCAAACTTTTGTATTGTAGTGCACATACTTGTTTTATACCTCTTTCAAATGACTGTCTAATCTGGCTGGAGTTTTCCGATAATGCCAACATGATCCAAACGACATTCGAACTATTAACTTCAGAAAATAAAATAAACCCATACGTTCAGGTATAATTCTTACGACCAATTTATTCCCCTAAAAGCACCTGATTTCTTTAAACGTCTCTTATGCTTTGTCATGGAGATTATATAGACAAAATGTAAATGTGATTACTTGAGTTAAATGCCACCACACTTCCCCTCTCAGTTCTTTTGGCTAATCACCTTCTACCATATGCTTTTTGATTATACGACCTTGGTCTTTGCAAAACTCACATTGGTAATCGCAGATCGATAGTTTACTATTTTATTAAATATTTTGAGCTAAATATCTTTGAAGGTTATTGAAAATAAAAAAATAAATTACCAATATATATTTAAGAGAAAAATAACAACAGTACACTGCCAAGACAGGTGCAATAAAATAGGAATAAAAATTTGGAAAGCTCTTCACATCAAAATACGGTAAACTACCGTTAATATTTTTTCTAATTGTGCACACATCTAAAAAGAAAGACATCTTCGAACGTTAGGTCATTTTCGTCACGTGTAGGCGAAATCAAGTGTCTCCCATCATATATGAATCCAATTTCAATTCAAATCATCTTTAAATGTAAGTTCAGTTAAACCGCGTATCTGTAAAATCTAACCCTGTACCATAAATAATGAATCCGATTTTAATTCAAACTCCGGAATGATAACACTAGTTATACAGCACTTACTATTAATATTTACATTTAACATTTCATACTAAGAATTCTATACTATAGATTTGTAGGGAGCATACTTTTGCTGCTTTTTACACATAGTGCTTGACTTTATACTACAGCAATTTGAAGATTCCGTAAAATTGACTCTGGGGGAAAAGGATAATATGGTATCTTTCTCGTTGCTTACGATCTTCAAGACCATCACAAACAACGTGAATGTATTCCATTGTAATAATTTCTACAAATTTCCACACATTAAACTACCTTTCATCGTGTTTAGCTATTCCCATTTGATAAGTTTCAATACAGTTATGTGTCTATTGTTTTGAACAAGACCTGGCCTTTCATTCCCTAAGGCAGAAATGTTTTTTTTTTAAATTGCATACTCCGTAATAATAATCTACGTCATTTTTTTTAAATTTACAAGATATGGATTTTTGAAACACTGGCAGTTAAAATAAATAAATCAGCCTATTCCTAAAATGTTTGTTGTTAGTCAAGAATGATTGCAAAAAAAAAAAAAATTTTTAGTCGAAGATAATAATTCTAACAATAATTCAGGTAATTTCTAATGTTACCCTTGTTCTGTTTTGCCGTTCAAACACAGTCGTTAAGTAGCTTACTTCCAGTTTTATCTTGCTTTTCATATCTTTATTATTTAAGCTAGTTTGAAACAGCAGACAGGCGAGGTATTTAAAAAAAAACATATTGTATTAAGAATAAGGGAGAAACAACTAAAATAATTGGGAAATATAGTTATCAAAAAGGGATTGGATAATTTCACAGGGCATAACGAATTCAGAAAGGAGAGATAAAAACAGCAAATCATTTAACTAACGTGTTTGTGTAAATGAAATGTCAGAACAGATATTAGGATAATTAAAAAGACAACAAATAATGTTTACATGTAAAAGGGATAGGAAAACATTTTATGGAAAAATTTCCTACAATTTTAAAACCTCCTACTAGGTGCGTATATTAGTACCATCACTACAAGTACACAAAGTATAATTGGTTCCTTGTAAAGCAGCAGAAAATACCTTAATCCTGTTGCCATGCTCTATCGTTACGAGAGACAGATCAGATAAAGAATGTATTGCTGATATATATCGGTTGGTACTGTCCAGTCTCGACATGTGTCTTTCTGATTATATATTTATGTTTTTACTATTATTATTTTATTTCCTTTGATTTCTGCTGTGCACACATTTATTTCCGGGTCTGGCCCAGAGACCTAAGGTTAGAAATGAAATCATGAAATCATCCACTCCAAATATATATATATATATATATATATATATATATATATATATATATATATATATATATATATATGTATATATATATATATATGTATGTATGTATATATATATATATATATATATATATATATATATATATATATATATATATATATATATATATATATATATATATATATATATTAAATAGATAAAGACCTTCGTAGTATGTACGCTGTGCTCGTGAGAACAACATTTTTTTTATTTCTTTAAGGCATGGGCTCCCAGGAATTGCTTCAATTAGTCTACTGTAAACTTACCAAACAATCCGATGTTTCCAACTACAACTCGGATTGTTGATATTCTCATGTGCCACATTTTTACAATTTTGATTTCAAGGTCCTTGTATTTTTATAGTTTTGTGAATATCTTCAAAGATACGTTATTATTATTAATAATAATATTAATATTCTTAGTAATAATAGGAATATTATTATTATTAATATTCTTCTTATTAATAAGAATATTATTATTATTAATATTATTAATATTCTACATAATTTTATCAATATTCTTAATGATAATAATATTATTAATATTAATAGTATTGATATTTTATTAATGAGATCTGCACAGTGATGATTTCAAAAACCGGAAATAATTTTGTGTTTCTCCTTTAATTGTCAGCACATCGGATTGCAAGCTCCTTCCGCAGAATCTTTGTGATGCCGAGGATTGTTCTTAAAGCATGTATGCTAGAGGCGATTTCAATTGTATCCACTTTTCAAAGAGACTCTCTGAAAACGACGCAAAAGAAATGGCATATCAACTTTGACATGTATATTACAACGTCTCTCAACATCTGCATTTGACTCTGATTAATTCACAGTCTTTAGAACCTCTTTACCAACAATGAAGTGATCTCCTTGGCATACCATATCTAGCATCAGAAACTCATAAGAGCATTTTACGTTAAACTTTATCTCTGACATAATGTGGTCAATAGGTCCAACTTTCCGGGCTACTCGTCACAAGTAGGGAAATAATTCTTCCGGCACAGACAGCAAGAGAATTCAAGAACGAATTGACATGGCGCGTCTTGTATTGTCTCGGGGTAAGCATTAAACAGGAAATTATTTTGATACAGTCTTCATCATATTTCCACGCTGTCTATACAGTTGTGATTCAACCAAATATTAAATGTTTTTATCACATAATTTCTATTTAAATTCTGGGTGTTTTGTCGCTGTTTTCAACCACTCTTTTCATCTTCTTCATCTACTTCCATGATATATTACTTTGGATTCCCTTTGTCATTATAGTTTCTGAAGAAATCTTTCGGAGAATCTTCGCAGTGTAAACGACGGCGGATTTCTGGACGTCCGCAAGCTTGTTGCCAATCCATATGTTCCACTTTGGTATTTCACTTTTTAATCAAGTAAATCAACAACGCTACTAATACACAAGGGGCTACTGTGTGTACAACTATATAAAGGAAAAAGAAAAAAAAACATTAGGGGGCGATATGAATAAAAGTAAGTGCATTAATAAGACAGAAGATATCGATTATCATGGCATTTAAACTTTCAATGTTCAAACGTGACTCGAAATCAAGCATCCGGAAGAGAGTCTCACAATCGGGAATTGCGAATAAAGCGACTCTTAGCAAAGAACTTACGGTTACATCTATCTAATTCAACTGCAAAATTAAGAGATATTGCCGCCAATCTAGTACTGCGCTTAAATTCATAAACTCTGGGTAGCATATAAGAAAGTTCATCAGAACATTTAACAGAAAAGTATTTATAGAAAAAGTTATAGGAGAGCTACATAACGGCGTCGGGAAAGAAAGAGGTGTCGAGATGCCAGGTCAAGATTAATATAATTGTATAATCTTCTTTGGATCTTATCAAAGATCACTAAATATATAGCGGGAGCAACAGATATACTGGATGGATGTATTTACTGTAAGTTAGATTCGGGCGGGAAAAAAGTGTACTGGAATTACATCATATCAGAAATGTACTTTAACTCCAAGGCCAGATTCATAGATTTTACAATCATTTCAGTTTCTTTGGAAACCATCCTTTTGTTGTATCGACCGGCAAAATCATTAACTGTCACAATATGGTCAGTGCTTTCTACTTCAATGATATGATATCGATGGCCAGATCGATAGCATATTGATATAATTCTTCTTATTGTTATTTTGAAGATGTGAATATACATATTAACTTCAGGTTGTTCAGAATATTAAATTCTAAATGAGTTACCTTTGTGGGCTTACGGACATGTCGAGATGTAATGCCGGTTCTCATACGAACATTGAAATTAAAAAATATCGAACTTAGTATCTAGATGGATGACAGATATGGAATAGCAGGTGCTGTAAGCTTGGACGTGCGGGTGGTATAATGTATAATGCTTTCGAATGAGAAAACAGTGAGCTGAGTTGAATTGTGTTCGATATATTCACTTACGATCAGATATCCTTCGGAAAGATATTAATGAACCTTTTTTTTCTCTAAGCTATGGCTTAATTAGTAGGATTTCCCTCAGCAAAGTATCATTGTCTTCTTAAAAGTATTACAATCTAAAATTATTTTCTGACTTTAATTAAAATATAAAGAGTTCATAAGGTGTATAAATCGACCTAATCAGTGAATTGATACAAATAAACAACACGAAGAAAAATCGGTTTTTATCGTCTTGAGAATACTAATCGAAAAACTTACTCACGCTTCCAATAGATTGCTTTTAGTCAAAATGATCAACACTATATTTCTAGTATCGATGTTCAGAAACGTGTCCTAGATGGATTATTTTCTTTTCTTTTACCACCTTCAGCGAGATGTTTCATCAACGTGTCGCTATCGCGAGGCTAAAAAAAGTCACGCTCATTTGGATTACATGTCTTTTTTTAAAGATTTTTTTCTTTTTTTTCTTTTTATGATTTGTCTTCCAAATAGCCCTCGGGTTTGTTTGAAACTTAGAAGCGATTTTAAAAGTTTAACTGTTTGAAGGAGGTTGAGGATAGGCAAAAAAGAGGAACTAGGTAGAAAATATCATAAAATATATGTAAAAGGAATATCCAAAAAAAGAAAAGAATTAAGCTTACCTAATTTTACTTAAATGAAACTTGTCAAATAAATAAATAAAAATAAAGAATGACTTTTGTTTTATTTTCATGATAATTTTCTTTTTTCAATCTTTTCTTAAATCGTTTCCTGCAGCTTGATTTTCTTAATTTCAGTCACCCTTAAAGTTCTTTTGGGTAAACAAAAAAATGTTTAAAGAATGAATTCAATGACAAAAACAAATAAATGAAATGATTTCAGATGAATACTTACAAAAATATATAACTATGTGTAGAAAATAGTACTTATTTTTAAAGAAATTCACGCTCTAAACATATGGGAAACAACGTGATCACATGTTGCCAAAGAGAATGCTGCAGATCGTAGCAGATCAAAGTATAAACGCGCGTGTGCATTTCCGAACCCAAACGTTATATATATATATATATATATATATATATATATATATATATATATATATATATATATATATATATATATATATATATGTATGTATATATATATATATATATATATATATATATATATATATATATATATATGCATATATATATATATATATATATATATATATATATATATATATATATATATATATATATATATATATATATATATAATTATTTTCTACATCACTTATAATATGAAGAAACGTGACGCGTAAAAAAATAATATAAAAAAGATGACTGTGGTTTAAGTCCTCTTCGGAAGCTACTTTTCCAAAAAGAGTCGGTGATAAAATAGAACAAAGAAACATAATTAACAGGAATGAAACACACTAGAACATATCTAAGTCCAGAACCTTCTCTCTCCGTCGTCTTTGACCGTGTCTTTAGGAGTGTAACGGTGCTCTTCCCGCTTAAACAATTATAGGTTTCTGAGGCTATTCAACTCATACTTGGCTGTTCCAAGCAGCTGCCACCTGAATCTATTGGACGGAGCTCTCCTATTTCCTTGTGGAAATGATATCGAATTTTACCTTTAAGTTATAATGCTCGTATCACCTCGTAGTTCGGGTGACAAAATAAAAGCACACAAACAAACATTGGTGAAATAACTGTTTACTCACGTGAAGTAATGTTACAACACTAGATAATACCGTAGTTAGTGCAACATTTCTTTCACGCTTGCGACTGCGTTCATAGTCAATCGGAGAGCCGATGTTTATCATTATAGTGTAGCGCAGGACGGTCGTCTTTCACCCCAAAAGATTACCAAAATGAATATAAATTTACTCAATTGAAATTCGAACTAGGATCTCCGATTTCTCAATCGAGTCAACTATCCTTTACTCCACCTTGAAAGATAAAGACATAAATCGAAATGACCTATAGAAATGAGAAGAACTTAAAAAAAAATGCATCATTATCTGCCATCGCAGTGAAAAAAAAAAAGACAATACAATTGAAAATGGAAGATATCAGATAACAGTGAATCTTAGGTGATACCGACTAGTTTAAGCGAACCTGGAAAATTATTTTGCACAGAAACCAAAACGATTGCCATCTTTAATAACCAAGGATTTATAATTTATTTTATTTCAAGAATTCACTCGTCTTTTTGTGAGCATAAATATTTTCTCTGTTCTCTATAACACACTAGTATTATTTAAGGTCACCTATTATCTGATTTTAGCGTTTTTCAAGAGAATACAAGGACTACATTTGAAACGGTTGACCTGTTTTTTATTGATAATTTACTTTCATTCATTTACATTTTTAAAAAAAAGCAGTTTGATAAGCTTTGCTCGAAAAGCAAGCAGCTTAAAAGTATTTACACCACATTTTTCTTGTTTCTCTTGATACTAAATTTCAACATATCTCCGCTAGAAATGTTATTAATGAATGACGGTTACATGATGTGGTTGATATTGTATAGAATAGGGCGTTCTAGTTGTTATTCCGCAAAATCCTTGAGACAGAATACATAGTGATAAATCGACGAGTGTGATGCTTTATGCAACATTCTATTCAGAAATATTAGGTTGGTGCAAAAATAATGACGTAATAATGTCGTTTTTGACGTCAAAATATACGTCAAAAAACGACATTATTACGTCATTATTTTTGCACCAACCTAATATTTGTTCTTGTCATGTTGAATTTACTTCATCATGTAATATCGATATGAATAGCAGATGCCCTTCATGATAGCAACAAATTTATATGGTAAAAGTTCCAATATTCTGCATAACATTAAACTCTTTCACACTGTACGCGTTGTGCTATATTGTAATCAGGAATATTTATATCTTTGCACCTTTAGATTTATGGCTTAGACGATTTAAATCCACTCGACTTATTACATAGACATAAAATTCCAACACACACACACACATATTACTAGTTTATCAGAAGGAAAATGGTATTAGATTTCTTATTGTATTTTGAATTCGAAAAAAAAAAAGATTCAATCTTCTGGAAGATTTCCCACTCCATATCCCACTTAGATTTCGAGTGGAATTCTTTTTTAACGGCATATCACCGCCTTAATGTCAAAGTTTAATTTTCTTGGAAGCATTGATTTACAAAAAAACATGTATCATAGGTTATTTTCTTTCTATAAAAATTTAATGCTGGTATCTTTACTATAAAAATATATTTTTATATATTCTTAGTATTTGACAGCAGTTTGGGGGTTCATTATTTACCATAGTTGGGACCCTAACAGGTGCTACCACCTCGGGTCATGCTTGACCTGGGAACAACAACAACAACAATTAATAGATGGTTCTGTGCTCTTCAAAACCTCCCGAATTTGTATCTGTATATAGTATATCGTCATATCCAAGAAGATCATCTTCCTACTAGGAATTTATATCCTGTGAATGAAGGTTTGTTTAAATTGTATTGTCCGCACTGGTTCATTTTAGAAATCTTTTAACACTAGATAATTTGGAAATACAAGTGGACAAGAAATAGATATTTCGATAAAATAGAAAACATTTGCCAAACGTGAAATAATAAAGAAAGGTCAAGCAGTTTACTTAAAGGTCAATCGATGCATCGTAAAAATGTATAAACATTCTAATTAAAATAATATTGACATTAATGTTGTGTATATTTACGGAAAAATACCAATATTATTTTATGTGCATTATATTGAAATTTATATGTATATTCTAGGCAAATTTGTGTAAAATTTTAGCCCATGACAATTTCAGGGTTCTCCTAATAGAAATATCTGATGAATCTTAACTTTTAAGTTAATAATTGAATAAGATCATGGAGAGATCTACAAAAATGAAATGTCCTTAGAAATTTGCTTGTATCATCTTTATATCACTAACAAAATATTGGAATAAGAATTATAAATATGAATTCTGGTCATTATTTCAAGAAGAAAAATGGTACAAATGAAAAAAAATTCATTTGCCCACGTTTTCCATTTCACTAAAACAGATGTTAAACTTTTCTGTCTTCACTTTTTTATTTCATTTTATGACAGAAACATGGGATCAAATCGAAATAGTCCATTATATATGAAGGAATTGTCACGAGACGTTAAACTGAAACAAAGTAGCCTCTCTGATATATCATATTTATGAAGTACTGACATGGTGTAACCCTCGTGAAAACTAATGAAGGAAGGTTCAAGGACAATTATTATATGATATTATAATTTTTATCTACATTGATGTACAAAGTGAAGCATAAATTTGAGGTACGTTATAAATATATTCATATACATGTGTTTTATGTATATTCACGTTCACACTAAGTGGAGAATTATATTTCATTTATTTTTATGAACAAACATAGGTAAATATATATGCAGTCGATACCATGTTTTATGGTGATCATCACGAAATGTCTAGATGAACAGAACCTGACAGCTAACCTCATTTCTGAACTTGCAGATTTCAATGGGGAGAAGTATTTACTTGTAATATTCAATACATTAAAATCTATACTACGAACGTTTTACTAGGTTAGTGCAAAATAATGACGTAATAATGTTGTTTTTGACGTTAGAAAATACGTCAAAAAACGACATTATTACGTCATTATTTTTGTACCAACCTAATATTATCACAGAGCAGGTCTCGAGATTTTTTCTGTCATGTTCAATGTTTATACTCTCAATGAGGTTCCTTTTTGGGAGCTTTATTAGGAATCAATCTCACAGCAGGCCTTATAAGGAACTCGTATGTAATCGATATAATCTATTGCTAAAGACGTTACAAAAATGATCAGTTCCCTGTACAGATCTAGGAAGTACATGAATGTTTATGCCATGCTGTATTACTGCAATTGTCAGATCGAACAAAAATGGGATGTTTCTGGCACTGTCAGGAGTTGCGCAATCTCTACCCTCAAACGTTTAAGCGCATCTGCACGGCCTCATGGTTGATGAATTGCTTTCCATCCCTCAATTCCTATCCAACAGATTGAATGATGCTAGTAGGTCGCTGACCTACCGCTATTCTATAGCAGATGGTTGGGTAAACTACATTCATTGGTTTCACGATGTCTGAGCCGTCACGCTATGATCACTAAAAATAACTCATTATTAATCCCTATATATTTAATTCATTAACAGAAAGTTCTCTTCTGTCACCTTCTTCAACAGAATTATTGAAATTTCTAAAGCAATCCTTGCCTGCTCATTGTAATATTAACCTCTCCAACTAGAGCATCAAATATCTTATATATCGTAACAATTGCTCTCCTCTATACGCATCTGAAACATCACCATTCAGTAACCGGTCGACTTTGAGTAATTCTTAGGATTTTATTGGGTGAAAAATGCAGTAAAACATGTGCATTTATGTACAAAAACAGGAGTAAAATTATATGCATATATTATATGCTATATATTATACGAATTATGTATATTCATGTAAAAGCCAAGTTCTAAATTACGTTTAGAAAGGAGGTGAAATATATTAAAATATATAAATAAAGGTGTAGATACTCATCGCCAGTGGGAATAACATACTCAATATATGTAATTGTCTTAAGTAAAATATAACTATACATAAAGCATTACACGTCAATGCGAGAAGTGCGGGAAAAATCTTTTAGAATAGAACTTTATCCCTAGCTATTTTAAAATTAAAACGATGAGATCTAATCGCCAATCTAGACTTAAAATCATGCGAGCGGTGTACAAAGGAAGAGAGCAAATTAGAGTAACTACAATGAAAACACCTGTTGAAATAGCATAGGAAAACCACGTCATGGCATTAGAAAATTGACTTAAGTCGGGATAGATAATTTCGATTTTGTCGAGAATCCAGCAAGAGACCAGATATGACAGCAATATTGTATGCAGGTTCTAACGGTAGATTTCAAAGTGTCATCTGTGATGTCAACGAGTGTTCGTTGACACTTTTGTGATGCCAAGGAATGCTCCTTGTCACTTTCGAAATGCTCATTGTAGTAGAGACTTTGTAGTCGCAGATACAAGTATAGTATGCCGTTGAACAATGCGGGTGTCAGACGCCATCGAATAGCACTCGTACTAACAGTATTTGATCAATAATAAATGCTCGAATAGTAATCTGCATAGTGACCCGAATAGAGAATTAGTATAGTGAGTAGTATAGAGAATAGCGGTAGCGTTCCATATAGAGAGGATAGAGTAGAAATAGTGATACCAATAGTATAGAGGATATACTAGAAATAGCGATCAATTAGACGTCATGCGACTTTCTACTTATACGTTTCCTCTATGGTTACGTGGTCTACTTAATTCAATAAAGGGATCGCCTGTGTTTGCTCAGTGGCGATCTATATCCAAACTCAAGAGCCGGCAGGCGACACATTATTCCTATATAACATTGTGTAAAAAGGACTCTGTCCAGTAATTATCTGATAGAACATAGTAAACGAAACAAAGTAGTAACCATTGATCCAATATAATCACTCCACGTCATCAAAATCGAAAACTTGATTTCAAGAAATCTCAATGTATTGATTTCCTGAAGGTTAGCATCAACAATTCTTATCTAGGACAAACGTTATACTCTGTTATGGTTAAAATATATTTATTTCGGTTTGGAGTAGTTAAAATTTACAAGTCATGTCTTGCCCTATTTAACAAAGTGATTTATGTCATTTTCAAGATCAGCGGCCAGTTTTACTTTTTTCGAATTCAACGTTTTTTCTCTATTGAAAGAAATCCATAGTTGGGTAACCAGCATAAGCACATACTTGGGAATTTAACACCTGGATGATCGTTGGTGACGATGAAAAACAAAGTATATCCTAGGATAAAGGCGTCAAGGAACCCCACAATAAATATGAAATGACATAGAAGCGTGGCCATTCAACAAGAGTGTTTTAATTATTTGACATTCATGATATAAAGACCGAGTAAATTTTTAGTTGCATTCGAAGACTTTTTCTAATGTTCTGAGACAGAAACTTATATATTGCCCGACAAGTATGCAGGAACATATATATATTTCCTGATATCGAACGCAGAGTTGAACAGATTAAAGTAACACAATGTAAAGAATTAGTCGGGGAGAAGATATGTAAATATCTATAGAAAAGATAGACTCAATCTACAAACATTTTTCTTCAGATATTCTTTATTTTAAATTCATGTCTATGAAAAATGTAGAAATAAATAAAGTAAAAACAGATTTAGAATCTCAGATATCAAGGTAAAGATGACGTAGATTTTTATATTCGAGAAGAATTAATATTCGGAACCGATATTTGAATAATTTTTGCTTATATTTCTTTGCTTAATTGCTTTTACTCATTTAGCAAACACATAATAAAAACTTATATTTCTCTTCTGAATACTAAAACGGAATATAAACACGTTTTAAGTCAATCAAATGTCAAAGACATTCGTTTTGAGCTGATAGTAAACGTAATAATGTCGTTTTTTGACGTATTTGTAACGTTAAAAAACGACATTATTCCGTCATTATTTTTGCACGAACCTAATAGTATTTTCATTTATTTCACATAGTTTCTGAACATTCAGTAAACCCAAACTCTTGCATCTTAGTGGGTTTATTTTCTTTTATCATATATATATATATATATATATATATATATATATATATATATCATCCACAGATAATGTTCCGCTGTATGGCAGCTCCTCGGTATTGATAGACGCCCGATTGCTTCAAGCAGGGATTGAAAACTGACTGATTTCACATCAGTCAGAACTCTTGCCTTACGTCGCACGGGTGTATCAAAAATATAAAGATATGTCTAAAAGTCTATCTTTATGCCACAACAAAGCAATTCATAAGCAATGTTCAAAATCACATCAGGGTGCTTCTACACACGAATGCACCCGTTCGATCACTGACTTGCGGATAATTTCAAATACTGCCACAAGATGTCGAACAGATTCGCAGGTCCTTATGCTCCGTCGATGAAGTCTCTCGGAATTATTAATAACTGATGCAAAAACCATTTGTTTTAAATGGCCCAACAGATAAAAATCCAGATTGAGATCGGGGAACGTGCATGCCATGGAAGCGTCCTCCCCCCACACTATATATCCATCTGTCATCGTAGATGCCGAGGAGTGCATCGCGAAATATGAGACTAAAATGTGGTGGAAACACATCTTGCATGAAACAAGAAACTTCTTACTAGTAGTGTCATCGCAAAAAAGTCCCAGTAGACAGCTCTTGCAAGATGTGCTGGGAGAACAGATGGATTTATCAGGATGTCACCTACAATTCCAGCCCAGAGATTAATCTCAAATTGATGCTAGTGTCTAGCCTGTAGTGGGCCCGTATCTTAAATGTTGGATGTGCAAATTTTGTATTCCATGTCTTCCAAATCTTGCCTCCAAAGATTGAAAAGACAAACAATGGATCAACTTTTCGTGCAATAAATCACCAGCAAAAGTTAACCCGTTGTGAGCGAACAGCGGGCGAATATCTTTTAATACACCCTAATATGTATAGTATAATAAACGATTTCTCCCTGGTAGAGGAGATCATAAAGAGCAGTTAATGTACAATCAATTTAATAAAACTCACGTGGTCTATCCGTATTTAAATATTAGGGTAAAAAATAATTATTATAAATATTAACTAATATGAATATTCGTATAAATTAATTCTAATATCCAATGTCAGTTAAGTTAAATATATGAAACCCTGTTGTGAATATCTCTGGTAATGGTTAAATCTAGGATATACATATATATATACATATATATATATATATATATATATATATATATATATATATATATATATATATATATATATATATATATATATATATATTTATATATATATATATATATATCGCACGCCGAAATTACGACTCTCAATTTCATGCACTATTTTATATTATCATAGTATTTGTATTACTTTAACCTATCATTTTTATTATTTCATTTCTACATTATTATTATTTTTACTATTATTAAAATTATTTGTATCGCATACCTTATATATTCTATTAACACTTTTTATCTAATTTTTAATCAAAAAATTAGTTATCCCTTAGCTTTTAACGTATGATTACGAATAGCGTCCGGACACATCATTCTTCAATTTGAATATATAGCGGGAGCAACAGACATACTGGATGGATGTATTTACTGTAAGTTAGATTCGGGCGGGTAAAAAGTGTATTGGAATTACATCATATCAGAAATGTACTTTAGCTCCAAGGCCAGATTCATAGATTTAACAATCATTTCAGTTTCTTTGGAAACCATCCTTTTGTTGTATCGACCGGCAAAATCATTAACTGTTACAATAAGGTCAGTTCTTTCTACTTCAATGATATGATATCGATGGCCAAATCGATAGCATATTGATATAATGCTTCTTATTGTTATTTTGAAGATGTGAATATACATATTAACTTCAGGTTGTTCAGAATATTAAATTCTTAAATGAGTTAGCTTTGTGTGACTTCACGTAGGCTTACGAAACATGTCGAGATGTAATGCCGATTCTCAACCTAAATTAAAATTCAGACTTAGATTATAATACAATTAAACATTTACCAAAAGTAATAATTCTTCCAACTAGCAAAACCGGGAAACTCCAAAAGATAAGACAGACTTTGATCAGGTCTCTGTTCCTGACGATTGCATAGTCCGTGAAATTCCTAGTCGTAATGTCATCGTTGGATATTGTGCATATTTATGTATATATATACTGAATAGCTCTATTATTTTGCTTTGAGCACTGTTCCACTTATAGCAAATGATATATATATATATATATATATATATATATATATATATATATATATATATATATATATATATATATATATATATATATATATATATATATATATCCTTGTGCAGGTATGCAGAAAATAGAAAAGAACACGTTGGGTACATAATCCGGGGTTCCTTAGTATTTTTGTTTTTATTTTTAAGAAGACAGTGCTCCATACAAAGAAAAATGGACTACTTTAAGGTACTATTATAATAATTTATTTCAACATAGCCCTATTAAAGGAAGCCCGATCATCGGATAGTACTTTTTGGGAAGTGCTATCTGAGGATCCGGCGGCCTTTAAAAGGGCTCTAGTGAAATAAATTATTATAGTGATACCTTAAAGTGGTCTGTTATTCTTTAAAATATTATCTCTTGATTTACATTGAGCTCTCAGGATTTCATCCTCCTTGGCATTACCCATACGGATTACCAAGTTTTTCATAACTTATATATATATATATATATATATATATATATATATATATATATATATATATATATATATATTATATATGAATAAATATAGTTTTACAGTGTGCTATATTTATGGGATAAAGTGCTCAATATCAGATACAGTGGATGGAAATATTAATATAAATGTGAACATTTAAGTCAACATTCAGAGGGGACAGCCTGTTTCACGCTAGACGCAATCTGTCGCCTCTGAGTGTTCACTTCAATATTTACACACACATGTCTGTGTGTCAGTGTGTGTGTGTATGGTTGTAAGAGAACAGATCCATGTACATTTATCTATAATTATTTGATTATATATATATATGTGTGTGTGTGTGTTGTATGTATGCATTACTAATCGGAAAGTGAATATTTTTCTAAGTTTTTTTAAATATTCAGGCCAGTTGACGAAAATAAGAGAGCATCTACTTTATTACATGTATCCACTAAAAATAACGTTTAAATAAGAAAAATATATCGAATTAATAAATAAACAATCCATAACTTTCATTAAAAATAGTTTTGTTTACGTTATGCTACAAAACTGGGCAGCTATTTTCATTTAGTGAGTTGCAGTAAAATCTTTGTTTCAGTGCATTATTCAGATTTTGCTTGGCCATCGACACACTCAGTAACCGAGAGGTCGAAACACGTCTGATTAACAAATAAAAACTCCTTAACTTTTTTAAAACTTTGATTAGTAACTCCATGCTATAAAAGCTACTTCTACTGAAATCAATTCAGCAATACATTTTGTGTTATAACATTGTGGGCCTATACCTATATCACACAGAGAGCCTTCAATTTCAAGAAGCAGAATGAATGCTGTATAATGAAATTTGTAAAGAAGAATCAATCTCCACAATAAATTGTCTCCTTGATTATTCCGTCTATCAAGTATATGTATGGAATATGTGATACCATTTATGCATCTGTAGGCATCTGCATTTCTTAAAGAGATTTTCACCCGTAAAAAGCCCTGAAGCCACTTGATTTAGGTTGATACAGAGTAAGAGTCAGTGCATATGCAAATATGTGCGAAAGTTAACAGTTAACGCTAGATTTGCACAGGATACGATGGTGGTGCACGGGGAAGCAGCCTCTTCGTTAGGGAATAGCATCTCACTAGGTGGATATCAAGAAAATGCGGGGTTGTTTCATACACTGATCGTGGCATGGCAGGTATTATCCTGAATGGTAAAACTGGTAGAACTAAGGAGTGTCGATCATTTGAACAGACGCCATGAAAATAGCAATAGTATGGTTGTGACGTCTCGTTTGTGAAAATGGGTGGAAGATTGGAAAATAATTTGTCGCCTACAAGAACGTGGAGACGTTTTTGGAGCAGAAATACTAGGATGCCCCCGACCATATACGGTAACAATACTCTATTTTCGGCCAATATGGCTCTTGTAAATGTAGAACATGGCTGAAGGGAAGTTACCGGAGCATTACAGAGAGCCATCCATTTACCCAACTTCTTTAACAGTTCATCGTACGTACGAGTTCCACATGGAGTGTGGCTTGGATTTAATCCCCAATAGGGACTCAAGGTACGAGGCCTCCATGATTCGTAAAAGTTCTTGGTCCGATCGGCGATTGTGGAAGGTGAGTAGTTTGGTTTTTGATGTATTGAATATGACAAGACATTTTTTTCCTGCTGATCTGCTAAATTTATGTCAGAGGTGAGATCAGTTGCTAAGCTCTCGTCAAATAAAGGTTTGATAGAAGTATACTCTTAGGGAGATGATTTATCTAGAGACCCAATAGTGTTTGAAGAAAATCGAAACTTTTGACGAGGGAGATGTTCATTGAAATAATTTGAGGGAAAATGATTGAAAGCACCCAAAAAGAGGAATGTTTCAACAAATCGTATAAAAAATTAACTCACCAAACTAGAGTATACTGCAAACCGTGGCTACTCAAATTCATCGGCCTAAAAAAGCAACTCATATTTATACGATGGCGATTACGTCATCTCACCTCGGTCAAAGAACATGGTTACGATATTCATTGTTTCAGACAGATTGGCACTTTTTTTGTAAGTTGCTGATTACAAGAGTCTATGGGTCAAATATTGTGTTGATGCATTTTCGATTAAATAATACAAGATACAAGAACAAATGCAGGTAAGTTTGACTTCAGAGACATGCTATCCAAGCACAAATACCAACTGTAACAGTTTATACACATGTATCATGTCTGTAAATGCTTGCTGCAGTAGCTGAACGCGAGGTGCCATACTTAGGATTACAGATGCTTGGTGATATTAAGTAAAATCTTATAATTACTGCGGATATTATATTATAACAATGGTGAGAATAAAAGTTTATAAATTCATTATTATGGGTAGTTTTTGTTCAATAAGCATTACATGGTTTTATATAGTATAACAGCAAAAAAGTGTAATCTGTCACTAGATTTGATTTGAGATGTAGAACTTATCATGGATTCAACACTATTAAGACTAAAATAAATGTAAATATTTGGCAACGAGGAAATAATTTACTAGGAAGAATGTTTTTGAATGAGTAATGATTGATTCTTGCCAGGAAATTATCTTACGCGCTTGATAAAGAAATTCACTGTTCTCAAACGAAAAAAGTAATGTATGAACATAATTATTTTTCATGAAATTAAAAAGAAACATGTTACTCCTGCGTTTTATAATAGAAAATAAAAATATCAATAAATAATCAAGGTAAAGTAATATAAATATACGAAGATATAAATTCATTACAATTACAGAAATCAACAGCAATAACAACCAAAACCTTAATTCAATTTTGTTTACTACACTAAATATTTACATCACTTAATGTATTAGATTGTTTTCATTTCCTTATAAGAAAAAGCATTTTATCAAATTTTAAACATTAAATTTATCTTTGTCATTTCTGTGAATATACACACGTTATTAAATAAAATATCTAAACTTACCTTGATAAAGAACTTGAAGGAACAAAACGTGTTGGCTTACAAGGTTTATCTCTTGTGATACGCTTTTATTAACACACACACACACACACACACACACACACACACACACACACATATATATATATATATATATATATATATATATATATATATATATATATATAGAAAGAACC
This sequence comes from Acanthosepion lycidas, assembly GCA_963932145.1. NCBI lineage: Eukaryota > Metazoa > Mollusca > Cephalopoda > Sepiida > Sepiidae > Acanthosepion > Acanthosepion lycidas. Next base: position 89,208,650 of record OZ010591.1, on the reverse strand, counting down.
TTCAGATTTGTAATCCAGAGTTTTTAGCATTTATTTTTAAAAACAGTGCTCTATTCAAAGTAGAGCATAATATTATAAGTTTAAAATATGGATTCATTGTCAAGCGATGCTGAATAAACTCCGAATAAGTTATTCAGTATTGCTTGAAAATGAAACTGAACTTCACATTTTAAGTTTAATTGAAGATTTAGTTTTGATTTCGAAACATGGTAATTTCAGTGTCGAAATCAATGTTTTTAAATTCGCGAATTCTTCAATGTTTGGTCAAATTGCGATAAGCAGACCGCCATTTCTTCTTCAGTTGAGAGTAGACTTTCTCTTTTCTGATTTTGTATGTTTATGGTTGAGAACGCTAAATCACACAAATAAGTAGTAGGAAATTGCAATAAAATATATAAAGCCTTTTCAGCTAATGTCACGTATTGCTTTTGAATTGAAATACCGTCGATATATATATATATATATATATATATATATATATATATATATATATATATATATATATATATATATATAACTGTGTGAGTAAAAGTTAAGATATTTCTAAAATAAATCTGTCAAAGAACAATAGGAAAAAGAGCAAAGGAAAACTTATATTTATATATTGAAGTAACACATAGACATTTTTACAAACGTCTACATGAACACAATAAGAATATTCCACAAAACAATTTGTCAAATGCCTTATTCACACATAGAAAAAAGGTCAGTGACAAAATCCATCAAAACTAAGCAACATATTAAAAAAATTAAATTAATTTGATGCAAGATTCTGGACACTGCTGCTATGGAATTTTATATTACGAGAGAAACAATATCAGAAAATGATTCTGCTTTGTATACTTCTTACTCCAAATTTTAACACTAATTATGAACAGCAGTTATAAATGGCACTAAATTTATTCTTTACAGTCTATGAATGTCAAAGCATGAAAATATCAAAGAAAAGAATGCGCTGATTTGTTTTATTGTATTCTTTATTTTCAATTTGAAAATATCAATGATTCTAAAATAAGAGAATTTCTCAAATTGATAATTGCCAATTTAAAACACGTGTCAAAATTAGTGATATTAAATTACCAAAGAGCAGATCTTTGAGAACATTTTTTTAATCTTCATAATTCGTACTTTTTGCTATTGTTATTTTATACCAATTATTCACAAATTCGTGATTGTTGATCAAGTAGTGTTAATTTATTCTGCCTTCAAAAATTTCCCTATGTAACCCAACTGCTCATGTGTATTTGATTCACAGATTTTATATGGTATTCATCAAAATTGCGTATAACTTAATATAATTCAATACAATATTTAAGATACTTTTTAGTTCGCCCGTACTGTTGAGTAAAATTAAGAATATATCCATTGTTACTTGCTAGCGAATAAACAACAGAAAATATAGCTTCATCGTGATGAAATTTGTTCCAGGCTGGGAGAATTGTATCCGCCATCTGAATAAGGAAGTTGCACATAGGACTCAAAACCAAGGAAGACGTTCATTGATTCCCTGTAAAATAACAATGAATTATATTGTGTCGATCTCAAAAGTACTATCTAATATAGAGAGTATTGGAGAGAAACAGTTTACTCGTTTCAGACCTGCGCCCGACCTAATATATATATATATCCTGAAATGACACGGCACATAGGAAAAAAGATAAATCGCACCAGTTGATGGGCCGCACACTTAGTTTGGGGTTGCCAAAGTGGATATTTCCGATTGATTCGCAGAGAGTTTGGTGTATTATTTGAGTAGTTACATGGTGCTTTTCTTTATTGTAAATATAACTAATATTTGTTAAATACTATTTCAAATATTCATATTTATTTCAAAACATAGGTTATATATATATATATATATATATATATATATATATATATATATATTATAAATTAATTGATTTAAAATATGTTTTTTCCACTACACAGTTCTAACAATGTTAGAAATGAAATGGAAGATCCGAATTTAATTTTGTAATTAAATTAAAGACATTAGTTCCATTTCATCCTCATGCGAATTTTGGAGTAACTTTTAAAATTACTGTGTTTTAAAGACACAGCTAAAATCATAGTTCACGTTTCCAAGGTTACAGATTAATTCACTTCCACTAGACAGGGGTGTTTGCGTGTTCTGTATGTCTGCATTTTGATGTATCCGTTATTAGCTACGTTTTGGTAGGCGGTAGGGATGTATTCTTCAATGAAATCTGACATCTGTTAAATGCATGTCGTCTGGATTTTTTAAAAATTTTATTGTTAACGGCAAGAATTCTTTCGGCATTTTTTCTATTTGTATATTTAAAGATTTTTTTGGGGGGTGTTCATGTTAGAATAGGTTTTATTTAACTAAAATTTGAAAAAAATTTTCACTATTAATTTTTAATATACTATATTTCTTTTAAGAACAAGTAAATGTATTAGAAACGCTTACAGTATGTAGAGTTATTTTCACATCAACTCTAAGTATGTATATCATTAGGTAACAATTTTTTTAAAAAGTAAACTTTATGACAATGACACCAAAAATAGCTAATTGATTTCACTGATTTAGTAAACTTTTATTTTTTATATAAACCTAGTAATATCTTGTTTCTCATGTAAGTACAAAGGACATGGGTCATTCAATGGCTTACATTTTCTTACTTTTCATATTAAATTCATTTTACTGTAGGTGTTTTATTGGATTCCTTTAAGTGCTTTTAGTACTTGGAGGGCGATCTATAGGTTAGAATACTTTATTTAATTACAATTTTAAAAGATGTTTAGGTTGGAATTTCTTTTTATTTAACTACAATTTTAAATACAACTTTAAAATATTTCACTTTTAATTTTACTAGACTATAATTATTTTTTAAAAGACGTAAATGTTTTTAGAATTACTTAAAGTAAGTAAAATTATTTTTACATAACAAGTATAAGTATGTATATTACCTTTGTTAAAATTGTTATAATAAAATATTATTTAAGTAAAATTTATGACAATTCCGGTAGAAATAGCTAATTCATTTCTCTGATTTAGTAAACTTTTTTTATACTTAGTAATATATAGTTTCACATATCTGTACAAAGGACATGGGACATTCAATGGCCTTCATCTTATAGATTTGCATCATAATTTCATTTTTCTGTAGGTGTTTTATTGGATTCCTTTAAGTGCCGGTAGTACTTTGAGAGAGTGTTTTGGTTAGAATACGTTTTATTTAACTACAATTTTAAAAGATGTTTAGGTTAGAATTCGTTTTAACTAAAATTTTAAATACAAGTTTAAAGTATTTTCACTGTTATTTTAATAGAATTTTTTTTGTAATGTAAGAGAATTACAGTATATAAAATTATATTTTTGCATTAAATATAAGTACGGATATTACGAAGTCACACGTTTTAAATTTATTTTTATTTTAAAATATCATTTAAGGAAAATTTTTGACAATGATGGGATACAATAGCTATTTCATTTCTCTGATTCAGTAAATTTTTGTTTTTTATAAACTTAGTAATATACAGTTTCTCATGTATGCACAAATGACATGGGTCATTTAATGACCTACATATTCTAGCTTTTCTTATTAATTTCCATTTTACAGTAGGTGTTTTATTTGATTCTTTTAGGTGCCAGAAGTACTTCGATAGAGATATTTGATTTTTATGTTTATTTAGCCTAAATGAACTTTGGTCTTGGTTGACTCTTTTTTGAACTCATGGCTTGTGCAACCTATGTATATTTTTTATGTTTTCAGGATTTTCAATTGATGAGATATTGCATTGGTATACTAATGATTCAGTGCGACATTTATTTTTTAGAGGGCAATTTTGAGGGTTTCTACAGTGACATAATTTTTGTTTATTTTCAACAGTTTTTATTTTATTTTTCCATTGTCTAAATTTATTTTGGTTTTGGTATAAGTGCTTATTTAAGATATTAGTATTATGTTTCTTAATAATTTTTTCTAAGATTTCCGTACAGCTGTAACTCAATTTTAGTATGTTTTTATTGAAAATAGTACTTAGTTTACTTCCACTAGGAAAATGCTTCACTATTAATGCGAGGAATTTTTGTCCTAATTTGTTTTTTACCATTTGGTAGTATGGGGATGTATACCAAATTATTTTTCTACATCTGTTTTTTCGATGCTTTCCATTTTCATTTTTTATATAAGATAGTTTTGGGTTTTTGTAGCCACTTTCTTTTAGAGCCTTATTATAGGAATTGATATGCTCATCGAAAATCTTGACATTTGCTGAATTTGTACTAAATCTTTTAGTGATAGATAACGGTATGTTTAATTATAGATGGGAGTGATTTGATTTAGGGTGTATATGTAAAGAATTGGTGTTGGGTTTTTTATAAGGTGTATATGTATTTTTATTTAATTCTAATGTTATATCTAGGAAGTTCACTTTGTTTAATTTAGTGCTAACCGTAATTTTTAAGCCCATGCTTTTAAATTGTTTATATAATACCTTTCTAATTCTATCTTTTTTGAAGTTAGTTGAGTTTCTACTAACCATAAGTCTATCGTCTCTGTATAAACCAATGTCAGTTATATTGATACCAGGGTGCGCTGTAAGGTTGTATAAAATAAAAAGATCAATCAGATCAGAAGATTTCAGCTGAATCTAGTGATCCCATTGTGACATCAAACTGGTCATAAGAATTCTTAATCCATTATGTATAAGTACTGATTTTTTCGCATATAGGATACGGATATTACTAGTGAAGAAAAGAACATTATCCTATATGCGAAAAAATCAGTACTTATACATAAAGGTGAGCAATGGATTAAGAATTCTTAAGGTTGTTTTCAGACAATTCATGAGGCACCTATTTTCCAAGTTTAGGAAATTTTCCAAGTTGTTGAAGATGACGATGAACAGTTGAACTGAGAACCACTGCCAATTCCTCAACTGATAAAGCAGCATTTTCTTCAAGGGCTGCTTCAAGAAGATTTACACCAAACTCAACTGGACGTCCGGTTCGATTTTCATCTTCAACGGTGAAATCTCCACCTCTGAATTTTGCAAACCATCTTCAGCAAGTTCTTTCATTCACACATTTCTCTCCATAAACTGAGTGAATGTTTCTAGCCGCTTCAGCTGGTGAGTATCCTTTCTTGAACTCATAAAGCATTATGCGCGTCAAATGATTCTTGAGTACTTCCATGTTAGCAGGGTTTTAATCAAACAAAATGTAATTCTATTTTTCTCTGAAATAAAATTTGATCAATTTAAATACATCTAAACATAAAAAATAATGTTCAGTTCCATTAGACATTATAAAATACTCTTCAAATTTCGTTCATTTTAGCAAAAAGTTAATATATATATATATATATATATATATATATATATATATATATATATATATATATATCGGATGACCTGATATATATATATATATATATATATATATATATATATATATATATATATATATACACTTGTTTGTTATTTTAGCGTCTTTCCACTTTTTTTTATCTTTATTTTCGTTACTGTTCTTTTCGTTAATTAATGATCCAACGATTGTCGCCTGATGAGATGTTGGTTGAAAGGGCCTTAGAGACTAATAAAATTAAAATCAATAAATTCCTTGTTTTTAAAACTGTATATAAATTTTGTACCTCTAAACATTTGTTATATATATATATATATATATATATATATATATATATATATATATATATATATATATATATATAATCATGAATAAATCATGAAAAATATATGTTCATCCATATATTAACCTTCTGGTTCGAGAAGACTGGCAATTTGTTTTGTTTTGTTTTTTCAATTACATTAATAATATAATACTTTAATACTTTGAAAAATTGTTCATGGAAATATTTATTTCCACATGTGTTTTGGGAAGCGAATTCTCCAGTACCATTCTTATGCATGTGTGATTTGTCCTTGTAGTTGGAATGACCAGTATCACACTATTATATTTAAAATTCTTACATATGTTTGTGCCTTGCTGTGTATGTGTGTGCATGGTTGGATTCAGAGAATGATTGAGATAAATGATCTGTATCTGTTTGTTTCATTTTATATATAGTATGCATGTAATATTTTCAGCAAAACTGGTAAGTATTTATGTTTAATATTTGTTAATATATTTTTTTTTTAAATCTATAAAAGTTTATGATTTTCTCTATGAATATTTGCAATTACATAAAATATTTTCATTTACCTTGATAAAATATCTTAAAGAACAAAATCAGTAGTCTCAGGTAATGTTTCCTTTTGTCGTTATTCATATAGTCCTTTTAAAGATATATTGTCACTGAAATAGTATACATATATGTGTGTTTGTGTATTTATAAACTTGTTGGTATGGATAAATTCATGTCAACTGTTTTATCATGTGTTATTTAAATGCATTCTTACATATTATTAAAAGCCCAAATTCAAATTCTTATAAATTTCATATTTTATATATATTTATTTTGATGAACAAACTAAAATATCTTGTCTCTCAATTTCTGCATTGTAAAGTGTCCATTAATTATATTATTTGCTTTAGGATTAATATCCCCATGTTTTTTTTCATATTCTCATAAAGTTTTTATTTTTGTGTTATGTAAATCTGGTAAGATTGGGGAATTTCGAACAAAAACACCCTATTTAATATACCGGGAAGTTTGTTCTCATTCTACTCTAAACATCTAGGGATATAGCCACTTGTTCTTATTTAATACTGTTCAGTTATCCACGTCATGTTTCCACTGATTCTAATTGTGGACGAATCGAAGCAGAGATAAAATCTGAATTAATCTCAAATCACGAGAAGACTATTTAATCTTTAAGGTATTATCCGCTGGGGTAAGTGGCGTGAAGGGGCTCCTAGCTTAATTTTTTTTTAAATAGATACAAATCGAAATATTGTTAAAGATAAGCGAAACATGATTCATGGGTGCAATGGCCGAAACCTTATTTCAAATATAAATAATCAATGTAAGCTATGAATATCTAAAAGTGTAATCTAATATAATTTCTAATGCAGCCTAATTTAACAAGATTAGCAAGATTACATATGTAATTCTTTGTTTGTAATAGCGTATATACTCAGGTGACGTGGTCTCTGGGAGGGGGTAGAGGGAAGCATCTTGTTGAGAGCTGCAAGGGACAGAGGGAGGTGGAGATCCATGATCGCCTACGTCCTGAAAAAACACGTCACTTAGAAAGAAATATATGTTTTTATGATAGATCGCACCCTTAGTTTGGCGTTGTCAAAGTGGATATTTGCGGTTTATTAGATGATAGGTTGCTCTATCATTTGTCTAGTTACATAGCCGTTTTTTATCGTAAATATAACTCGTTTGTTAAATACTTTTCAATATTCACATTTCTATCGAAGCATTGCTTATATACATTAAAACATAAGGAAAACGATTGTTCGTAATTGCGTGGTATTGACTTATAGGGTGCGGGACTGCTCTATTTATAAAAAAAAATGTGGATGCATGTAATCCCTTCAATTGTAAACTCACTTGGAAATGATAGTCTTTCATCGAAAATCCGATAATAAATGTTAACTATGAGCAGTGCAGATCGAGCGTTTTTATTTCATGTGTGAGGAGTTACTGTTGGAAGAGGCCATTGCTTGAAATCGAAATGGTGAAAAAAGTCAGTTTCTCCCTTCCTCTCACTTATCGCCTGGTATATTGATACACGATAGGTCGTTTTCGATTCTCTATCATGTCAAGTGGATATGTCGCAACCCTGATTTTTAACGATTTTTTTCTAAAAACAGTGCGATCATTCCTCGAGTATATACGTCACCTTGATTATTTTAATTATTCATTTATTCTTACATCTTACTTTCTTTATTTATCCTAATTTTATCATATAATTATACATTTATAATCTTTAATTATGAAAACAAATATTTTTTTTTATTTAAGATAAGCAGTGATATACATCGATTGCTTTATTTTAAAATAAGTGTTATTTAGTAAGTTTACTTAACAAAGAATGTCGATTATTAGGTTGGTGCAAAAATAATGACGTAACAATGTCGTTTTTTGACGTATTTTTAACGTCAAAAAACGACATTATTACGTCATTATTTTACACCAACCTAATATCACTGATTATCGTTATATTATGAATAAATGATCCATTGTATTTGTTCAATTGCTCATACATTAGCCTGAAGAATTTTACTCTTTTTATATTTAATTGTAATTTTTCTCTTTTGTAGGAAACAGCATGCAATCTTCGAAACTAGGAAAATCATTTCGAATCGTAAATGTTTGATTTATTTATCTTTGTTTATTTGTTTAGTATCGTCGATTTATTTTCCCTACCATCCATTATTCTGTTGTATCATCGAGTTGAATGATACACAGAGAAGAATGAGTGCTTAAGATATTTATTCAGCAACAGTATCCGGTGCAAAGGGATACATACATAAAATACAGAACTATTAGTTAAAAAAACATTTAACAAGACAACTTTCAAGGAATAGAGGAGGGTCGAAAAACCAGACTTCATTAATTTAAGCGTTCAACTAGGTTGGCATCTAGCTCTCACCGATTCACTGTCGAAACTGTTAAAATATGTCCGTCTCTTCTACTCCAATAGCTTCATGTCTCGCACTTCTCGCCTGCGGAACTCCCTCCACTTTCCCTGTTTCGCTGATGACTATAATCTCCAACTATTCAAATATAATGTCAATCTACGTCTCCAGATGCCTTGATCTATCTCCTATCCTTCTCTTCATCCTTTCCTCTATCAATCCTATTCGCTCTTGATCCAACTTTCTATAACCCCTTGTAACTTCCCGGCTTGCTTGGGGTGAAATGCTTAAAAAAAATGCTGTATAGCCAAACGAAGTAAGAAAGTCCGAATATTAATCAGCTTAGTATCTACTTCTTAATCAAGAGGTGAAATCCTTAATCGTAGACAATTTAAGTCTATGAGCCAGGCCATCTGGTAAACCGCTGAAAGTGTTCAAGCAACTCTACAACACATTCAAACATGTTTAACAACATTCACCGATAATTTTATTCTTTTATCGTTTTCTTAATGATTGTTTGGAATATAACATTTTTATTGGCGTGTACGTATTTTCAAATGTATAGGAACAGTCTTTCGAGTCGTAATATCTTCTTTTTTTTTACATTTTTTACAAGGAGACGTATGGATCTGGTACTAAATACCAAGCTTAACTCAAAAGGAAAAAAAAAAGAACATCAGCTTTTAGCTGTGTCTATATTGCAATACAGCTTTAAATATCTTTAACTGGACCATAGTTGGACATTAAGAGAATGGACACCAAAACGAAGAATCTTCTCACTTGCAGCCGCATGCATCATCCCATAGCTCATGTTTACCGTCTGTATGTGCCCAGATCTGAAGAAGGCAGAGGATTAGTTCAACTAGCTCGACCAGATACAAAAACAATGGCATGATAAACCGTTTCATGGCGAATCCTTTGCCCGTAACAACGTACGCATCAGTGGCTTCGTAGTGTAGGGTTAAATGTTGAAACTGAAAGTCTTATCCTTGCTGAACAGAGACAATGCTTGTTAACTAGAAATTATCAAGCATGCATAGTAAAATATTGTGTTAGTCCAAAATGCAGATTCAGTGATAAATATCCTGAAACACTCGATCATCATTTAACAGGTTGCTCGGTATTGGCACCCACTAAATATAAAATACGGCATGACAGATTGGGTCAGTATCTGAAGTGGATAATCAGCAAATTCTACAAGAAGGAAACGGAAAGAAATTGGTATAAACACCACCCAGACTCTGTTACGGAGATAGGGCTTGTTACATTTTTATGGGACTGCACAATACACACAAATAACAATCAAAGGTAATCTCTCAGACATTGTTATTAGAGATCGCAAACGAAAAATATGCCTCCTTATTGATATGGCAGTCCCTGCAGACTGCAATGAATGTTCGACAATCTTCAAAATGCTATCAAAATTCAAGAACCTTGAAATCTAAATTTTTAAAAAAATGTGGTACATGAGAACATCAACAATCCCTGTTGAAGTTGGAGCTCTTGGATTGGTTGGAAATGATTCCAGTAGACTAATTTTAGGGATTCCTGGAAGACCATGACTTAAAGAAATAAAACAAAATGTTCTTAATAGTACAGTCCACACCTTACGAAGGGATTTATCGATAAAAAATATGTTTTTGGGGCATTTTTGTTTAATTTTTTAATTGGCAAGTGGAATGCCATTTTTAATCTTAGGTCTCGGGCCGGGACACCGAAAGAAATGTGTACCCACCAGAAATCGAAGGAAATAATAATAATAATAATAATAATAATAATAATAATAATAATAATAAAGATAAGTGGTACATTTGGTGAGGAACTGTTTACTCAGATGTCTAGTCGAATCTATATATGTGTGTTTATGAGTTTATCGCCATTGGTAATAACTTTACAGCGTAGCACTCGACCCGTTTACTCAGGGGAAATGGAATGAGGACATCTACAGTTCCATGGCCTGTATCTAACGCACAGAAATTGCTTGAAGAAGTCTCATGTGCACTGTAACGGCTAAACCCCGTTCAACGTTGTTGACTATGGTATATCATAACTGTGTGACTGTAGAGGGAATGGCTTCCTGAGCCGACCGTTGAAGGGGAACGCCTCTCCCCAACCCAACTAAACGTCCATCTACCAATCGTCAGCTTGGGCGGAAGATTTGGGCACCAGAGGTTAAGAGTTTTACAGGTGGGTGGACAAACATCTGAAAGGAGGGACAGGGTAAACTCAACCCCGCCGATACAAAAGGAACCGGCAAGCCATTGCACTATTTGCCTTGAATGTCACCATGAAGTAAAATTATAATTGAAATGGGGTGGGGTAGAATGACGTAAAATGCGGTAACTGAATAAATGAATGTATGAATGAATGATTGCAATTGCGAATGACTTTTCTTCCTCATCCATTGTTGTTTGCCGCTAATTAACTTAAACCGGAGCTTCATATTTTCTCACCCTGTTAGAGATTCTTAAGTTAAAATGCAAAGAAATCCTAGAATGCCTCCCCAGAAAGAAGTAAGTAACAAGAAATATATAACATCATTGATTTTTCAGTAATTTTATTTTTATCATTTTTTTTTTCAGGTCATCGTTCAAATCCACATTTTTTTTTTATATTCGGAACTTATAGATTCCAAAGAGATTTAAACTCGTATCTCGTGTGCTTCGGAAAATATCCGATATCGACACAACCTGACCGATTAGGTTACAGTTTTTAAGCCAACATTTGACATTCAAATTTGGTACGTTACCTTGTCACTATGATGCTGTCAGACTCTTAAACTTCGGGGAAGCGAGTAAAAATCTCTTGGGAGTAAATTTGTTTATTTTCTGATCGATATCGCATACTTTATGATAGCCTGAAATTGTCCTTGTTTTTCTTGTTTGATGTCATTAGGATCATTGGGTATTTATTCGAAATCATTCTTGATTTTATTGTTTGAGCTCATATCAGCATACACTGAAATTTACCAAGGTCATGTGAACACACACAAACAGAGAGAGAGAGAGAGGGAGACAGAGGGAGGGAGACAGAGAGAGGGAGAGAGACAGAGAGTCATCTACAGGCAGACTGTTTTTTTTTCTGTATCGGAGTGTGGCTATACAACCGATTATTTCAAGACGGTTTCGAAACCCGACCGATTTACATCTGTCAGAGACTCTTACACTACATTTGTCTTTTATGTTATTCAAATACTTTATGTAAACTAATATTCTTGGTCCATTTCTTGTATGTAAATGGAACATATATTTTGCTTTTATTAATTTTGCTGGATTCTTGGAAAAGCGGCATCATGTGAAGAGACATCGAGAGCTGCGTTCTAACACGGTATTTTATTTTATTGAATAAAGCCTTAATTTTTATGTAGTCTTTTCTTCTTGCTATTTTGAATTGCGCTCAAAATTCATAAAACTCCCTGATATTTTTATTCGTAACTGGTGGATAAGTGTTTGTCTAATGGGTTTCTCCAGTGCATTTAAATGATGAATACACAAACACCCTTGAACAGGATTTTCTTTCTTTGTTTCTATCTATCTATCTATTTATTTATCTATCTATCTATCTATCTATCTATCTATCTATCTATCTATCTATCTATCTATCTATTATGACTATAAACTTTATCAATCTATTATGATTATAAATGTTATCTATCTATCTATCTATCTATCTATCTATCGGATAGATAGATAGATAGATAGATAGATGTCTCTAAATGTTATCTATGTATTTATTATGACTTATAAACGTTATCTTTCTATTTGCCTACAAACACAGGCGCACACACGCACACACACACGTACACACACGCGCGCATGTATGTATATATATATATATATATACATATATATATATGTATATATATATATATATATACATATATATATACATATATATATACATATATATATATACATATATATATACATATATATATATACATATATATATACATATATATATATACATGTATATATATATATATATATATATACATATATATATACATCTACATCTATATATATATATATATATATATATATATATATATATAGAGAGAGAGAGAGAGAGAGAGACAGAGACAGAGATAGATAGATAGATAGATAGATAGATATATAGATAGATAGATAGATAGATAGATAGATAGATAGATATGAAGTGGCTGAAAGCGTTTTGCTAGACACTGCGGTCAATTTTAACACTCTTTATCCAACCAAACAGAAAAAAAAATAGTGAGCCCCCAAACAAACTCTATGGAAGTATAAAAAATATCTTTTTATCGTAAATATACCAATAATAAATATTCTTGCTATACAAAAAAATAAGTTTCGACTTTCAATAACCCGCAAAGGTTGATGAACTGCAGAAAACATATCAATAAATATATCCGATCACTTAATTGCAGAGTTCACGCGAATCGAGCTTCAAGAAACAGCGTATTTCCATTATTGTTATTATCATCACTATTTATTAATGATGCTTTTAGCTTCGTGGCTCCGAAACCAACGCAACTTCATAGACAACCTGCCATTGATATATTAGGTTGGTGCAAAAATAATGACGTAATAATGTCGTTCTTTGACGTATATTTAACGTTAAAAAACGATATTATTACTTCATTATTTTTGCACCAACCTTATAATAATGTTTCCAATTCAAATGAAAGTCTCACCTTCGTCATGATGTCTGAGAACTTTTAACGGAACTAAATCATCAACATCCATATTTGACTTTTCGATTTCATTTCAGTCACTTATACACAGACAACATGGGAACATGCGAGGACATTTATACCACCATATATAATCCACTCAGTTATATAGAAACACTCACATTTCCGGTTTTCTTCCTTCGTTTTCAACACAGTCGTTTCGATTTGTAATGCTATTTCATATTGATAGAAGACAATATGTAAAATTAAATCAGGTTCATATTTAATACTGTTAAGCACAAGGTAGACTTCGCATAGATTCGAACTCAATATTGACGATTAAAATTGGACTAACACTCTAACCATTACGTCATATTTAGAAATGTCAACATCATTATAATTGTCTTGTAATTGTAATTATAGTCAGTCTTTTGAAAGTGTTTGGTCTATGGGGCGATGCGCAAAAGAAAAATTGACTAGATTCTACTTTAGTTAGTGGTTGCATGCAAATATTGATATTTCTTTGAATTATCATCCAATGCTCTCAGTGATATTGTCAACTCAATATCTCCTCTGTCTGTCTACTATTCTTTTGTCCCATTTGGAATCTTTAGGATGACGGTTTAAAGATTTTGGGATCATATGACGTGTTCAGACCATCTCAAGTATATCTTTCTTCCGATAGATATGAGTTCAGTTATTGAAGCTTTTTCTGCTCCGATATTGTCGCGAAGTCTGTCATTTAGTGATGTGGCTTATGTAGCAGCCTTCTAGGATGTTTCTACCAAATCATAAGTCTATATTTTTAATCACATCACCCGAAGCAAGATAAGGAAGCAACTAATTTAGAACGGGTTACTCTGTATGAGAGATAATGAGAAAAATCAAATCCATTTTAAAGAGAAAGAGTTATTATGTACACTATTTACATTATTCGGACTATAGTCCACATCTTTGTTGCCATATTTATTACAACGTTTCGGCCTTTCAGCATCTGTCTATATTTCTGATATGAGGTATTATTTACACTATTTACATTATTCGGACTATTGTCCTCATCTTTGTTGCCATATTTATTACAACGTTTCGGCCTTTCAGTATCTGTATATATTTTTGAAATGAGGTATTATATACACTATTTACATTATTGGGACTATTGTTCTCATATTTGTCGCCATAGTTATTACAAAGTTTCGGCCTTTCAGTATCTGTCTATATTTCTGAAATCAGGTATTATGTACACTATTTCTATTATTCGAACTGTTATCGTCATCTTTGTCGCCATATTTATTACAACGTTTCTTCCATTGCACACGCTGACCTTCTTCAGGTGATTAGAATGTCGAACTGAACGTTTTATTTCGCTCACTGGGGTAGACTGTTCTAGTTCCACATGCCATATCAGTTATCAGTTATGTGTGTCGCCATATTTATTACAAAATTACGGCCGTTGTACGTTCCGGCCTTCCTCAGGTGGCTGGAATATTAAACACGGCACGTGGAACTATAACAGTTTACCCCAATGAGCGAAATAAGGAGTTCAGTTCGACATTCCAACCATCCGAAGAAAACCGGAGCGTACAAAGGCCTACACGTTGTAATACATATGGCGAAAAGATGACAATAGTCCGAATAATGTAAGAAAGTATTAGCATAAAACTTATAGTTAAATCTAGCATTTTCAACTGTAAAATGATTGTCATTACCGCTAATCTAGTCAGTCAATTATGTACCATGCATAATAAACGCTTAGGCGATCATGTATCGAAACATACATGACTGACGAGGCAGATTTTTCCCGCAGTAGGTTGCCATTTCTTTCCGCGGTACCATCCAAGGCTATGTAACATGGTCTTTGCTGCTATTAACCTATATTTGGAGGGAGGGGGAAGAAAAGGATTCATACCTTTCCTAAGCGTATTAGCATGAAGGAAAAGTAATGGATTCGACTGGAACTCGAACTCTGATCTCCGATTTTTAATCCGAGCTGCTATCCATTACGTGCCTCCTAATCTTGTACTGTACTTGAATTCTTCAAATATAGGTAGCAAAGAGGTCATCAGAACAATTACTATGAATATATTTATAGAAATGACAAAGGGAAGCTATGTTATGGCGGTGCGGAATCGACTGAAGGTGAAATGCCAGTTGAGGACCAAAACATTGCCGATTATTCGTTCTCTTGCATCCACAATCTGTAATTACATAGCAGACACATCGAACCAACTTTCCTAACAGGCGAACTGGCAAATAATTCAATATAATCAGTCTTCTTCATTTCAGCGGAAACCGTTAGATGTAGAATTAATCACTCTCCTTAGGTTAGCACCATCTATACTGATGGAAATAAAAAAAATATTCTTTATATTCTGTTTTTCTTCTTTTGTCAGTGTCTAAATTTCGCAGGGAGACACCAAAATAGATAATCAACAAACGTTTTTACTGATGTATCAAAAGTTTTGCAACAACTTCCATTCTTTATAATTCTCCTGAAATAATTTCTGTGTTTTGTATTAAGGCTACGTTAGTTTTGGTACAAGGGTAAATTCCCAGAGCACTATTTGAAGATCAAAATGCACATCTCATCTACAATGATAGCAAAAAAAAATCATAGCATACTAAAAAAATCACGAAATATTAAAAATAGTTAACAATTATATAACCAATATATTTCAATGCTCGTAATTTCAAGGGAATTGTATATTTAAGAATATTTCAGGAGTCTGTGTCAACATGTGTGTGCGTCTTCGTGAGAAGTAAATAAAAGTGCTTGTAACTGTGATTATTACGACTGGTTTGAATCTACCCAGTCTTAAACTTATATGATTTTACATTGATCCGATGAGCATCATGTTCTTCCGTAGTTATAAATGTGACAGAAAATAATTCTAGTTGCTTCCGTCTAAATAATTCAAGTAAATTTGCGTCTTCGAAAATTGAACATTATTATTATTATTATTATTATTATTATTATTATTATTATTATTATTATTATTATTATTATTGTTGTTGTTGTTGTTAATGTTGTTTCAGGTTTAACAAATTACAGTCAACATTAATTAAAAAAAAAAAAAACATATATTTTATCATAAATCCACTGGAGAGTTTTTCAAAGGGTGGAAACTCGGGTTGCTTAATAATTCACCGGCAGTTTGATCTGATATCTTCAAGGATTAGCTCTATACAAAATAGTATCTATCGAGAAAGATATTAAATACGATGTGTCTTATAACTATTTCTTCTATGCGCCGCGTCACTTCAGGATACAGACGATCATGGCTTTCAACAACGTTCTGTCTTATGGTACATTTAGCCGTTTTCTATCTTTGCTAAGTCTCCCGCCCTCGTTCATCCATCCATCCATCCATTCACACAAGCTTGTCAGGTAAGTAGCTAGCTTCCTTCCTCTACCTTTCTTGTATTTGTGGGCGGTGGTTAAGTTTTTCAAACCCTCCTCACTCACTGTGTGCCTAAGGAATTTCATCTGTTTTAGTTTTTTTTTTCCGGGTGTTGAATATAAGCATATTTTCTGATATATTTTCTTCAGAAAATCCTTGATGCTTATTCGCCACGACCATGAATTCTTCATTTTTCTTAACCCTTTGCCTGTCCTGCGCATTATATATGATGTACAGTACATGATGTGCGCGTCCATATATTACATGATTTTACAAGTGTAGTAAAACTAAGGATGCTTAAGAAAAGAGTCTACTATTGAGCAGGGCGTCTGAGGAAATACCTCATCGAATATTTTATGCTTCATATATGACAACAGGACGCATCATTGAGAATGTAAGGTCTCAATTGAAAGACATCTAGGTTCCCACTTTATTGAAATGATTATCTCATGTGTGGCACAGAGCGTAGTGTAAATAACTTCTGTAATGATGTGACGCATTCATTTTTTTATTAGGTGACATTCTGTATATCAGCACATTCTATTTGACAAATAAGTTGATTTGTCCCGCAATATTTAATAATCTGGAAACAATAATGAAGGTTTAGATAGTACACCCGAATGGTTAACTTAATTAAACAGCTTCTGAGGAAATAATGAATACAAATAATTCCGTCTTTACTTGTACAACATATGCACATGATGACTTAACGGTTTTAAAATCTGAATTTTCTGATTAAAAATAATTCTTAATTTAATAATAACTTAAAACGACAAAATACTTGTGGAATTTTCCTTATTGCATCGTAAATATTTGAACTTGACAATTTTTTTCATCATTAAAATGACAAATAATATTGTAGAGATTTCTTTTTACTTCAACTAGAATCTGTAAACACATAACAGAAACACTTACCAGATGTGACAGCAATATTCAATGTATAGATGTATGGTAGACTTACAAATGGATAATATTGTTTCTGGCGAAAAACATTGTCTGGCATGTAGCAGTGCATCAAATTTTCTAGGAGGAGATCGCTCGACTACATGTCAGCGAAAAAAAAGTTTGTTCAAGAAGACTCAAGTTGTCAGTCTCTAGGAGACTCACTAACCAACAAAATGTTGAGAGGGGGGGCAAAAGATTCTTTCAGAGGATTAGTATTAGGTTGGTGCAAAAAATGTCGTTTTTTCACATAGTAAAATATGTAAGAAAACGACATTATTTTTGCACCAACCTAATAGAAAGCATTTTTTTTTATCCAGTTAACAATAGATAGTATGTCATTTTCGGTCTAAGTTAGCAATTTGACCTCATCGATGATTGTCATTAAGAGTAGTCTCTCCAAGAAATCACTGTCCTTTCTTTCTGTGTATGATTATTCCTTTTTGATCCAACTTTTTTTTAGTTTCTTTGTTGCATATATTTTTCGTACATAGTATTCTCAGGAGTCTCCTGTAGAACTTCAACTTCTTGGCCGTGTCTACTCTTCATCTACTAGGACATTGTCCAGAACTATTCTATTTTTATTATCTTCCCCCATCCCTCATCTGCTTCTATTCTTAAGTTTCTTGTTGAGCAATTGTTTCTATAGTTTCAGTTTCATTATTTTATGCAGTTGTGCAAATCGGTTTTCGAAATTTTGACATATTTTTGACATTCGATGTTAGATACCATTTTGTCTTTTGGACTTCATTTTTACTTTCTAGGAACAGTGTATGATGCATAGATTAGATGTAGTTAGTTTCTCTATAATCCAGCTGAATTATAGATATACATATATCCCGCTATTGGCATTTATCTTTCTTAGTTCTGTATTTCTTTTCATCCTCTTTTTTTTTCGTTAAAATGGCATTCAGTTATTGTGTTCCTGTAAGGTTCATACCCTGGTTGTATTTTCATTATTAGATTTTGCGCCGCTGTAGTCACTACACCAGTTGCTTTCTCCTGGATCCGTTCCCAAGTAAAGCTATAGAGCCTTGTCTGTCCTGCTGTTTATCGTAGGATGTATAGATGGATTCGTAAATTTTACGAGGGTATTAGCACGTAAGTCAATGCAGTTAACTTGACTAGAATTAGAACTAGGTTCTCCGATAATTCAGTCGTAGCCGCTAATCATCACCCGACCCTGCCAACAGTCTTTTCATACGGGGCTTTAAAATACACACATCAAGAATATTCCTCGTATACTCTGTAAACTAATAAGAATGAAATAATAATGCACGTCTCTTATTTATTTCTATGTAAAGGATTGGCTTGTGGCTAGTTTAATTGTCTAATGGGGTCTATAGAAGTAATTATTTATTTGACCCTAACTCGTTATAACTGAATAGTCTGATATTTTCAAGTATCCCACCTTGAGGAATTATATATTATGTTTCTCTAACATATGGGACTACAAAATTCTATTTCATGATCGCATATCTTTATATATTACAGGGCAAATATGTAACAGGCAACTTGCTACATTTTTCTTCTTTGGCACCCTTTCTCTTTTTCAACAACGACAACTAAACCTTCTTTCGAAACGTAAATAAATATATTATTTCATATTTGTTTAGTTAATATGCTTCACATAAAGAGTAGACATGTTTGTAGATTGTTTCGAAATTTCTCGCGTGTTTATCTACAAATATACTGCCTCATCTGTATTTTAATTTTCTTTAGGCAGTTACGAAAGAGTTCTGTTACTATATAATGTAGCATAGTCCAACTCTTCATCATCGTCCTGTGTAAGACGTTAAAATACATCCGCGTCCTGGGTAAGACATTAAACTACGTCCAGTAGTAAGGCCTCTGATCAGGAGGTTTGAGGAGCGTGGAACTACTTTTTAATTGCTGGTGTTCCCAAGTCTACCTATGGGCAAGTAGTTAACTATTACTAGCAATGCTTTTTTTAAATTTTTTACCAGTAATAAAATTTTGATGGAAATATATTATCAGAAACAGATTTTTGACAAAACATTACCAGCAATAAAAATTATTGTCGGCATTAAATAACCAATTGAGGTTGATATGCCGTAAAACAATGTAAACCAAAGCTATTTAATCCAAAAAATATATATTCTATTCATACGAATCTATCCTAAAAATGTTGTCCGGATTAAATAACCCACTGAAGTTGATACGACGTTAAATAAAATAAACCAAACCAAACCAAACCAAACCAAACCAACTCAACTCTTCATCAATATAATTGGGCCTCAGTATATCCTGATGCTTTCGAATTGGCTATGATTTGTGTGTTTTCTTCCAGGTTTTATTAAATGATCTTTTTTTAGTTTTATCAAGGTTCTGCATCTAAAGCCAGAAAATATTCTTAGAATGTCAGATTTTTTTTCGGATCTTAATGCTTTATTGATACATGTTCTACTAATTAAAACATCGCTGAGTGTGGCGGGATAATTGTTGAATTCATATCATTCTTAAGGGTATTTCTCTTTTTAGGCTGCAGAAAAAGATATTTAAGAATTCATAAAATAGCAGATTTTTAATAGTTTATATATATTTTTCTTTTCGGAACTTCAATTAACATAGGAACATTACTGATGGAAAAATCTATAACTGAGGAAAGAAGCGAAATCAATTCAAGTAGAAATAAACTTTATGTCAAGCACACTTTGTTAAGGAACACATTCAGCATCTTCACCATGCAGTCTCTTAAATCCAACTGAGTAATTTAAGCATAGTCGATGTTAGATGCAAATTTTGTACAAATTTCATTTTGTATGGGTACAAGTACAAATTATTTCTTAGTATGCATCTTCAACTGTTCAGAGTATCTGTGAATAAATGTCCCTGATTCTTGTTTAACTTGCAAAAGATCCAAAAGCCGTAAAATGACGACCCAATTGATCTACACTGTATAGTATCGCTTTTGTTTCCTTATTCTTGGTTTTGCTCTTTTAGAAAAAATTTGGCTCATTAATCTAATTTCTGAAGCCAGTGTATTATTTAGGCTCATCGTTATTTGTTTGTGTTACAGGAACCATTTTCAACATAGATTTACTTTCTTTCAATCTTTACTGGCAAGGGATTGTTGGGTTTCCTCTGCTTTAGCTTTTCATTTTTTTCCTCATCATCTCATGTTGCCTGTTTCTTCATATTTTGTCTGATTTGATTCTTGGGTTATTTACGATGTTTGTGGTGGTATGATATATTTTTTTCTTTGATACCTTTTTTTATTTCCTTGAGTATTTTCTTATAAATATTCTGTATATCTTTGTCCAACATCAACTTTGATTTAAAACATTGTTTTACTTGGTTGGTGAGCCGCTTTTCAGGTTTTTCCTAAGATTCATTCTCTATGTACTGCAAGCATAATTTGTCAATCAACTTTGATGGAGCGTTTAGACTTGACCTAGCAGTAGATAAGTATTTTTCATCTAATTTTTTTTCAATTTTCTCCTTCGAAAAGCATGATCTAATTGAATATGTATGTGTCCATCATCACAATGTTTATTATTATTATTATTATTATTATTATTATTATTATTATTATTATTATTATTATTAAATGCATTCATTTTTGTACAGTTCCTAATATTTAAAAAACAATTAAATCTAAAGTAAGCATCTCTCGATTGGTAATTCTAAAATAAATAATATTTTCATCACCTATGCCTCGAAGACAGATTTAAATAATAGCTCACATGCACACAAATCTAATAGTGACATTTCTCGCCATTTTGTAACGATCCGCCATGAACAACAAATGAATGCTAAAAGGAAACGGAATTTTGTTTTTTACATTTGTATAAATGTCTGGTATCCGACCTATATTTGTGTAGCAATTTCGGGATAATCTTAGCCATTAAGACAGCACGTATATTTTAAGTATTTGTTACATCGGAATATTCAAACTAGCAAAAATGTTGTATTAATCAGATCTTCCATTCCAAATAAGGATTCTATAATTCTTATTTTACTAGGCGCCAGTTCTATCACTATTAAGGGGACGCATGCAAATCAATCTTTCAACCATAGTTTTCCTAATTTAAGCGAGAATAAAACATTGAATATCAGTAGAAATGTGGACATCAGGAGAACTGAAAAAAATATACGGGTTTTACGTAATTAATTCTCGTAAAATTACATGGTGGAAATACAGCTCTTACTGCATATACCAAATAAAACATTCATCGACATTTTTTTTCTACAAATTTACATATTTCTAAAAAAATTATCCCATTTATCGCCATCTCTAAAACCATTTTTAATTATAGGTTTATAAAAAACATCCATATTAATAGTGGAAATTTTGCAGTAAGGTTCACCCTCGACAATGTCCGTGCTCCACTCGTGGTAATGGTTTAAGTCTGGAGGCAGTTTTTACGGATCGAAGAAAAAGATATCGGTTAACCCTAGACCTGAACAGATTAGGATTGCAGTGGTCGAGGAAACGTTCTCGCTAAAGTTTGTTCCACAGAGTAGTGGATCGCGTAAAGAACTGCTAGAGTGGAACTTCCTTCTCACAAATGGAATACAGAGGGAATGTAAGTGGTTGCTATAATGTAAGTGGCATGGCAGTTTGTAGACATGAAGGTTAGAAATCGCAGAATGAAGGAATGTAGTTCGTCAGAGCAATTTGCGTGAAAGTAGTGATAGAAAAGAAATAGGCTTACCAAATCTCGCGTGTGATAGTGAGATTGGGGGTAATAAATAAGTGGTCACCCACAAGGGCTCGGAGACTCTTTGGAACTCTATCGAGTCTGGGGAGAATATATAATATACGTGTGTGTGTGCATCTGTGTGTGTGTATATTTCTGGGATGAGGTATTATGGACATTATTTATATTATTCATACTATTGTCCTCATCTTTGTCGGCATGTTTATCATAACGTTTTGGCCGTTGTAAACTCCGGCCTTCTTCAGGTGGTTAAAACGTCGAACTGAACCCTTTATTTTGCTCACTAGTGTAGATTGTTGTCAAGGAAACATGGAACAGTGGCTAAAGCCGTTAGTTAGATACAGTGGCAGGACACAAAGTGTGTGAGTTTAATATCTAGTTAAGGGGGTGGAGAAATTTGAGAGGGGATAACTGACATCCATTACACAAGGCACGTGGAAGTAGAACAGTCTACCCCAGTGAGCAAAATAATGGGATCAGTTCGACATTCCAAGCCGGAGCGTACAACAGACGAAACGTTGTGATATACATGGCGGACAATAGTTCGAAAAATGTAAATAGTATATATATATATATATATATATATATATATATATATATATATATATATATATATATATATATATATATATGTTTCACTGTAAGGCCCATCAGTCTCTCAAACCACGGTGCTCTGCGAGGGGATATCCGTTCATCATCATTGACTGTAGTTCGGGTTCTGATGATAGAATAATTATAGGTTACTATGAATGTGATTAAGTCAAACATTAACCGCACTTTCAACCTAAAAAAGTGTAATATTTTCACACTACCTTCTGAAAATGCGTGCTTATATTTGGTACTATTGTGGTCCCTCCTCTTTTTTCTTCCTTGTGGCACACTGTTAGCGGAGTGGTCACGTTTACACTGTAACAGCAGCAAGAAAACTGGCGCGTGAAGCTCATTTTCGATCACAAGACGACAATAATAAAAACTACTATTTTTGAGTTACCCTCGTATAAAGGTAACGGTGGATATTAATTCGTATCTTTTCTTGGCTCTTCCATGTTTGATATGCAATATGTTGATATACTTAGCTATCTTTGCTTCATTTGCTTTGCTTTGGGTCAAATAAATTGCTCTACTTTTCGCTGTTTGTAGAGAGAATGTTAACCAGCACGATGTTCATTCTGAACATTGCCCAATTCGAGTTTAGCCATAGCACAAATATGTTTTCATTTTCCTACTATTGTTAGGCGATATATATATATATATATATATATATATATATATATATATATATATATATATATATATATATATATATATATATATGTTACTGCTCAAAGTTTGAAATAACCGAAAATAATAATAAATAACTATACAAACTCAGTTAAAAAATGTCAAAAACACCTTGTAAAATAAAACACGCACACACACAACCACACACATATACATACATATATATATATATATATATATATATATATATATATATATATATATATATATATATATATATGTTGCAATTCAATTTCAAATTTATTTTTGTCAATATATATTCTGGGTGAGAATGTGTGCGTGTGCTTGACTATTTTTTTAAAGGTTACCAAAAATTTCCATTAGGTAATATTAGAAAGTCCACAAATCTTTATACCGGTCAATTTATTTTTTTATATATTTTAACGTAAACAAAAGACAATACACTTTTTGAATTGCAAATGTGTCAATTTGTGTAAAGAAATGTGTCTAGCTGAATAAATGCGATGCGTGGGGTATGGGTATGTTTATGTTTCTGTATCAAAATGGAAGACAAACTTGAATAAAAACGTCCACATATTCACACACACAAAATAATATAACCATATATACATCCTTAGAAAAAGAAGGATGCATTTAGATAGACAGCCAATGGACAAATAAAGACAAACATATATCCGTGTTTGTGTGTATGGGTTTTTGTACAAAGTTTCAGATTGAGTATATCTGGAAGAAAGGATAGTGTGAATAATTACAAATGTAAAAATTATCTTAGTTGATGTGTTTTTTTCCTCTGATGGACTTTTTCAAGGTAAATACAAGGAAATTATTTCGTAACATGTATTCATATACTAGGACAAAACTCTTATTGTTTGTTTTTAGTTTTTAGATTTAAAGGCGCTCATAAAAATTCATTAGTGTGTTTAAAAATTAACCTTGCATCTGCTTTCTTTTCAGGAAGAAACGCGTCGGTGAAGAAAGGTTTTCCTCTGTTTTTATTCATATTTATGTGTGTGTCTCTTCCTTTGTGTGTGTCTCGTTCGTGTGTGTGATCGCGCGCATCTATGTGAGAACAAAGTATATACTAATATATAAAAATGCTACATGCGTTGGATTATTTATAGCCTTCTACAAAAACGAAGAATAAATTGAAATTCTAGTTTATATTTTGATCAATATATATTTTCTCACATAGTAACATATGTGAGAAAACGACATTATTTTTGCACCAACCTAATATATGAGCAAAAACAGATGCAAACACACAAGTACATATATTTATACATATGTAATTGTATTCGCTGAACATGAATTTTTGTGAGAGCGGTTTCCAGTGTGCAATTACACGCATTTAATTTTTCGATATTTGTTCAGTGATTTATTTACCCGACTATATGTACTTTTCTATAATTATCTGAGGAATTCACGATCCCATTCTCCTAGAATATGCCTTCTCTCTGTTAATGAACTGGCCTTAGTATTTTTACAGGCTTCCAGACAAATGAAATAAGTAGGGATCATCATGAATGGTACTGCGAAATATGTGTACAGTGGGTGTAGTGAGGCATCCACCCAAAATGTAGCAGTTTCTGCTGTGTCTACTATAAAAAAGATTATTTTTATTATATGTAAAAATTTTATGAAATTCTATGTAGAATCGACTACGTTTTATTTTTTATATACAAGTTTTTGAGAAAGGTTCATACTTCTGAAGGCCTGACGGTTTGCCTGTTAAATTTTGAGCATTTAATATGGTCACTTAGGCTCAAGCGGTGAATCGACAAATTTGTTTGCAGTGTTTCGGTTTTATTTTTTGAATAGTTGGAGAGTGTTTGTATATATATATATATATATATATATATATATATATATATATATATATATATATAGTCGACTCTCCGGTCTAATTCGACGTATGAGGGTCAAGCAGATGAGTTTCCAAGTAAACGACAGCCCGACAACAGCACATGAGATTTAATTATAGTGGTGAAGGCTTCGTGCAGGACCATCCACACTTTTCGAAGGGCCGAATACAGAGACCCGGTGCACTAAGTGCCACAAGGTCCCCAAACGACCCTGCGCAGGTTTTGAATTCAGAGTTGTCCTTCTCTTAGCCCAATTGCCATCCAAGGCTATAGAACCCAGTATATATATATATATACACAGAGAGAGAGAGAGAGAGAGAGAGAGAGAGAGAGAGAGAGAGAGTAGGTTGCTCCGTTAGGTCACGTAAAAAAAGCTGCATATCACGATGAAAAAGGTCCATAAATCAACGAAAACAAAGTTTTGTATCAATATGTTTATGTTGTTATGATGAGGAAAGACTAAAGTATTTTTTAAGTAATTTTTGAATTTTTTACTCCTTCCTAGCACGTAGAAAACTTTGGTTAATTTTTTTTTTTTTACGACAGCGCGAAACGACTAAAAAAAGTTTTATTTATTTTTTTATTTTGCGCTTTTCCCGAGGAAAACACACGGTAATTTACGAAATTCTTGCAAAAGTCAAATAATTGTCAGATTTTAATTAAATTTTCAGGACTTATTCACAAATGAATGAAATTATTTTTGGAATTTTTTTTTTATATCTTGTTAAAAAGAGATTTTTTTTTTTAACATGGTTCCACCCAATTACATATTTTCATGAAATTTCGAGAAATTAAATCTTCAAGCGCGGGATTTGTTTAGTTATAAACAGGACTCTTTGTAGAAAGTAAATCACCAGTTTTATTTTATTTTTTTTTTTTGTAAAACAGTACCCCATATCATCGGATATCTGCTCTGAATTATAAAAAAAAATGTAAAAAACTATGACATTAATTAATTAGAAAAGCTTTCACCTGTTTTTGTAAATCCGTTATACAAAGGACATTATTTTCTGAAGAAATAAATTTTTTTCGATGAATAATGTATTTTTTACAATTTTTTTCCCATTTTAAAAGTTTTTTCATTAACTTCTTAATACTTCAAAAATCGTTTAAAATTCTTTATGGTTTTAAGCACGCAATGCAATGATAACTTTAATGAAAAAGTAAATTTACGAATCGAAATTGCAAAAGCACTTAACAGTCGTTTGACCACAAATATTTTTAAAATCATTTTTTTTTAAATTTATTGAAAAAAAACGTTCATAATTTCTACGTATGGAAATGTATACATAATATGATCCTTAAAAAATGTTAAACAATTATCTAATTAATAAAATCTTTAAACTATTATCTAATTAAGAAAGTATGAAATAAAAAATAGATATTACATAATTGCTTCATAAAAATGTTAATATTTAAAAAGTACTAGTTAAAAACGAAAAACCGCGTTCGCTTACTTTGCAATAATTGTCAACTTTGATCATCCATAGTAATCTGTCATCACCTCGTCACAATCGACTTCTTTGATAAATTCAGACACATCGTTAAGAAATGTTTGGATACAAATTTTTATGCTATAACTAAGTACTCTTTGTTTCATATCAGATTAATTTAACTTTAAATTTTCTAATTTTACTCAAATCACGTGTCAAAATTATGTAAATTAATTTTAGGGAGAAATTTAAAATCAAAATTTTGTTTGTTTACAAATTTCTTAAAAATGAAGAAATTTAAGAAAATGGCCGCTTTTAAGAAAATTAAACAAAAACCAAGCATATATTTGACATTCCATTCTATATAATTTCTGTCTGAAAGACACCAGAAAATGTTACTTACTGTAAGTAATAACTTTAATGCTTTAGCTTTCAATTAATAACAACATATTGAGACAAAACTTTGTTTTTGTTGATTTATGAGCCTTTTTTAATCGTGTTATGCTACTTTTTACGTGACCTATTGGAGGAACCTTATATATATATATATATATATATATATATATATATATATATATATATATATATATAGAGAGAGAGAGAGAGAGAGAGAGAGAGAGAGAGAGAGATTGACCTAGAGATTGACCGACGAGGAACAAGTTTCTGGGCATTGTCAAATTTTGGCTGTAGTAAATATC
This sequence comes from Acanthosepion lycidas, assembly GCA_963932145.1. Lineage (NCBI taxonomy): Eukaryota > Metazoa > Mollusca > Cephalopoda > Sepiida > Sepiidae > Acanthosepion > Acanthosepion lycidas. The sequence continues at coordinate 89,181,221 of OZ010591.1, read as the reverse complement.
ACCGTAAATTTTTCAATAAAAAAGAAGCACTTCTATCATCGTGTGGCCATAGAGAAGTACAGAGAGGGGACAATAATGTGCCTTTGATGAGAATGAACAGAGCATAGGCACCCACACTTCAACGGACCGTTCAGCCATGGGTCATAAATGAGACCTGACTGATACAAGGTAGATTTCTATACGAGAAAATTTCACACCAAGGACATGCAAGTGAACTTTATATCACAATAATCCTTCGAACTGAGACGTCCTGTTTCTGCAAACTGTTAGGAACGGAGAGAGGTGTTATTTGAAAGATTTCTGCATGGTGACATTTTATTCCTTTCTCAAGTTCCTCCCATTCTTTCTATCTTTAAAATGATTAATGTTTGTATATGAATCCGTTTCTTTTCAAACTAATTGACATTTTTGTTATGCAAATCCCTTTCTTATCTAACAAATTGTATCATTTTTTCTTGCTTCTGTGATTAAACATGTTTTTCTTTGCTACCTCTGAAAAGTTTTATCCTGTTCAAAAAGGCACACTAAAGGAGAGTATTGTAGAACCTTTGTTTCGAATTTATAAACTGTAAATAAAAGTGTTGTTAATTTTACGCAGTCTTCGTCTTTTTTCTTGCGCAAATTTTCGAATATTCACATTTCTACCAACGAAATTTTGTGTCTGGTAGAAGAACTTGGGGTTGGTAGGGAAGTAAAATTTTTATACTGTAGACAAACCTGAGGTCTGGCTTAAATAGATAAATGTCGGGAAAAGATTTTTGTCGACAATTGCATTAATTCAGTACAGTTAGGAACATTATTTTTCTAATTACATTGTCTGCTTTTGTAGAAGGAGCTTATAATAGATTTGCAATCCCACAAAATCACCTTCGGCTGAAGATTGTGACTTGGAGTCTGTAATGGTAATTTCCTTTTTCACCAAAACAATTATACCTCCACACATTCTAAATATTTATTGTCTTTCCATCATCCGTGATCGTTATTTTAAAAAATGGGCCAATGACTTAGGCTTCAGCAGAAATCTTCTGTAGGAAATTGAATCCATAAAAATATCACTGGTTAGATCTTCAAGAACCTATATATTGTAAAGATTCATATAACCAAATCTATGCCAATGATTAGGGAATTCTTAAATGAGATATGTGCAATTTCTTAGTGATATCTCGTATAATTGAGATTAGTTTAATCAGTATTCCGAATTGCCGTCATCAATTATGGTTAGTTCGGTAATGAAAAGTAATTAAAATTCACAAACCAGAAATGAATCGTATAAAAAGACGCGTTGACATGTCTTCACTTAAAATAGGTATGTAATTAATTACTTATAGTTACTTGCAAAACGAAATCACATCTTCACTCGATCTATGTTGGAAATATATATAAAATAGGAGTTATATAAACTGTTCTCAAGAGAACGCATGCGAGTTTATCCTCTCGCCCGTTACTCTTTAAAGAATTCAGTGACATTGAAGAGACGCTAGATAATTGTTTTTTGAAGTACCTTTTAGATAACCGAATTAGATTATTTTGTTTGTAAAGTAACCAATAATAACACTTCACATATAGATAAGGACAATAACATTAACATTGTCTATAAAAAATAGCCCTTACCTATAATCACGATCCATTTTCGCTTAGAAACATTATAAAGAAATACACAACCCTATTCGAATCGAAAAGGAAAATTATATTATCTATTATAAAAAGTTTAAAATAGTTAACTATATGGTCAGGAATAAAAGGACACCTGCAAGTACCAAATTATAGAGGACAAATATTATTTATAAATTTACATAAACCTTTCGGAACTGCGTTCCTGATCAAACCAAATAGATGAAAAATTATACAGGACATAATACTACTGGATTATCAAGGAGACTCACGTTACATGTCATTAAACCAAGTTCAATTAGGAGTGATCTCATCACTCACGGAAATCTACCAAAATCCGGCTGCATCAGATAAGTGGAAAATGTTACTATAATATCCTCATGCACAAAAAAGGCTAAAAACAATGCAAACATGACCAATAAAAAAAGCCAACACTCGACAATATCGACTTTGAACACGGCCACAACCTGCTGATCGTGTTTTCAAATAAAAAAGACATTATCATTTATATAGATACACATATATAAAAATGTACATATTCAGTTAAAAGAATCAGTAATAACAGCTATCGAAAAACAAGAAAAAAATGAATAGAAATCTTAATCGCAGAACCTTAGCAGTTGTTTTTAATGAAACCTTTGTAAAAGAGGGATTGTTGCAGAAATACATCCCCACCCCCACACTCATATATATATATATATATATATATATATATACAAACACACACACACACACACACACACACACACACATATATATATATATATATATATATATATATATATAAGTATAGGGTTAGAGTAAACGGAATAAATTACAATAACCGAATTATACTATTCATAAAAGAATAGAGCAAATATAATTTAATCGAAAAATGATCACATAAATATGTTATAAGATAACTAAAAAGTAGCCATTTTGTTTCAACACTTCTGGTGTATTATCAAATGAAAGTATTGATAAGTCAGCATAAGTGATGAAGCAAAATGGCTATTTTTGTAGTTTTTTATAACATATGTGTATTATAATTTTCGAATATCTATCTATCTATATATATATATATATATATATATATATATATATATATATATATATATATATATACATATATATTAAAATGTTATTTATAGCAACAGACATTTTGTGTCCGATAATTTTATTAATCGTCTTTTCCGAATTACGAATAATACTTCTCAGGTCAGGGCGAAATTCTGTCAGATATTGTTTTAAGTTTATTTCAGAAGAATTATAGTCCAATCTTCGATTTAGTTAAGCCATTATCTGAGTAGGTAGAAACGGGTTAAATTACGTAGAACAAGTAAGTGTAGTGCAGTGGGACCACACCATTGCCACGAAGGTAAGTTTTTTTTTTTTTAATTATTTTATTTTCTATAATATTGAGGATGTAGATGCTGCTTTCGGGTAGCGCTTTTTCATTTCGCAGTTTTGTTTTTAGTTATTCTTTCTTTAAGATATGAATATCCTGCCACATTTCGGACCATTTTTCAGTTTCCAAACAAAATAACATGATAAATTTTAAATTATACTTTATGAGACACATATTATCCTATTTTCCGCACAATGCGATGTTTTCAAGAGCCTCGCTTTCAAGACTTATTATGACGTTATTTTTTCAATAACAACTTTTTCACGTAAATTAACTTTGTTTCTTCGTCTATATTTTCAGCTGTCCAATATATTTTGTATATTTATCCAATAGTATTGTCATGAATTCATATTTTATGGTAATTTTTTGAGTATTTATAGTCGTCTGTTAAATATTACTTTGAATATTAAGGATATTTCACTGCGTCTTTCTTTAATATGTGTGCAATCATGTGTATCTAAAACTTGTATTTTGTAACTTCAATTCCTTGTTGTGTCTCAAAGTGCTTGTTCTTATATTCATTTACATGAGTTCGTTAGTTCTTTTGTTAGTATTTTTGTGCCCAAAATGAAGTCAATATTTCGTATGTGTGTTTAATACTCCAGGCTCAATATGTGTCAGAGAAATGTATTTAATCTTGAATCAGGGAAAACTAATATAAGCATAAAATTAATGTCACAATAATTTCAAATGAATTATACACCAATTTGAGTAAAAAGTTACTTTTCAACATCATGTTTTTAATAAAATTGACAAAGAACTAATGTCATTTTTACGTTTTTTTTCAATTGATCAAAATATTTACATTTGGGTTCATGCCAGAAATCCTCAGAAATCTTAGGGAAATCTTTAATGTTATAAACCTGAATATGCATATGTTATGTTTTAAAAATTGATTTTAATTGTTAACCACGCTCCATTTCATGATGTCTAAATATACATTTCAAATTCCTAGCTTCTTAATAGTATTTCATTTTCATTAATCCTTAACATTTACCAATAATTTAGTTCTTTGTTCAGAAAAAAATATCAGGGGAAGCATTTTATTCTTTCCTCCATTTGTTGTTGTAGGGTTGGCGTTTATTTCATACAAAGACGGAACTTGAGTTATCAGAACTAATCTAACAAAGTTATTTTTGCGACTCAAACAAACACACGTTAACGCCTTTTTGATGCCGAAGAATGCTCGTTGTCGCTTTCCTAATTCTCTTTGTAGTAGAAACTATGACATCTCAGGTTACAACTATGGTAAAGCTGTTGAACATTACTGGTGTCAGACGCCTTTGAATATCACTGGCACTAACAGTACTCGATAATACTCGATCGAAAAGTAATCCGTATAGTGATATGAATAGAGAAATAGTGTTGTGAATAGAGTAGGGAATACCGGCACTTATAGTAATAGAGGATAGAGTACAAATAGCGTTCCGAATAGTAATAAAAGAACAGACTAGGAATACAGATCGTTAGTCGTCAGCTACTTCCTACATATATGCGTTTCATATATGGTCACGTCGTTTACTTCAATAATTTGATCGCCCATGTTTGCTCACTGGTGATCTATGTTCAAGCTGAAGTCTCTGCAGAGATACTTTATTTCTAAATAACGCTTATAGACGGTAACTTCCATTATTTCCTTATTTAACTTCAGTAAATTTGACAAGAATGGGATTATCAACGATAAACGCTATGGAAAATGAGTAGAGATTAGAAAAGTAGTCTTGTGTTTGCGACATGGAGCAGAAATATAGTAATTGTGTTTCTTCTCACTTCTATTATGGGTGTTTTAAATTATATCTGACTTCATAATTATAATATATAAGTCATACTAGAGCTTATGTTTTTCTCTTTTCGGCAGTTAGATGTTGCTGACACGACATGTTTTAATTTCAGTCGAATTTTCTTTATTGAACATTAAGATATTTCGAAAATAAATCTATACGTTATAGAAAGAATAGTTCGAAGAGGAATGCAATGAAAACACTATAACTTTCAGTAATAATTATGTATAGTTATTCATTATTTAATATTTATCAGTAATCTTACTTGAGTGAATGATAATCTTCCTGTTTATAATTTGCAGTTGTACTACTTTCTAGTGCTTATTTAGCTGTAATATTATGTTAATATGTAAATCTGTTCTCCTATATATTGCAGAATAAAATGTCTACCTGATCTCATATAAATGAATGATTCAACCGTAAAAAAATATTTAAAGATTTGCTCACCATAATCTCAAGGAAGTAAGCACTTGCCAAAAATTTCACTCAGCAATGTCATTTTTGGCGGATGAATGTGTAAACTCACGTTTATGTATACGAATACACTGAAATTCCTTACGTTCTCTTTTTGTATTTTCATCTAACTGAGACTATGTGTGTTTGTTTATGTATTGGTTTACAACTGACAAAACCATTCCAATTTTTTTTTAAATTGTGAATGCAATGGGGAAGAGATGAAGGTAAAGAAATCGTCTAAAACGCGCGGGAGTTTTTCTGTCTTCATTCTTCACAACAGACGCGTGCAGACTCATAATTTTGTACTAGCCTACCTTTTTATTCATATCAGGTAGGGACGTTTGTTTGTTGGTGCCACGGGGGAATAAGCTCTTGATAAATATATTCATCGACCTGTCTATTCCTATTCGGACCATTCTTTACCAGTGGAAAACATGAGTCATGATTTGGCTACAGGAAAGTTCCCCCCTTTGACAGATTGCCATGTACTTCAAGTTAAGAAAAATTACGTACTTTGCCCTCATACATACATATATCTATATCTATCTATCTATCTATCTATATATATATATATATATATATATATATATATATATATATATAATGTCTGTGTATTTGTGTGAGAGATAGTGTGTGTCTGTATGCGTGTTTGGGTGGTTGTCTTCATCACACGCGCGCGCACGCACACAAACACACACACACACATATATATATATATATATATATATATATATATATATATATATATATATATTGCTTGCGGGAATAGAAGTATATGTGGATGTTTATATGGCTTTATCTTCGTCCCGTTTGATATGTGATTGTGTACCCCACATATTAAGTATTGTAATAGACATTTATATATATATATATATATATATATATATATATATGTGTGTGTGTGTGTGTGTGTGTGTGTGTATGTGTGTGTGTGTGTGTATGTATGTATGTATCTGTATATATATGTATATGTAGGAATTAAAATATCAATGGTCGAATAATATATATACGTATGTGTATATGTATATTTAAACACGCATGCAAATGAATGTGTATATGTATTTTCCAACTAGATTACTCAGCTGTCTGTGCATATATATTCTTCCCTACCGACATAGCCACACAAACACACACATATATAAATATATATGTACGTGTGTGTTTTATCAATATTAATATAACCAAATAAGTATATGTAAAAATATTTTCCAAAATTAAATATAGGCATATAAAAAAAATTAATATGTTAAATGTGTATCTATATTTCTTTCGTATATTCAAGTAATTACTTGAATTTCAGCAATTTTTAGCGTAATATTTAATTAAACTTTTTTGAGATTCACTGAAATAAAAGCAAATATAACATTTTGTGCATTATCAAAGAGTGGTACCCAAGACGTATATAGACTGGAAGAAACCCAAAAGGAGAAACGATCAGCCAAATCGATTAGAAATAAGAAATTCAGGAAGGCAGCTGTGCACTACAAACATGCCAAAATTCCGAATAATGGACATATCCACCTTCCAATGATATGTAAATTTTGAATGAAACTATAGAAATTGAATATGACCATGATAGCACTCAAATTTCAAAACGACACTCGCCTGAATTACCCGAATATAAAGTAGAAATATATGGACAATGTTAACAGAAAATACAATGGAAAAGAAAGGAATATAAAAATCGAAGTGTGACTTTTCAATGAAGCGTTAATATCAGCATTACATTCCATTGCATTCACTTAAGTGCTAATATCATTGGGAAAGTTATGACAATTCTTCTCCTCCAACTATGGGTAAATAGCACGACAGACCTGGTTCTATAGTCTTGGATAGCAACTGGTCTACCGCAGAAAGAAAGGGCAACTACTGCCGGAAAAAAATCTGCTTAGTCAGTCATGTATCAAAAGATACATGATCGTCTAAGTGTGTATCGCGCATGACACATAACTGGCTGACTTGTGCGAGCAGCAATAGCAATCATTCCAAAGAAGAATAGACAAAAAAAGAAAGGATGACATATGAAATTATCGAAATGAAGTAAAGGGGAAAAAACAAAACAAAACAATGTCATTATATGGTACGCCATATTGAACTCTGCAAGAAGAATTTAGGAACAAATGCAAGCAGGCTAAAGAGTAAATAGCTCAATGGAAAATGACTAGAAATAGAACGAATGTGTATTAGAGAGCAAGTAGATATGTATAAATATTGGAAAAGCAAAAAGACACAAGACATGCTCATCAGCAGGATGCATAAAAACAAAGGACGAGATACTGATATTAGAAAACAAAATGGAACGAATACATATGAGTTGTCTTCAATAAAGAAGGCGAACGGCAGAAATTACACAGAAATATCGAAGAACAGAAATATTTAAATCTGAAGTGGAATCAGCACTGGCCAAGTTGCAGAGAAAAAAGTCCGCCGAGCAAAGCGGAATCGTACTACAGATGTTGGCGGCCTTAGATGATATCGGCATTAAGAAGAACAAATCCACAATAAATGTAAATGAAACATGAATCTGCTGACTTCCAGAGTCCTGTTCTTCTAATGCCTTTTCTCGTCACTAAGGTTTTCTCATTTTCATTAATCTTCAGTAACACCTTGAATCTTAATGGCATTACCGCTTTGCTAGCGGTGTAATATTTACAAACATTACAACTCCCCCCCCAAAAAAAACAAAACAAAGAAACATGAACTTATATAAAATGATTTTACGGTGAACCAATTTGCCCAAAATGATACTATTTTTTTTAGATTCATATGCGTTTTTATTTTCTGCCCAATGTTTAACTGAAGCAAGAAACACGGCTCAATTACTGAGATTAAAACAAGATAAAAAATATAAAAATCAATGAGTCGCGCGTTAAAAGGCAATTAACAATCTATGTGAAAATGCAATGAGGACTTAGATAGTAGGTAAATGTAAATGGGAAAAAAGCAGGCAATAATGGTTCCCAAAGGAATTATAAACTCAAAATGCGTTCGAAATACCAACTTATAGAGAAATCTGTAAAAAAATAAATTTTCAGATTTCCTCTTATGATAGAGTAAAAATATTCAAATATTTAAAAAAAAAATTAAAAAAAAAACAGAAATGCAAAGAGTTGTAATCAAAAAAATTCAATTTTTGATCTTAATGAGAATAATAAAAATAATCCATGAATATTGGAATAATTATATCAACATCTTTTCCGTATACACTGACAATAATTCATTGATTTACTGTTAAAGAATTGAAGCATAAATGATAATAAGAATATCAGCAAGGAGAAAAATAACGATACTATCTAAACGATGAAGAAGGTTAATAGCATGACTAGAAAACACAAGAGAAACAAATGGAAAATGAAATTAAAAATAAGAAAAAAATGCAAGAAAGATTGTAAAATAAAATGACGTGAAATCAAGGAAGGAACATTGCGCGGGAGACGTAAGACAAAAATTGAGTACAAAAACAAACAATAAAACAGAATTCATGTTTATCAGAAACAGAATGAGCCCAAAATGCATATTACACTTCGAGGATACTAAAATCAAACATTTACAGGAATTATATATCTGTGAAGTGTTCTATCAGAGGAAGGAAATAGTGACACTGAGATCCGAATACGTATTGGGATATCTAAAGATGCACGTTAAAAGCTATGAAGATTATTAAGAGACTGAAAAATTCGTTCGAAACAATGAAAATAGCCTTGAAATATTGAGTGATATCTGTTTGCCTTTATTGCAGGTCAATCTTTTCAAAGTTTCAGAAGTGACTTGAAGCAACATAAATATTGTGAGTCCGTAACATACCTACAACATGGACTCTTCCAGGACTATATAAAGTATGCGACATAACACTCTAGTAGAGAGAGAAAGAGAGAGATTGGGGAACGAGGGAGGGAGGGAGGGAGGGAGGGAGAGAGAGAGAGAGAGAGAGAGAGAGAGAGAGAGAGAGAGAGAGAGGGGAAATCTAACACCGCAGTATCAGCCACGTACGACTACCAATATTGGACACTAGCACATAGTAAGCTCCGCTTACACTTACACTATCTTTGTAACCTTTCTGTTTAATATGTCTTTCTTACCTCTAATCAGTGTTCCGTGTTTTCCTTCTGTGTTCCCGACTTTGGCCCCACATCAATATATATGGACCCTAAAAAGTTGCTGAGGATACAATGGACCGAACATGTGAGCAACGACGAAGTTTTGGAGAAAATGGAAACAAAAAGGAAACTTATATTTAACATAAGAAAGAGGCAGTTGGAATTTCTACAGAAGGATGCTGAGGATACCATAGACCGAACATGTGAGCAACGACGTGGTTTTGGAGAAAATGGAAACAAAAAGGAAACATACACTTAACATAAGAAAGAGACAGTTGAAATTTCCACAGAAGAATGCTGAGGATGCAATGGACCGAACATGTGATCATAGACAAGGTTTTGGAGAAAATGGAAGCAAAAAGTAAACTTATACTTAACATCAGGAAGAGGCAGTTGAAATTTCTACAGAAGGATACTGAGGATACAATGGGCCGAACATGTAAGCAACGACGAGGTTTTGGAGAAAATGGGAAACAAAAAGGAAACTTATACTTAACATCAGAGAGAGGCAGTTGAAATTTCTAAAGAAGAATGCTGACTATGCAATGGACTGAACATGTGAGCAACGACAAGGTTTTGGAGAAAATGGGAAACAAAAAGGAAACATATTAGATTGCCACACATTAAATGACGCTTGCTTTGCTTGGTTATTGATGCGGTCATCTAACGAAGTAACATCCTTACTAACAAATCTCGGCTTATTCATGACTCGTTTGCCTTCCATATACTTTTTCTTTCAATATATTGTTACTCATAAGCCCCACGATAATTGTTACAATTAAACAAAGTCGTGTAATCTTGCTGTATAAATAAAAACTTGGAAAAGATAACTATTTTTGCATCGAATCATTACATGCGATGAGAAATGGATAATCTTTGACAAGTTTAAGTGGCTAGATTCAAGGAAATCACCAAAAACAATATCTCAAATCATCCACTGCACTATAAAAAGTTAATTGTTACTGTATGGTTGTCTTTTAAAAGGGTTATTCGTTACTGATTCTTAACTCAAGGGAAACAAATAACATAAAAATGTTGTAGTGTGGAGAAAGTGAGCACGAAAAATTGAAGGACAAACATCCTAGACTTGGTAAAAGTGATGGCCCAATTTTGATGTACGGCAACGTACAGCCGCATGTTTCTCAATCAAATCTCCAAAAGATGCAGAGACTGAATTATGAAAATTTTCTTCATTTTGCTTGTTCACCTTATATCATTCATACTGATTATACCATGTTTAAGCATTTTGAGTTTTTCATACGAAATAAACCATTCCCCAATAATTATGAGATAATGGAAGCATTTGAACAGTTTATCACATATACATATAAGAAATATTTTAATATTTTAATGATGGGTTCAATAATTTAGATGTACGTTGGAGAACACACATCCATCAATATGGTGCGTATTTGAACTAAGTAAATTAGTTATTTAACATTTCAGTAACGTTTTATCCATTTCGTATAAAGTGCGTCATTTCATGTGTGACAACGTAATACTTAACATGAGGAAGAAGCAGTTGAAATCAAATTGCTTAGTTGCTTAGATTTACACATACACACACGTATTTAGGCAGTAAATGTTCTTTAAGTTGAATACTATTAAAACGACATACTTTATTAAATCTATGTGATAAATGTTCTCCTGTTTAGCAACGAATACTGGAAAATGTCCTCAGTGATGACAAAGAGACTTGAAGCAACAGAAATGTCATTCTACAGAAAGATTCCGTGGATATCATGGACCGAACATATGAAAAATTACGAAGTTTGGGAGAAACTGGAAGCAACAAAGAAAATTATAGATAACACAAGGTAGAGGCAGTTCAAATTTCCGGCGGAAGTAATGAGGGTGGAGGCCTTGGAAAACCTGATGCACACAAGATAGATTGCTTGAAAGAGAGACAGGGGAAAGCAGCGCGTAACATACTTGATGAGCTTGGGGCAAAATTGATGGTAGAACAGGTTTTGAGTGAAATAAACAAAAGCCAAACCAGGCCACAAGTGACAGGAAGATGTGGAGGATCATGATTGCTTACGTCCTGAAAGGGGCACGGTACATAAAAGATGAAAAATACAAGAGTTTGTTTTTTAGAATTCAAAAGGCAATGTAAAATTATAAGAAAAATTAACCAGATAATATTAACTAGTACGAAATATAATAAAATACGACCAAAAAAAAAAAAAAAAAAAAATTTTAGAAAATTAGAATAAAAATAATATAAATATAAGATTTACAATGGGGAAAATAAGCATGAAATTGTGTTGCAAAGAATTCTATTTATAACAATGGAAAATGAAAAACGAACGACAAATAATAAAAATAACGCAAATCAAATGAATAATTTGTTACATTATTTCACTCGGCAAAATAACAACGTTTTGCTCTGCTCCTCTATTTTGGCCACAGAGCAGAGAAAACTGAACTTGAAAGTAAACGCTTCAGGAGCCTTACTAAGGCAAAAAGTCAACAAGCGAAAGGAGGACAAGTTGACAGCAAAATCAACAGAAGGCAAAATAAACATTACGCTTAATGTCAGTTCAAAATCATTTTCGTGAGTTCGTAGATTAAAAAAAATAATAGTTAGAAATTCCGTGAATTCTAAACGGATAGACAAGCATATGACTGAATCTAGAGTTTCACTTACTGAAATAATGTGATGGAAATTACAAAGAATTTACTTTATTTTAGTCTGAAATAATGTAATTAGTTATAACTAGTAGGTAAGGAAATTTAACATAGAATAGGCCGCGCAGGGAGTAGTTAAGGCTCAGCGCAAAAAAATGCTACAGGCCCAAAACATTAACATTAAATCTCCACACAAGTTTCTAAGACGCCCATTTAGATAGAGGCTTTCATATATATGTAATACACAGCGCCAAACCCGTGCAGAAATATTTAAACCATTAGATGAGAAAATTTTTTTTATTTCCTGAAAAATTGTGTAGTATAAATATTTTCGAAATTAGAACCGACATTTTCTTATCATTTGATGACTAGCGAACATTTCCGTATAAGGAAACCGCTAATATTATTAATAATTAAACTTTCCAAAAAATGAAAGCATAAGTAATGATTTAATTATATACAAAACTCAATATCTAAACGATAAGAATGATAATATGGAAACACGTGGCGGGTGCAACTATATGTAACATTTAATGACCTATAAAAAAAGAATATGACGAGGAATATCGCTACAATATCAATTATACAAAACAAAAAGAAGAAAGAAGAAATATGGAGACAATGTAATAGGTACCTCGTTCTGCTAGGAGTACCTGGGTCTCTTGCGTGTACACGGGTGTGCTTTTGACCTGATCCATTTCTCACAATCTGTCCAATCAAATGAACATGAGAAATATATTTGTAATATAACTGTATTTACTGGAGTGGCCAAGATTCTTTCATATGAAATACAACATCGCCTATAACGACTTAGTCTGTATTCGCTGAAATTACAGTGAATGATAAAACTATAAAATGATAAGTTCCAAACTTCACAATAATAGCTTTATGTTAAAACGAATAAATTTAAAGCGCCTATTCAGGGATAAAATCAAAATCTAGCGACGGCGGTAACATTGAGATTCATCATTTTTCTGTAAATATGGAAACACATTTACCGATATTAAAAGAATGCATAATATGAACATTAAAACAACAGAACAGAAGTTTATAGCAGGAAAGTAATAAATATGTATGAAATAAATATGGTAACCTTACCATAAATTTTTTTAAGGGTCTATGATACAGGATCAAATGACTTCATTCTCAGGTAAATGAGGTTGTTCTTCGCCCATGGTTATAACTGCATACGTCAGAATCTGGTAGCTGAAGACCATGACCAATTATCCTATCTTATAAAATGTACAATATAGTTTTCTAGAGGGTAAATCGGCCACGATCTTTTTTCAACTAATTTGTGGAACATTACCAATGTTAAAACGAGCGTAAGCACGATTTTAACATTGATTTCGATAACATCCAATAATTTTATATGATCCAAATATTTCCTTCAGTTAAAGTAATTATTTTATATCTTTTCGAACCTAATCATTTTCCAATTAATAAATACTAGTGGAATCATCTTTATATTCGGCAGTTATTTTCCTTCTCTAGGAAGAACTTCATATTTCTCTCTCCACTGATTCTTTGCCGGTGTTTTGGCTCGCCTAAGGACGATTAGGCCTTTTCTGAGAAAAGCATAGAGACCTAAAAACAACTGCTTTAGGGTTTTCAATGTTTTTAGAATTTAATCCTTTTATTCAAACATTTTTTATTCGTTTTATCAATGCTTAGGGAAAAAGATTCATAATTTAGAAACGATTTAAAAGTTTGAAAATTTAAAATAAAATAAAATTTGCTCACAATATTTCAAGTATTTATGGTAATTTTTTTAGAAATACTGATATAATAATAATGAATAAACACACACACACACACACACACACACACACACATATATATATATATATATATATATATATATATATATATATATATATATATATATATATAGTTTATGCAGAACTAGGTAATCCGCATGGGTAGACCCAAGGAGGATGATATCCAGAGAGCTCAATGTAAGATTCAGAGCAGATATGTTTGAATAAAAACAGACCACTTTAAGGTTCCAAGTAATAAGTTATTTCACCACAACCCCTTTAACAGGGCTCCGGATCATCAGACTTTACTTCCAAAGGTTGAAATGAAAAATGAAAAGTAATTCACACGTTTTTGATGGACCTCATCAAGCATATGTAAAATTAACGAAGTGGGGAAGTAAGGTGGGAGAGAGAAGATAAGATGTGAGAGTTTTAGGTGTACCTTTTCAATTCCTTATTCTTAACCCCCTGTCTGTCGGCTAGACGTTGTTTAAGGCTTTTATTCAAATATATATATATATATATATATATATATATATATATATATATATATATATATATAATAAAAAGACTTAAACACTAAAATTTCATGGTAATAATTCATTCTATTTGAATCGTAAATACGATCCAATTCATCAGACCTACAAATTCAAAAAGAAAACAGTAAAAACAACTCCGGAAATAAAAAAAAAAGAATTTAGAGAGAGTGTAATTATAGAGTGTGGGACAAATATTAGAGCTAATGAGAGGGGTAACAGACGAGAGAAGGTGGAAGATTAAAACTTAACAGAGAGACGTTTTAGAGAGGTGAGTTAAAGACGGTTTAAGTGAGAGAAATATGAATGTCGTCAGATGTTTAGTACATTAAAGATGTAACCGGTAAGGATACATTCTGTGTTGATATATCCTTCCTCTGTCCTGGACATTGCGTTCTACCTGGATTTTATCCTCTTCGAATTTTGTTATTCAAAAAATTTATATGTATGTGTATGCATGTATGTATATATATATTTATATATTTTGCATATGTATGTGTATATTTACCACTAATATTATCTATCTATCTATCTATCTATCTATCTATCTATCTATATATATATATATATATATATATATATATATATATATACATACATACATACATACACACACACACACACACATATATATATATATATATATATATATATATATATATATAGTCATTAGAATTGGAGATATGAATTAAAAAAGACCATTGGTATTATGCTCAACGTTAGCAATGTGCACAGCAGACTGTTCTACCTAAAAGTAACATTTATAAGGAGAAATCACGGATTCCTTTACAGATTATTTAAGCCAATGTAAGTGGATGAATAACTTTGAAAGAAATACCTATGACTCGCACGTGAAAAGCACAAGAGGAAATAGTTTCAAATTTCAGAATAATAACGACAATTGCGATGGATACCAGATTGCGATGCAGCCTTCGATTACTAGGCCGTTAAAATTCGTCATCAAGCTGCCCTGATGCCTAACGGATGGAGATTGTGAAGAGATTCGGATTCGAGTGAAAAGGCGTTTTGGCCGGAGGATACTGCATCGATTTTTAAATGCGCTATATTTGAATGGTAGTAATAATAGTAATGATTCGAATGCTATCTGAAAATCTTTGAAAATTATTTTCAAATTGCTCACGAATATTCGCTAAAATACCTTCATACGTATTGCCTTTGTAATTTTTCTTCCAATGTATCAATCCAACTTATTTAAATCTATGTTGCATGCGGTTGCAGTAGAGAATAAATTCCTAACCTCGTAATATATTAGTGTTGATAAATCTTCTCTGTGCCGTGTCTCTTCAGAACGTGTGAGTTCATGCCTTTCAAGAATTCCGTGTCTTTTTTTAAGTTTATTTTGTTGCTCTTTCTCGTAATTCATTTTGTGCCAATGAATTTACTTAATGCTCGTTCTGTAGATTATGGCTGTGTTCTTCTCTCCCTTCTCCCTTCAAGATGTCTTATTAGTCTCAAAGTTTCGAGTTCCTATTTCTTCATTATGTTCGTCCTGGGCATGACGATAAAGTACATCCTGCAGAAAGGCCCCTGATTTGGAGTTTTTGTTAAGCATGAAACCACCTCTTTATTGCTGTTGTTCACAGGTCCATCCTGGCCCGGGCTGGTAAAACATGCCAGGGTCTCAACTATGGGTAAATATTTAAAACTGGAGTCAAAACACCGTGTAACTATTAAAAATATAGTAAAAAAGCAGCAATATATTTTCAAATAAAAAAAGAATTACCAAGGATATATTTTTAAAAGAAAAATACCAATACTCCAAATAAAATACAGTTTCGGCATTAAATGACCAATAAGTAGTTGATAAGCGTCTAAGCAATCAAACATCCTCATAGAAATTTCCAGTCTCTTTCTGGTGTTAAGCATAAAGTCTTTTTCCCCATTTTTCTATTACTTCGTACTTGCATGAAATGTTCGGTCCTTACTATTCTAAGATTATTTTACTAGAAACTGTTTTCTGTTGCCTCAGGCTCGTCTTCATCCACGAGGAGATTGTTCAATATTTACATATATAAAGGAAGACTGATATCACATTAGAGTATTCTTTTTTTGTTACAACATATTCCCGTTGTTTAATACTTTCAATTCCGTTTTGGTGGGGGACAGCTTTTGTTACCCCATTACAGGTTAGTATTTCGATGTCAACATTTTTTCTCTGTTAAAACAGTTGATAGGGATTTCAATTTTTGCACTTGTATGATTTTTTTTCTACAAATTTATATTAATACGATGTGATATAACTAAATCTAAGAAACCAATATACTTATATTTCGCTCGTTCAGATTTTCATGCTTTTTTGTCAAAACGTTTCAACCACAGTAGTCTTTGCAATTTTCTGATTTATTTCATCATCTTGCAACAAAAGAATCTAGATGTCGTTAAGTTAATAATAAACAGAGAACAGCTCAAAGGAAATAAAGCAGATGAAAGAAGATATATCTATAAAATTAATAAACTTTTCGAACATCAAATCAAGTATACGTATTAATAGACTATGAGAGCAACATGAATAAGAAAAAGTTGAATATGCAATAAAAATAATGGAACGTTGTACCCATTTCATCGTGATAATTCACACAAGTCAACAAACAAAAACATTCCAACCCTGACAGCAAACTTTCCTATCGTACTGTTCACACTCCTCCTCCGTCTTTTGAACAGTAGTAGAAGAGTATCCCTTGTTTCCTGTTTAGGATGTGGTTTGCAGTACCTTCTAAAATCGAATTTAACTCTATACATCTAACGTCTCCACTTAAAATTCTGAAATTGAAGTTAATATTTATCTACATTTTTCCCTCAATAGTAGCAGCTAGGTTTGCCTGTTTCCTGATTCACAATAGAGTCAAGATTTTATTCCTTGTTTCTTATTTAGTAATTGGTTTCCGGTTACCTCTAAAGTATTTTCCTTCCTTTTCACTTCCGGCTTCCCATGAGTCTTGTTTCTATTATCACGTTCCTTACTTGTGGTGACACTTACTCTCTAGCCATCTACCTGGAGTGGCTCTTGAGTCTTACACAGGGTGAAAATCATTTAAAAAAAAACAATTTAGGAAGTGCGTAATTGCAACATGAAATTAGACAGAACATGACCAAATAGTACAGTAACTGTGTAACCAAGGAAAGAAAAAGAAAAAAAGGCTCCATTTTTTTCTTATTAGCATAAAATAGCAAAAGAAATAGTCGAACAATTCGTAACTTAAAGAGAATTTGTAATTGCGGAAATAACTGAAGCAATGGAATCAACTAAAATCAAATATAAATTTCAGGGATAGAGGCCTATTTGAAAATTTCATTAAATTAAAAATGGTAATTTTATCCATATTATAATGATTCAGTTTCTGTTTTAGAGTGTTGTATGTGTTGATACAAAGAAAATAATTCAGACCGTAGGAAATACTTTTGAGTCACGTTCAATTAAAAGGATCTAATGTAATGAATAAATCAATTTGCAGTCCAATATACAATTTAATTTGTTCTTTCAAATAACAGAAATAACTTTATATGTTTTAATGGTTCAGTATCAGTTAGTAACAGAAAAATATGGACGATGTAATGAGATTTTGCTGAGTAACATCGTTAAAATAATCTGATGATAAGAGTAAATCTACGTCCATTGTTATTTGCGTTTTAAAAATAATAGTGAGGGTTCTACGTTGTTACTAGCGCTCATAATGTTTATAAGATTTTTGTATGGTTCTTTTACATAAATGGAACAAAATCATATCAGTTTAGAAAAAATTAAACTGAATAGTGTGGCTGCGTTATAAAATGATACTCACAAAATAACTAGGAATTTACTTTATTTAAATAATAATTTTATTTACGCTCATATAAATATATTTATGTTTAAAATGCATATATTGTCAATATTGCGCACATTTACTTTAAAATATTAATAATTTATTTACGTTTTATATGTACGGTGACAGAATGGACAAGAGCTTGAAATCAGAAAGACAAGTTCGAATTTTAATCAAATTCAGCTATAGATCATATTGTAGAAATCGTATCTAGAAAAAAAGACATTGTATCACTAAGAAATCCTTAATGAAAATCACTCAAAAACATGAACACATTGTAATTTCAAATGGTATTTAACATTCGACTCATAACGATAATTTATAAACAGGTATAAAATACAGCTAAATTTAAAATTTACATATATTTGGATTTCTTACAAATCACAGTTTAGTTAAATTGAATTATTTTATATATTTACTTGTTTATCAACTAATAATTATATGAATCATTTAAGTAAAAAAAATGTCATCGAATAAAAATACGGGATTTGGTGGGATTAAGTTATGTTTTAACAAAATAATGTCCGCTTTTCAAGTTGAAAGTTTTTTTCGCAAGAGACATGAGCTGTCTTCTTTTTCCAAAACGTAGATATTAGGTTAATACTTTTCTTTTTCGTTCACCCTTTACAAAATCCGGAACCACTCGTGGTAGTGAGTTACGTTAAGGGGTCATTTATATGGAGAGAAGGGGGAGAGAACGGTTAACTCAAAACTTGAACTCGTTAAGATTGTAGTGATGGTGAAAAGATCCTCTTTGATGTCTATTCAACAGAACAGTCATTCGCGCGAAGAAGCGGTTTGAGTTTCCCCATACGGTATGAATGTTTGTGTTTTGCTACGATGAAAGCGTGTCCTATCCGTAAAGGTTAAACCTAGAGAAACCCATAAATATAGTTCGCCCGATCACTTTCCATGGAAATAGCGATAGAATAGTGATAAATTCGCAACATCCCGACTGTGACAAAGTGGTTAGTTGGTGGAAGTAATTCTTCTCCCACGAGGACTCGGAGACGCTTTTGAACTCTACCAAGTCTGGATAGTGAGGACTGGGAAGCCCCTGCCTTATTATGCCAACAGTATCCCATTTTCGGACAGATCTGGCTCTTTAATTTTTTTTTTCATTTTTGTATAAAGTATAACAAAATTACCCCACAGACATTCTCTCTACAACTAGCATCTTCCGCATTTGTTTTCATTAAAGAAAAGTTAGATTAATGTGGTATGGATTCAAACTTATCAGCATTTAATCAACACTTACCGATATAAAGAATTTTTAAACTTGGTTATTGCAATAGTAATTGCAAGATTAGATTTTTTCTTATAAAGAAACATTCAGAGTTCATTGACCGAGCAACTTGTGCGACTGTCCCTTGGCGTATATAAAATCATTTTTAGTAAAACATTTTTTTATGAAAATCTGTTTCCAATGTCCTGTAACTGTTATCGATCTTTCAATCACTGATGGTGTCTTCCTTCCTAACATATTCTTGGAAGTAGTTTGGAACGTCAACATCATAATAATTTCATTATTTTCTCGTCAAGTTTCAAATGTTAAACTATTTAATTGTTTTTGTTTTTGTAAGTCCGAATGTGATCTTTTTTGTGATTATATAGCGCCAGTTCACGATATTCGTATCAGGATATAATTCCCTAAGTCCTACAGACCTCGTTCACTCGAAGCCATTTTACATCATAGCTGTGGGGATGCGGCTGTATACAGCTGGCGTTTCAAATATTTCTGAACAATTTTATCACCTTGCATAACCTCCATAATAAAGTTTCAATCTGATAAGCTTATTTAAGATATCGCTTGAGATTTAAGTTAATATTTTCGCTAAGAATGATTCTTTTGCTTTGAAACTGAAGATTATATGACAAGAATTATATGGTTGGGGGCACAGTAAACAAAACTCAGATGACTTTCGGCAGTTCCTTGAATTTTAATGCTTTTAGCCATTTGTTCTAAAAGATAATGATATATAAACATTAACCTAAAGACTATGCACACAAATGTCCCTCCGCCAGTGCTGGAAAGAAATAACATTGATTTGCTGCATGGGTAAAGAAAATTCTGGTTTTGTTTTATTTTGCACGCTATAAATCGTTAGATTTAAAAGATTGGAAATTTTCTCGTTATGCAAAACAAAAATGTCATACACAATGTTTAAGATGATTTAATAATACTTAAGTGATATATGGAGTTAATCTGTTAAAAATCCGTTCAAAAAAGGGGAATATACTTAAAAAGAAAATAGGTTGGAGAAAAAAGTACAAAGATGTAACAGAAGAATTCGAAGAAGAATGAAAAGACGATGAAGAAGGCATAAAAGAATAAAAATAAAAAGTATGTGAAGAAGTACGAGGAGAAGAATGTGAAAAAGAAGAAAGAGAAGAAGAATGTGAAGAATAAAAAGGAGAAGGATGAGTAAAGAAGGCGAAGAAGGAGGAGGTGAAGAAAAAGGAGGCGAAGATGACGAAGGAGAAAAAGTTACAAAGAAGACGAAGGTGAAGAAGTGGAAGGTAAGGGAAAATAACGTGAAGAAAATAAAAGAGAAAAAGAAGTTAACATCTAAAATATAAAATATATAAATAGCAAAGATGAGAAGAAGATTATAGTTAAAGTTGATAATTGAAGAATAATTAAAAAAAAAAACATGTAAAAAAGAAAGGAGAAGAAAAAGGCCACAAAGAATATATTACTTCTATTTATTACGAGTAGGAAGGTCAACTAATAGAAGCAGGAAGAAAATGGAAAATTGAAATAGCAGAAACTACAGAAGGGTGCAGAAAAGTAGCCAAAACGATGTAGAACATCAAGGAAGAAAAGGAAATTAAAATAGTGGCCAAGAATTATACGGGACCTACTAATCCAACATGATTATATCAGAGGTAAAACAGTCTCAAGCATATGAAGAAAAAGGTTCTTGAGAAACGAAATACGAAGTGAGGACCCTCAAAGAATTAAATTATGTTGTTTTTCATGACATTATGTTGAGTTCTTCGAACAATAAAATAATGATATATGTACATTGTGAAGCCGAATTTTTATAACCGAGATCGTGTTACGCAAACTTGACATGAGTTTATTGTTATCAAAAGTGAAAATGATCAACGACACATATCTTACACGATAAGGCTTGAATATACAAAACCATATTTAGGACGTGAAAATCTCAGTGGCAAGATAGTTAAGTAAAAATAAAGGTAGGGTGTATATATCAACTGCAAAAAGACTATATATATATATATATATATATATATATATATATATATATATATATATATATATATATATATATGCTAGCCAAATGAGCGGCCCCAGATGCGCGATATGTATTCATGATAACAAAATCACGCTAATGCAAAAATCTAAATATCTGGGAAGATATTTACATTGCAGAGAACGGAAAATGCGTCACTGAAATCCGAAATCAGATTAGAACAACAAAATTTACCATTAAAAACTTAATGAAATACTTAAATAACATGAAAGATACGTTAAAACCAATAAAAGTTTGCTGAATTGCTATGATATATCGGTTTTCTTAAATAATAGTGAAAACCTGAAATATTTTTCTTCAGTCGAGACTTGTGTCATCGCAAATGTAGTTCTACAGAAGGATGCTGGGAATACATTGTAATGAACTGCAGGGAAACAAGAAAGCTTTAATGAAAATGGAAAGAAAAAAATCAGTTATACCTAGAATAAGAAAGAAACACTTGGAATTACGAGCACACATAAGACAGAAAGTAGGATTGGCGAATTTGACATGCACGAGAGATATTTGAAGTAAGAGGGCAATAGCGAAAAACTTCCTAAAGATAATGCGCAAATGTTTGGCAGAACAAGTGTTAGAAGAATAGCAAAAAGACAAAATGTACAACATAGAAATACATACAAAATGAGAGCCACTAATAAGGAAAGACAAATGACAAGATTCAGCCGCAGCTGTAGCCGCATTAATCAGATGGGCAGCAGAAGGAGTGAAACCATGAAAACCGTCAGCAGTTGCAATCTAATCAGTCAGGTTAAGTCTAAGGCTTTTATTTTATTCAAGCAAATTTTCTTGTGGAAATTGCCCAAGTAGGCAAAAGTGTTAGATTGAATACTTTGTGAATTAGTTGTGAATTCAATCCCGAGGGTGTCTTGGGTATGACGATAAACTATATCCAGAACCTGAGTACGACGTTAAAATAATTCTGCATCCTAACTATTACCATAAACTACATCCATGTTCTGGGTATGACGTTAAACTACCTCTCAATCATAGTTATGACGATAAACTACACCCGTGTCCTGTGTATAACAATGATCTACATCCGTTAGCGAGGTCACTTATCAGGAGGTTTTATGGAGTGTGTACAACATCTCCATTGCTGATTATCCCATGTCCACCTCAACGCCGTGTGATAGCAATTGTTGGGATCCCAGCTGTGTGCAAAGAGTAAACCCCAAAACTAGGGTCAAAACACTGCTAAAATCTAAAACATTGATTTTATTAGCAGCAATACATTTTTGAAAAAAGAATGTTGCCAGCAATGAAGAAAAATATATAACCAGAAATACATTATTGAAAAAAAAAAATTACATTACATTGCATTACAGTTTTGAAAGATATATATATATATATATATATAATATATATATATATATATATATATATATATATATATATATATATATATATATATATATATATATATATATATATATATATAAATAAATAAAAATCTTGTTGTCATTAGATAACCCATTGAGGCTGATATACCGTAAAACAAACCAAACCGTGACGTGAAAATATAAATATCTCTAGAGTTTGACCACTGAAGATTAAAAAATGGTTCAGTTCAGAATTTCGAAGTTCGAAACCTTGTGATGAGGTCAATATTCTGAATAAAAATAGAGAAAAAACAGCAAACAGGAATTTGTAGAGAGCTAATATTAATATCGTTCTGAATGTCTACGGTAGAAAAGTAAATATAAAATTACGCAGTATTTTTTACATAGACACATGTCGTCTTGTCAAATGCAAGATGAGGTGAAGCTCTTTATATCAAAAGAACTGTCAGACATTAAAATTTTTAAAGGGAAAAGACGATAAACTACATCCAATAGCAAATACTCTGATCGGGAGGTATTGAAGGGTGTGAAATCACCTCTTAAGCGCTGTTGTTCCCAGATCCAACCTGACAGGCTTCATGCTATGATAAAAACGATAACCCCCAAACGGGGGTCAAAACAAATATAAAAATATATTTTTTTTTACAAAAAAATTATTCCTGGTAATTTTTTACTATGAAGATATATATATATATATATATATATATATATATATATATATATATATATATATATATATATATACAGATATGTATATATATATATATAAACACACACACACACATACATATATATATGTATATATATATATATATATATATATATATATATATATATATATATATATATATATTGAACAATAAAAAAATTAAAATATTTAGACACACTGGATTGTGGTTAATATTCTTTCGTTTTTTTATTATTATTTCATCTAGATTCCTTGACTAGTTTCGACCAAAATGGCCATCATCGGGAGGAGAAATATTTCTACTTGCTGGTAGCAGTAAACTACAGAAACCAATCTTTTGCTGGAGAAAATGAACTTTTGTCTTTTGTTTTCATTTTTTTATTTTATTTTATTTTTTTATCTTTTTAACATGAATCTTTTAACATTCATTGTGTTGGTCTCATTTAAGTTGTTATTTGAGATAAGAGCTGGATAGATACATGCTGTTCTGAATTCTCTGGTCAGCTTGACAGTTTTATTGGACCTGGTGAGGGAATGTGTCTCTGTTTAGTGTTTGCGTGTGTGTTATTTGGTTATTGGTGAGTGGGTATGTTATGTGTAAGCGTCTGTATTGCTGTATATATATATATATATATATATATATATATATATATATATATATATATATATATATATATATATATATAATAAATATTGTCTTAAGGTGTGCTATATTTATGGAATAAAGTGCTCAATATCAGAGATAGAGCGTGTGTAAATATAAAAGTATGCGTCACATGTGGCCTGACGATTGCATATAGCATGAAACAGACTGTCGCCTCTAAGTGTTGACTTCTATATTCACTTTTATATATATATATATATATATATATATATATATATATATATATATATATATATATACCAGCAATACATTTTTGAAAAAATAATAGTAATAAATTTCGATGTAAAATGTTACTTTAGGTGTCGATATGCCGATAATCAATCAGAATATCACTATTATGCAGCTGTTGTGCGAAGTAAAGATTGAAATCTCCAGTGCTTATGCATTGCAATGCATATAATTCAGCTGCATACATATATTTTTGTGAAAAATTGATAGCAGTACAGGGAGTTAGAACGATACTGAAAATGCAAACATGTCTAAAAGTTACAAAATATAGATATTTTTGGACAGCTTATAGTCGCATACTATCTAAAAGGACCCGGCATATTGTAGAAAATTATTAAATATTATGAAAGCCAAAAAATCATCTTAGTTGTTTTATTTTATTTTTCACTCTATGTTGTATGTGTGTGTGTTTTCAGATTATCTATCACTCAGTACCCCATATCTACATAATACTGGTCTTATGTCCTTGCTTTGATTTGAAATTATTAACACAATGTTATACACATACTATAATTTTTTTAGTAATCATGAATTTTAAAACGGTCATTTTGTAAAATAATTTGTAATAATTACATAATATTAATTAAAATAGCCACAAAGAAAACCCTTTATTATATAACTAATATAGAAACAAAAATTCGCATGATCTATTTAGAAGCAAATTCGCAATCATTAACAATTTTATATGCTATTATTTTGTAATTGTCATTATAAAATCATCAACTACAGAATTAGGCGTGTATTATATTAAATTACTTAAATGGAAAGAATACAGTGCGTATTTTCACATATGTTAAGGAAATCATTAGTTAATTTGAGAGTTAGAGATCATCTTAATTTGTAGTATTTACGTGAATTTGTTTCGGAGTTATCTTTTCAAGAGGGAAATTATGTAGCAACGTGATATACTCTACACCAAAAGTTATAGCCGACAAGTCTAATGTAGAAAACTTCTCTTATCCAGTTGAGTGAAGCAACATTGACAAGTGATCGATTCTGCAAGCGATCTGTAAGATTCTAGTGAGATATTAGACTATGTTCAGTCGTTATCCGAGCTGCGCTCCTTGATGTTTTGAAAGCTATCTTCGTGTTTATGAATATGTGTATAAATAACGTACTATTATACAATGTGCTTTTGAAGAAACAAAATTTTAACCACGCCATTCATCTTAAAATTCCAGAATTTTCTTCAGACTAAAGTTGGACAAGTTAAGTCTAATGCAAGGTTGCTGGAATAATTCATATTCTTTGAGGTGTATGGAGTCCATGAATAGACGCACATGGTTGTGAAGCAGTGCAAATTAATGCTTGCAAAGGGTGGACGTGATTAGGTGTTTTCCGCGGGAACAAGTGAACATAAACCATCCTAATATAGATACATCAGAAGTTTTCTAATTTCTTGTTATAAAATCTGGTTGCTATGGTCTCATGGGTGATATTTCATATTATTTTTCATATGATATATTTATATGAATATATGGGACACATTATTTGTCTTTATTTCTGAGATGAGGTATTATATATACTATTTACATTAGTCGGACTATTGTCCTCATGCTCGTCGCCATATTTATTGCAACGTTTCGGCCGTTGTGCGCTTTGTCCTTCTTGAGGTGGTAGGAATGTCGAACCGAACCCTTTATTTCATTCACTGGGTTAGACTGTTCTAGTACCACGTGCCATGTTTAATGGATGACAGTTATCAATTATCTCCTGTTAATTCCCCTCTCCAAGTTCTCCACTAACTTAACCCAGTATTGAACTCAAACTCTTTGGGTCCTGTCACTGAATCTAACCAATGCCTTTATCTACTGTACCTTGTGTCCTTCAGGACACATTAAACATGGCACCTGGAACTAGAAAAGTCTACCCCAGTGAGCGAAATAAAGGGTTCAGGTCGACATTCCAACCACCTAAAGAAGGCCGGAGCGTACAACGTTGTAATAAATATGGCGTCAACGATGAGGACAAAAGTCTGAAAAATTTAAATTGAGATATATCAGAACACCAGAATATTTATTATCCTTCGCATGTTGCTTAGTGTTTCTTGTCGACATCTGAAATGTCTGACAGTATTATTGAAAGTGAATTGTACTCATATAGAAGTTTGACTTAATATTTCGTCTTTCAAACAGAATGGCATAGATGTATAAAAAAAATTGGAGACCGCAAGTAGCTAAGTTTCACGGCTTATAATTAAATAATTCCTTTAAGAGAGATAATCATCTACATGCCATATGACTGATAAGCCATATATGTGTGTTAGATACGTAAAGTTATCGGATCTCCTTCTTTATGGAAGAAAAACAACAGAGACTTCTTCAAAATTATGAACATCCGCTAATCAAGTAATCTGTGCTTTGAGAAAAAATGTAATTAAACTTCCATTTTTCCATATGTTTCAATATATAATAATAGGAAGCCTCTTCTATGTGCAAAAGTAAAATCACGACTTCACTGTAGACCGCCACATGAATCTAAAACAATACATAGAAAATTGGATCCGGAAAGCCAGAAAAAACACAACTTTAATTCAAGTTTATGGCTGCAAGCAAAAATAGTCTATGATGACTGCTACGTGTTCTTTTCTTCTAGTTTTAATTTCCATTCGGGATGTCGTTTACCATATCTCTCTCCAACCTCTTTCGTAGATCTTAGTAGAATGTATCTTTTTCTTATCCCTTCTGATCTCTGTTGATCCAATCATTTTTTATATGCCCTGCAGTTAAGTTATTCGCTGTCCTCCTCTGTTGGAGTACCCCCCTCACCCCGATATATAAAGTCTCACTGCGGCGAGATTTTGAAATTATCGCACCCTGACGAGTTAAAGGTGGCGCGAAATTTGAAAAAAAAAATTGTTAGCGGGTCAAATGTATCAGGAATTCATAATTTCTCATCAAAATATATATAACGCTACAACTTGTGTCTGTTAGATTCTCCAGCAACCCCCCACTTCCTTATTAAAAATTATTCTGTCTATATTTCTGAGATGAGGTATTATATATACTATTTACATTGTTCGGACTATCATCCTCATCTTTGTTGCCATAATTATCACAACGTTTCGGCTGTTGTACGCTCCGGCCTTCTTCGGGTTTTTGGAATGTCGAACTGAACCCTTTATTACGCTCGCTTGAGGACATCTGTGTATGAATTTCTGGCTATTATAAACATAATGTCTTCAGCGTCAATTTTTTTACCAGTGCTCATATCGCAATATTTGCTGTTATCATGAGCCGACCAAGTATAAAAATGAATACAATATGGGAACCAGTAATAAGGTGTGCTAGAGAAAAACAATAATTACTACGAAACTTACAATATGAGCTCTGGCAAAAAAACATAAAAATTCTAACAGAAACATTTCAATATGACCACTATTGAAAATGGTTGCGGATACATTAGGTGTATAATAGCCAGAAATTCATACACACATATCTTCAAAGGCACATGTGGATAAAGGCGTTATTTTGATCCAGTGACAAGACCCAAAGAGAGTGAGTTCAATGAAGGCGGTGGTGTTTTTGGAGATGGATTAACAGGAAATAACTGATAACTGACATCCATTAGACATGGCACGTGGAAATAGAACAGTCAACCGCAGCGAGCTAAATAAAGGGTTCAGTTCGACATTCCAACAACCTGAAGGAGGACGGAGTGTACAACGGCCGAAACTTTGTGATGAGTATGACAACAAACATGAGGATGATAGTCCGAAAAATGTAAATAGTGTAAAATTTATTCGTTGCATACGCACCCCGTCCATATAATTCACATTGGCATTCGGTACTCTTTCTTCTTCATCTTTGAGGATATTGTCAAGTTCATTGACATATAAATGGTCCATCACTATTTTCTTTGTTTCTTACGAAGATATACTGATTCTTAATATTAGGTTGGTGCAAAAATAATTTCGTTTTCTCACATAGTAACATATGTTAGAAAACGAAATTATTTTTGCACCAACCTAATAGTTTGATAAGGTTTTTGAAATGTATGTTCACTATTACAAATGTGCATTCGGATTTTGATGTCGTATTTTCGTTCCCCTTTTTAAATATTTAAATTTTGCTTGATTTCGGTGTCTGCAAATTTGTAGTTTGCATTTATTGATGTTCCTTTTTTTCTTGAAAGGCTAATTCTGTAGGGAAGTCAGAATCAAGTAAGTATAGGAATTTTGCTGTCTAGTTGACGGAAAATGCTGCAGATAAATCTGAAGATGTATAGTAAGAATATCTTCTAGAAAGTAAATAAAGTTTTAATAGATAGGAAGTAACGTTTTAAAAGAAGAAAAGTTTACATAAATTTCATGTAATATCTAAATAGTCATATTACAGAGAATGATTGATAATATCTTCACAAAGTTTGAATAACCAAGAATCAGAAGATTTTACCGATAAATTGTAACAATATCAAGGATATACATAGATAACAACGAAATGTTCACCTACAACCAGAATGATACTAAGGATATTTCAGGGACACCTATTGTGGAAGAAGGACCAGGAGAATTTAACACTTATAGGGCGTACTGTATGTAAAAGTAACCAGCTGTGTCAACGTGTAACCTGCTAAATGAATTCGTGAACAGATGAAAAAACAAGGTACAAATATACACTAAAGTAAATGCACCAAATTACAGAGCAATTGTGGAGCAAATCCTGAAAAGATACGCTGCATAAAAAGAATGTGCAAAACGAGAATTCGCTTTATATCCGAGGTATTTTTCTGCTATTTTATTTGAAGTATTACGTCTAAGTAGTTAGCTCAAAACTGAATAGGCATCACATAATTTCTGACTTGTGCCACAGCTAAGCTATGCTTACTAAATCATTATTTCTTTTTTAAAATTTTAACTTAAATAAAGTCTGTTCAGAATATGCGACTTAATTTTTCATGTATAAATTAATTGCTTATTCGCTTCTCGATTCTGTCAAATTATCGTGGCTTGAATAAAGGGTATGTATTTTTTTGTCATTGTTTAAAATATTTGCTTTTATTTTCGTGAGGATGTAAGCGATTCTTTTGTCTCAAATCGTAGGTTGGACACATATAATTTGATATTATCCGGTCATATTGTGTGCGTAATCCTAATTTTACATAGATTTATTTCCTTGTTGGTAAACGCAGCGATATCATTGGATAGCCGATTCAGAGCAAGGCATCTTTGAGGTCACTTTCTAGTGCGCCCCTCCTTCATCTTTCGTCTTTTGGAACCGGATAAAAACAAAGAAACTTGGTATTTCTTAGGATGAACCCTCTACAAATTGGAGTCACAACAGATTAATTCTTTTTAGATGAAATATTCTGCAGTACATTATATTTAATTCAGATCTATGGCACCTCTTCTCGCGCATCGCATACTGCACATACAAACGCTTGATTATGGTTGAAATATCTGATTGAAGAAAATAAATATTTTAGTTGTAGATAAAAAAAGAAATATCACTGATTAACCACTGTATTATAGATATATGAAAAAGATTATATGGCAATATTATCATTATTCATATTTCTTCAGTAAAAAAAAAGGGACAAGGTGATTCTCGCAATTTGGAGTGAAACTATAACTACTATACGCATAGCATTCTGGCATGTTTCAGAAACAAAAAAAAATTATTTCATGTGAGTCTTAGATTTTGCAAGCACTTATTATATGTCCAAAAATGTCACCAGCATATTTTGCTTATACACATTTTGTCCGTTTTGCTGTGATTTGTCCTTCAGACATTTTTGTTGCTTACACGCTCTATCCAAGGAATTCCCAGTGTTTTTCTGTATGACCACATTTATGTTGTATCCAGTTGTCCTTCATCTGCGCGCAGATAGTTCAATTCATTGACATATTAAAAATAATATTACATAAGAGTTCAGCAATTTTTTCTTTATGTTTAATGAAATTCTTAAAACTTTGCTAAGCGTTTTAGAATGCTAAAAGGATTAACGCAGTCAGAAACGAGACTTCATCTGCTATATGCGTAACAGTCAGGCATATATATAATTTATGAAATGTACATTGGAATAAAAAATTGTCTTTATATTCAAATAGAAATTTACTTTGGAATAGTATTGAAATATAAGAAAAGTTTTCCCTGATTTCTATGGATTTTCCACAAATAAAAAATCTTGCTCTTGTGTACGAATCAGTGATTTCAATAAATCGCCATATCAACATGGATAAAGTAAAAATAAAATTTACACAAATCAAATCTACAGTGCATGCTAAAATCAATGAATACCATTGCTCTCAGACAGGTAACTAAGTGCACAACTTCATTTGTTTTAGAAACAAAAAAAGAATTCTAATGTTTCAATTACATGTTCAAATACTTCTGTGATATCTAATTGCATTACGCTTTGAAGTGCTGTTGTCATTCCAGATTTCAAAGCATATTGACTTTATTAACACGCCAACGTAATTCAATTACTCTTGTCACAGAATTAGATTAAAACAGAAATGTGTTTTCAGAAAAAAAAATTACGCTGAATTATATGGTGTGGTATTGTTAGAATGACTAGGTTGATCAGTAAAGCCTGAATGTCGCTATAAAATGGATACGGGTTCATAATCTATTAGATTTATTTCTTTTTAACCCGTTATTTCATATCGTCTTATTTTGGGGATAATAAGCAATGAAGAGTATTATATATAACATTTCTTGTACTCCTTTATTAACAGATCTTTTTATAAACCTATGATTAATATAATATTTTTCTTTAAGGATATATATATATATATATATATATATATATATATATATATATATATATATATATATATATATATATATATACATTGGCTTGCTTATAAAAATAATGACGTAATAATGTCGTTTTTGACGTTAAAAATACATCGAAAAACGACATTATTGCGTCATTATTTTTGCACCAACCTAATATATATATATATATATATATATATATATATATATATATATATATATATATATATATATATATATATATATATGAGCAATAACACAAAACACATGCTCTGACGATTGTGTAAAACATGGAGCGGACAGTCTTATATGCACTCCCAGCCCACACACACACACACACATATATATATATATATATATATATATATATATATATATATATATATATATATATATATATATATGCATGTGTGTGTGTGTGTATGTGTTTGTATGTGTGTGTGCGTGAAGGTATGTAGAAAAATAGGAAAGAAGATGTTAGGCAAATAATGCAGGTATCTTTATTATTTTTGTTTTTATTTTAAAAAAAAGAACAGTGCTCCATACAGAAGTAGAGCTTAGATTATAATTATTTTTTATAAATATGAGTCCTTCGCTACATAAGAGTTCTCATGTTTCAAAAAAGAGAGCCGAAACCATCAATATATTTATTAAAATTAAATTGAATTAAAGTAAGAAGCCCTGTTTCATCCTGAATCGAAAATTTAGGAATAACCAATTTTGAAGATTACGTATCATTATAAACATTTTCCTTCGTTACTATGGAAACGGCTGGGGTGATCATTTTTGGTAACGGGCCTAAGTGTACAAAATTAATATCTTATATATATGTATGTATATATATATATATATATATATATATATATATATATATATATATATATATATATATATATATATATATATAATTATATATATATATAACTTTCAATATATATATATATATATATATATATATATACATAATTATATATATATATAACTTTCAATATATATATTTATATATATATATATATATATATATATATATATATATATAATTATATATATATATATATATATATATATATATATATATATATATATATATATATTCCACGTTGACTGTGCACACACAGACACACACCTATATATATATATATATATATATATATATATATATATATATATATATATATATATAGTCAACGGGAAAATTATTCGCAGACCCATCAATTTTGAATATTTTATGCATTTCTTAGAATCTAATATCAGTATGATGTCATATGTTTCATATCTTAATAAACATAGAAAATGTATATAAAACTCAATTTTCAGAACATTAGGTTAAATACAACAAATTTTAAAGTCAAATTATGCAAAATAGGAAATAACAAAATTATTTGAAAATAGTATTAATAAATTCAAACTATTCCCAATTAGTCTTAGCTACATACAGGGTTTATGACTATTATCGTTATCAAATGGTTAAAATCATATTGTAGTGAAGCAACGCTCATGATCCAAAGGTTCAGTCATCTAGATTTGATCGAATGTAGATGACTGATGCTGGTAGATATTTAACGATTTCTATTCATCTAATTGTCAAATGTACTGTTTATACGCTACACTTAGCCTGTTTATCAACAACGCCTTGTTTAATCAAGTCACATTTCTCAGCTCATAAATTGTCAATTAATGCGCGAATGAAACTATTGAATTTTAAGTTTAAAAAGATTATCTCGACAAACATGTAAATCAACTATGAACAATATTGATAAACTCTATACTTCAGTTAGTGCGGACTATTTTTCTTATTTTCGTTATCATAGATATTATTATAGACATAATGTTTCGATCATGTACACTATGACCATCATTAGTTGGTCATTGCCGTAATGATATAGGATATCTATTGTTTATTGCCTTATTTCATCACTGTGACAACTGGTATTTTTAATTCCTGCTAAGATAGTGTTCCTTATCCAGAGATTTGAGACCTGACTACTAGATGACAGGAATCCATGTTTTTTTTTGTGTTTTTTTTTTTAAAGAAAACTAACATTCGATTGAGGGGATTACGAGTGCAATTTTCTGTCTGCATATAGAGTCTAACATGGTTCTGAAATTTGTAAATGTGGAGATTAATGGACATTATGACCAATTATAAACGTTCAGTAGGTAAGTATTTCCTAGGTAAGTTTTCACTCCACATTGTTGTAAGCCATCTCCTTTTCATCGTCTACGGTTGTTGCTTTTAATAATGCTTCGTTTTTTGGGGGGTTTGAGAAGGGAATCAAAGATTGAAATACGGTGCATTGTTGTTCACATATTCTGACAGTTATTAAATGCTTTACAACGCTCATATAAGTAATGTGAAATATATTTGTGGTGGGACAGCTCTTAACATTTTCGTGTTAACAGGATTATTTTTAATCCACGTTTCAATTTTCGCATCATTAAAAACGGGAAGACAATCAGTATATCATAAACATAATCAGTAACATTTCTAAATCCAGTGAAACAGGTAGGATTAATACTTTGAGCTACAACCCCATAGACATAAACATCACATTTATTTGATTTCGTACTGCACTATTCCCTTCTCGAAACAAAAGAGCCTCAAATCAAGAATATTTAATTTTCCTCGATTATCACTTTTAACTTAACAAATATTACATCCAACAATCCTCATACAAATCATATAGAAAAATGCCACAGCTAAGCTAGGCATATTAAATCATTTCGTTTTAAAATTTTAACCTAATAAAGTCTATTCAGAATAGACGACTTAATTTTTCATATATAAACCAATTGCTTATTCACTTCTCGATTCCGTCAAATTATCGCGGCTCGAATTAAGGGTATGTTGATTCGGGGCATTGTTTAAAATACTTGATTTTATTTTCGTGAGGATGTAAGCGATTCTTTCTGTCCAATTATTGACCTGGCACTTATATAAGTTCATATTATCCGGTCATATTGTAATTTTAATTTTACATAGATTTATTTTCTTGTTGGTAAACCCAGCGATACAATTTGATAGCCAATTCTGAAAAAGAAATATTTGATGTCATTCTAGCTGTCCTATTTTAAAATAACTATAAGTGATAAATATCAGTCAGGTTTAAAATGAAATCACACATTCAAACGCCAGTTCCTGAAAGGAAACCTAGGAATGTTTGTTCTATTCATACTTGTCTATCTCGATTGCCTCAGATCTCCAGTTTAACTCATATATACGATCCATTGCGCAAAACTGCTGGAAAATGGTCGCTTCATTGTACTGCTCCAGTAAGTATATGATTCTCGCTGCTCTAATCTCTCTTTACAATAATCAGATAAGACCAAAAATGGAGTATTGATGCCATATCTAATCTAGGGCTGCTCAGTCCTTACTTGTCTAATTTATAAACTTCAAAAACTTGTATGCGATCTTGTAGATGATTCAATATTTTCAGTCCTAGAATATTTCCTGGGAGATGAAACATCGCAAACCACTCGCTGATTTATTGCTATTTCTATGGTAAGGGTTTTGACGGTGTACACAGCGACCCTGAATATTGTAACTGGGACACACCATGCTGAATATACAAATATGAACCACCCGAAATACGTTGATATTCCATGAGTAAGAAGTAAGTTACACGCGAAGAGCTTCTTCCCAGGAAGGAGGAAGGGTTGGATTGTGAAACAATCACCTGGCAGGATGTTTTACCAGTTAATACAAGTTTGGTTACTTCAGAGCTATGATTAACCGTTTTAAAATCAAAGTAATCAATTTCCCTAAAGATTTTGCTGTATAATATTAAAATAAAAGACTTATAAAGCATGGATCCTTTCCCCAGTTTAAAAACTACAGAATAGTTGGTAGAATTACTGGTACTTAAATAGAATTGAAGTTGGTTAGCTTAGAAAATTTCAGGTGGGAATCAGAAAATGTCAGGCGGCTGAGCACAAAGGGGTCGATAGACGCTTCCAGAAATTAGTTTCGAGTTGAAATTAGTTCAGAGATGAATTTAATTCCGAGTTCAAAATTAATTCTGTAACGCAAATAGATAAACCAGCAGACAAGTGACTCTGTCCTGTTTTTAGTTTTACTCTGATTATTAAGTTATATTCATGTATTTAGTTGTATTTTGTCTTGCTCCTTTTTATCCAATTTATTCTTCATTATTCTTGAACAAACTTCACGAATTTCATCTTTGACTGAGAAATAAACGTTAATTCTATAGTCCAAACAGATAGGTTTTTACAGTTTCATTTTTTAGTCATGCATATTTGAGAATTAATGATTAGTTAGTTATATTGCGGACTAAAATCTTTAGAATAATGATAACTAAATGTAACAAATATTTTACTTCTTGGGTACAGATAAATGAATATATAGATTAATAAAATTAAATATATATATATATATATATATATATATATATAATCCGGTGTTCTTATTGATATTTTTATTTCTACAAAACAGAGCTCAATGTATATTTACAAATGATAAATATTATAAATTAACTGATTAAAAAATATGCTTCCATCGCCACACAGGAATAACCATGTTTTAAAAAAAAACAAAAAACTTTCAATACAATTATATAAGTAAATTAAAATCATTAGTTCTGTTTCATCTTTAAGTGAATTTTACAATAACTTATTTTGACATTTACTGAGTTTTAAATGCACATATATTCATAATTTTGCTTTCCAAGGATACAGAGAAATCCAATCATTTAGAGAGGGGCGGTAGCCTGTTCAATTTTATTAACTATTATTGCATCAATTATGAGTTACACCCGAAAAGACGTTAAGTCTAGGTAGGAAAGGGGTGCCTATTACAAGGAATTATGACATCCGTTCATCGCATGTCGTCTACTTTTTATCAACGACAAAAAAGTTTTTCGGCATTTTTTCCCGTTAAATTCAAACTCATAAATATTCTTTCTAAAACAGGTGTTTGGATTAGAATACGTTGTACAATATTAAAATATTTTTTTTTTACCTTTTAATTGCTAATAGAATATATTTCTTTTTAAAAACAAATAAATGTAATAGATTTACTTAAATTATTTAAAGAAATTATTACATATCTCTCTCTTTCACACACACACACATATATATATATATATATATATATGACAAAGAAGTGTTGTTTAAATCCCATACTATAATAATAGAATTAAATGAAAGTATTAAATGACAGAATTCAATTCAACTTCAGGCTACAACAGCTTGAATTCACATTACCTGAATATATTTGGGAAACTTTGAACATCATCTCAGTCGGACTCATTGCAAGCTAGAGGCAAAACACAAGTTTTTGTAGAATTTCTTGACAAGTTCACCAGAATAAAAACGTAGAATTCATAACCTTGGAGAAAGCACCGTGAATCCTACCGCAGGTTTCCCTAAGAAAAATCAAATCACCGTACATTTACAGACATCAAACTAAAATGTATGTAAGGAGACATTATTTGCTTCAGCCGGAAGGAAATTGAATTTAAAGAAGGCATAAGATTTTGTAAACCTCTGAATCCAACTTAAATATCTTTTCCAAAATAGAATAATGTTTTCAGGCTTCGTATTGAAGTCATCAATATTATTCATTGTGATGCATCAAGATGTGTTTCAGTATCAATCTTCCCATTTTTTCCCAAATAAATCTCTTCACTCATGGCTTATATTTATTTTGCTATATGAACGACAGTCTCTTGAAAGAATTTAGCTGTCAAGGCATCTCGGCTTTAGTCAGTTTTTCAGCGAAGTGACGTGGCTTCCTTCTGTCTTTGCTACAAATATTCACATAACAACTGCTTTGAGGATTTTTTTTTTCACCTTGTGGTCCCAATAGATGAATTTAAGCAAATGAATAATTGGCAACTAGCGTGTGCGTGTTGTCGGTGGGACGGAATAGGAAGCGTCCAGTATTATTTTATTAATATCCGTATTCATTCTTATATTCATATTATATATATATATATATATATATATATATATATATATATAGTTTAAGAAAAAATAGGTAATCCGTATGGGTAAACCTAAGGAGGATATATATATATATATATATATATATATATATATATATATATATTATAAAATGAATCATTTATACAAAAAGAAGATCAGTTATAAAATGGCGAAAACATTTCGCAAACAAAATGTTTAAGTTTCATAAACCAACGAACCACTCGATGAAAGTTATGATCTTTGTTTGTAATAACTACAAGCTGTATAAGGTCTTTTTTTTTCTGCAAGTAGTTACAACTGTGCAGTCAAAAAAATTAAACTTTAGCATTGCGACTGCACGCTCTAAAATTTTTTTTCCCGTTAACAATAACACATTTCTAATATATATATATATATATATATATATATATATATATCTTTACCGTAAGACTCACTTGTATACATTTTCTACAATTCATTTCCGTTTTATTACCCATCTAAAGAGGTCAAGTTTCTGTCACTCCTCCTACTCCAATATAAAACATACTTAAGAGATATAAAATTAACCCCTCTCTATACTTTATATTGTCTGTTTAACTACCA
Source organism: Acanthosepion lycidas (assembly GCA_963932145.1). NCBI lineage: Eukaryota > Metazoa > Mollusca > Cephalopoda > Sepiida > Sepiidae > Acanthosepion > Acanthosepion lycidas. Next base: position 89,143,687 of record OZ010591.1, on the reverse strand, counting down.
CTCTCAACCCCCTCTATTAAATTACAAAAATTACACTACCCACCAATTTCTAATCCCATTTTTTTTCTCAATTCGTTGTTGGAAGATTTACCTGATGATCCTGAATCCTTAAAAAAAGGATTTAGGTGAAATAAATTATCGTAATGGTACATTAAAGTGGTTTGTTTTTCATATTTATATATATATTTTTTACATATTTATATATATATATATATATATATATTGATTCGCATTTAATTTTTTCGTCGCTGATGCTACCTGGATTTTACTAAAAATAAAACAATTTCCATGCCTGACGATGACTGAATGTACAGTTGAAAATATGTTAAAATATGAAATACTTTCATTAATTAATCTACAAAAAATAGGCTAAAAGTATTGTACATAGATAGGTGCCGTTACAGGAATACTTGTTATTCCTATGACCTATTTATTTAGCGCTTTCTGCCCTGTGTTCCTGGACAATTTTAACCTTTCTGCCTGAGCTCCTGGAGTCAAAATTCGCAAACAATTGGTATATAATGTTTCCCGGTAGATATAAAAATAGTTACAAATGTTTGCCCACCGATCAATCGGTGGCTGGGCATTAAGTCATTTTTCTCTATCAATGTTTTACCCGGTGGCTGGGGATTAAGTCATTTTTTACTATCGCCGGTAAAGCGGTGGCCAGGGCTCGATGTGTTAATAGTCGTTTTTATGCATACTATTTTTAAATTTTTTCTTTTTTTTTGGGGAAGGGGGAAATTGTTGAATATTTTAGTATTCTTTATTTATTTTTTTACCAGTATGCACTGATGTCAGTTTAAGACGTTCATGATCCATAGATAAGTTTTAACATTAATCTTTTGGCCCCGCACAATTTGTCTTAGAAGTTCTGTTTATACAGTAATTTCAATCGAAAAGCAATTTAACAAAGAATAAAGAATAAAAATAAGAGCGAGAGTAAAACAAGAATCTGAAAGAAAAGGACAATATCGGTAGGATCTTTTGGAAAAAAGGGGAGGAAAAAGCAGAAAAAATGAATAGTGCCTGTCAGCAGAATGAAAGTATTTGAAAAACACAAAAATTATAGATTGGGCAATAAATCCCACCAATAACAGAAATAATTAGAATTTATTGCATATTTTCCAGTTGCGTACCCCCATAAAATATCGCAAAATTTATTAAAATTAATCAAGAAAGAAATAGTCTGGAAACTCATTTATCTATGAATTATTAATTCATCTATATGTCTAGATGTTACAGCACATTGTCAATCATGGCTCTCCACAACGTCCGATATTTTTGCTATATACAACGTTTGATAATTTACCATTACTCCATGACATTGCCTTGCCATCTTTCCACACAAATGTGTTTAATAAATTATCTGTTGTCCACCCCTATTTCCACTGCCACCCCTATTTCTACTGCCACCCCTATTTCTGCTCTCTTATCATACACTGTGATTTGCCCAGGATTTGTTCCTCATTTACAAATATCGATTTCTTTGTAGTGGCAATGTTCATTTAAATTTCATCCATTCACATATAATCTGTTCATGATGTTCTATCATCCGTCGTCATAATCGCATCTACGTTTCTTTTTCATCTCTAAAGTTATTTTTCAGTATCCCGTCCCATGTTGAAGATACGACAGAACAGTTCAGCATTCTTTTTATTTTCCTTTTCTTTTTTTTTTTAATTTCCTAAAATTTATTTTTTTAATTTCCGTTTAATTTTTAACTTCTAATTTTACGCCAATTTTTAAGTTCCGTTTAATTTCAACTTCTAATTTTACGCCAATTTTTTTTTAGTTTTACCAGTTAATAAGCTGTACTTCTAAAAGGAAGTATCAGGTGAATCTTCGATGTTTCCAATATTTATCTCACACTTTGACCTGCTTCTTGTTCTACTAATTATGTTTTCTGCCTATTTACAAATTCTACAATAAATTTGTTTTTTTTATTCGATGAAATATTGGAAGGATCTATTTGCCACATGTTATTCATAGCAATTAAAGGCATCATTTTGTACAACGCCCTTAAATTATCACATTTTGCAAGATCTTTAGATTCATCTGTTTCATTTTTTATTTTTTTCATGACGCTAAATATCCTGACAATAATGCAAAACTGGACACAATATGAAGGAATTCGTATCTCCCAGGTATTGATACAGCTACAAACTGCAATGAGCAATACAGATCCCAATGCGAAAAAGAAAAAAGATGCACCTTGTGTGGTCCTAAAATGGATAGAAAACGCACTCTCTTATTTGCCAAGAATATATCTGTAAAATATATTTGAAAATATTCTGTGAAAAATGCAGAAATATATTGTATTTTTTTTTAAATATAATTTGAATTAAGTTTATAATTTCAAACTAAATACAAAGACGTATCAAAATTTTTCTTTTTTAGTGAACAATTACAATTTTTATTCCTTTGTCCATCTATGCTTAATCTAATAAAAAATACAAAAGGTTTGACTAATTTACAAAAACTAGAATTTTGATCCAGGTGATGTTTAATGGAAGTCAGATTTCTTGGTAGACGGAGGATTAAACCGTTTTTCAGGAAAATAGATTACTCAAGTCCCGTAAATCTTAACGTGATTTCCATTATTGATGGGGTCTAACACCCTTGCCTTTCGTTGAAGGTAGAGTGGATACTAAGCAGATTGATTATGTCACTATTGTTTCTGCAGGCTACATGTGTTACCCATTTTAGTTTATACTACAGTTACAAGTCCTCAAGTGATGCTGTTTCTGTAACAGTCAATATTTTCGTTCGTGATTCTGTTGCGCCAGTCAACGATGTTCCATTAAATATAGTGCACTTTGCGGGCTAATCACTTCACGCGTTCTAGACCTTTTTTTAACCATCGACATGCGAAAGCATTTGTATATAGTGGATAATTTAGTTATTTTGAAGTTTCATGGCGATTTAAAAACGTGACACATTTTAGGTTAATATTACAGTCTTGTAGCTACTTTGGTACTGCATCTAACTAAACCAATTCTATATTCAGATCCCTTATTAACTATACCCACGTTTTTACAACAGACCCATAGACCGATATATATCCACATTCTGGATTTTATGACGTATTTGAAATATTTACTAATTCCGTATCCTGGATTTTTAAGAAGGATTGACGTTAGACTCCATCACTGAATTCATTCTAATCCCAGATCACTGTTTTCTGTTTTGGAAGTGGCAATCTTAAGTCGGCCTTCCTGAAATATTTGTTTGTGTATGCTGGTTTTTATTCAATATCATATTTGGTCGCAACTGTGATTACCTATGTCATAGCCAGTTCATTCTTTGTACATTGTCCCCTAGAATGGAAGCAGCAATACTCTTTCCTAGTAGTTGATTCATTTGAGATAGAATATGGAATGCTAAGTGACCAGGTCTGCTCTCTTCATATATGCGCTTGTGTACACACAGTGTATTGACTAAAAGAGTTTCAAAAGACGGGTTCTTATTTACTCATTGTCTAACTACAACCCAGATTTGAAACGTCAAGATATTGAGGCCATCACTCGAAATGTATTACATTGAGGACGGATATAGATATTCTATCAGGTTTACCCATTCAATAGATTCAGAGATTGGAAGACGGTGGTTTGTAATGGATGAGAAGAGGAAGCCTCATTTTAAAGAATTTTAAACAAAAACAAAAAAATATATAATGTATCATTTCTATTTAGAAATAATACAGACAGAAAATGATGTGTATATAATCTCAGTAATAAAATTGTGGTACTATAGAATCGAGATCACAGAACACTTTCTATAGAAATTGTGATAAATTAGCTTTGAATGTGTTGGTGATATAACAGATTTTGAACTCGTGTCAAGGATGAAAAAGAGTCATAAGCAGATAACGTATTTCGTTTCTGTTCGACAATTCATATACTGCATCCTTTGTCTTTTTTTTTCTAAAAGATATAATAGCGACTGAAAGAAAATGGAAGACTGCTGAAAAAATAAAGAGAAAGGTGAAAGACAGCTGATGGGGATCCCGACAAGACTGGTTTTATAGCGGGGAGGATTCTGAGATAATAGTTTGAAAGCCATAGGTGTATAAACTGATTAGCTATAAAGCAGTAATTTTCATTGTTGTGTGTGTGCGTGTATATATATATATATATATATATATATATATATATATATATATATATATATATATATATATATATATATATATATATATACATTTTATATATATCGTTACAAAGGTATATACTTTCCGGAAAAAAAGATTTTTCAACATAGTTTCTCTGTTTTCTATTGAATATTTTGTAGTGATTCACGAATAAGAGATAAGGCTTTGTGTAGTTACTTATTTTTCTTTTTTTTTCTAGTCTAGCTCACATAATTCAGATTGATTACATTGTAATCTATAGTTAACTATTCAAAAATCAAAATAGTGGACAGTGATAAAGGTTGATATTCATTGAGGCAGTCAATACGATTTTGGAATGGTTATTTTATCTCGTTAACGTAGATTTGCCCAAGGACATAATTTTGGTTCACTTAGTTTGGATCAGAATAAGAATTTATGATCAACGAGGATAGAAGGCCAATATTTACCCCTCTGCGTGTCGTATTTCTTCTCCTATCTGAGATGTTCCTTCAAGGCGTTGGTGATCATGGCTTTTCCAAAAGTACCTGTCCTTTGTAGCTCTTACAAAATATTATCTGTAGATTGTCTTTTATGACCTCTTGCAACAATAACCATTTACTCGTACTCGCTACGTAGATTAATAGTTTTTTATTCCCTTTCTTTTGCATTCAATCCGTCCTGGACCAATCAAATTTCCCAAGCCCTCTTTCCTTATTATGTGATCTAGAATTTTCAAATGTTTCTTTCATGATGGTAAATATTAGTGTCCGTTTTGTTGCAATTTTCACTATATCATCGTCGCTGCTAAGCTATTTGGTTCATGGCATTCTAATCATCCTTTTGTAGAATCAGTCTGTTTTTTTTACTCCAATTTTCTCCTTTATCTGTGTTACGGTTGTCCAGACTTTACTGCCTATAATCGAGGACTGATATAACGTAACAGTTCAGATATGTTTTATCTCTATCTATAAAAGGCAGGATGTGTGTGTGTAACGAATGCACGACCGCAATTTTCGATGGATTTGCACCAAAATTTACATGCACATGCTACAAGTTAGCGGGAAGGCCAAGACCGACTTTGCATTTCCCAACTCCCATCGATAGTGAAAATAATCGATTTGTTCATGCTTCTACGGCCGTTTTCATGTAGTTTGCAGCGATTTTCTACTGTCCACAGTGAGAGTCTATGGCTGGCTGCCACGAATAGGCAGGAAGATTCTATTGGCTAGCGTGAGAGCAAACAGCTGACTGACACGAATGCTAACTAGCATGCAAAAAAATCGATAGCTGCATTCGTCACGAGTGGGAACAATTTAAATCTGCACGGCACTTTACGCTTGCTTAAACTCAACGTTGATTCTGATTCCGCAGAACTGTGTTGAGTGTGAAAAAGTATTTGTTGTTAACATTCTTTTTTCATTCTGTTTTCCCAGTTACGAGTCCTTTTTTAAAGCTGATCGTTTTGTGTTCATTTTGTTTGGTTCTTTTTTCGTAACAGATTTAATGTTTAGTATATAGCTTAGAAAAATTCGCAGTGTGATATAGGCAAGAAGTAAGGCATGTAACAACATCAGCATGGCAAAGGACACTCCTTTAAAGGCAATGAAGGGCAAAAATATTTTATTTCCAGTGATAGCGATTGCTGTATGAGTCGTACGATTTTTGAATCAAGCACGGGCAACGCCGAGCCATGCTGCTAGTGTGTTTATAAAGAATTATTTCTGTTTCTCAATATTTTTCTTAACTTTAGCATGGCATCTTTTGTTAAATGGATAACAGGACACGGTTTAGGAGAATTAACAAATATTCACAATTTATTAATGATCACCAACGTCCTGAAGGGACAAATTAAAAGTATCCCAAGCCAGTGAAGGTGAAAGTTTATCGAATGAGGTTGTAGGATTAGCGAAGATGAAGAAGTCGTGTAGAAAAGATTCTTTCATTTGTCTGTTTAATGTCATATCAACTTTCTTATTTGTGTCACATAATGACGAAATTTCATTTTCTTGGGATCTTGGAAGTAATAAAAACGATCTATGTTATTCCCCTTTCAGAGTTGGATACATGACAGATGTTACTCAGCTTTTTGTGTATATAAATATTTGTTTGATCATAATTCCTAGAGCCGATGATATGTGTATTTTATGTTGTAATTTTGTTGAAGTTATATTTTGGAAGAGTGTTTGATTTCTTTAAGAAATTGCAGGATATTGTATCGATTAAAACACTTCCCAGATATTTAAATATTAGTAATTGTTTGGTATCTCTAATTTACAATTTGCATTCTGGGCTCTTCTTTTCCTTAACAACCATGCATTGTCTTCTTTAAATTGATTTTTAATCTTTTCATCTCACTTTTCTTTACTATCTCATCAAAGATTCTTTGTATTTATCATTCTATAGTTTTTTTCAACACTGTGTGGTCTCTATACCTTGTTTACGTTAAGATTGTGGCTACTGATAATGAATCCGTATAGAAAATAACAATCTAAGTCTACCGAAGGAAACTATTACAAATAGTTATGACAACATCCGACATAAATGTTTATTCCTTTCGAAAAGTAATGATGTGATTTAAATTCTAACCAGCAGACTGCTTAATATAAATTAAGACAGCGCATGAAATAAACGTTCAGCCAAGTGGAAATTTTTTTTTTATTTAAATTTTTATTCATAGACCGCTTAATATAGATCCTCTATGCGGACGTGTGTGAGAGAGGGGCAAAATTTGTGTTGCGGCCTTCTGTCTGTAAAATGGTCTTTTTTCTTTGTTAAAGAGACACGTACTTGGCAAGAATCAGTTTGATAAGATTATATGTCGTTAAATCTCCTGAAAAATATGTTCGATAAATTAAAAGCGATATTTTGGCGAGTTTACAGCGAAACAATTAGAGTAATTGAAGGCACTGTTTACTGTCGTCTACTGCCTATGAAACCGTGTGTGAGTGTTTTTTTAACGAAAGATAATAAAAATAGTTTCTTATTGTTCTATGCTACGTTCCAAATACATAATCATCTTGTTTCTCTGATAACCTTTCGATCAGTGTACTTTGAAGAGCTTTTTAATTTTAGGTCGCATGCAATAAATGTGAAAGGATTTTGGGACAATTCATAATTTTACGCGATTTTGTTCTGACAAGCGAGAGTCTTTCCTGGATTTGAATTAAATAAATATGCTCTCTCTTGATTTGTTTCAAAAAGTGATTCGATGTCGGGTTCTTAAGTTACAAGATTTTAAATCTAGTGATAGATGGCAAATGAAAAAAAAAAAATTTTCATATTAAAAATGAATGTTTTGAAAAATTATACACGTTATTCAATCTGTATGGAAACATAAGATGCAGAGGAAGCCTAACAAAATTTATGAAAAAAAATGTAACCATTCGAATGCATGTAATAACGGAATCAGAAGAGGTTTATTTTCTGTTATCAAGTTACTTAAGTGGTCCAAAGTGCTCTGCTGTAAAAACTAGACATTTCAATAGAAATCAAACTATAGCTGTGGCAACAGGCAAATCTAAAGGCAAAATTCCAACAGTACGTGAATAAAGTTATTGGGTTGGTGCAAAAATAATGACGTAAAAAATACGTCAAAAAAAGACATTATTACGTCATTATTTTTACACCAACCTAATACATGGATATTACAATAAATATTCGCAAGAATATGTAGATAAAAGCGACAGGGCTGTAGTAGCTAAGAAGAGAATTATTGTAAATGGATTTACATAAAAGACAGCTCAAGAAAAATATCGCCTATCGTTGAAACAACGATTTCCTAATGAGCATTATCGATCCTCCTTAGTATCTAGATAGATTCTGTTTGGGGATACCATAATTCTAAGCTTACATATGCAAGTGCTATAACGGATAATGGCTCGAAATCAGAGTTGAAATTCAATTTCCTTTGGATTCTTTATATGAATTACATGCAAATACCATTAGAAAACTGTTTACCCGCATCTGTCCCTGCAGCTACCATTTCAGAAGTTAAACTTGTATCACTAAAGAATTATTACCTCCCCTCAAAATTATAAACGCTAAAATACGTTCTGCTTCTTAAAAAAAAACAAGTCGTAGAAAACGAATCAATAAATTGAAGAAAAATCAAAAAAAAAATGTAAACTTCAATGATATAAAGAGTGTCGTATATACTCTTGTATCGTACGCCTTTGAACAGCTAATTTAGCAGCTAATTTTAAGGGGGTAGTACCATACACAGCTTGCGTTACGCCAAATAACAAACTAAATATCCATTTACTACAGTCAAATTATCTACAGAATTAGGACTTCAACCGTCGCATGATATCTGATTAGATACGTTATGTTAAACAGTAAAAAATAAAATGGACAAGTATACTAAATAGAGAATGCAAAAATGTGTGTTTTGACGAGTACAAGAATATGCATAAATATCAAACAGCAGTTTCAGTGAGAACTGGTATAAAAATTATTATACGTATATAATTTATAATACATGTTATAATCTAACATGGATTAAGTTAAGTTAATCTATAACGTATCAAATTTTTTGAAGAAATGATATTGAAAAAGATTCCCTATTTCTGCCGTGGAAAACGGATCTAGTGATGGGAAGCAAAAAGCAAATTTCAAAGATATTAGATATAATTGAACCGAGAGTCAAAGCTTGAGACTAACTTGAACTTCACAGAGTGATCAACAATGAAATGTTATTTTTCAGTCTGGAACGTATTATACTCTACCTAATAAAATCAATAAGAAACGTAAACATGTATTCGATACGAGGTTCCCTATCTGGATTCACGAATGATCGAAAATTAAAATCAAATACATCTACGATGAATATTCGTGGATAGCTGCATGAAAAACAATAAAGAAGACATTTACGCTGAGAGGACAAGTTTTGAACATTGAAGGAACTTCTTGGGTGTCTTTCTGCCTTCACTACTACTATTCACAGGCATGGTACAAACGGATGTTCTCTACTCAAGCGGATGTAGAACAAAGATGATATAACACAATTGGATTTGAAAAATTCCGGATGGACGGTGTAAATTTTATTCTTTAACAAATTACATATGAGGACTCTGATTAAAACTGTTCATAACTACAGCAATGACAAATGGATTTGCTTAGTAGAGAGAAAAAGAAAGACTTCTAATACAGAAAAGTCATGAAGGAAGAGAATTGCAAGATAACAATTTGATCGATACATTGAACAAGGACTCTTTAAATGGCAATCGATAAAAAGATGAAATAAAGGGGGCATAATAAAGGTTTAGTTTAAGAGCATACACAAAATTTGTTTCGGATTGTGATGGCGAAATTATTCAGTGTCATAAGTTTTATTTTTTAAAAAAATGGCAATTATAACGTATACGTTCAAAAACTGTTTTGTTTGATGAAGGAACATAGTCCTTCATCAGCTGTACTGTATAAGGCAGCAATTTTTGAGGGTATGTTCAAAATTGGTTTAGAAGAGGAAAAAGAAGTGTTCATCAGATGCCCTTCGATTTCCGAGAAAGAGGCAGTATTAACTGATGTGTTTAAATATTTCCTTTTCTCAGTTTTCGAAATAATAAGGACCGATCAAATCTTTTACGAATATTCTCTAAATATTTTTCGAAACCCATTATGAAAAACATTCAAATGTTTTCTATCAGCTATAGATCGCTAACCGCTTTCAAATAAACTACGATACTGCCACCGATGTATTGTTAGACGTCTCCATCTATCTTTTTGCCTTTCCTTGTGAACGTGTTAAAATATATGCTTATATGTATAGCTCGGCCAAACCGGTTAGGTAAACCCAGGCCAGTGTACATGAAGAAAAACACTGTTTTAAAAACTACATTACATTGAGATTATAACCACGTATAGGGAAGGATTCTGTTTTAGCCTCTAAGAAAAACTTTACTCGGAGTAAATAATGCAGTTCGCGGTTGGATTAAGAATCATCCCAGTATTAACTGCGGCGGAGTATGCACCCACATGTACCTTTCTAGTGAAACATTTCATTGACGTTAAGAAGGTTTAATATCCAATCATTTGAGAAGATTGCGTTGCTTGGCTCTGCAAGTACTGTACCAGATTTAATATCTATTGTAATTTTTGGACATTATGGAGAACATTCATATTTGCAATATATGATTTTAAAATAGAATAACCGCGTAGAAGCAGTGAATAATAATAATAATAATAATAATAATAATAATAATAATAATAATAATAATAATAATAATAATAATAATGATAATAATAATAATATGTATTATTATTCTTACTATTATTATTATTATTATCTTGATTTTACAATACTCACGGAGAGAACAATCAAAGCTAATTGGCCGGAAATCTTGATCAAAGACCATAAGAACCAAATGTGCATCCTTATTGACACGACAGTCCTTGCAGATTGTAATGTGTGTTTGAATATCTCCAAAAGACTATCAACATACAATCGTCTTAAAACGGAAATATCAAATATGTAACACGTGAGGACATCATTAATTCCAGTTGGAGTCAAAGAGCTTGGATTGATAGTGAAAAGTTTCCAATGGACTCACTGAAGCGAACCCTGGAAACTCATGTCTTAAAGAAATACACGAAACTATAATCAAAAGTACGCATCAAACATTACGAAAGGCTTTATTTATATAAAATGAATGTGATCTTTGTTTTGTCTTGAATTTTTACAAAAGTTATCAGTAGAAAATATCATGAAGCCATTTCTGAAATTAGGTCACTGATTGGAACCCCGAAGGTAATGTGTATCTAACAAAGATCAAGGGAAATAATAATAATAATAATAATAATAATAATAATAATAATAATAATAATAATAATATGCATTATGCAAAAAAGATGATGCAAAATACTTTAAAAAGAAAGCAAAGACAAATGCAACCGACCAGATTCAGAAGCAAGGGCAAGATAAATCGGTTCTTGACCAATACTCTGCGCGTACCAAAAAAGCTGACGTAGACAAAAACCGTACCCATCAGTGGCTACGGGTTGAAAGCTGAAACTAAATGTTTTATCCTTGCTGCGCAGGACCAATGCTTGTTCACTAGGAATTATCAAGCACATATACTAAAATATTGTGTCAGCCCAAAATGCAGATTCTGTGATAAATATCCAGAAACGATTGATCATCTTGTATCAGGTTTTACGATATTGACACCCACTGAATGTAAAACCCGGCATGACAGAGTGGGCCAATATCTGCACTGGAAAATATGCAACTTGTAACGGAAGGAAACTGAAAGAAACTGGTATAAACACCACCCAGACCCGGTTACGCAGATAGGACCTGTTACAATTCTATGGGATTACACAATACACACTGACAGGAAAGTAAAAGGTAACCACCCAGACATTGTATTTAAAGACCACAAACAAAAACGTGCCTCCTTATTGATATGGCAGTCTCGGCAGAAGCAATGTATCTTTGAAGTTATTCAAAAAGCTGTCAAAATACAAGGACCTTGTAATAGAAATCTCAGAAATGTGGCACATGGGAAAATCAACAATCCCTGTTGTAGTTGGAGCACTAGGATTATTTGGAAAAGACTCCAGTAGACTAACTGAAGGGATTCCGGGAAGTTCATGCCTAAAAGAGAAACAAAAAATTGTTTTGACAAGTACAGCCCACACTTTACAAAGGGCTTTATCTATGTAAATGTTATTTATTTATTTATTTTGCAGTGGAAAGTCTCATGATAACTTTTCTAACCTTAGGTCGCTGGACAGGACCCGGAAAGAAATGTGTAAACGTCAGATATCAAAGGAAATAATAATAATAATAATAATAATAATAATAATAATAATAATAATAATAATAATAAGTGTTATTAAAGACCACAAACATTGTTATTAAAGACCACAAACAAAAAAGGTGACTCCTTATTGATATGGCAGTCCCTACTGACTGCAATGTATCTTTGAATATATTCAAAAAGCTGTCAAAATACAACGACCTTGAAATAGAAATCTCGAAAATGTGGCATATGGGAACATCAACAATCCCTGTTGTAGTTGGAGCCCTAGGACTGGTTGGAAAAGATTGCAGTAGACTAATTGAAGGGATTCCTGGAAGTCCATGCCTCAAGGAGATACAAAAAATTGTTCTGACAAGTGCAGCCCACACTTTACGAAGGGCTTTATCGATGTAATTACTTTTTTGTTCTTTTTTTTTTTGTCAGTGGAAAGTGCCATGATCCCATTTCTGACCTTAGGTTCCTGGGCGGGACCCGGAAAGAAATGTGTAAACACCATAAATCAAAGGAAATAAAAGCAATAATAATAATGTCAATAAAATGGATTGCTGAATTAAGCGAGAACAAAATATGTGCGCTTGTGGATTGATATAAATTTTCTTTTATTTGGATTCCAGTAAATACAGCGAATTAAGAGTTCCACGAAAATGTCATACATTACCAATTCATAAAGACATTGACGTTTAACCAGTGACAGCATATTCAAATAATGTGATTCCTGCTTTTGAAAATACGTTTCTATATCCCAAGATGGTGTATTGTTCTACATTTCTGGCTAATAAATATATATTCTGTATTCTTGAAATTAATCTTTAGCCGTTTCTTCTTACATTAATTTCATACGTTCTCTATATTCACTGCACTTTCTTTCTGTCTCTTTCATCAATCAGGTGTTACCTGCATATCTAATGTTGTTAATGATGTAGCCACAAATCATATATCTCATCAGAGCATAATCTTCTCTTACGAAAGCCACGAAATATGTATTAAATAAATCCGGTGAGATTGCATACTATTGTCTTACATCAATTTTTAATAGTGCTTAACTCACTTCCTTCCTGATGGTTTGTTCTATTACCTTAGATAAATTAGCCAGGATTTCCTAACAGTTTAAACGTTTCCATGTGTCGTAAATTTTCAAGTGTTTGTGAGGAATCTGTGAAAGTAGATATATTTCTATCTGAATGTTTATTGTTCGTTCTGCTAGCATTCGGATTATAAAATCGCATTTCTTATTCCATTATATTTAAAGAAGCCACAATGTTTGTCTCCTGTTTTCTATTCGATTCTCTTATGCGATTTATTCATTATACTTAGTCACGTCACTGAATAACAAATGTAACTCGCATCTGATCATTTACTGGATTCTAAGTCATGGCCATGTAATTCGATCTTGCAAGGTCTTCGTTTATTTCACAATGTTGTATATATATTTTTTTTATTATTTCCGTACACTTTTTGATCCAGAACTCGTCTAAGGCTGATAGAATATCTGTTACACTCTGTCTTGCTACTTTCTTTTTGGAAATCGTGACCGATGTCAATCTTATCTTTTAATGTGCGTTGTAGTTTTACGTTTTTATCGGAGAAGGATTTTCCGGTGTACGGCTTTCATCTTTTTAAACATTTCTTCTTTCTCGATTATGAGGGTTTCCACTTTCATTATAATTCATCGTTTTCAGGGCCACGTTTTTCTCCTACTATGCCCTTTATACTTTCATGCTCACCTACAGGATCTAAAAACATCCTCCTTTCTTTCAGTTTTTTTTTTTTATTAAATAATTCTTTTGGCCTACCTGTACTGATGCCAAATATGTGTATTTAATATTTGTTTTAAACTCGTTGTCTGTTTTACACCATTCATGAATTTAATCTTTCAAACAAGTCTTTTTTTGAATATCTTTCCTTAGAACGATCTTGTATGCTTCAGACGGCCAATTTCAAATACCTTGTTTCAAATGTGCTGTAAATTTTATATTGTAATCTGTTTGCATGTTGAGTCGTTTTACCTGACATTTTGGAGTTTCAGTGTTGCTTTTTGTAATTCTTTTATATGACCATAAATTGAACACTGCCAAAGTCAGCCCGTTGATATGTTTCGTGAATATTTTTTTGATTGTTATATAGACAGTCTGCTACTTCCTGTCTTCTGCTGGGATTTTCTATATCCATAAGCTTTATCAGTGCTCTTACACCAGTTCTAAGTCCAGTTCTTGAAACCAGTTCTTAAGGAAGGAGTTATTGCTCATTACTGACCGTTTGATGTGCATTATTATACTCATTTTTCTCAGCGCCTGTTACAGGCCCCTAGAACCTGCATGCAGACTTTCCATAATGCCCTGTCTTTCTTCGTTCGCATTCAATGCTCTTACGATGGTAATTTCTTGCAATTTGCATTGTGTCTTGGTGTTATCTGGTGCTCTGTAGGATTGATCAATTTCTTCATCCGAGATTTGTGGTGTGGGCACCCCTGATAATATAATGGATATATTGATCTGTTCACACTTTAGCTTAGGTAAGAATTAACAATCAACCAGAACACATATTCTATTCGTCTTCCTTTTTTCACTGCTTAATTTAGTAATCTATATCAGTCTCTCAAAACGTCCCCATTAGATCCTGCATGATAATTTGTAGTAATCAATATTGATTTAACTTTTTTCTAACTTACAACAGACTAGTACGAATCTGTCTGTTGCAAAATGTTACTGGGAGGCGGACAAGTGGCACTTGATGTCTCGGAAAAAAGGGATGATGAATAATACTGATTTTTCAGACAATTCAAGATAGGAATTATATTAGACAAATGATAAACTTGTACCATAACACGGGAATATATTTAAGTCAAAAAGAATCATTCATTTTAATTTAATTTTGTTTGATTGTCAGTTCCATGAAAAGAAAAAAAAAGAACCACTCATAACAAAGATTACAACGCCGGTGTTGGGTTTGTATATATGCATATAAAGTGTGTTTCATTAAGACGCATTATATATAAGGGTGTTTCATTAAGAGGGATCAAAGTCAGCGGGCAAAGTCATTGGTGAACATTTATTTATTTCTCTATTGGATCATGTTATGTAAATCATGAAAATTATGTGTAAAAATAATATCGCCCAAATATCCGCCAAATCTGGAAGAAAAAGAAAATAATCAGTAGACGCTTAAATTTAATTGACATTTAAAATCATTATTGGAACACCCTTTATTTTCTCATGATTGCTCAAATACGCTGGCCGACGTAATACCCGTTACTTTATAAATAATAAAAAGTGTATTTCAAGTAACCACTAAAAATAAAATTTGAAGTAATGAAATTATCGGATTAAAATAAATCCATTATTCTTGTTTCAATTGTTTTGTTTTTTTCATTTTGGATACGAAATTTAGCAAATATAGAACTTTCAGGAAAACAGTCTGGATGAAGACGATAGGCTTTGTTAAAAAGTGAAAATAGAAAATTGATTAGGTTAAAACTATTTGAATATACCCCTTTTCTCAAATATATATATATATATATATATATATATATATATATATATATATATATTGACACAAATAAACAGTATATATTACGCTATATATTGCTCTCATAGAAGTAAGTATATTTACGTTAAAAAAATTACATGTTTGCGTATTAGAGCAGATAAAAAGGAGATCAGGGTAAAGAGCAACGAAATAAATAAAAAAAGATACAGGCAAAATGCCACGATGCAATTAACGAAAACAATCTAAAGAATTATTTGGTAGAAATTTATAGCATCTCTGGGAAAAATATGATAAATAACATCTCTTAAACAAAGCGTACAATGCATCTGGCTGACGATAGACTCCATGAGATCAGCACTCAATTCTTTCTTCGTTTTCTACTGACATGAAATGAAAAAAAAAATCGAATCAATAGCTACATTTACTGCGATGAAACTTCGACCACTTTCGTACCATTTTTTTTTCTCTCGGCAAGATCCATCTGGCACATTGAAAAATCTTTCATTCGCCCTTGCAATCAATACTGTTGCCATATCTGATCTAGTTATCTTGATGTCAGGCTGATGTCATGCTATATATTGCTCACGTAAATGTAACTATATTTATAATTTACACAATAAAACATGATTATATTTTCTTCAGTTATTTTTTGGTGCAAATACAGGCTATTTAAAATTTCTAGGATTCTTATCAAATGAATTTTCATAATTTCTTTGTCAGCACTTTTAATTGTGAACTGGGAAAAAAATCATAAATATTCATACTTATTTGTCTATGAATACATTACTCACATATATAAGCGATGATTACGTGTTTAAAATAATTTAGATATGAATATTCTCGCCATTCCAAAATATTGTTTAAAACACTATCTTGTAAATATGTAATGTTAAAATTAGAAAAAAATATTTGAAAACTAATCATTTATCACTTTAAAATTTTGTTGATCACGAAGAAAGTTCAATCTTGTTTTACATTATCAGCATTAATTAGAATAAATTAAATTAAGAGTCCCACGTGGTGAGAGTAATTAGCTTATCGAATTGGTCTTGTCTCCTTTGAGACAGATCGAATATCTAATTGGGAAAGAACTGCTAGTTTAGTGGTAGCAGCTGAGCATGCGCGGTAGCCGAAATGCTATAAAACCAAGATCAACGTAAAAATTTGATAAATAGTGTCGTTAAGTGAATTTAATCGCCGCTGTTTCAGCAGTGATGAATCTATTTACAAATATCTGTGGAAATATAGCCTCCCTTAAACATTCGTAAATCTTTCGTGGGGGAATTGTTACGAATTTGATTAAGAGTGAATCGTTCGTGTAACAGGAGTTGGGGAGAGAAAGCAGTTGAGTTTTATAAATGTATTGCACCTTGTTCATAGGAATTACATCAATCGCCCCGAGAGCGAAGCTTTTAACATGTTCATCTGGCTGTGCAAATCGTTTGTAACACTGTGCCGCATCAGGCTTGTTCTGCATTTATCTTTAGTATAAATAATCCTGAGGCGAATATGTTCTGTCAAATGTATATATGTGCATGTATGTGACATTTATGTATGTGACATTTATGTATGTGACATTTATGCAAAGGGTTGCATATTCGAGAAATGCTGAATAAAACAAAAAAGCTAACAAAAACAAAAAGTTTTAAATTTCTTTTTCCCGTATTATAAAAACTATACATGGATGTGTTTAGAGTGGCTAAAAGTTCAATGTAGATATCAAGGAAATAACAAAAATAGATAGGCTAAATGAACAAGGCTAGCTTGTATCGGTCAGTGTAATAAAGGGAAAAAAATTTAAAAAAAATTAAAGAGATGCTTTTTTTTGGTAGGAATGAATCGTAGAGAAAACATATGATAAATAACCTTTCTTAAACAAAGCGTACAATGAGTCTGGTTGACGATAGACTCCAGGCGAACAGGACAAAATGACTTCTGGGTCTCACGTTTTCTACTGACATGAAGTGGAGCGACTATACCGAATAAACTGTTACAACTGCTGCAAGAAACCTTCGGTGGCTGTTCTACCATAATTTTTTCTCGAAATAATGCATCTTGCAAATTTAGAAATCTACCATTCGACCGTTCATTCAATATTGTTGCCATAACTGATCTTGTGCTCCTGACGCCAGGTTTTTTAATATATAGTATATTTGTCAAAGTTAAGAAAATTAAGGACAAATTGAAAATCATTTTTGAGTGACGATTTTTGTTCTTTAGAACATCATTGGAGTAAAATGATGCGTCCGTTAAGGCAAACACACATGTACATGAAGGAGAGGAGACGCTGAAATTTAAAGATTTAGGTTTATTTATTTCATTTGATTGATTTCATTGATTCGTTTTCTTATCTTTATCAAATATTTTTAGTTTATTTGAAGCCGGAATATATTTTTTGGGAGATAAGGATTGTTCTTATTAATTTTCACACAGCTGGGTTAAAAATTAGTGATTTTTTTATCTTTCTTAAGGGTATTTAGATGTAAGTGAATATAAAGATCCCAACTAGGATACGAAATCAACTCTCTGATTAAAAACTTCGAGCCATTATCCATTACAGCTCTCGTAGATCTAAACTTACAGCACCTGATATTCCCAAACGGGTACTCATCTAGGTACAGACCAAGCTCAATGTAGCTTAACTTCTATGATTGTACGGGAAACTTTATTTCAACGTGATATGACTGTTGACTGAATGTTTGTAATGACGCAAAATTCCTTGACGGCCTTCAGTGGCATTGCTGTGAAATAACTGAGCAACGTTTCTTGACGCATGTGTCATTCGATTCGGCAATTTACATGGCGTTGTTTGATCAATGAGATTTAGCGATTCGAAGTTCAGTTAAGAGATAAATGAAGAGCTCTTTATTTCACAATGTGGTATAATCAGATCTCTAAAATTTAGCAACCCCCATGACTCCCAACGTTAAGAAGAACTCTAGCGGACCCAGAAATTATTTCTATTAAGTAACATCTACGAACTTTAACATGAAAGACAAATGCGACATACCACTCTAATAGACGTAGTTTACGCTTTGTTTAAGAAACGTCAGAAGTCATATGTTTTCTCAGAGATGCTATACATTTCTACTAAAGGCAGCATTGACAAAATCTGTTCATTTTGCTTTTTACTCACTTATTTTTTTATATTCTCAAATTTGCACTTGTCTTTTTGTTTTTTGTTTTTTTATCCACTTCTGACTGGTGTCACTTCCAATTGCAAGTATAATCTGTAAAATAGCAATGTTTACCATTTCTCCTTACGATGAATATAAAACAATTCTGTTATATTTTTGCATAAAATGGCTGCAGTAAATCAGCCACTGGCCACACCAATAGTTAGGATCAGTTATATACAAAACAACGATAATGTAAAGACTAAATTGATAAAATAAAGTCGATAACTGAAACCACCATTTCAGCCATTGCTGTAAGCCAGACGCCTGTGCTTGGATAGGTTTTCCCTTCGTTTATATTGAAATCAAGTCAAGTATTTGGAGTCCAGTCTATCCCAATAGCTTTTTTTCATCGGGAAAAGATATTTCATTTTTTGTACGTGATTTTTCCTATGACGACATCGAATAAGTAAAAAAAATAAAGAAAAAAAAGGTGAATCCGGGAAGAAAAAATAGAAAAAAATAATTTTGTGAATTTGATCAATCATAATGTTTAATATTTTGATAAATAACTGCTTTAAATTAACCAACAGAAACTACCATTTCATGGCTGATGCTAGACACCAAGAGAGTAACACACGGCGCTTTACTGGCCTCGCGTATTCCATGCACGTGAAGAGGAGCGAATATATCGAATCAATAACTGCATCTACTGTAAATTTGAACCATTTTATTGTGCAAGCATCTTGTTTTTTAGTCAGAATGCCTCTTGCACAAAAATCTACAATTCGTCCCGTGTATTGAATACTGATGCCATATCTGGTCGGGTGTTCCTGCTGTACATCTAGAGATTCTTGTTAAAATCCAAAGAAACATTTGTGATATAACCGATCCTGCTCTGGCATATCGACTTCAAATATTTTCTCACCGATGTGACGTAGCTTATCTCTGTTTTTTTGTTTTACAATTATTGTCATGTCAAATACTCTGACGATGTTTCCCCACGTCTGGTGTCCCGAATACATGAATTTAAGCTTACTATTTGATTCGTATATAGGTCATACCAATTTACTGTTGAAATCGCAACCGCGACTTCTACTCCAATATTTTCTTTTCTCGCACTTTCATCCTGTGAATTCTATTTCATTTTTTTGCCTCTCTGATAATTACAATCTTCAAATATTTAAATGCAACGTCATTCGCTATCTTCTTTCTTGTTGAATCCTGTTCATCTTTTGCATTTTCAACAATCAACCCTCATCTTTTATTTCACTCTAATTCCCTGTAGGTTACCTGCGCATTTGTAGAATTACTGCCAATGAAATCATTACATATCTCCGTCTCTCATGGTAGGTGGTCAACGTCGCCAATGAAATAAAATATTATATTTTCTCTCACTTTTCTGTCTTTTTATCTTTCGTTCGGCGATCGCTTGTGGTTTTGCATGGGAGATAAAAAAACTTCAAGAAAAGGAATTTTAAATTTACCATTTTATTAATCAAGTCGGCGTGTAGATTTCTTACTAGGCAGTGGGGTTGCTCTTCCCCTCCACTGAGAGCAGTCTTCAAAGAAAGGAAAGGATCAAGTCTATATTGTTTTTAAAAATCCATTACTATCTCTGCCGTAGTTAAAAGGGCCTTAATCTTCTACCGCGATCTCGCATCCCACAAGCCACTTGACCATTCGTTTTGCCGGCAGGGCCCTTACTTGACCCTGGGTGTATCTTAGGAATATACTCACTCGATACTGAATACTTCATAGCGTAAAGCTCCTTTGTCCGGTTTCTATGTAAATAGTCATGACATATCCATTTCAGGACACAACTAAATACCTTCGGACATCCGAAAACTATACAGGCCGAATCGAATCTAACTTAAATTTTCCAGCAAAATTAACTCACAAAATTTTCCATCAAAATTAACTCACAAAATTTTCCTCCAAAATGAAAATTCATCAAAATTCAACTGAATTCTTCAACCAACGAAAGCAAAATGTCACATATATGTCTTTTAAATAATAACGAGACTTACACATTCCTACAAAACCGAACAGAAAAATCAATTCTCGCGCAAATTATAATTAAGAAAATAATTCTAAACTTAAATATTTGAATGCACGCATATCCGTAGACACAACAGATTTCAATATATTAAATGTCCACAAAAATCACAGTGTGAATGTCCTATAACAAAGTTCTACCTGCCCTTCTTTTTCCAAATAAATACCATTAGGCTACGTACGCGAATTCATGGCTCCAAGTGTCCACCTACTGCCAGACATACATTAAAGCGTTCCAATCAAAATCAAAAATAGATTTTTGTACATGGTCCAAAACGTTTGTCAGAAGACAAAACAAAACAACAAAATCAGTGTATCACTTACATTTTTCATTATAATTAACATTTAGTACCACTGTGTATGCATGAGTGCGTGTATCCTCTGTGCCTTTCTTTCCTATATTCGCCCTTTTTCATTGTCAAACCGTGTTCGTTTACAGATTATTTTTTTTTTTCTCATTTTTTCTTCATTAATTTCTATTACGGTTTCTTGCTTAGATGTGTATGTGTGAGCTGTACAACATCGTAGTTACAGTTACTTTTTTCTGTTCTTATGTATACATAACTTTTTTCCTTTTTTATATTCAATTTTCTGAGTCCTCAGTCCAAAAATCCTCTGCGAACTTTCTCACGCTGTGCTGTAACCCTCAGTCTGTGCCCTCCCACCACATGCAGGATGTTCTAGTCAATGGCACCAAATTGAACATGTTACATTGGGTCCTCGTGCTTGGAGAGTCTTGGCCATCGGTGCCAAATTGATATAATCTCTCTCTCTCTCTGCTTTGTCATCTTTCAGTCGAGTAGCAAAATGATTTTGGATCCAGAATTGAAAGACATGAACAACGGGGATTTTAACTTGACTATTTCAGAAAAAACCACGTCCCGTCCATTTCTAATTAGCCAGTGAACTTTCCCTCCTCCGTCACTGGCGAGAAGTTTCCAGAGACGAAATGAACATTATTCGACGTGTAAAAACCCACTCTTAGAAAACGATTTCTCTGTCAATAATTCTCACAATTTTTGTTTTCGTGTTGCTTGACTATTTTTATCATTCAATCCTTTGTTGTTTTCATGTATATTAGTAAGGCAATACCTTTTGTCTTCTATGACAATTCTAGCTAAATAAAATCTCTTTCAACTACTTCACAGTGTTTGTATAGACAGTCTGCACCAGTACTTAGACGATGCATGTTATGCTTAGAAATATGTTTTCTTGGGTTAGAATCCATTCGTTAGAGGTTCTTTACAGTTCAGTGCATGATTTTGAAAGTATATTGAACCAGTGGGATAGCAAGACTATTAATGGCCATCATCAGTCGCACATTTCTATAATACACTTTTCGCTCTATTACCTTCATTTTATGTTGAATTCCTTCACTATCATTTTCACCGAGGTACTTGTAAAATAATTCTTGCTCTAAATATTTAATTGACAACACGTTCTAAAATAATAGTGGAAGATTTTTGCAGTGATCCGCGTAACATTAGGGCTTTAGCACATTTATCCAAAGCTAATCTTATTCCAGTATTTCATGAAAAGTTTTGCTATTTTCAGATAACCTTCCCTATCACTGTAACGCCAAGTATGCAAGATTAAGTTATCCACGTAAAAAATACAGATTACTTTCTTTTAAGATATAGCCATATTCCTTCCTGATAATTTCGCTGAATAATATTATTAGAAATGTAATATTTATGGCCGAGCCTACGGGCTCGGAGAATAGACGATAAACTCGGACTATAACGGCAATATAGAACGTTCGAGTGTCAAACACTCTGCCTCGTCAGAGAGTAACCCGGGCGAAGCATTGCAGAAGGTCAAAGATTTGTTCGAGGAGGTAGACAGGACCTGAACCCGTTTATACGGGTTGTAAGGGAATATTGTTTGCCGAATCTACGGGCTAGGAGAACCCACGATAAACTCGACCTTTTGTCACGTACTACCCACGTCGAGGGGCCTTAAATATGACGGTAATATAGACCGTTCGATTGTTAATCTCTCTGCTTCGGCAGAGAGGAATCTGTACGATGCTTTACGGAAGGATACAGTAGACAGGACCTGAAAACGTTTATACGGGTTGGATGGGAAAATTTTAGCCTAGCCTACGGGCTCGGAACCCGCGACAAATTCGGCCTTGTGCTACATACGACCCACGTTGGGGGCCGTTAAATATAACGATGTTCCAAAACGTTCATTAGAGCCGAACTCTTTGCTTCGGCACGAGGGAAACAGGACGGGGCTTTGCCGAAGTGCAAAGATACGTCAGTGGAGGTAGACTGTCCCGGAACTCGTTTATCCAGTTTCCAAGTTAATATTTTTCGCCGACCGTACGGAATCGGAGAACACGCGATAAAATCGGCCTTGTGCCACGTACGAACCACGAGGGGTGGGCGCTAAATATAACGGTGCTCTAAAAAGTTAATGTCAATCTATCCTCATCGGTTGAACTCGTTCTAAGGTTTGCCAAAGAGAAAAGTTTCGCCCGGGGATCTAGACAGTCCCTGAACCCGTTATACAGGTTTGAAGGGAATATTTTTTGCCAAGACTACGGGCTTGAAGAACCCACGATAAACTCGGCCTTGTGCCACATGCGACCCACGCAGAGCGGGCATTAAATATAATGGTGCCGCAAACCGTTCGTCTATCAAACTCTCGGCCTCCACCGATATGAACCCTGACGAGGCTTTGCCGAAGGGAAAAGTTTCGTTCGGCGAGATAGACAGGCCCTGAACCCGTTTTTGCGTATTCGAAGGGAATATTTTTGACCGAGCCTACAGACCCGTGAAACTACGATAAATTCAGCCTTGTGCCACATATATGCCACGTGGTGAGGGCCGTTATATATGATGGTGCTCCAAACCGTCCATTACTGTCAAACTCTCTGCTTCAGACGAGGCTTTGCCGAAGTGGAAAGTTTCGTCCGGGGAGGTAGACAGGCCCTGAATCCTTTTATACGTGTTCGAATGGAATACTTTTGGCCGAGCCTACCGGCTCGGCGAGACCACAATAAACTCGGCCTTATGCCACATACGGCCCACGTCGGTAGGCCTTAAATATGTCGGTGATATAGACCGTACGACTATCAAAATCTCTGTTTCTGCAGAGAGGAACCCGTTCGAAGCTTTGCCGATGTGCTAATTTTCGTCCGGGGAGACCCTGAACCCGCTTATACGGGTTCGAAGGGAATATTTTTGGCTGAGCCTCCGGGCTCGGAGAACCCACGACAAACTCGGCCTCGTGCCAGATACGACTCACGTGGCGGGAGGCGTTAAATATAACGGTGATATAGACTGTCCTATTGAAGCTGATCGCTTTTGGCAGAGAGTAACCTGGACAAGGTTTTGCCGAATCGCAGAGTTTCGTTCGGGGAGGTAGACAGACCCCAGCCCGTTTATGCAGGTTCTACGGAGATTTTTTGGCCGAATCTACTGGCTCGGGTAGCCCACGTTAAACTCGGCCTTGTGCCACATATATTCCTCGGTGATATATACTGTTCTACAGAGGTCGTTCGAAGCTCCTGTCGAACTCTCTGCTTTTGGCAGCGAGGAATCCGTACGAATGACTCGGATGACCACGTTCAATTTGGCTTGCACCACATACATCCATCGAGTGGAGGGCTGTTAAATATTAACGGTGATATATACTGAATGCTGGTCAACCGATACACACTCCCAAGTCGTGTAACACAATCTATTGTATTTATGTTCAATACACTATTTATCTGAAACCTCATGTTTTGGTATTTCTTAGCCAGTTACTTCGTCACAACAGATTCACAAAAATGACGACGAACGGAGATGACTTGTATATATTAAATGACTTTAAGATCCAATAAGGGCGGACATTGTCGAATGACTTAGGGTAGTTTATTAAGGAATTATTGACTTTTTTCTTTATATTGAAGCAATTTTCAATGATCATAATATCAATAAATAATAGGTTTTTATATCCGTAAGCGCCAAGTTGTACCCTTTTTATTCAAATGGTACCATGTCATTTTTATGAAGGAATATGTCTCCTTTGTCAGAATATATGACATTAGTTTTAAGTAGTTGGATGACATGAAACTGATTTGTAATTTTTGTGGCATTTGTGTCAACAATATAGGGTAGGAGATTACTTAGATTACACATGCCGGAATTTTAGTAGGATTATTAACCATTCTTTGAAGATTTTGTCTTGTTTAGAAAATAGAGCCAAAAATCTGTGATCCCTCTCCATGTTTGTTCTGGCTTATTTTTCATCCGTTCTACCTCTTGCGTAATTCAATCCGATTCTTTGATATGTTCTTTAGGGCAAGCCAATATTTTTTGCTAGACGTCTATAATAGCTTCCATTGTTGCAGGGTTTGTCAATATACTTTTCTCTTTACCTATTTGTCTGTAAAATGTTTTCGTATCGGTTTGAAAGTAGAGTTTAATAGTTTTGGTGTTATGTTTTGTGGGTTGTAATTCTAGGAGTTGTAATGGTTCATTCATTTAAATATTTCGAGTCTGATCTGACTAATGTTTTCATCCTCGGCATCTTGTACACCATTCTTGTTTTCCGTAAAATAATTAGGTTCCGTGTGTTTAATTGCAGACTTGTGAGAGACTGAGATCACACCTTTCCAACAATATGAAAATCTCAGCATTATCTTCACAATGATTGGAGTGTAACTCTGTTTCTTCATTATGACATGTGGTTTGTGTGATGTTAGTACATTTATGTCGATTTCTAGTTGCCTTTTATTTACTATCTTTACACTAACTCTGTTTGTAGTTCCTTTTATTTCTTTAATTTCAGCCTCTGTCAATCGGTTATATTTCATGTGGTGCTTTCATATATTGGCTAATTTATTTTCGCTTGTGTACATTCTAATTGCTCGTCCAACATTCTTCCGCCAAATTTTGTATATCTGGCGATTGATGTTTGTGGTTTTTGCAAAGCTTCATAGAATGCAGGCATAAAGGGTTTTACTCCCTCAGATTTATGTATAAATGTATGTATAAATGTTCACACGTATAAAGACACACACATACGTAAACACACATTATATATATATATATATATATATATATATATATATATATATATATATATATATATATATATATATATATATATATAAAACAGACAACTTTAAGGCTCCATTGTAATAATTTATTTCACCAGAGTTCTTTTAAAGGAAGCTGGATCCTCAGAAATCACTTATAAAAAGTTGAAACAGAAAAATATTTTTTCGTTTCAGCTTTTTGGAAGTGATGTCTGAGGATCCAGCGTCCTTTAAGATGTTTCTATTGAAATAAATTATTACAATGGAGCCTTAAAGTGGTCTGTTTTTCTTTCAATTATTAGCTCTGGATTTACATTGACCTTTCAGTATTTCATCCTCCTTTGGACTACCCATACGGATTAACCAACTTATCTTAACTTATATATATATATATATATATATATATATATATATATATATATATATATATATATATATATATATATATAGGGGGGGAGTGAGGGAGAGAGAGCCAGACCAGAGGACGCATGGGCTCCACTAAATCGGGCCAGTCTCCACGCATCTTAGAGCGACTCACAAACGCCCTACACGGATATATAAATATCAGGAAATTAAGGAAATTTCAATATCCCCCATGGGTGAAATATGAGAAAACTACCTTGAAAATTTCTTTAAGAATATGCATTTATCTTTGCTTCACTACT
Organism: Acanthosepion lycidas; assembly: GCA_963932145.1. Taxonomy (NCBI): domain Eukaryota; kingdom Metazoa; phylum Mollusca; class Cephalopoda; order Sepiida; family Sepiidae; genus Acanthosepion; species Acanthosepion lycidas. The sequence continues at coordinate 89,117,450 of OZ010591.1, read as the reverse complement.
CTACGATTTTAGAATTCAAATTTAACTTAAATTTTTAAAATCATAAGAGGAAATACCGGTAAATTTACTGCAAATTCAAACTTGAGTTTCCTTTTGAATTCACTTTATATATATATATATATATATATATATATATATATATATATATATATATATATATATATATATATATACAGAGAGAGAGAGAGAGGGGGAAGAGACTGAGAGAGACGGAAACATATTGTAGGCTGTGAAAAGTTTAAGTGTCGTTTCCATTTCTCACTGCTTGTTTTTTTTCAAGCAGACAATTTATAAATAAATTTCGTTTGACAAACATCCATTGCAATAAAATCCTATTAAATAAGATGTCATTGTTAAATAATTCTATTTCATTATTTCTAATCACATTTGTGTTCCAGCCAAAAACTTTATCCACTCTTCAACTTAACCTAAAAACGAAGCACCTGTCAAATTAAATGAAATAATATAATCCAGTAATAATATAACTTGATGTTTATATTCAACTATAAGAAAATATGTACTTGCTTGTTTTTATGCGAATTGAAATACAAATTTATTATCATTGCTACTTTCCCCTAACTGCAGGCTAGAATTTTCTATATACGAACCAAATATTGAAACCTTTTATCTTAGAAATGTTTAAAGATATCTTACTGGATCTATCCGATGTTATAACACTATTGAACCATACTTTGAACAGTAGGAAGGTGTAATTATTCTCAAAGATTAACAGAATAGTGATTAAATAAATCATAATCGAAAATGACGTATTCTTTATTTATAAATCATAACAAAGAATCGGAATAATGGAAATAAAGTTCAAATATATTTATATTATTCCAATATCATTTTGCTACTTATCATAACGAACTTCACCCGAACTAATCCTTCTGTTCTCAATTAACAAGGCGCCTCACATTTTTCACATAAAATTACATTTTCAATACTTTTATCGCTGTTCTTTGGCATATCATAGGAGAAACTCCTCTCTCAACGTCTTATGGATTATGTTGGAATCTTTTATAAATGAGCTCTTTAGCAACAAGTTGAAATAATGATACCTCATTTGTGACCCCCGGATCCACTTATCTACTATAATGTCCGCTTTTTTTACTAAAGTTATTCACTGTTCTCTTGAACGTTCTTGCATGAACTTTGAAGATGGAAGCTAAAGTAAGAAAGTTGGTATCATTACTGAAGGCTTAAATGACGTATTCTTCTCAATATTGCTCATTTGAGAACACAGTGGGAAAGACGCAAACCGATCTTAAGCCGTTTTCTTTCTAGCTGGATAACTAAAAGAGTATTTGTGTGATGTTTACGACAAATAGAATTAAGATGGGTGAAAGTCTTATCTGAAAACCTGGAAAAAAGGACCCTATTTAGTTTAGTGTTATTTAGATGTTAAACAATTTGTGTTATGGAAAATTATGCAGTAACACGATATGCACAATTTTCGTGTTACACCCGGTATATATATATATATATATATATATATATATATATATATATATATATATATATATATATTACATAAGAAGGGAGTGAAGAGAAGGCTGTGAAGGCCAAACCCACTTCTGAAGAGGCGTAATAAGAAATCACAGAAAGTGATATATATATATATATATATATATATATATATATATATATATATATATATGTGCGTGTGTGTTTGCTTGTTTGTGTATATATATATATATATATATATATATATATATATATATATATATATATATATATATATATATATATCACTTTCTGAGATTTCTGATCAGCCTCTCCAGAAGTGGATTTGGCCTTCACAGACTTCTCTTCCACCGCCACCAGAGGGAAGAATGTGAATAAGGAGGGAGGATGACAGTCTCGAACATCAGACTAAAGTGATTTTGCTGGTGATGCGCATGAAGATAGTGAATATTTAAAAAAAGCAATGGGTGTAATTGTGCATAGATAGCATAGGCTGAAAATATGTCGTTCCTGAATCATTGAGACTTTAATTTTAAACTTTTAATTTACATTTTTAGGTCGTGTTTGGATATATTTTCTAGCCGATTTCTTTTTGGTTAAGCTTTTCTCTCTTTTCTTGTTAAATAATCCATATTGTGATAACAAAGGGTCTATCAGGAAAGGCGAATTTTTTTAAGAATCTGGACATACATCTACTCAGGAAGATTTAGCAATTAAAGTGCTTACTATAGATTTTCATCCTATTTATTGCTTTTTCATTTATTTAATATAACACTTTTTAAATTGAAATCAATAACAGACTCTTTACAAAGATTTCTTAAATTAATATATACTGAAAATGAACTGATTCATTATTTAAGAAATCTTAGTCAAGAGTCTGTTATTGATTTCAATTTTAAAAATGTGATAATAATTAATAAATTTAATTAAATTTTTTAGTTAATTTTTTATTTAAATTTATTAATCTATACTAACATTCTTATGTAAAAAAAAACTATATACCCCTATTCTCCCGAATATATATATATATATATATATATATATATATATATATATATATATATATATATATATATTGGCATTGAAAAGAAACAAATCAAACCGCCACACTAAAATGGAAACAACTTAGAAAACACGAGAATATGTACATTTTAAAATGACCAATGTCCTTTGCACCTACATGAAAAGTTATATATTGTTAAGTTTCTGAGAAATAAAGATTAAAGAAATGAAATAACGGTTTTTTGTAGACATTGTAAAAAGTCCATAATTATAGATCAATTATTTGATCAAAAATAAGAAAGATAGAAAATGAGAAGCTAAT
>OZ010591.1:89074659-89109659 GCA_963932145.1 Acanthosepion lycidas | reverse complement strand
ATATATATATATATATATATATATATATATATGTATGTACATATATATATATATATATATATATATATATATATATATATATATATATATATACCTTCACTAGAAATATGCGCGTGGCTCTTTTGTTTAAAATTGTACACTCCGGCAATGAGATTCCGATTTGTATCTTTAGGTTTGATCATATGGAAATGGGAATGCGAGCAACTCTTTGTATAGTGATAGAAATTATAACCCGTGTTAACCCTCGCCTTTTGATTGAAACTGGGTTGACAGAACAATTCGGAAGCCTTAAATTGTTGTGCTACCACGAATTCTCAAATCTGATGCTGGCCTTGTGCAAAATATTTTCACAAGTGATTATGCGCACTCGTCCATAATATGTAACTATGTTCGGCTCAGCGCGTTGCAGTATAAACACAGGTACACTGTCCTTTAGCTAGGCGTCTGTAATAAATATTTACTAGCCGCTCTAGCAGAAGGATATGCTCGTAAACGTAGAGTAACCGGCTGTTTTGGTTTCTAACAGCAGAAACTTCATTAAAATGTCAGTTTACGTTGTTTGAAGATGAAATAGATTAAACAATTTTTTTTTTGGTCCACATATTTATTACGTACTGAATCTGCAAAAACAATTCCCGATGACCGAAAAAATATATATTGTTAACTAGGGCAAAAAATGAATAGATATTCATAACGCTCCCATAACGAAATTACATCATAATAATCATCTTAAAAAAAACTCCTTTTGCTTTCCATCATATTGACTCTCTGGTCATCATATACGGGTTCGTATCTCACCATTGCATTGTAGATTTGTCAGAAAGTAAACTTCTTGATAATATCGGCCTGGTTGCAGTATGTAGACTAGCCAACTCTGTTAGCGCTGCGTTTTTGCCCGAAGTTGGGGGATTTTTTTCCCAAGGGAATTAGCGCGTAATGAACAAAACATAATCGACAGGTAACTGCCATCGGATCTTAATAAACGTCCCATATTATGAAATGTCAAATTTGTATGAACGTTGGAATTTAGAAGTTTATTGTTGAGAAAAAATAATTATGAATGAAAAGAAAGTATAATGTGAAGAATATCTTGATATTCCTCAAAGATTTATGTCATAACGTACTCTGGTAGATTGTAAATCCCTGGATTTTATATTTTCCATATCAAGTGAGATGTTAGTTTAGCAACAAGTTGTTCTAGGGTGAATGTCATGTTTGAAAAGGGACAAGACACTGCTCCTATATCAAATAGCAAGATAAGTACTATTGGTCACTAGACCTCCTTTAAAATACAATTTTAAAGAAATTGAATGAATAGGGTAACGAAATAAAAGAACATTGATTATTTGTAGCTATTCTTTTCAACGACGAACTATGTATTGCACTCAAAGATCTAGGAAAATTTAGTAAAGACTGAGAAGTCGAAATCGTAAATGTGTTTAGCAGGCATATCAGCAAATACCATAGAAATTGTATCATATAGTGATGGGGGATTATTTTTGGTTCAACCTCAGTTAAATTCGCATTTTATCTTTCTTGCTTGACTCAGTAGAAGCCACAATAGGCAGTAACATGGGAGGTTTAATGTTGGCGTAAAGAAGAAATAAGTCTATATCATTTGGTTATCGTGCGTTATATACGAATAAAGTGTCGCTGCCGAAACTTGACTTTGAACATAGATCACCAGTGAGCAAACACAGGCGATCCCATTATTGAATTAAGTGGATCACGTGAACATAATGGAAACTCATCAGTAAGCTTGGCGTCTAACGGATCGTTATTCCTAGTCCTTTCTAGGAGCCTTCGTCATTTTCCGATCGCGATCGTCCGTGTTTGCGCCAGTTACATTTCTGTCACTAACATTCCTGTTTTCTTGTTTTACATCATCTTATTGACGTTAAGTTCCTTTTTCTTTTCTATTTTTTACATCCATTTTACAGAACTTTTTTGCCACAGTTTGATTTTTTGTTTCTTTGAACTCTTTTGTTACAATAAGTTGTTTTTTATTACTATTTCTTACGTTTTATTTTACTGAGAGATTTTTGCTAAAAGTTTGATTTTTTTTTCACTCCCCCTCATTTTACATTTTGCATTTTTTTGCTTTCTTTTATTATTATTGTAGTTTTATATACTTTTGTTACTTTTCTGTAACCCTCCCCCTCAAAATATTTCTGTGTTTCTACGGGTTTAATTTGTTTCATTTTTCATTTTCTCTTTATTTATTACGTGTTAATTTTTTTCTTATTTTCCTTTTTAAGTATCTTTTAAGTCCGTGTTTTATTCCTAATAGTTATGTGTTAAATTTCACGTTTATTTTGTTTAATGTGTTTTTGTTATTGTTTTTATTTCGTTCGTTTTCTGGTGTGACTTTATTTTCTCAGCGGACATATTGAAAATTTCTTAATTGGTTGTTTCTTAATTTTTTTGAAGATTATAGTTTTTAGCATTGTTAAACTTACTTTTTCATCCATATTATAGTAATAATTTTTGTTTTCGCAGTTGTAACCTTTCTTTTTCCGTTTTAAAAGTTATTTTGTGACTGTTACTTGTTTTATCTTTGTCTTTTTCGTTTAACTTTAATTTTCCACGTTATCTCGTTTATATTTTCACGTCCTATTCTTTTGTATATTCCTTTTTTGTCTGGTTATTTTTGTTGTCTCGTTTTATAAGTTTATTGTTTAACAATGTCTGTTTCTTTTGTAAAGCTTAATTGTATATTATTTATTTTATTTTTTTCCAACCCCACTCCCCTACTCTTTACATATATGAAAAATATTGAATGGAAGCCAAAAAGACGGTGGTCAAAAATTTATTTTGGAGAAAAAAAATAAAAAATGATATCCCTGATAAGCAATCCAACAAAACTGATTCCGTGTGCGTGGATAACATGGTAGCCGGTATCAGACAATATTTATCTGAGATATGGTGGCCGGAAATGATCAAATTTTATATATGGTGGCCGATAATGACCAAAATTTAGAAGATAGTATGGTTACCGAAAAGGCCCAAGTTCAAGCATTGCAGAAAAGATTGTGGAGAATATGGGGGCTAAACAATCCCAAATTGTCTCAGTTCTACTGCTGACAACAACAAAGATGACAACTCAGCGGTCGGGGAGTAGCCTTCTTGTTGGACGTCCACTCCGAAAAATATGATCAACATAACGGAGTTCCTGACGAAAGCCAAGAGCTACGCTCATCTTGTTACCAAAGATAGACTGTTGTCAAATTCCGAGGAACTGCAGAAGTTTGATAAATGAATTGTGTTAATCTTGGTAGTTGACAAGGGATTGTGCAAAATTTGTCGCTCAAAGACAGACACCGTCATCAAATCGTTGACGTCTATGGGGATTAAAACGCAGAGAGTGGTCAATAGAAAAGTTTTTCTTTTTTTTGTTTTTCATGCGGGGCATACTGTTAACCACTCCTGCCGACTGCGAAGCAATCAGCTCTCCTGGCCTAATCTCTAAAGATCTGATTATGAGGACCGATTATCAAGGCAGGCGTTGGACCACTTTCCGTATATGAGGTCCCTCCTCAGATTGTCGAGGAACACATGGCTTATCTGTCCCAATTCGGACAGATACTTAGTGCTTCCTCCGATGATCTGACCGAGAATTTCAGCTTTGAAATAATGGTTGAGCATAAGGCCTTCGTGTCCATACCAAACTCTCTGGATGTTCAGGGCACGAAAATGCCTATCATGGTTACAGGGAGAGGACCAACTTTCTGGAAGTGTTGAGTCACTGGTAACCTCTCCTCTTCTTACACAGAGAAGAAGGCCTCTTGAGTTCTGGCCCTCGCCGTCCCTAATTCCCCTCTGGACCAGTCTTATGTTTCCGTCTGGCCTGTAATGGGCATACCAGCAGCCAGGACAGCAGCAGTCTCTCGCCTTATCCTCCTCCCCGAAAAGCATTTGCCAGCCACTAGTAGTGTTGCGGAGAAGGAAAAAGCGCAATGGCAGGTTGTTGGTAAGGTTAGAGGGAAGCTCCAGGCAGCGGGTCCTCGTTCCAATGAAGCCTTCAATGTTAGGGACACATACAGTTCCATTCCCGCTACCAGCTCAAAAGGCAACTCCCCGAACCGCTATGACGATAAACTGCACCAACAAAAAATAACTTATGAGTTTTCCTTCGAAAAGAAAGAAAAAGTAGATAAACTGAAGGAATCTCTGAATGAAAGACGATTACCCCCAAAAATCTGGCCCTAGCTCCTCGACAAAATTTTCCTTTTCTTCCACGCAACACATTATGTCTCCTCCTCCTGTCATGAGATCCCCATCACCCACTCCTTCCAAATTTACAAGTTTAAAAAAGATACTTCAAAAGACCGTCCCACCACTATCAATAACCCCATTACCCCAAAGTCTGCAAAATTCCAAAATCAGAACTATCGAAAAGAAAAAACATTCTGTCTCCTGATACTGCAAAAAATTCCCAAATAAAGAAACCAAAACCCATATACAACAAAGGAGTGAACGTGTGCCGGGTCTCCAAGGAATTGAAAAACAAGGCTCTTCTTCATTCTAAAAAATCAAAGAATCTAAAGACTCTTCTAAATAATAAGAAAGATTGGAGATTTAGATTTTGAAGATCCAATGAAATTCCCAAACGCGAAGAGCGTATTGACGCTCATACGTTCCGGTGACGCCGGGCAGTAGATATTGGTCCATGGTAGCAGAGGCAAACCAAGTTTTCTCCATGTTTCCTCCCTTGGCGTTTTTCGATAACGAGGCTCTTAACAAGTTACAACAATTTTTTTCAGGGAGGTTCCCGAATTTTATTCACTTCCTGTATAGTGCTATTAAGTTAATTTTCGGCTTGGACTTCGGTCGTCTGTCTCCCGATAGTTCCATCAACAGCCAGATGGGAAATGGTTCGATGGGAGAGGGCATATGTGTTCTTTCCCCGGACATGTTCAACACAGGAGAACAACACTCCTTTTATTTCATTATGGCTCTCTGGTTATCAAGTTCGAATTCCCGGTGCCTCAGGTCGAAATTTCGAAGGGCGAGGCTCAGTCGCGATCTTCAGCGCCTCAAGGTGGATGTTTGTTGTATACAGGAGATCCATTTTTTATCTCGCGACAGTGAGGACATTATGTCAAATATTTCGGCCTCTATTTAGCATGTTTTGATGGACGCTCGAGGGGAATTTCCTGTCTGGTGAGCAATTCTCTGGATGCGGCGTATGCTCTTGTCTTCGTGGATCTGGCGGGCAGGTTTTGCGTGATGGATGTTACCATAAAGGATAAGGTTCTTCGTCTTATTGGATTTATGCGCCCAATGACAATGCGCAGCGGTCTGATTTGTTTCGGCAGATCGCTCCGTTTTTTATGACATCTCGTTCGGTAGTTCTAGCGGGTGATTAGAATGCCGTCCTCGATCCCGATATAGATCGTATAGGGCAAAAGTCGGGTACTAACGACCCGGATGTTACGCCGTTTCGGAAATTTATCGACAGGTTTGATCTCGTTGATAAGTATCGAAATGAGCATCCCCGGGAGGTAGAATGGAGTTGGACTAGGGGCGGCAGCTCGGATTCGGGAGTGAGAGCAATGTACATCGACCGAGTTCTATTTAAGAGAGTCGTCGTTGAGCTCTTAGAATGTTCAAGTTTCCACTTCATAGTTTATTCGGATCATAGACTTGACCGGGTTCAGGTAAACTTAAATAAGCCTAAGTTTAAGATTGCTGGCTACTGGAAATTGACCTCGTCATTATTTGGTGATCATGCTTTCTGGGACCAGCTTCTACTAATGCTACAGCAGGAATTGTTGGGGGCTGTGGTTGGGAATAAGTGGTGGGATACTCTAAAATCTAAACTTAGGTCTTTTGATGCTGATTTTAGTCGCCGACTCAATCTAGCAGGGCTAGCAGCGCAAAAGTCTTGTGATGCAAAAGTAGATCGGGCGATCACATTGCGTAATAGTGTGGACGGAGACTTAGCTAAGGCGGAGCTGGTCTCCTTGCTTATCAAGAAGGATCAAGCTCTAGTAGTTAGGGCTAGGTTAAAAAAATCTCTTGTGAAGTTACGAACATGGCCGCTTCTTTGCGTGCAGAGGATGCTCGTAGGCATCTAGTCGGCATATCGCGAGCATCATATTGCCGGATAAGCGAACTGTGACTACAGACTTGAACATTTTTTTAGTTTTTCCTTGACTACTTTCAGGAGCTCTGCTCAGTTCGATGCCTATTAAGCTGACTTTCCCCGCCTCATGGCGGCTGAAGCTGCTGGGTTCGAGGGTCTCATTACAGAGTCTGAAATTTGGGAAGCGCTGAAATAGGTCGGCCTGGAAAAAACTCCGGGTTTAGATGGTCTTCCTTACGATATTGTGTCAGTCGCCTGACTTTTTCACATTCCTGGCACTGATTTTCTACAGCTGGATGAAGCAAGGGTCTATACCCCAACGCTTCACTTGGGGTGTGATCAAGTTACTTTGAAAAAGCAAAGATGGTGCGGATGGGGTAGATAATTATCCCACTTTCACGACGTTAAACACAGAGTTAAAGAACGTTTGCAGGCTGTCCTCCCTAGTCTGATTGGTCCCGAGCAAACTTGTGGTGTGAAAGGCTGGACTATTTCGGACAACCTTCATTTGGTACGCTTGATCATTGAGCAAGTCGACAGTGATTCCGCGCTGATCAATTTAGATCAGTTCAAGGCTTTCAATAGGGTTGACCATCGAGTTCTGGAGGCTGTTCTTTCGGCCGCAGATCTCGGGCCGGACTTTCGCAGTTGGATCCGACTGCTGAATGCGTCCGCTGGTGCCCTGGTTGAAGTGAATGGGGTAATATCGAAACCTTTCATTTTGTCTCACTCCATTCGTCTAGGTTGTCCGCTGTCTCCATTGTTGTACGTTCTCGCGTTGGAACCTTTACTGCGTAAGTTGAAGACGAAGCGGTCCTTCGCGAAATTTCCTAATTTGGTGCTACCATCTCGGGCGGGTACTCCGTCTATGTTGATGACGTCTCGGTTCTTGTGCTGAGCACAGCCAAAATTAACGAAGTGAGTAAAGAAATCAAAGGCTATGAGATGGTGACAGGAGCCAAGATCAACCGCGATAAGTCTGTTGACTTGCGATTGTGTTTGTGAAAGGGAGTTTCTCTTCCCGGATCTTTCCACTTGACGGACGGGCCGGTCAAGATACTCGGCGTCCGGTTCGGTCCCGACCTCCTGTTGGAAATGAATTGGTCGGAGGTGCGGGAGAAGGCCGATGTCGCAGATCGTCTGTGGTCCCGGAGGGATCTTTCCTTGAAGGGGAGGGCGGAAGTATATGCCTCGCACATCTACCCGAATCTCCTTTACCGACTCTCCGTGCGTCCACTCCCATCTGACACTTTATTTGCGTTTGTAAGACTCATGTTCTCCTTCTTACGTGGAAGGGAGAGCCGCCATGGCGAGATCTGTTACCTTCATCCTTCTGATGGCGGTCTAGGGGTGCCTTGCTTTGAGATTCGTCGGCATACGCTTCGCATTACTTATCTAGTCCTGATGTGTATTTAACTGGATGTGAACGGCGAATTCTAGAAAGAAGACGATCGTATAAAATTTCCATCCTTAAGAAGTGTGAGGAAGAGGCCGGCCGTTCACCTCGAGGCGAGGGCTCCTTGTATCACGAATGTCGACTTGCCCTCAAGCATCCCTTACGGGCGAAGGATGGCTTCTCCACGTACAGCCATTGCCCCGTAAGGCATTATATCAGCTGTTAGTTGGGGGGGGGAACATTCAGGATGCTTTGATAGGCGAGCTCGGTCTGACGATGCAGGAGGCTCGCTGCATATGACCTTGGGCGTCCGAGTTGAAATGTCTCACTAACACTTTGGCAACCCTCACCATAATAATTTAGTGTAGGTCGTTTTTTTTTAGTTTCTTTTTCTTTAGTAAACTTAGCTAGGGCATGTATGCTCATTGGCCGTTTTTTTTTTTTTTTTTTTTTGCCATATTTTTCTTTCTTTTAGTTTAATTCCACATTCCTCTCATCTTTAGGTGGATAGTGATGTCAGTTATCTGGTGGGTGCTGGGCGACTTTCGTTTCGGGTGTGAATTTTCGTTACTGTTTTTGTGTTTGAATGAGCTTCTGATTGTTTGAGTGCTTGGGATTTATGGATGTTTTATATTTTTTCACATCCCGAATTGATTTCGTTCACGGTTAGGATTTGTGTTTTTTTTTTCATTATTAACAAAATTTTGTTTAGTTTCTTGTATACAGTTTTGTACACATTCGTATATATTCATTGATTTTTTTTAGTTTTGTTGTTATTTTACTACCCTCACCAATTAGAAAATGAATAGTATATATGGGGACTAGTTAGAACTTCATAGAGTTTCTGATGCATTATAGAGTATGAGTTAAGAATGGCAAGTAAGAATGTGTTGTTTTGGTAAAGGATATTGTATGTTTGGGGCAGTGTTTGCTGCTAGCTAAGTTTAATGATAAGACAGAAGAAGACCATCCTTTACCCCTTTCCCCCTTTTGGACTTGTGCCCTATTTGTACATTAGTACAAGAAATATTATCGCTATTTCTAGTCTCTCCTCTATTACTATAGGGTCGCTCTTCTCTACTCTATTAACTATAATATTTCTCTATACTGATCACTAATGTCCTGGGTATGACGGTAAAATACATCCGCGTCATGGGTATAGCGAAAAACTACATCCAACAGCAAGGCCTCAGATAATGTTTTCGGAAAAATAATGTTGCCATCTATACGTTTTCGAAACAATAATGTTGTCAGCTATGCGTTTTTGAAACAATAATGTTGCCAGCTATACGTTTTTGAAACAATGTTGCCAGCTATACGTTTTTGAAACAATGTTGCCAGCTATACTTTTTTGAAACAATAATGTTGCCAGCTGTGCGTTTTTGAACCAATAATGTTGCCAGCTATACATTTTCAACGTCCTGGGTATGACGATAAAGTACATCCGCGTCCTGGGTATGGCGGTAAACTACATCCGCGTCCTGTGTACGGCGATAAACTACATCCAACAGCAAGGACTTAGATAATGTTTTCGGAAAAATCATGTTGCCAGCTATACGTTTTTGAAACAATAATGTTGCCAGCTATCTGTTTTTGGAACCATAATGTTGCCAGCTATAAGTTTTTGAAAGAATAATGTTGCCAGCTCTACGTTTTTTTGTAAAAAGTAACGTTGCCAGCTGTACGTTTTTAAAGCAATGTTGCCAGCCATATCTATTTGAAACAATAATGTTGCCAGCTATACGTTTTTGGAACCATAATGTTGTCAGCTCTAAGTTTTTGAAACAATAATGTTGTCAGCTATACGTTTTTTTAAACCATAATGTTACCAGCTATACGTTTTTGAAACCATAATGTTGCCAGCTATACGTTTTTGAAACCATAATGTTGACAGCTATAAGTTTGTTGTAAAAATAAGGTTGCCAGCTGTACTTTTTTGAAACAATGTTACCAGCTATACGTTTTTGAATTATTAATGTTGCCAGCTATACGTTTTTCGAACCATAATGTTGCCAGCTATACGTTTTTGAAACAATAATGTTGCCAGCTGTATGTTCTTGAAACAATAATGTTGCCACCTATAAGTTGTTGAAACAATAATGTTGCCAGCTATACTTTTTTTTTAAATGATATTGTTGCCAGCTATACATTTTTGAAACAATAATGTTGCCAGCTATACATTTGTGAAACAATAATGTTGCCAGCTATCCATTTTTGAAACAACAATGTTGAAAGCTATAAGTTTTTTTGTAAAAAATGTTGCCAGCTATAAGTTTTCTTGTAAACAATAATGTTGCCCGCTATACGTTTTTGAAACAATAATGTTGCCAGCTATTCGTTTTTGAAACAATAATGTTGTCAGCTATCCGTTTTTTGAAACAATAATGTTGCCAGCTATAAGTTTTTGAAACAATAATGTTGCCAACTATCCGTTTTTGAAACAACAATGTTGCCAGCTATAAGTTTTTGAAACAATAATGTTGCCAGCTATATGTTTTTGACTTTTAAAGTACCTCAAAATCATTTTCGGCATAAAGTGACCACTAAGGTTGAGATGCCGTTAAACAAAACAATTAATCAATCAATCAAGAACATGAAGAAATTATTTTCAAAAACTGAACCAAAAATTGTATTGGATTTTCTAAAAAGAATTGGTCTCTTGTCAAAGATGTAGACTCATGTGTAAACAACCTATCAAACCTTTTACCATTTTGCAAATAAATTATCCTTATCAAATCGAAATTCTTGACTTAAATAAAAATACCTAGGATTATTTTGCAGTGTACAAGCAAATAAGCTCAAGTTTGCTAAAAATTTTCCATACAAAATAGGCATTTAAAAGTCATATATTTGATATATATATATAAATTAGATTTGGCATTAAATAACCCACAGTGATATGCCATAAAACCCAAACAAACAAACAAACAAAAACTGATCACTATACGGTGGTTATATTTCGCGCAAGTATTATCGAGCAAGTACTATAAGTGCACACAAGTATTGTTCAGCGGTGTATTAGCGATAACAAAGTCTTTACTAAACCGACTATTAAAATAGTTACGAGTGTTCGTTGACATCACAAAATCCGTCCCACAATAGTTCTGGAGAAGATTCGTAGAACTTTTTCTTAACAGTGGAATGTAAATCGAGTCGAGTTGTGTCAAATCAGTGCACGTGGCTTGAGGTTTCATAGATACTAAGATCTGAAATGCTCGAACAAAGGAAGCTAGTTAACCCAAACACCTCCCATGAAAATAGAGAAGATCAGTGAGTTTCAGTTGTGGTAAACACAGGGAGAGAATTGATTGAGGAATGAAATTATTCAACACAAGACATCACAAACGGATTTGTTCACTGTCAACCCGAGAATGTATGAACTGAAACATTCCAGTCTGGATATGGCAGTAATATTTCATGTTTAGTCTGACCAGGCTCTTATAAACACAGATCATGGAGGAAAGTTTCAGATATTTTCTGAGGTGTACAGGGTGTCGACCATCTTTCCAACGTATATGGGTTATATATAGAATTTCTGTTTGGGGGTCTTCAGTTAGCTTGAATCTCAATAAACATTCCAGACAAATAACACATTTGGAATACATCTGATAATATCTCACCTTCAACTCTGAGATGATGATATGCTAAGTGTTTAATTTTTGACCTATTGTATGTTAGTGGCTAGCCTATCTACCATTGAGCTGTGCGAGCAAGTCCAGAGAAGAAACCAGCTGCTAGTATCTGGCCATTTGATTTTTAGGCGGTGCACCCATAAACACCTGCATATATATATATTACTGATGAGAGGATATTAAATGGTATATCGTTAAAAAAAAAGAAATATCGAAAGGAAGAAATGGAGAGCCATGATTTCCTATGCCCTGAAGGGCCACGTTACATGAAAGAAGAAGAATCCATCCCATCCCTTAGTAAATTATCAGACAGTGATCCTCCATCTTGAATGGACATTTTTTGTACTGAGCGAACTTAAAATAAAAAAAAAAATCTAAGAACAGATTTCCTTGAAAATAATGTAAAAGATTCAATGTAAATTTGTATAGAGAACTGCATTGATCTTCATTATACTTTAATCAATATGCTTGCATTTTAAAATTTCTTTTTATATATTTACACAGGTTCCAATAATACCGATTATATATAATTGTATGCTTTTCCGCCTCATTATATATTATTATTCAATTATATTTAGGTAATGAATGTCTAGAGAGTAACATTCTGGCCAAATTTCAAACCTTTCCCACATCATTTTTGTTCTCTTCGATGTGTGACGCATTATTATAAACACAGGATAATTCCCGCCATTTTGTGTTTGGAGACAGAATTAGAACATTATCGAAGAATTAAATATTTGGCAGGAAATATTGCAGTCAATGTAATTATGGCTCATTGATTGGAAATACCAGTAATGTCGATTTAGTCTCGGCTAGACTGTTATTAAGTTAGGCAGGATAACAAGAGAAAATGAGTAAAATAACGATTAAAATTTATTGAATCTTTCTTCTGCTCGCTTGGTTGAAATGTCTGATTGTTTGACTTTGAATTCACAAACAAATTAAAATAAAATTAGGGACTTTATATCTAAAGAATCAAATGATGGAACCTTCTGTAATAATTACATTGGAAAAATGCACAAGGCTAAAATGGCAAAAAAAAAATAATGGGGGACGGAACAAGCCAAACAATTATTAACGGTAGAATGAATGATATTAAACGAATTATTTCAAACAAAGTAAAGTCTAATAGAAACCGGAAGCCGCCTCGGAATATCAAGTCGAAATATATATATATATATATATATATATATATATATAAAGGAATATAGTTTTATAGTGTGCTATATTTATGGGCTAAAATGCTCAAGAAATAAATTGTATGTATTAGGTTGGTGCAAAAATAATGACGTAATAATGCCGTTTTTGACGTTAAAAAATACGTCAAAAACGACATTATTACGTCATTATTTTTGCACCAACCTAATCAATATCAATATAAAAATGAACATTGAAGTCAACAGACACAGGCAACTGCCTGTTTCATGCTGAATCAATCGTCAGGCATGTACCAGCCTGTCACCTCTGAGTGTTAACGTCAATGTTCACTATATATATATATATATATATATATATATATATATATATATATATATATATATATATATAAAGTGGAAATAGATAAAATAGAAATATATATTAAGATTTTAATCAATTATTTCTGGATAATAATGACTTTAGTGATATATGTCCTACTAATTAACCCATAGCTGGGGGAGTAGAGGTGGAGTCACTGGATCTAATCAACGTATTTATCTTTAAGGACACATGGCACAGTGGATAATGACGATAATGACGTTGGTTAGATCCAAAGTATTGTGAGTTCAATACCTGGCTAAGGCAGTGGAGAACTTGGAGTGGTGAATTAACAGGAGATGACTGATAAATGACATCCATGGTATGTGCAAATAGAATAGTCTACCCTAGCGGGCGAAATAAAGGGTTCAGTTCGACATTCCAAACACCTGAATCAGTCCGTAGCGAACAACACCCGAAATGTTGTGTTAAATATGCCAACAAAAATGAGGACGCTAATCCAAACAACGTAAATAGTGTACGCAGTAATTTATTCTTTTCATTAGTTAGCTTTATATTAAAAAGAATTGCTATCGTTCGAACATTAACATTTAATTTTTACCAATTCTAAACGTGTAGAATAAACATAAATGAGTAATAATATAATGCATGTTTTTCTTTCTTTACGAAAAGTTTTTAAATAATATTGAGTAATTCTTGTCGAAAAAACTGTGACAAATCAAAAAGCAGTTTACGAAATTTTGACAATTTCCAAATTCAATCAAACGAGCAGAAGTTGATGAAGACTATATTAACTTATCTTTCGTAAAGTAAATAGAGTATATAATACTTCATCTCAGAAATATGGACAGACAATTTAATTTAATGTATTTCATTTTTTGCTACTTTCGCCTTCTAAGGTTTCCTATGTTTCATTTTTTCTATTATCTTTTATTTTTTCAAATCGGTTTTGTCGTCCCATGAGTGTTTGTTCTTTTTTAGGTATTCTTGTAATTGGCTCACGTGTTATAACATTATTTGGTTTCTCTCTGTTTTGATCAAGAATTACTGACATAAATTTGGACTCTAGTTTCTGATGCCTTTCAAACAATAAATCACGCATGCAGAGGCAGAAGAATTCCGTTATAAACTCGATAAATAGGACGAAAATGCTACTTAATCACAATCCTTTTCTATAGAAATTAATGCTGGAATGATTTTCTAAGAGGACTCTCTAAGAGAATGGTACCTAGAATGTTATTTATAATAAAATCACATATAAGGAGTTGAAATTTCAGAGAAATATGACGAAGAAAGTCTATGGAAATGCTGACACTTCAGGAAAGTTTAGCACGTAGATAGTGATCAAAATAAGGAAGATTCTTTGGGAATGGATTTAAGTGCAAGGACATATTGGATTGACGTTGCTTAAAACAACCAGGGAGAACATGCCTGTGGTAAAAGGCGTTGAAATTTCTCGATAATATGGTGAAATTTTTTGAAATTCTAATACTGAATTATATACTGTAAGAAGTACAGGTAACGGAGGGGAGAGATAGATAGATAGAGAGAGAGAGAGAGAGAGAGAGAGAGAGAGAGAGAATATCACTCCACGAAATTTTTTGTAGGCGGGGAATGGATTTGTGTGCACGGACAAATTGTAGTGAAAAAGAATCTATATTTAGAAAAGTTGCTTAGAAAAACAGAAGCAGCAAGTCTTTGGGAGACATTATCGTTCACGGGAGAAGGTGAATGATAAAACACATTTTAGGAAATCGATTATATTTTGGTTAGATTAATATTTTGTTGGAAGAACATTTTCTATTTTAAAGTGAATATTATATTATATAATATTTACATATTTGATTCAGTCAATCACATATGTGCCTTTTTGGCCGACTGTCTTTAGTCATTTTTATATTTTATTATATCTCCCTATAAATTGTCATTTTTTCTACATGATTTATTACTGATTTAAATGGTGTTTAAAGAAGAACATATATTGTTCCCCCTCAAGTAGATGTCATAGGTATCGAAATAAGCGATAATCGAAATGAACAAAATCAGGTGAATACCGGTAGTACAGCAAAATATCTTTGTCAATAATAATACATAATGCCATGTATGCTAAAAATGTGATTCCTGGAGTCTTCTTGTTGGAAGATGCCGCCATTTTGACTGATCAATTGCGAGGTATCTGCACCGTTTGCTGCCTACAATCGGTCCATTTTTGTACAATAGATGCCCGGATTCAATGTCTACTTTTACGTAAAGAAATTCTATTAGACATTGCCTTAACAAAAACACAACATCACCTGAATCGTATACAGACAGATTTTTTTTTTTTTTATTGCAAAACTCCAGGGCATTTTCTCCCTCACATTCTTTTAAAGAATCCACATTGATTGTTCGTTTCAAACACACATTATTTTCTTTTTTGTCGTGGAGAGTTAAGCTTACATAGCAAGTGGACATGTAATCCGTTAGCATTTGCCGGTGGTGTAATGTAATCGTAATAGCGACTCGGAATGAAAAATTGGAGAGCCGAGTTCGAACTCCAGTCGTGTTCATTATATGAACATAGAGGTTAATATCTTTAGGAAATGTATACATCCATCTCCTTCCCAACTCTATGGTCTAAATATTACGACTTATATCACGTGAAAATTCATTGTTACTATAAAAAAATATGTAGCTTTCAATTTGGCTCGCCGGTAGCATTTTTGGCGCAGATATCCGTTACATTACGTGAGCATGAGAGAGACAGAGAGAGAGAGAGAATGAGTGACTGACAGAGAGAGAGATTAACGTTTCTGAAAATGAATGCAAGAACAAGAAAAAGCGGACAAACAATGCTTAGCGCTAGAAAGGGAATGAAGTTGTGGACAGCCATGAATGTCCGCATACACTAGGAACCCTGCGTATAATAGAAAAATAACATTAAAATAATACTGTGAAAAAATGAAAAATTACAAAGGAGCACGGAATTTGAACCCTGTTTGATTTGAAACCTTTTCGCCACAATGTCAGTTATACTACTGGCACATTCGTATATAAAGTTCTTTGGATAGTTAATAATTGCCTTTATTACTTTTGACAAAAAAGATAACTGTAATAAAAGATAATTTGATTTAAAACATATAGTTAGGTTATAATTATATTCCAACAATGACAAAAGAAAGGCTTTATACTGATAGATCATCAGTTACATCCCCTTAAGGTCTAAGAGGTATATAAAGGACCTTGTTGACCCGTCAGTAGAAGAGTAGTCAGAGTAAAGTGCAATAAAGCTTTGGTATAGGTTTATTAACTGGTACTGTTTTTACAGCAGACTAATCTGCCTAATGTTTATCACTTTATTTCTCTTTTAACATTTATTCTCTATATTTTTATCATTAGAATTTAAGAGTTATTTAAACCTATCAATAAGGGGATTATATTCTTAAAATCCCTTATAATGTTTTGAGATTCTTCATGAAATTAAACTAGCAGAAATTCAACTGGCAGCGAGTATTTTAATGAACAGCTCAAAGCTTTCTTGTATTCTTATGGTGAGAAAATTAAGGTACTCTTAGGAAAGTAACAATGAAGGTACCCGTAGGGAAATAACAATGAAGGTACCCATAGGAAAATAACAATTAAGGAATAATTATCGTTAAATTGTAGCTTCCGACTTAAACAATTGGAAATCAGGATTCCGCCTGTTTTGCGTAGGAATTTGAAATTTACTTCATTTCTCGAGACTATTTCTTTCTTTCTACATTAAGGAAACAAATAAGCTAACATCCTTAACCATTTACCAATGAAATTTGCAAATTAGACATGTTAAAAATAATTCCAAAACACAAATTATATTTTCATTGTAACGTGCCAAAATGATTTTCACAATTCTGTAACTAATGCATACATTACAATCATTGTTTCATATAATTCTTTATGTTCAAACTTGTATTAAAATTAAATGTTAATTCTTGTTTCCCAATAAAAAATACAGTTAGCCTAGTTCCAAAATAATTATAAATATACAAAGTTGATTTATAACTTGCGCTGTTATCATAAATGTGAAGTCTATATAGTTCAAACGCATCGCCTGCACGAAATTTCGTCCTGTATTTGATATCTTTTAATAGACATTAATTAGTGTGTAAAAATCAGTTGGGGAGGATCCTCGTTGCGATGTGTCTTCTATCACAGTCAGAATTCAATCTTTTTTAAATAATTTTTCTAGGTAAGAAATATTCCCACATTTCTATGAAAATAAATCTATTACAAGATTGAATAATTTCTTTGTATATTAATATATAATTTCCTCCTGGAAATTATTTTGCATCCATCTCTTTTCGCAAACACAATATCAGTTGAGTAAATAAAGTGCATTATTGGACTAAATTTATTTTTTATTATCCACATAGGTAATTGATTTATTTACAGTCAGGACTAAATTTTCCTTGATGTTAAATTTAAAAGTTTTCTTGGTTTAATAGCAATTCGGAAATTACATTTATCAAATCTTATCCTAGTAAAGCAAAATTCACTCTCCTCATAAATAAAATTATATACATGTAACATTGATAATGATGTTTAAAAAAAGTGTGTACCAAATTTTGTAAAACGTATACTTTTCTTCATATCTCCAAGGAAATTATTTGAAATATTTTGATAATGATCAAAGATTTGTAATTATAACTGTCTATACCGTTATAAGATTATTTTATATCAAATTTGCTCATTCTTGACGCTCTCTATTCTGTTTATGTGCATATTCACACGCATTCAAGAAATCCTCATTTTGATGAATTAATATTTAATACCATTGTCTAAAGGATAAAACCGAGGATAATCTCCATTTTTAATTGGTAAGCATATATAATATTTTCTTTTTTATCTTTTCTTCAAGCATATTTATTGTGATCGTTTGAAATTTCAGATTCTTGGGATTCCTTCAAATTATTATTCATTTGCAAACAATTGAATTTCTTGAATGTCTATAAGATTTGCTTATCTTCCTACTTCAAAACAAGGCAATCTAAATCTGCAAAAATTGGTTAGATTTAAAGAGAAGAAAGAAAGGTGGAGCAAGGTTAGTGCGAGTCCAATAGGTTCACTAGACAAACCAAATCCACGCTTCTCTTGAAGTCTCGATCTCTAACACACCACTCCCTTTCAGAAGGAAAAAGCGAAGTACTCTTGAATGAACGTACCATTCTTCTATGCCCTAGCGGAGTCTTGTCAACGCAGCGGTCGTCATATTGCGAATCGAGAAGGGCCGCAATCAATGAGCGATGAATAATGACCGCCTCCGTATTGCGTAATGTCCATGGCCAATCTACTCCAAGTTAATTTTACATCTAGTGTCCTGTTATTCCAATGCATCGGTACTGAATCATTTTATCGGTGTACTTCGCAGGCTTTAACTACAGATACGACAAGCTTTCTAGACACTAATGGGTCAACAGACCTGGCAAAGTATAAGTTTCTTTTCACAAACGAGTGGCCACTTTGGTGATGTATATTGGTCACCTGGTTCTCATTTATTCTACTCTCCATAATGGTGCAATCTTACCGCAGTGGCTCTTCTCTGTGCCTATATAAATCCAACGACATCTTTGGCAATTTGGCCAGGCAGTCTGAGCGATTTAGGCAGGATTTCACCAGCGTCGCATTACTGTCTAATTGTTCTCTATTTATATTTGTCTATCTAATTTGCATACGATTCTACAGATATAAAACGGAATAACATTTCTAAACGAAAACAGGCCTTTCTATTTCATTATTTTTATATTAAAATATTCTTTAGTAAGGATAAAATATGCTTTAGTAAGGATAAAATTATCTGTTCCCTTATGAGTAGACTTTCGCTATTCATTGGCCTAGCAATCAGCATTACTGTCGGTTGAAAATATTTCTATTAAGATTTTTTTCAAGAAAATAAATTTCTCATGACAATCAGCGGCAATTGTTCTTTCCATTATTGATGAGTGTTCCTTCTTTGCCATTTTTGCAACAGTATGAAACGTCATCGTCCGTATTATGTCATTAATCTCTCTTCCAGTCATATGTGCTAACCATTTTACCTGCTGAAAATCATCAAGAAGTATTCCTTGTTTATGATTCATTAACGCCAGTCCACGAGGTACGTATATGGATGGTTACTCCTACAAGCGTCACTGGCACGGAGCCATTTTTAACCATCGATTTAACAAGACGGTCGTTGAAAACTATATAGCCGACAGCTTAGATATTTCTGAATTGATTTCGAGACATGCTTAGCATGCACGATAAAGTCGTGATCAGAGGACTCGATTTAAGAGCATAACTCAACTTTTTATGTTTAAACATTTTTGTAACAATTTGTTGTTTTGGGAAAAACTAACCCTAGCACATCTTATTCATTGTTTAATTACCTTATCTCTTGTAGTAAATTTGTTATGGCTGATTAATACACAAAAGTATTTGAAACGTTTAATATTTACTAAATCAATATTCTAATTTTTATGAAGGTGTCTGTCATCGTCAGTGGTTTTTAATCCAATTCCAGATCATTGTTACTGAATATCCTGAATTAAAATATAGTTTCCTGTTTAACATTGGAGTGTTTTCTAATTCATATCATATTACATAAATTCATTTACTTTTCTTTATTGCACAGTATTTGCCTCTCAGAAACGGACTTGTTCAGTTCAGAAATATATCCAATAACTCACTGATTGATCAGAATGAAGAGGCGTTTTTGTATTGAAATTGATCATATTCACATGCCAGTTCGGAAAGTGTTAACAAAGATAAAACCAAACTCCAAACGAACTGCGAAAAATGAGAGATTCTTTCTGACGCCCCAGTTTTTGTCACACGTGTTTGTCTCTAGTAAGCTAACAAGACATTATCAATATACTTTCTATCATCGGCTAGTTTTTTTTTTTTTTCTTTAAACATAGATTTGCAAAATCATTGTTTCATTCTGAATGCCATTGGAATCTGCTACAAATAACATCAGAATTTTGTTTTTCCAATTGTCACCTTTGCATCTCTCGAAGTCTTTGAATCTTTTATTCTTCGTGAAATATCTCGGTTACCAATCACTTGCGACAAAAGTTTCGTAGCATAAGGCGTGCCCTCATATCCAAGACACGGAAATGCAAAAACAGAATATATATATATATATATATATATATATATATATATATATATATATATATATATATATATATATATATAAGGTTGGTGCAAAAATAATGACGGAAAACGTCGTTTTTTGACGTTAAAAATACGTCAAAAAACGATATTATTACGTCATTATTTTTGCACCAACCTTATATATATATATATATATTTATTATTTTCGGTCTTTATTTCTCTCAGCATTTTATTTCTATGTTTAGAATTTAATTTCTCTGCAAATTACATCTTTTTTTTTTAAATTATATTTTCTTAAAAATAAATATTTCTTGTATGTTTGAGTTTTAGACTTCAATTTAAACAATCGATACCAGTAAGACCTTCATGGTTTTCTTGTTTTAATTTTCTGGTGAATCACATTTCTTAATTTCATTTTAGAATAAGCTTTTTGCAAGATTTTGTTAAGAATTTCAGAGGGACGTCTTCAATAAAATATTGCAATATCAAACCATAAGTATGGAGGTCACTATTTAAAGCAGTCAGAAGTTACAAATAAAAAAGTGTCGTAATTGAACATTTCACATTTCATTTCATTTAGAGCGCAAGATGTTTTTCCTCTATTTTATTCTCTGCGTGTTTACACTATTTACATTTTACGGACTGGTGTCCACATATTTGCTGCCATATTCACGACATTTACATTTTACGCTGCGACCTTATCCATTTGTTTGAAATTTCGTACTGATCTCTTTATTCGTCCACGGAGGTAGATTGTTCTAGTTCAAGAAAATCCAACTTGCAGGCGCGGGCTGCCCTGTAGTCAACTCAATATTTTCATGCGGCTCACTGCACCCTAAAAATTGTAGGCCTAATTTCATTTTCTTTAATAATATATGTCAAGAAAATTATTCTCAAATTGTGCTAATAGGTTCACTTCCCCATTCCATTAAAAGATGATGAGGGCAAAGAACTTTGTCAAGAAATATAGTCTGGTGCGTTGGGCAAGAGCCAGAGGTAAAGAAAAATTATTTAGCTTATCTGAAAACTGGTATGCATGTGCAGTAGTAAATAATGCAGTGAACATTTTTTTTTTTTGCATGAAAATTATCAAAACTTCTGAAAGAAATATATTGAGGTATTCACATTTAACTAACTAGTACCATGAAAGCAGATATTGACAATATTATAAAAGAAAGTAACGTCAAAAATCACATTGTATTTATTTTATTTTGTCTATGTATCCTTTCCGTTTTTACTGTCGATACAGTATTTTTTGTAGTTATACATATATCTTTTATTAAAATTTTATATTCACAACATTTTGAAATTTTTATATGCCTATTTATATCAAGTGATTTTGTGGCCCGGTTAATATAGCCAAATTTCTAATTTGGCCAATGAGGTAAAAATGTTGGTCTAGTTCTAGTTCCACCTGTCATGACTCTTTCGATTTCTCAGTTATCTTCGTTTTAACTCAACTCTCCAAATTTTTGCTCAGGTACGAATATCTCGACTTTTTGTATCAATCACTGGATCCAAATAATTATTTTATCCACTAGGCCACGTGTCCTTGAAGACATCACTGTGTGAATTTTGGGGAAATTCTATCACCAATCACCTGAAGCAGGCTAAAGCGTACAACGGTTGAAATGTTGTGAATATGGCAACAACTGGCTGAACAAAGTTAATTGTGTAAATGATTATAAAACCTCAGAAATATGGACAGTTTCTGTGTCTGTTAATATATTAAGTTGGTGCAAAAATAATTTCGTTTTCTAACATATGTTACTATGTGAGAAAACGAAATTATTTTTTCACCAAACTAATAATTCTTTCTTTATGTGTTCCTTTCATTTTTCTTTCTTTGTTCCTCGTCGTCATCCTCCCCATCCTTTTCCTCCCCCTCTTCCTTCTTCTTCTTCTTCTTCTTCTTCTTCTTCTTCTTCTTCTTCTTCTTCTTTATTATTATTATTATTATTATTATTATTATTATTATTATTATTTAAAATACTAAAAAAGTTCTTAAATTTAAAATTTCATAAATTATTGAGTTGCCTCCTTATAATGGTATTTTATTAACAATATCTTATTAAATTAAAAATAATAACTGATATGATATGATAGTTTAATTTAATAACAGAGATAATATAAAATAAATTTATTAATTATTCTATGATTACAGTCATTACATTTTTAAGTTAATAATTGATATAACATATTTATCTTAATTAAAATATTACCTCAGTTATTAACTTTTTAATTCCATAACTAAAATAATATAATTAAATGTAATTATAGAGCTAACTCAATAATTTGCAATATTATGGTATTTATTATTAAAATCTTATTTTCATTTTATTCTTTATTAATTGTTATATCATGCTATTTTAGTTATTAAATTTTCAAAACTATTTAAATTTCATTATTACTTTGGAACACTTACTGTATTTATATATAATCCAATACCATGATCATTATTATATGAAAAAAAATGTTACTATGCATAAAAGTTATTAGAATTTGCGGAATATATTGTGGACCTCAAAAAGCCGTTTTCTCTTGAACCGTCATTGAAATGGGTAATAAAATAATTCTCTACACCCGGAATTGTTTATCCCTAAGGAAGACATCTCTTGAAAAACGTGACCTTTTAACGATAATATAACGAATGAAACACCATACTCAAAAAAATTAGCCAGACAAATTGTTTAAAAATTATTCTACATGTTTTTGGTGTGATGATTTTTCTTAAGCTTTTCTATTTACACATAGTAATATAGATTTTACTTAATAATTAATAACCTAAATTTGACGATGTTTGGTAGAATTTTTTAAATATTTTTGAAACTTGATAAATTAAAAAGAAAGATGTAAACAATTCTTGTAAAAATTCGTTATTCATCTACTTTTTTCATTAGACTATAATTTTATTAACATATATTATTTATAAAAGATTATCTAAGTAAATAATTAGCTTTATTGCTGAATTAATTTTACGATTTGGAGCAGATTTTAGAGAATTTGGTAAGAGTTTGTAAATGAAAATTGATGATTGAAAGTTTCATTAAATTCCGCCAGTTATGTGATTTTTGCAAAACTTTCCAAAGTAATATGTTATTTTACAGGAAAACAAGCACAGAAATGTCCATTAACACTTCTATTACACAGTTGATATGAAAAACAACATATTTCGCCTAAATTTAGAACGTTATAGAAAGGATGATAAACCTTTAAAAAATAATTTAAAATTAATTTTGTCTTTACACTTAACAATAATGTATTTTTTTATTTTGTATATATTAAACACCTTTTTCATCATTCTCTGCTGTTTTTAACGAAAAAGTGGAAGCACCTATATTATAATAGTCGATTTTTGTATACATAAAATAACCAAAGTTTGACAAAGATTTTCAAGGTAAGCAGTTACGGCTTAAAATGTGGCAGCACAATCATTAAAACTTCGACATATTTGCTTTTATCTGGCTTCTTCTGCTCTATGCCCACTATAATTGATATACGTAATCCTGTTTTACATTACATAATTTGAAACATTTTTAAATGTGTTTCCAATTCCTTGAAATATTTGTATGTTTTCTATATGTGTCATCACTTATTTAAATATATAATCACATATTCTTTCTACAGGCTCTATTCCCTTTTCTTGTCAGCATGCACTGTTGACTTACTAAATTATACACGTATGGCCCAGCAGAAGGTTAATGAAGCCAGATTCAACAGCGGGAGTGTTGCCTAAGGATACTCATTGTCATCGAATGTGGAAGTTTGTGACATGAAACCGGCTTCCGATATTGAATCCTACGAAAGAGAATTTTGGTAAGGTGACTTTTAAAATATTTATCCCAAGTCTGTCCCAGTTTGAAGTTTGAATATTCGATGTGTTAGACCAAGAGGGAAACGGCTGCTCTCTTTTACACACACACACACACACACACACACACAGACAGACAGAGACACGAGCACACACACGAGCACGATCGCGCACACACACAAACAATTGGCACTTGAAATTGAGTAAACATGAGTTTAATTGTACTGCTAAACACGGAAGTCTATATTTTTGAATTGAGGTATTTTAATTATTTACATTATTTACATTGTTTATATTATTTACATTTTCCTCATCTTTATTGACATATCCACTACATTTCGGTGCCTTTACGGTCCATTGATCGTCAGACGATTTGAATCTCGAACTGAACCCTTTAGACCGGCCGAAACGTTATAAATATGGCAACAATGTTGACGACAGCAGCCCGAACAATGTACATGATGTAAATAATTGCATATATTCTGATGTTAAGATTGACCTCTCCCAAAATGAATCCGGATCGCCTCACTGTGACTACTGAATACGTCTGGTGAGAACAGACAATCTTTTCTCACGCGAATTTATTTTTTGTATGTAGTCAGTCCATTTTCGAATCGGTAAGCATCTGATTTTCTCGCAGTATAACGTCTGGATTATTCTAATGTCCTTGTCAAATGAATAAAAACTTACCTTTCAGTTGGTATTGTCCGATATATCGTATTGTATCAAATGTATTGCATAATATTTATATATGCATTTATTTTCCCCTTTCTTATATCGTACGGAGCTTAAATATTTCATGACTTCATCTGGTTGTTTTTGATTTGTTGATTCTTCTTTTACGGTTTATCAACCTTTAGCAGGTTATTTACAGGCAGAAAACTCTTTCAGGTTGTAAAAAATCTTTTTGTTGATAATAATGACATAATCATACGATCCTTAATGTCAATGTTAAGAGATTATACTTAATGTCGTAAAGAATAAAAAAAAAAATTCTTTTAATCCTTTCTATTCAAGCAAGGCAATAAAAAAAGCAAAATGTAAATGCACAATATATTTACATTATTAGCACTATTGTCCTCATCTTTGTCGCCATATTTATTACAACGTTTCGGCCGTTGTACGCTCCAGCCTTCTTTAGGTGGTTGGAATGTCGAACTGAACCATTTATTTCGCTCACTAGGGTAGACTGCTCTAGTTCCACGTGTCATGTTTAATGGATGTCAGTTATCAGTTATCCCCTGTTAATTTCCCTCTAAAATTTATTCACTGCCTAACCGGGTATTGAACTCAGACTCTTTGGGTCCTGTCACTGGATCTAACAAAAGTCTGTATCCATTATACCATGTGTCACTGAGGACAAAATGTAAATGGTTACTGAGTGTGATAAGTCATGGGACAAAGAAGAAAAAAAAACATTAATAAGAAAAGAAAAAACAATGAAAGAAGAAGAAAGTAAATAGAATATAACGATTGGCATTACATTTAAATTTAAATTCTTCAGGCTAAAGAACGGCTAGAATCGAAGGAATGGGGAGAGATTTTAACAAGCGAGAAAGAAAAATTCTTCTCACAACACCAACGTTTATATCTAGGATTTCAAATGTAAAAATATTAATCTTATTTATCAATCTAGTACTGCGTTGAACTTAGTAAAATCGTGGTACTAAAGAGCACGTTTCATCAGAAAACGTAACATGAAAAAGAAAAATCATATATATATACTGTTGCTGCAGAATTACATACATTTAAAATATAACAAAAAACTTCGCCTACACTTTAACTGGTTTGCACATGTATCTAACATAGGAACTAATTAGATAATTTAGAGTTTGAATTTCTACATTATTTAAGCAAAACTATAAGAATGAAAACATTCATCAGTAATAGAAAGAGCCATAACAATTACTGGATTTAAGAAACTTATTTACCTGATAAACTGTTTTAAGACAAATATTTTATATTTCAACTGATATTCTTCACTGAATGTTGAATTCTCACCTTCAGGCTTATTATGGGAACTTACCCATAATAATAATTGACTATCTCTGACACTATAAATACTGCGCCTCTCAAGAGGTATGAGGGATATTGTAAGACGAGGAGAGATAATTGAGTGCATATTTTAAGGACATTGGAATAGTGATACTTGTCGAGACAACATAGTTCACTCTAACCAAATCTGATAGTCATTAGTAATACTTCTACTTCTTTGTGTTATATTTCTGTTGTAATATATCTTTATATTCCATACCTGAGTTCGTGTTATTCTTTCATTGGTTCTAACCTTGGACCATGACAAGCCTTAACATAGTTATAGCCTAACATATATTATAAACAATCAAGATATCAAATGTATACAGTGTTAATGGATTAAATGTTCACATAATGAGAGATAACGGGATACTTGATATAGACCAATAAACAATAAATATCAACTGATTCCTGTAGTTGAAGTACACTTTTAGATCGTCCAATTATCACTGATCTTATGATCAAAAGAAAACAACAAGAAAACAATCACTATATTTCTGTTGGTCATATGTATACTTCTCCGGTCAGTGCATTCTAACACCTTGCCAATATTATGAACGGTGCATCGAGCTCTTTATAACAAATATATCTGTATATAGACTTCCGTATTAAATACAATGCTAAATGTTATTTGTATTGTAAAGGAGAGAGCGCTTCTCTCGTGGTGAAAGTAATAGTTGGATTTAGCATCGATTGCACAAGTAGAGTTATTAAAGACGTACCGAAACGATATATCTCCCAGCTTCCAGAAATTATTAAGAGCAAAATATTGCTTGTGGATGGGCATCTACACGTCAATAAAAAGTTCAAATACACTCACGCTTGGCAAAATGGTGAACATAAATTTAGACGAAAATCACCACAGCAATCCTTAGACAAATTACAAGCAACATAAACCAAATAATAATTTGCATAACAGAGTTAAAGTGTTACGTTGTTCTTTGGGTACATTGAATTACAAAATGGAAGCAGATGTTCAAGTATAAGTGTAACATGCCTTTTACCGAACTGGGATATATTATGAGCATAAATACACTGAGAGGAACATAGTATTCTTGAAACAACACCTCTGGATAAGTTCAATTATTTGACCATGAGGATGGACCATTTGATCAAATCAAAATCACGAAAATTTTCACACATCTGACTAACCAATACAATGCCAGTTTTATAGGGTTCAATCAACTATTGATTTATTTTATATTGAGTTCTTATTAACGCCGAATATTCAAACCATATGCCTCGAACACCAAGACATGAGCATTAAGCAGGCGTAGTCACACGCCAACCAGTCCAGCATGGTCAAAAAGACTTCCATCACGTATTCCAAATATACAAGTGACATATAGATCAAGAAACGGTCAATACCCATTTGGCGCACGACATTATGCTCCATGAGAATTCCGATAATTTACATCACACTATCATGTGAAGCACACCTGAGTCTGACTTGGACAACCTACATGCCAGAACACAACTGGTGTGTATCTGGCTTGTAACATGTTGGTATCTATCTATCTATCTATCTATCTATCTATCTATCTATCTATCTATATATATATATATATATATATATATATGTGTGTGTGTGTGTGTGTGTGTATATGCTGCATCAAATCTGTGGTATGCCAATATACTATCTCATCCACTCAGAGTCCTAATACTAATATGATATACATTGGGTCCACGAAGAATGAATTTAAAGCCAGATGGAGGCAGCATAAGTGCTCTTTCAACAATATAAATAAAATTTCTCTATCTAAATATTTTTGGCATCTGAAGGAAATAAATAGGACACCGAAAGTAAAATGGAAAATTATAAACAGGACTAGAACTTGTAAAACTTGGTATGACCCATGTCCTTTGTGCCTCCATGAGAAACTGCACATTATTAAGTTTCTAAATAATAAAAATCTATAAAGCAATAGACATGAGTTAACGGGTTTTTCCCGACATCATCAAATGTATGCATTGAATAATTAGCTTAAAAACAAACATACAATAAAATAACTTTTATAATCCATAGCCCCAATAAATAGTTTAAATATCCTACAAAAAATATTATCCTTTATGAAGTCCTCAAAAAGCAAATGTTACGGCAGGTTTTATATACAAAAAACCCTTTCATAAAGAAATAAAATAAAAAAAATAAATAAATCTCCATAGACACGTAAACCAGACTAGGCGAAAACATTTTTCGTTTTAAATTTAGACACCCCAACTTACCCTGACTTTACATCTATGAAAGTAACTCTATACTGATACAAATTATTAACACCCAACACACTATTTAAACAATTTGCCCTGGCTGTTGCCATGGAAATTTTGATTTCAATTATGAATATGCTATTAAAACACGTAAATTTCAGAAATAAGTTATTCAAAAAACTTTCGCTTCAAGATGAAACAGAGATTACTTTAATTCAATTTAATTCAAATAATAATAATTTAATTGAAGTTTTCGGCTCTTGTTTTCAAACATGAGACCTCTTATGTAGC
The DNA here is from genome assembly GCA_963932145.1 of Acanthosepion lycidas. Classification (NCBI taxonomy): domain Eukaryota; kingdom Metazoa; phylum Mollusca; class Cephalopoda; order Sepiida; family Sepiidae; genus Acanthosepion; species Acanthosepion lycidas. The sequence continues at coordinate 89,081,610 of OZ010591.1, read as the reverse complement.
GTGTTGGAATCATATTTTTAAATAAATAATTATATTTATGCTCTACTTTTGTATCGAGCAAAATTTTTTAAAATAATAACAAAAATACTAAAGAACTTTGGATTATTTACCTAACCAGTTCTTTCCTATTTTCTATATATTTTCACACACACACACACACACACACAAACACACACATATATATATATATATATATATATATATATATATATATATATATATATACAGACACATATATATCATGAAGAAACCAAATATCAATATTGAAAATAAATGTATAATGGTGATTGTGTTCAGAAATTCAAACTTCCCTAAACATTACTAAGGACACCTACAAACAACAAAATCATTCAAATTGAGAATAGATTAGTCGAAAGCGCTCAAATACACAAATCATTTGAACAGTTCCTACACGCACCACGTACCAAAAAGAAATCTCTTGTACCGATACAACTTTAATATAATAATAATCCCAGTGAATTGCTATCGACTTTAATGTAATCTATATAGAAGGATTACTGGAAATTATATATATATATATATATATATATATATATATATATATATAAAGAAATATAGTCTTAAGGTATGCTATATTTATGGAATAAAGTGCTCAATATCAGAGATAGAGCATGTGTAAATATAAATGTGAACATAGAAGTCAACACTTAGAGGCGACAATCTGTTTCATGTTATATGAAATCGTCAGGCCACGTATGCTCGAGCATATGTGGCCTGACGATTGCATATAGCATGAAACAGACTGTCGCCTCTAAGTGTTGACTTCTATGTTCACTTTTATATATATATATATATATATATATATATATATATATATATATATATATATATATTCTTTGGTGCATGAAACGGAATGTCGCTGCTTTGTGTTGTCATCTGTGTCAACTTTTATATTCACGTGCGCTGTCATATATTGAGCAATATTACCCATGAATACAGCATATATTAAATCAACCTATCCATACATTTTTATAGCGTTCTACATATCTATCTATCTATCTATATATATATACATATATATATATATATATATATATATATATATATATATATATATATATACATACACATATATAAGTACATATAACAATATAATAGGATAGAAAAATCAGATTTATAATGCAGTTATTTAGCATTTTTATTTTAATATTAGTGTCCTAAAGAATAATGGCTATGAATGTCCTAACATCAGTTATATAAAAAATGAGAATAGAAATCAGAGACAAAAAGAGAAATAAAAAATACGGATACAACAGGAATATAATAATAATCAAAATGCCGAATATAAATTGAGAAGATGCCAACATCTGACTCCCTTCAATAATAATAAGTATCGCAACCAAACATCCCTATACAAATATTTTTGAATTTAAAACAAAGAAAATCCATTCAGAAAAATATAAACTAATAAAAAAAATAAGTACTTCTTGATCTTTAAATGGCCCATGTTTACGTGCCTACATGAAAAGCTATATGTTACTGAAAAAAAAAATATATAAATCAAAGAAATAAAATAGCAGTTTTTTGTAGACATTGTCTCATATTTTCCTTAAAAAATAACTCATGAAAAATTACATATTTAATTGAAGAAGAGAGATACCGCAAACGTTTTTGGTTATAATGCTTTATTTTCCATAATTTTACTACACGTGTTTCTGGTCTCACGAGAGTTATCAGGTAAAGGGTGGGATATTCCACATATTATTAAAAATAATTCATTTTTGTCTCCTTTATGTTGTTCGATGTTAAATTTTCTCGATATGAATTTGTGTTAGCGAATTCCTTTCTTGAACTGGCGAATATATATATATATATATATATATATATATATATATATATATATATATATATATATATATATATATTATATATATATGTATATATATTCGCGCAGAACTCTTCACTGCCAGGTCAAAAAAGAAATTCATATATATATATATATATATATATATATATATATATATATATATATATATAATGAGTGAAAGAGAGACGGGTATGCAATATGTTACGTTTTGACCTGTCATCTGTCTACAGTCACTTTCTCACAGACATGGTTTGTATTCCCTCTGTCTTTTCTATACATGTTTTCATGGCAACTCCTCTGACGAGCTATTTTTCACAGGTACCCCAACTGCATGAATTTAAACGTGCTACTAGGTTGGCATCTCGGTCCCACACTTTCTCTGTTGAAACAGGTGCATATAACCGCTTTTTATACTCCAAATCTTCTCTCGCACTTCCCGACAGTGGAACACACTTTCCCCTATTTCCTTCTCTTATACCTATAATCTTCAAATATTCAAATGTATCATCAATCGACATCTTCTGAGACCTTCATCCGATCCCCGACCCTCTCTATATCCTTTCCTCAATCAACCCTCTTTACACTTGATCTCACTCTCAGTAACCCCTTTCGTGCTACTAGTACTCCCGTCCTCCATGGTGTGAAATGCTTTATATATATATATATATATATATATATATATATATATATATATATATATATATATCGATTTTCTGTCTGCATGTATTGCATATTCAAATATATTGTTCTGGGTCTTATCACTGTAACAGGATCTTGGTCTGCTCATAAAATTTTCTTGCAGTTTCCTTTCAGTAAAAGTTGTATATTTTCCATTGAACTTATAGGTCCACGCTATCATGCGAGGTTTATATTCAGTGGGTGCTAACACAATGCAACCTGATACAATATGATCAATTGCTTCTGGATATTTACCAAGTAAGCTGCATTCTGGTTGAACACAATCTTTCAGTATGTGTTCTTTTATTTTCTACTTAGCAATCATAGGTCCGGTGAATCACGAACAAATACTTTGGTTTCATCTTTTAAACTTACACTACGTAACCGCTGATGGGTAGATACGTTTGACTACATCAGCTTGTCTGATACTGCAGAGTATCGAACATGAAGAGACTTGTTTTGCCATCGTTTCGCCATTTGATAAATTACATTTGCTTTTGCTTGCTTTATATTTTATCATTATTATTGTTATTATTGTTTCACTTTCTACTATAGCTACCAAGTCTACGGGAAGACCTACGGCAGGAAGTAGTGTGTTGTTACGACTACATTTTATGATTTGTTTTTTCTAATACCTATAATATCACTAGTGTTACATGGGTAAAGTTCTTCCGACTGTGTGGCTGTATTTATAAAGAATTTTTTGTATTTCTCCCCAACTTGGTTTTAGAGGGAATGTGCTGTGTTCTTTTTTTCATCATTCCAAGGTAACCCACTCTAACTGGTAATAATCTTCTTTTCAATTTCAAGTTTTCTATTATTATTATTATTATTATTATTATTAGTCATTAATCATTAATAATAATCATAATATAGACAGATGTAATGAGAATGAGAAGAATGTAACATTAGTCTTTTTGTAACTTTATAATCTGTTTTAATTTCTCGACACTAAAAACGTCTTATCTGACTAAGGAGTCCAGCGAAAAAAGCTGTCAATTAGTTGTTTAATAAGTGATAGTATTTCTCTCCTTCTTAAATTGCTTAATTGAGCAAATATAAATATAAAGTATATTAAAAGTATTGTCCAACATTTAGAACTACAAAACTCTGAATCTGTCTAACGCGTTTCCAATACAGTCATATCACAACAATAAATAGTTACTAATTTTCCACGCTTTCTAAAATTTATGATAAAATTTTATATGATGCCATGTTAATGTATAAAAGTTTTCACGAATTTTAAACATTATCCCTTCCGATAATTTCTTGTTTTGCACAAACGTTTCGTGATTTTATAAATTATAGGGAAACTCATAATTTTTCATGTCATCGAATATCGATAGTCGACTTTACAGTGAGTTCAAACAAGATTGTTACCGGCAATCCAATTTTTCTGCATCTGACGATCCGGAGGGTAAGAAACTGCAGGAAATTTTGGATCTTATTCCCAGTTTTCGATTCTTCCCAAAGAAGGCCCCAAAGCAGGATGCAATATTATTAACTCTAAACGTGCCACGCTAAACAATTCTTTCTCGATGATTTCTCGCATCGACATCACTTTTTCCTGCCTAAGGATATAATCAAGAAAGTTCTTTTATGAAATGAAGTGAGAGAAATAAAAGGAGGGAATATACTGATATGATATGCAGAGTCTCCAATGGCAGCATATAATCAGTCGAGGTGTTCATTCATACTAAGCGTTTCTATGGCGGTTCTTGTTCACATTTTTCTTCTTTTAAAATTCTTTTCTTTGGTGTCCAGAATTAATAGACGAGATCTTCCAACACAACGGCTGTAGGTTTTCGACATCAGATTCTTAGCGGAAGGAAAGCGCCGGAGGTAAAATGTGTCCATTTGCAGAGAGGGTAACCTCGCATTGCCCGCAAGAGGTTTTTTGTATTACATCTCAAATTGAAAATGTAAATGCACAGAAAAGAACCGTCTACTTGTCCATGTATTCGTTTTAGAGGCAAAAAATAAAGTTATGGGTCTTCCGATTAGCAATGAAATTGGCTTACGTGCAAAAGTGATGTTAAAGAAATCGGCGTACATTTTCCTATTTAGATGCGGGACCACAAAAAAAATGGCACTGGCCGGCGGCTACTACATTGGTCATATTTGTTAGCATAATTTATAAGTCGACTTCGACCCGGACGGAGAGATAATGTCTTGTGATATTATTCGTTACTTGAAATGAAGTTTTTACTTGATCTTCACGCTGAATACAAACAAATTAGCTATTAAACTATGAATCAGGTAAGAAAGGACGTTGACTCAGTTAGATGTTAATATTTAAGAAAATGAAATATGATTGTAAGTATTTCTTTTATATGCAACATGTCCCTTCAGGATACGGGCGATGATAGCTCTCCATAATTTATTATCCGTTACAGATCTAAGCAATAGTTAACCCTTTATTATCGGGCCCTATCCATGTTCTGCATTCCATCTTTACAATTTCTTTCGTAAAGGACATTTGTCCCGGTGAGTCGAGATCAAATTCCAGACTTGTCATTTGCTATCCATTTCGATAAAACGCCCTTGAGAAAGTCATCGACACGTCTAATTCCCACCAACAATTTGTTAGCAAGGTAACTTGGTCACTCTGGATTGGGTAGCATGACACCTACGGTAAGAATTGGTTAAGGATTTCATATCGCACATACATCTTTCAGATAAACAATATGATTTTTGCTTCTCTTCTTTGAACTGACGATGGGTTAAAGATTATTGCTGAAAAATTCTACTAAGATTTCGATAAGAATGGTGAAGCTTGGACACTTGCTTTCCAATATCTTGAAGGCCTTTGACAGGATTTGGCATACTCATCTTTTTTACAAGGTGAAAGTTTTTGAAATTTCTGGTCGAAGTTTCGAAATGATTCAGTCTTTCTAATCTAATCGCGAAATGAAAGTTATCTTAAATAGCTACTATTCTAGATCTTTTTCCATAAATCACGGTATTCCCAAGGGCTCTACCCTTGGACCTACGTTGATTCTAATTTTCATAAATGACCTAACAGATGATATCAGTTTACAACTCAATAACTATGCTCATGACATAACTATACATTTTTGTCTTAATAGTAAATTTGATCTTTTAGATAAGGTCAACTTGGCAGTTGATCTCAAAAATGACATACAATCTGTTGTTAAAAGGGGCAATGAGTAGTTTCTTAATTTTGACGACTCAAAAATGTAACTGCTTCCTTTAATAATCTTGGAGAACCACTATACCTTTCATCAGCATGATCTCCACCCACAATAGTGTTTGAATGCGATATCTCAGACTAACTTTTTCAGTTGACATGAAGTAGAAAGAGCAGATTGAAACAATGGCTGAAAAAGATGGTTCACTATGTTCCGCTAGACAAATTTTCTAGCCAGATTATATCTTATACTACCCGAGGTACCCGGCTTTGCCTGGGGGAACATGGCTGCAATTGGATAACCGCACCCCCTGAATACACGCACCCTCGGTCTAGAATATCTGCCTGAATCTCCGCTTGCATGCATCATCACAAGCTAATCACTCTTATTGTTTACGATATGTCCTTCGCAATTGTTTGATAGTTCTTAATAAAGCAATTCCATCGATAAAAAAACAAAAAGTTAAATTGTTTCAATATTTTAGATATTTAGTAAATTTCCTATAGTAGTTATAATCCTCAAATAGTATATCATTGATCACAAATCTAATAATGAAACAACAAAAAAATGAAGCACCAGATATTCAATCAACTGCAAGTGCAAATCCATGAAAGCCCCTCCTTCCCACGTTTTCTTTAAAGCCGGGCTTAATATGATGATTTCCAGGAATTTTTCCCTTTTACCAATACAATAATGCTTCTCAAACTATATTTCCCTCGGAGTTTGTTTGAATGCCAATTTAGGATGGAATAAAAATAAAACAAACAATTAGCAAAATGGCAAAGGCCGATTTTGTACCTAGTTTGTCACAGATTTCGTCCACTTAACTGAAATATTCAAGATATTTTGTGTGTTCTATGTTATTTACAAGGCAAATCTGGAAAGCGTCGGATGAAAAACGTAGTCTTACTCAAAAAACAATCTCTTTTAACAGTTTTTTTTTTTTTTTTTTTTTTTTTTTGTGAGGACAGTAACCGGACTAAAACAGATTTATTTCTGTCTTTCTCGATTTACTTTAAATCTTTCTACTTGTTTTAATATTCCTTTATTGGTGTTAAGATAATCATACTACAGAGACTCATTTAATAGGTGAGGAAATTGTTCGGGATGCATTGTCTTATATAAGGATAACTGGGACCCTAACAGGAATATTACTTTATAAAATCGTCCCTATATGAATGAAAGTCAAGGATATTTGCCAGATTATCTTGTTTTTAATAAGAAATATGACGAACGAGGGAAATAATCCACAAATATTTTAATATTTATTTTTTCATAAAAAACAAGTGTAAA
>OZ010591.1:89044659-89069659 GCA_963932145.1 Acanthosepion lycidas | reverse complement strand
TTCGTCAATCAGATTTTCGCCAGCATCAAGTTGGGTGGCCATTTGGACGTATTTGCATTCTTGGTGCGAATTACTGATCCAATAAAATAGTTTCGCTATCACACCCAGGCGTGACGATAAACAAATTCTCCTCTCAATGATATTCTGCATATAGACAAAGGCTTAACCTTTCCTTCATGGTGGTCAGCGGACACTTTTGTTTTTCTCGGACAGTGCGTACTTAATTAATTTTTATTTTTATCTCTTTAGAATTCTGCGGGAGGTAACTTGTCCAACTTGAAAATTTCTTTACAATTGCCATGGACAGATTGGATATATCTTACTCGCCGCCCCGTAACATAAATCAGATTAAATTATGTGTTTTACTTTCTCGACAATGGAAATAAAAATCTTACCACTTTTCCTTGTCAGAAAAATAACACCGCTTAGTGTCCTTTTCGTGATGGCTTCTTATCAGCTGAATTTAATTCTCGCCTTTCTTTTTTCCTTCTTTCTTTCTAGCGACGTAAATAGTGTCACACGGCCATCACAGATGTTGTGGCAGAAAATATTTCTCGTTAGAATACGCATTTACAAATCTGCCATTAATTTGTGTATTGAATTCTTTTGATTTATCTGGTCTGGTGCTCCTGTTTTACATGTAGATATTCTCCACAACATCTAAAGGATTTGTTGTGTAATCGATCATGGCCAGCCATCACATCTTCAGTCAATTTCTCACTGATTTGACGTTACTCTCCTATGTATTTTCTAAAAATATTTTCAAGGTAACTTCTCTGAAGTTCTTTTTGCTTTGGCAAACCGAACATACGAATTTAAGCGTGCTACTACATTGGTATGTAGGTCAGACCCTTTTACGGTTGTAATAGCGAAATGCAACTGAAACATTTCCTTCAACAGGTTTTTACTCGCATTAAAAATTCCAAAGATTTAAATGTAACATCAATCGTCATCTTCTGTCTTCTTGATAGAATCCGAAGTAAACAATTGCCTAGCACGACAGATAGAACAATATTTTCTTGAGTCATAAAATGCAGTTGATTTTTTAATCAAATCTGAACGACTTGACAACAGTCTATAATACTGTATTGTTTAGCGAAACAACTTGTGATATAGTTAGTTTATTCTCTTCCCCTGATTATGATAGAGAAAAGTTTTAAACAACAACGTTGATATCTCATCACCTGACGTATTCTCTTGCAGTGGAATCTGACCAAGCTAAAGTTAACCTTTATCGGATGTGAAATGTATTATCGCTTTCAAAATGTCGATTATAGATCGTCTCATCAGATTCTGTCAAATGGTTAAATCACGATCTATTATATCATACTATTGATAAGGAATGTATGAATGAAAAGCGAATATGAACTTCGAATAAAGGCACACACTCACACATATTTATGAACAGATAAAGCCAATCCCACGCGCGTTTGAATATATATTCAACAGCAAATAACTTTATGTAAGTAAAATTAAACACAGACACTTATGTATATCACGCGTCCTGTATCTCGTTACTTGATATGGTGTGACTTGAGCAAGATAACCTGATGGAGCACAACGTCTTCAGTCTGGTTTGAATTCAAAGTTTTCCTTCTCCTAGATAGGTTTCTACTCATGACAAGACTACAGAACCCAGTCTATCAGGGTAATTAAGCAGAGTTGGTCGCTGAAGAGATGGATACCTACCTTACCCCAGGATATTAGCACGTAAGTCAATCTAATGAATTCGACTGTAATTCGAAATCGACTCTCCGATACTTCAATCAAAACTGCAATCTATTTCTCCAACGTGCAACTACTCATACTTATATGTTAATTCATATAATAGCGTGTAAATTCATGTGCAGAGATTTAGGGATGTCCGTAATTGAAGAAAGAATAATGCATAATGAATATAGATGTGCAAAAGCTAATCAATCAGTCTAATACTCCGCACATTTAAGCATGTCTAAATAATAAATTGATATATATAGGAATTTAACTGAGATACCGATATATATATGTATATATGTATATATATATATATATATATATATATATATATATATATATATATGTATATGTATATATATATGTATATATATATATGAATATATATATATATATATGTGTATGTATATATATATGTATATGTATATATATATGTATATGTATATATATGTATATATATGTATATGTATATATATGTATATATATATATATGTGTGTATATTTATATATATATTTATATATTTATATGTATATGTATATATATGTATATGTATATGTATATATATACGTATATGTATATATATATATATATGTGTGTGTGTATATATATATATATATATATATATATATATATATATATATATATATATATATATATATAAACTAATGAAATTCAAAAATACCCCATCTGAATGGTCAATTCGCTCTGTCAGATCTGGTCAAGGAATCTATGTCTAGCCACATTGATGAGCTGTGATGCTGCGAAACATTCAGTCTGTGGATGACTATGCTTTCGAAATAATTCGATTAATCTCACAGAGAGTAAGGGGTGATTTTATAAACAGTGGCTGTTGTTGTTAATTCAATGCTCTTCTAATTGAATCGGGCTCTCCTAGCTACTGACGTCTTTCGCAAAGTAAAACCGTTAAAATTTAACTTCTGCTCTGCTGTGCGATGATAGCTTGTGGTTAGTGTCTCTGCCTGATGACAAATCGGTCGGGTTTTGATCCTGGCTTGAACCAATCGGATGTCTAGCTAAACTGATGAGGTCAGATACAGCAAAACAGTCTGTCAGGGGATGACTATATATATATATATATATATATATATATATATATATATATATATATATATATATATATATATATATATATATATATATATATATAAATTGTAGAATAGCTGGAGCGCACTTCAAAATTCGTTAAGGAAATATTAGTTATGACATTTGAAATAAAGTTTTTTGAAATAATCATGTATTTTTAAGACATTACACCCTATATTGATGCAGTAGCAATTTGTTTTTTTTTAGAGATGTCAATAATGACTCATTTAAACCCGTCGAAGAAGGTTGGAGGGAAAGAATTATCCAATCCGTCTTAAAGATTAAGGAATTTAGCATCCAGTTTAAAATATCAAATGACAAGTAACGGAAATCTTGGTAATCCGAATGGATAATCCAAAGGTGGATGAAATCTTGAGAGCTCAATTTTAAGTCAGAGCGAATAATTTAATTTAAATGAAAAACAGGCCACTTGAAGGCTCCAGTGTAATCATTTATTTCACCAGAGAATTTTATTTTTTTCTGGATCTTCAGACTTCACTTTCAAAAGGTGAAACAGAAAATGAATTAAAAATGTACACTTTTGACGGGTAGTATTAAGTTGACGTAAACCTTGATGAGGAATGGTGTGAGTGACATGGTCCAGTTTAGAGAGGGAAGAGCGAGTTTAAAATGTATCTTTATATTACTTTTTATTACAATATTTAATATTGACGGAAGAATGTGTAAGAAACAGACATTGATCTATTTAAACAGTCAACAGAAATCACATGGGAAAAAGAAAAAAAGGGGAAAAGCGGGGAGGTAAAGAGGTAGGAGATAAGAGATCTACGTAGGATTTTTGGAGGAATGAGAGGGTTGATATAAGTTTAACAAATTAGATAAAAACAGATTTTAACGTTTAATAGTAATTTAAATGTTTAAAAACTCCACAAATAAATTAGGGATGTATTATAAGCCGAATATCATATACATATTTACGTAAAACCACCTATACGTACATTTATATGCATGTACAATTACATATATAACTACATACATATGAATCAATATACATCGATATATACGCATATACACATACCAATATATACATATACATTAACATATTTCCATAGATATCCATCTTTATACATATTAAATTTTTTTCTTAAATTTTACAGTTACCGTTAAATGGTGAATTAAGTGTTAAAATTTCAAATATATATTTTATTAACTATTTTAATATTTTTTAAATCGTGAATAATGGGTAAGGAGTAATTTAACTCTAAATGAGATTACCTCCAGATAAGAAAAATTTCCAATCTTTCAAGTCTAATTAGAAATTATTTCAAGAGAAAGTAAGATTAACAGTTAATAAATCATTTGTCCTTCCATTATAACTATATATATTTATAAACAAACATCCATGTATATATATATATATATATATATATATATATATATATATATATATATATATATATATTCATACAACCTTATATCCCACATATAACATATATAAATTCGTCAATACAACCCTATGTACACGAATATAAATATATATATATATATATATATATATATATATATATATACACATACCTATCTAAATTTATGAACAGATATACACCTATATCCTACATATAACATATATAAATTCGTAAATACAATCCTATGTACACGAATCGATATATATATATATATATATATATATATATATATATATATATATATATATATATATATATATATATATGTATATATATATATATATATATACACATACCTATCTAAATTTACGAACAGATACACATATGCATATTTACACACGCATTTACACACAGCAATATATATATATATATATATATATATATATATATATATATATATATATATATATATATATATATATACCTAGGCATATACGTACTCAAATAAATTCACATATTCATATGCAAGGCCATATATATATTTATATTACATACAATTATGTACCCGTACGCATGTGGGCACACAATCATCTTCATATTTAAAAGTAAACCAAAATTTAACACAATACATAAATGTTTCCATACTTACACCACCATTAAATATTACCAACATTAAATCATGTTCAAAAAGAGATGTTTATCAAAGTAGCCCTATACAAGTGATCATATATAATATATTTTAACTGAGTGTTTTTTTTTTTGTTTTTTTGTTTTTTTTTAATAAGTTAAACTGAGATGATTTCTATGTCTCCATTTAAAGATCATCTCATTAAGTTGGTTTAGTAATTAATCTGGATCTGTATGCTTTATCGTTAGGATCATCACCCTCTGATTTAACTTATATAAGCTTAATACTGTCCATCAAAAGTGTAATTTTTAAAGTCTGAAGATCCAGGAAAAATAAAATTCTCTGGTGAATTAAATTATTACAATGTAGCCTTAAAGTGAATGTTTTTCATTTAAATTATATATATATATATATATATATATATATATATATATATATATATATATATATACAATCGCACAAACGCCCTCGCAAACACAGAACACACATTCATATATATTATCACATATGACAGACAATGATTGTCTATTATATGTGATTGTGAGCCGTGCTAATGTTCGAATATTTGCTTTAATTTCTGGGTAAAATAATGACAAACATTGTCCAACATTTGGGTATTCTTTATTGAGTTCGTCCTAAGCTTTCGAACTAAATGAGGCATCATCAGATTGATTATACTTATATGAAACCTAAGTTATCCACCGTCAAAGATTATATGTTTTTTATTTAGATATAATAAGTTACTATGCGACGATAACAGTCGGGGAATACCAGACACAGACCGAAGTTTCAAGGTGCGATTCTGTGACGTCATACCACTTGATAGACTGAAGTATTACAAAAGAACCAATGTCTAAACGCAATGTAATGTGTTGTCACTAGTCTGAAATGTAATTTTTTGAAGTGTGAGTTGCTTCGTTTTAATGTAGATAACCTCCAATAAAAGTTTTTTTTTTTTTTTTTTTTACTGTGTGTATGTGTGAGTATTATTGTGTTATCAAATAATATTTGTCTTATGCACATGGCAATGTTTTTCTATGAAATTGTGTTTAATTGAACTAAGATCGGACATTTGACAGGTAATTATAAGGGAGAGCGTGGTAGTATTTAAACCAATATATTTAGCAGGTTTATTATTAGCATCAGTGATACAATCTCTGAACCGGCATATAAATTGATACACTACATTGGTTATTTTGTAAAGGATGTAGTTGTGTGGTTGTAGGGTTTCAGATACTATGAGGTCAATTGTTTTATTTTTTTTATAATATATGATTAGCTTAACTTTATTATTATTAATGTGTTTAATATTTCTACCTACTATGTTTTTAGATGTTGTTTCATCATGTATAATTCTTATACATTTGGTTACAATAATACAAGTTAATAGTGCTATATTTATTTTGACGTAAAATATTATTATTTATATTATCAATTTTTTAGGAGCATTATTATATTTATTTAGATGAATTTTAACCGAATTAGGCAATCCTTTATTAACAAGTGTTTGTTTAGTATTATGTAGTTCTTTATAGAATATAGTTTTGGAAGAAGGTAGCATTTGTGTGCGTTGGATTAAGATATTTATAACAGCTAATTTATATCGTTGGGAGATTCACTATTGCAATTAAGATGATACGAGTTAAGAATTATGTGTTTCCTGTATATACATTTCCATTTATGTGTGCTGAAATCAAATATATTAAGGAATGGAATTTTATTATTAATATTAAGTTCTAATGTAAATTTGAGGATAGAGTGATTTTCGAATTTGTTCTTAAGCTTTGTAATTTCATAAATATTTTTAGCTAAAACTAAAATTTCACCTATGTGTCTTACTTATATAGGGGGTTTATTATTATGATTAATTATTTTATTTTATAAATGTGCCATATACTAAACAAAATAAAAGTGGGTCTAAAGGATATCCAATTGCAATATCGTCTATTTGATGGTAAATATTACAGACGGGGTCATGAAAGTGTACTTGACTGCTAAATGCTAATAATATTTTTAAATAGTGTGTCTACTATTGGTAGTTAGGACAGAAATGTGATTGTATTCATCACGGATAATGATATCAACAGTTTCATGGAAGGGGACATGAGAAAATAACTTTTATATGTCCAAAGATTCTATTATATGTTGTTTTGTTCTACAGCATGAAGAATTTGTGGAGTAAATACAATATTTATTAGGGAGTTAGGGGGTAATTAATGTATTAGAGGTTTATGAAAGGTAATATACTGGTGTAGGTATTTGTGGAATGATAAATCGGAGGGGATGATCTTTTTTATGGATTTCTACATTTCCATACAGGTAGCCAAACTGATAGTCACCTATAATCTTTTGAATTTTATAGGATCTTGTCAACATTGTCAGTAGTAATAAGTTTATTGATACGGTTTTAAGTTGGGAGGTGGCATTTTTGGTTAACGTTTAAATTTATTATGATAGTATAAAATGTCCTGTAATTTTGAATGGTACTGATGTTTGTTTAAAGTAACGAAAATATATATATATATATATATATATATATATATATATATATATATATATATATATATATATATATATATGCATGTGTGTGTGTTTATGTCACTCTGTGTGTGTGTGTTTATGTCACTCTGTGTGTGTGTGTATATATATGTATACGAGAGTAAATAAATGTAAATCAAATAGACATTTTCCATACATTTAATTCCACCGACTAACAGCATGAACCGGCGTTGCCCGTGCTTGATTCAAAAATCATACGACTCATACAGCAATCGATATCTCTGTACTCAAAATATGTTTGCCATTCTTTGCCTTTAGAGTATTGCCCATTTCCGTGCTGATGTTACTATATGCTTTGCTTCTTGCCTATCTCACATTGCGAATTTTTTCGAAGCTCTATACTAAACATTAAATCTGTTACGAAAAAAGAACTAAACAAAATGAACACAAAAGGATCAGCTTAAAAAAAGGACTTGTAACTGGAAAACCCGAATGAAAAAGAATATTAACAACAAATACTTTTTCACACCCAACCCAGTTCTGCGGAATCAGAATCAACGTTGAGTTTAAGCAAGCGGATGAGCCAATTGGAGTAAAGTGCCAAGCAGATTTAAATTTTCCCACCTGTGACGAATGCAGCTATCGATATTTTTTGCATGCTAGCATGCTAGTTAACATTCGTGTCAGTCACTTGTTGGGTATCAGGCTGGCCAATAGAATCTTCCGGCCTATTCGTGACAGTCAGCTATAGGCTCTCTTTCTGACCAGTACAAAATGGCCGCAAACTACATGAAAACTGGCGTAGAAACATGAAAAAATCGATTATTTTCACTATCGATGGGGGTTGGGAAATGAAAAGTCGGTCTTGGCCTTCCCGCTAACTTTGAGCATGTGCATGTAAATTTTGGTGCAAATCCGTCGAAACTTGCGACCGTACATTCGTTACACACACACACACACACACACACACACACACACACACACACACACATATCCTGCCTTTTATCGATAGTGATGAAATAAATGACTAAGCCAGTTTTCACCAAAGTCCCACTGCACTGTGATGCACTTCGGCCATCGATCAAGGTGCTTTTTCTTCTTTTCTGAAAAAAAAGTTTTACTATTGCCCTTTCTTGTTTGCGTCCCCAATATACATACATACATACTTTATATATATATATATATATATATATATATATATATATATATATATATATATATATATTATGTAAAACAGAATATATATATATATATATATATATATATATATATATATATATATATATATATATATATAT
The DNA here is from genome assembly GCA_963932145.1 of Acanthosepion lycidas. Classification (NCBI taxonomy): domain Eukaryota; kingdom Metazoa; phylum Mollusca; class Cephalopoda; order Sepiida; family Sepiidae; genus Acanthosepion; species Acanthosepion lycidas. The sequence continues at coordinate 89,061,049 of OZ010591.1, read as the reverse complement.
ATATATATATATTATGTAAAACACAATTTTTAAGATACCAATGTTTGAAACATTCACACCGATTTTATTTTAACCGATGTGTAAATAACTATGAGTGAAACTATTCCGTAAATTTACTATTCGATGGAGACACTGAATAACATAAAAAGTTCAATTATTGGCAGAATCTGTAATATGATAATGCTAGAACTTCAAATGAAATTTATAATTTTGATGTTAAATTCCTTTTTTTTTAATAATTTGGTAAGCTTCAGAGAAGATTTAATAATTTACTGATTGCTCCTTGACGTGAAATATCTCTAAATCCTTTTTCGACAAGCTTCCTAGAGATAACCTCTTAATAAAAGCTCTCAGCCTCCTTCGCTGTGAACAGATTAATAGGAATAGATACGTTTCCCTATTCCACGGCCGCATTCTTTTCATATTAAGTGAACAGGATTCGAATTTTATTGCTTTTCTTCTGTTTGGAATACCGTTTGACGTTACTTTTTTTGCAGGGCCTTTTTCACTCTTTACATTCTGATGATTTCTCTTAAATAGCTGCGATTTTAACATGTTTCCCTATTTCACTGGGGACAATACTGATAACACATTATGTATTAGTTTTCTCCACTTTCTGAGCGGTTTGTATTGTCATAGACGATGAGCTATCATATTTTTTTGAGTTTTTAAACCCATAAGAATTAAAATAATTTTCTGATTATATAAACTGTAAGAAGAAATAAGAGTAAACTAGTTACCCACATCACATAAGACGCAATATTCATGGTATCCGTGTCAATTTCTCCAGTGTACAACATTTTACCTTGAAACGTTCAGTAGATATCCTAGTCCTTAGAGAATGTAAATTAAGCCAAAACTCTAAATTCCAGGCTATTTTCCTCTTCGTCGAAAATATTCCAGGATACATACTGCGTTGCTGATTACATCCAGGATCATTTTCCAGTGACAAGTGAATCGTCTATTACATTGACGGGTGTTCCCTTCACATGCTTCCGCCTTATTTTATTGCCCTCTTTTAGATATTTTTCCATTTACCGCTCTCATTCTTCTTAGGACTGTAAAATAGACAAAACATAGGACAATATAGAAATGGCTCTTCCTCTTCATTACTGACCCCCACTTGGTCGCATGATAAACATGATATCATGATGAACAATGTTTTTTAACTCAATAAAAACAAAGTTTTGTCATCAAAATATTCAAGTTATTATTAAGAGGAAAGACCAAGTTATTTTTCATTATTTTTAAAAAAAAATTTACTCCTTTGTAGCATGTTCGAAATTTTATTTAAATGTCAGATGCGGAACAAAGATAAAGGTTAGTTCTTTTTTGCGCTTTTCTCGGTGAAAAACACATTGATTTGGAAATTATTTCAAAAATCAAATAATTATTTGATTTTAATAAAATTTTCAGGACATATTCAAAAATGAAAGATTATTTTTTAATTTTTATTTTTATATATTTTTTTTTACATATGTTATCTCCCACTTACTTGATTTTATAAAATTTCGAGAAATTAAATATTTAAGTTTGCGGGGATAATTTTCTTTTATTAATTATGAGGAAGACACCTGAATATAGTAAATCATAAATTCTTTTTTGTAAAACATTTAACCCATTCACCAAAACTCTGCTCTGAATGGTAAAATAATAAATGCAACAAAATTATGATATTATTTAATTGGAAAAGCTTTTAATTGATTTGATAAATTATATTTATTAACGACAGTATTGTCTTAAGAAGAAAACTTTTTCGTTGAATAATTAATTTTTACAAGAATTTTTTTCATTTTTTAAAATTTTAATTAAATAGTTTATAATATTAAAAAGTCCTTTAAAATTCTGCATTGCTTGAAGCCGGCGGTTTGTTGATATTGCTGTGTGGAAAGTATATTTACGAATGAAAAATTGAAAAGCTCTAAAGTTCTTTGTAACAAAATATTTTTAAAATAAAGAAATTGTTTTTAAGCATTGCCAAATTCTACCCTTAAGGACACATACATGACACAAATCTTAACAGAAATAAATATTGTTAGGGGTATTGGGTTAAAATAATAATAGTTTAAACATTTATGTAATAAATAATAAAGCAATATGTACTATAATCATTTAATAAAAAATAAACATAATGATAACAATTATTAATAAATTAAATAACGTCATATTTCATAAATTATTGATTTTAACCACTATCAAGGTATTTTATGTCAGTTATTAAATTTTAAAATTAACCTAAGAAAATGTTTTATGATATGAAGATATTTTATGATAAAATAATAATATTCAATTTTATTATTGTTATGGTGTCCTCCCTTTTTTCATATAAGTGGACTCGACCAAAGTGTTACTTGAACTGCGGTCGTTAAATAGCCAGAGTCAATCAGAATATTAAGTTAGCAGAGATTCTGATTCTGATTCTGATTGTGATTGAGTTGTAGGTAGAGTAATAGTGTGAGGGAACCGCTTGTAGAAGTCATAGTTAGAAGCACGTAGGCTCCAAGGAAGTGCTACTATGAGAATATATATATATATATATATATATATATATATATATATATATATATATATATATATTATTTCTACTAACCGTGTTCCTGGATTTACTAACAGTATTACCCATTGTATTATTGTGTAAATACGTTTAATTTCTTATATTTAATTCTTGCGTTTGTCATTCATTGGAGACCGAATTTCATCTCGGAATCCACAACAAATTGGCGATGAAGATTCGAACTCACGCGGAAAAGAAAAGATACTCACGCGGAAAAGAAAAGATCAACAAAAGAAAAATATTCCCTCGTCGTCCAACAACAAATTGGCGACTAAGATTCGAACCCACGTGGAAAAGAAAAGATACTCACACGGAAAATTAAAGATCAACAAAAGAAAAATCTTCCTCGCCGTCCAAAAAGCAAATTGGCACACACAAGGGAAAAAAAAATTTCCGTCGAGCGATTCGAACTCACACGAGAAGAAGAAACAGAAAAATCCTCCCATCGTCCACAACAAATTAGCGACAAAGAGTTACGAGGAGTAAAAATACGTACAATTTAGTTATCATCGAAGATTTTTAAAAAAATTGGTGAGAACTGATAAAATACCAAAATGATCAACAATTAAAACTACAAGAACGAATGGAAGAAAAATGGCAAAAGCAATTATTACAAACGCAAAAGGAAATCAAGAAAGACAAACAGAGTTCCATGAACTAATATTGAAAGTAGCGGGCAACAAGAAATTAGATATTGAAAAAGAAGCAAAATTTCTGCAAGACGCAGTGTGGAATACCATAGAGATTTTCAAATATTCTCTAGATGAAGACAAAATTTTAGAGATTACTTCAGAAGATATGATTACATCTTTAACATATAATGTCAAAATTGGACAGAAGCAAAAAAGCTACGTCTATTGGTTAGAAAATTAGGAACTGAAGAATATGCAAAGTTCGTCGATTATATCTTGCCAAAAAAAACGAACGAATTAACATTTGACGAAGCAGTAACATGTCATATAGAACTCTTCAGACCGAAACGTAAAGGGCGATAATGAGGATTATTCTACGTTTGCCGCAATCGTAAATAAACATTGTGACGACTTTAAACTAGCGGAATTAACCCCGGACAATTTCAAATGTCTCATCTTTGTTCAAGGGTTAGTTTCTACAAAAGATAGCGAAATGCGCAGAAGAATGGTTGCGAAATTACAAAACGAACCGGGTCCAACATTACAGCAATTATCGGAACATTGCCAGTGATGTTTAAATATAAAGAAAGACGCAAAGGACATTGAGGAGTCAGCTGTTTCTCATATACTTAAGTTAAACAAAGTCTACGTTCTTCACCCTCCCCGGAAAGAAAACTAAAATTTTACGACAATGAAAAAAGACTCTCACCCTCCCCGGAAAGAAAAAGAAAATTTTATAGTAAGAGGAAAAATTTATAGTAAGAGGAAAAATACAACACACAGGACAAATTATGACGAATATCGGAACAAATATAAGCCCCCCCCCCGCCATCAGCATGTTATCGATGTGGAAGACTACACTGGAACAAGGAATGCCGCTTTAGATATGAGAACTGTCTTGAATGTGGAAAAAAGGGTCACAAGGCATCATAATGTAGAAATAGAAAATATACTAATAGAATAAGAGCTACAAGGATGGATAACGATGACAACACCAACGGAAGGAAATATCTGGAACTGGAAATTTTAAATAAAAAGGTTAAATTACAACTGGATTCGGATTCCGACCTCACGATAATCAAATTAGAGACATAGAGAAAACTCAACAGACCTACTATGTTACACACTCAAAAAATTGCCAAGTCGTTTACAGGCAAACGAATAAAATTTGAGGAAGAAATAATCGTGAATGTTAAATTTCACGGCAAAAAAAAAAAAACAAAAAACAAAAAAAAAACTTAAGAAATACGTCATGAAAGATACTGAAAATCTAGTAGGTATCGACTGGATGCAGAAGTTCAACGTTTGGGACCAACCTATCAACTCTTTTTGCAAAAAGTTAGAGTTTGAACCATCAGATACTATAAAATTGAAGGAAGAATTATATAATAAATTTTCTGAGGTATTTTCACGCGGGTTGGGACGATGCAACAAATTCAGGGCCAATGAAAATTAAAAGAAAATGTCCAACCAATTTTTAAAAAGAAGCGAAATGTACTGTTCGCTACTATAGAAAAAATAGACAAAGAATTGGAGAGACTTGAACAAACTGGGATTCTATCAAAAACAGAGTTTAGCGAGTGTGCAGCGCCGGTCGTTTATGTAAAAAAGAAGTCAGGAGAAATCCGCGTATGCGCAGATTTTTTCACGGGACTCAACAAGGCGATAAAAGACCACCATTACCCACTACCGAGCCCAGAAGAAATATTTACAAAGCTCAACGGCGGTAAGATATTTTCAAAAATAGATCAAAGTGAGGCTTATCTACAAATCCCAGTATAAGAAGAGAGTACGAAAATAATTTGCATTAATACGCACAAAGGGTTGTACATATTCGGGGTAAAAGTTGCACCTGCAATTTTTCAGCAAACGATGGACACAATGCTCACGGACCAGAATTTCGCGACCGCGTATCTGGATGATATTCTAATTAAGAGCAACAATGTTGAAGAGCACACATCACAGATGAAGGAAGTTTTCAGAAAACATCAGAACTTTGGGTTCAAAGTAAAATGAATAAAGTGTTATTTTTTCCTAAATGAAATTAATTATTTAGGTTAGATAATAAATGAAAATTGCAGAAAACCGGACCCAGAGAGGGCATCAGCAATTAAAAATATGCCGGAACCAAAAAATGTTGCAGAACTACAAAGTTTCCTGGGCCTAGCTAACTACTATGGCGAATTTATTGATAATATGCATAAACTGAGGGCTCCACTAAATGAGTTACTAAAAAAGGAGCATAACCGGAATTGGACAGAGGACTGTAAAAAAGCATTTAAGGAAATAATACAAAAATTATCTTCAGAGTTAACATTGACACATTTCGATCCCGACCTCGAAATCATTATTGCAAGTGACGCGAGCGCTCATGGGGTAGGTGCGTCTGTTTTATACAAGATGCGGAAGGGTACCAACAAACCCGTTGCACACGCATCTAGATGATTATTACCGGCCGAGAGAAACTTTTCACAGATCGAAAAAGAGGAATTGGGCATAATTTATAATAGTAACTCGTTTTCACAGATATATTTATGGGAGAGTGTTCACGCTCCAAACGGACAACAAACCACTTCCTACGATTTTCGGTTCAAAAAAAGGTCTACCAGTCTATACAGGGAACAGACATTTAAGATGGGTGACTGTGTTACTAAACTACAATTTTAAACTGGAATTCTTACCATCAAAGAAAATAGGACATTCTGAGGGACTATCGCGATTAATACCTGCGAAAAGCGAACCGTTAAAGGTTCGGTAATTGCAGCATTACAAGCTGAAGATGAAATCAGTAAGGTACTATGCAATACAATAAAGGAACTACCTGTAACGCTTCTAGAGATAAAACGAGAAGCAGAAAGAGACGAGTTTATTCAGGATACCAAGAAAAAAATAAAGGAGAAAGTGAGGAATTTAGCAGTTTCTCAATCTGTGCCAACATATTGTATAACGAGAGAGTAGTAACACCGAAGTCACTAGGAAGAAGGATCTTAAAATATTTTCACTTAGGACATCCCAGAAAAAACCGGATGAAATCACTTATGAGAAGTTTTCTCTACTGGCCGAACATGGACGATGATATCACGCAATGGTGGAAAATTGCAAATGTTGTGCTGCTGCGGCGAAAGCACCACCCTCTATACAAAGGCTATGGCCTAAAGTCGACAGCCCGTGGTCCGGACTCCACGTGAATTACGCAGGACCCAATGAAGGTTACTATTATTTAATAACAGTAGATAATTTCAGTAAATGGCCAGAGGTTGGCAGATTTAAACACCCGACGACAGAAAACACCATAAATTGATTACACGAACCATTCGCGAGATTTGGCATCGCGGATTGTTAACGGCACACAGTTAACCTCTAGTGACTTCAAAGAATTTTGTGAGGTATATCAACTAAAACATATCAAGATAATTCCGTACCACCCGATGTCGAATGGACAAGCTGAAAGATTCGTTGACACATTAAAAAGAGCGTTAAAAAATGCCGAGGATTTACCGACGATAAAAGCTATACAACAGTTCCCCCAAGTGTATAGAATAACACCTAACGTGAACACGCCATCGGGTCTTTCACCAGCGGAATTGTTGTTTGCTCGGAAGATATGGTCTGTGTTTGACAAATTATTGGCAAACAAGAACAAAAACCAGTATACACCGATTGTACCAAAGAGATCATTTAAACCTGGAGAACGGGTTTATTTTAGGATGTTTAGAAACAATATGGCTTACTGGGAACCGGGCACAATAATCAACAGATTAGGAAATCTAATGTACACAGTGCAAAGAGAAAAGTTTTCACATAGAAGACATATCGATCAATTACAAAAAAGACAGATTGAGGAGCCAAGATCGTCAACCGTAGAAAACGACGATTCTATGGATACATGCTTCGAAGCGTTTGAGATCCAAAGACCGCAGGAAGACACAGAAATGAGAAGGTCAAACAGGAAGTGAAAATTTGTCGAACCCCTGATTATCAACAATAAGATACAAAAATACTAACTTCCCCCAAAAAGGGATCTAAGGAGGCGGGTGTAGTGGTTTCCTCCCCTTCTCATATAAGTGGACTCGACCAGAGTGTTATTTGGACTGCTGCCTTTAAATACCCAGAGTCAGTCAGAATATAGAAAGTGAGCAGAGATTGTGATTGAGTTCGAGGTAGAGTAATAGTGTGAGGGAACCGCTTGTACAAGTCACAGTTACAAGCACGTAGACTCTAAGGAAGTCCTACTACGAGACTGTGTATATATATATATATATATATATATATATATATATATATATATATATATATATATATTATTGCTTCTAACCGCGTTCCTGGATTTAGTAACAGTATTACCCATTGTATTATATACATACATACATATATATATATATATATATATATATATATATATATATATATATATATATATATATATATATATATATATCTTTCATGATGGATTTCGAAAACTTCATATTATACACACACACATATTTGCATATGTGTGTATGCATATATATATACAATGATCCATTTCAAAACGTTTCTATTATATATACATAAACATAGATTAAATGTATTTGATCATATATATATATATATATATATATATATATATATGAGGTATGTATATATTTTCCATATCCATCTATGTCTCTCTCACTCTCTCTCTCTCTCTCTCTCTATATATATATATATATATATATATATATATATATATTATTGCTTCTAACCGCGTTCCTGTATTTGCTAACAGTATTACTCATTGTATTATTGTGTAAATACATTTAATTACTTGTATTTATTTCTTGCGTTTGTCATTCATTGGAGACCGAATTTCATCTCGGAATCCACAACAATTATCTCAACGTAAAACATCTTCAAACGTAAATAAATGTCAATAAAATATTAGATAATTGCTGGAGATAGTAATTTCGTAAAATGTATGCCAATTCTGGTCAACCAGACTAGCTGTCATCTCGTAAATTCAATATCTGTCTATTTCTGATATGAGGTAATATGTAAAATATTTAAATTATTCGGAGTATTGTCCTCATCTTTGTCGCCATATTTATTACAACGTTTCGACCGTTGAACGCTCAGGTGGTTGTAATATCGAACTGAACCCTTTATTTCGCTCACTGTGGTAGACTGTTCTAGGTCCGTGTGCCATGTCTAATGAATGTCAGTTATCAGTAATCTTCTGTTAATTCCCCTCTCCAAGTTCTCCACAGACTTAACAAGGTATTGAACTCTCACTCACTCCTGTCACTGGATCTAAGTCTTTAAGCTAAGGCTTCAAGAAAACCAGAAAGCTTTAACACGAGGGGAAGTGAAAAAGTCCGGCGTGGCTGACCAAATATGGAGTGAAAAAGAAATCACACACCTCTGTTCGATCAGGTGGAGACCATAGACAAAGAACACCACTGGAAGTTTTGTAAACTTAAAGAATCAGCCCATATGCTATGTCTAAAAAATCTCATAAGCCGACCAAGCATAGAAATGAGTACAATATTGGAACCAGTTAGAAAGAGTGCCAGAGAAAAGCGATAATAACTTAATTTATTTTAATATATATGAATATAAAAATTCATATAGCCTGAATGTGTCAATGTACAAAAATTGAGTTATTTTCTGTGAGCTGGCTTTGTTTCTACAAAATAATGTTTTTAATGACTTTACTTAAATCTGTCAATATCAGCTTTTTTCAACAATTCGAAAACGGCGCGCCAAACACACACACACACACACACACACACATATATATATATATATATAGGCAGCTAACTAGATAGATAGATAGATAGAAAGATAGATAGATAGATATTATATCTACGGAGATTCAATTTGCGCAATGCGATAGTAGTTGGATACCTATAAATGCTTAAACTTACAATATAAAAAATGCTACGTAAATACCGAGATTTTCAACTTTCTTTTTCTTTTTGTGATCATTATGACGTGAAAATCCTTGGTCTGTGCAGTGAATGTTATTCCGATCGTCTTGGAAGTATTGAATATTACAAGAAAGTTTAATACTACTGTGCAGTTATTGCTTGTTCGGAGGACAGATCAACAGCCATTTAGATTTTAGGAGGGACACTCATAAACCCAGTTGTTAGATATAAGTTCACGATTGGAAAAATCTAATAAACTTGTATGAAAGCAAGTTGAATAGGTGTAGATAAGTTTCCTTATGGCCCGGTTCACACATCTCTGTGATCTTTGAAACAGGAGTAGATTTTCATCACTTGCTTCCTGTTTAGGACCCGGCTTCCGGTTTATAATAAAGTCTCATTCAGTCCTATACATCTAACGTCTCAGTTTGAAATCTGAAATGTTATTCACTAATTAAATCTTGACATTTTCAAGTCGAGAATTCGCTGTCTTTCCTTCTGTCTTACTGTTACACTATTTGGCTTGCTAAAAGGGAAAAAGAAAGAAAAAGAAAGGCGAGAATTAAATTTAGGTGATAAGAAGCCATCACGAAATGGACACTAGGCGGTGTTATTTTTCTGACAAGGAAAAGTGGTAAATTTTTTTATTCCCATTGTCGAGAAGGTAAAAAGAAGATACTGGAATTAATGTGATTTATGTTACGGGGCGGGTGGAAATTCCAGTTTGGCCAAATAACCTCAGAGACAGAATTCTAAATAGATAAAAATTAACTGTGTCGCAGAATTACAAAACAAAAGTGTCCGCTGACCATCATGAAGGAAAAGTTAAGCCTTTGTCTATATGGAGAAATAATTGAGGGGAGCATCTGTTTATCGTCAGGCTGTCTATGATAGCAAAATTATTTTATCGGGATGAAAAATTCTCTGTGTTTTGACAGATGGCCACCCACTTGATAATTGGCGAAAATATCGTTGACGAATTTCATATGAAATCCTGCTATAATAGCGAAACTGTTTTATCGGATTAGTGGTTGGCGCCAGGAGTGCAGGTACGTCTGTGTGGCCACCCGCTTGTTGATGGCGAAAGGCTAATTGACGAATTGCAGTTAATCCGGTTAAAAGATAAAGAATCCAGGGTGTGAGGTCTCCTCGAAGAGAAGAAGGAAAAGGAAAAGTAAAAGAAAAAAAAAGGATTTTTTTTTCTTTGAGCAAGATTTTTTAAAACCGAGGCTAGTCTGGCCACACCCACGCCGCTGAGCGCCCATTGGCTGAATGATAGCAGGAGTATTGGGAGGAGGTAATCATGTAAAGAAGGAGGACAGGCCCCTGCGCCCCCTGAAGGGATAGGTGTGAGATGACACTGTGATAGAGAGGGGAAACCCGTTGACACCCTCTGAGGGCATGGTGAAATACAAATATGAGAACAGAAAGAGGTATGAAGACGAAAGACTTCCAAAAATGGAAAATAATAAAATTTTCCTGACCGAAACCAAATAATTGAGAATTATGAAGGAACCTAAAACCCCGACAAGCCCACCCCGGTTTGGGTCGGCGTCCATATAAGCAAAGTCCCAGCGAGCGAAAATGAGTTCGAGTTAAATTCGAGTTCCAGTTGCAGTTGGGGTTGGAGACAGAGAGGTAAGCAGTTGCAGTGACCTGAGCGATCTGAAGACCCGCCTCGCAGAAGCTGACTAAGATTTCCGCAAATCACGACCTCAACTTCTAGCCAAGAACAATTTATTTTTGAAGAACGACTCACACCACCAAAACAAGTTTTACGAATATCGCCTGAAGATACACCAAGAACCAGTTTCTTAAAGAACAAACAACTTAAGATGTTAAGACTCGCCTAACAAACACAAAGTGTCACGAATCCATATAGCGGGTTGGAAGTAGACGCAGTCCTGTATTCAGCAACCATATATAAAATATTGTTATCCTTTTTTAGCACGTTTGAAATGTTCGAGTTATTATTTTATTTTCTCTTACATATATTTGTGCGATATCACCCAAATTCGAACTCGGCTTGCATTACGGCCCAGCGACTGATTGATTTCGTCTGCCTAAGATCAATTCACAACGTGGGTAGGTTAGACTGGATATCAAAGCAGTTACTTCGGTAACCAGACGTTGGAAGCGAGCTGGGAACGACAAGGCTGATACCGAATCTAACCAGATTCCCATCCGAATCACCAAAAGGTTAGAATGTCACATTTGGTGCCGCGACCAACACCAAGCCAGTTGGTCGTCACAGGACAGGATAGCACGACGGGAGCAGCCAGGCAGACGTCACATTTGGCGCACCGACACCGGGGGGACGTCACATTACCATCCTTACGCCGATACCAATTCATAAAATAAACATCATTGGACCTTGATTGATACATTGTCGTTTAAATTACGCAAAAATGAAAATACCACTGACATCATATTTTAACAGATATATTTACCAAAATTTCTCAAAAATATCTTGAAGTACAAAAATGTAAATTTATTCAACAAAATCGCCATTGATTTCAATCACGCACTCCAGGAGAATTCGTAATCTCTTGTAAATCTTCCTTAAGTTCGCGTTAAGTTGCTGAATGCTGCTATAATCCTTGCTTTTAGTTGAACTTTTGTATTACAAGGAATTTTGTTAGTCTCTACCTCGACTACGCCCCATAAAGGGGTTTGCAGTCTGGGGAGTTTGGTGGCCACTTGTAAGTGATGATGTGGTCACATACATTTTCTGATGGCAATGACTGCTTGTGTGGCATGGTGCACGGTCCTTTTGCTAGGCATGGGTTTTTCATCTTTGCCTAGGTTAGCACACCTTTCACATGACATTTGATGTAAAACTCCCTTCGTGTTGAGTCTGAGGCCCTCACCAAAAAGATTCGGAAGATTTTTTTTTCTCGGATCGGTGAAAGTGATTTTTTCCAGCTTCAATACCTTCGTAATCACCATTAGACTGATTCAACTCATATTAAATCATCTGCATTGTCCTCTGTATGATACCCAATCTCTCTGAAGTATTTGAACTTCAGGCGTACAGCATGCTGTTTCAAAATTTCTGAAAGAGTGAATTTCGTCATGATGTTCATTTTCGCACAGACGTCGCCCAACAGTCAGTTAGGCACCGTCCGTTTTAAAAATAGTGAGCAGTCAACAGAATCTAAGAAAAACTACGTGTATGCACGAAATTTAAAATATCATAATGCGACAATTTACCCATCGCAATCTGTATGAGGCGAAGATTATTATGAAAAATCTCATGGATTTTTATTCGAAAATACACATTTTATTCTAAAATACTTCCCATTATCGACTGGATTATGGATTCTAGGTATTTACTGCAATTTTTTAATATTTCGCTTAAGAGGACGACGTAAATGAAATAAATTATTCGACAATAATGGGTCATCCGAATTAATTCGATTTGAATATCTTCATAGGCATATGATTACAGAATTATATTTGTGGTAAAATAAAGTATTTATAATATTTATAGACGGGTCTCTAAATCGATGGTTTACTGATTGGCTAGGCGCGTCGAATTGCTTATAGGTTAAAATGATGCATGTTGAAATCAAAGAATTGATACTGCTATGATGTTTTTGAATAGATGTTTTCTTGTTATAGGATAACACAATCGAATTTATAGAGAGCTTCTAATAAAATCTACTGTTGCAGGAATGGTCAATATATTGGGGAAACCCATTAATCACTGCAGGTAAATGATGTTGGATTTGAGGGTAAAATTTAAAGTGTAATATAAAACTATTTATTTTCAGAATGGGGCATAGAGAGATCGGCATATCTGGAACCCTGAGTATTATGCATAGTGCAAACAAAAATAAGAAAGAAACGTGTCTTACCCGATGCAAAATTTGAATGAGATCTACATCTGTCAAATGACATGAACAGACGTAAAAGTAAATAATAGACTATTTGCAAAACAATCGCACACAGACTGTTATTTCTGTGCATGTTAGACAATATAAAATGTTGTAATTAAAATTAGGATAAACATAAAACAATTATGAATAGTATTAACACAAATATTCACTTTCATAGATTCATACAACTGCCAAAATATGTTAAAAGTGATGGCAAATCCAGATGCGTCGCTCAGTATCTGTTTTTATTAGACAATATTTCATTTTTCCAAACTGAGATGAGATCAATCTCGTATTATATAAAGTATTCGTATTCATAAAAAAGGTCAAATTCAGGGAGAATCCATTTAAGTTTTTGAAAAACATTTACAAACAAATAAATAAATATTTCCATATCTCTCTACAAAATTGTTTTTGTTTTTCTCCTTCATTCCATTTATTTTCTTCCCTTAATGCATTTTTTCGTTGTAGTAAACGTGAAGGTCATTCTCCTAGAAGCTGCCAGCGATTTTTACCTTTAAAAATCAAATCCATTCACCATAGTCGGTCGAACCAAAGGTTTTAAATAGCCACATATCGGCTCCTAACTGAATTAGAAATTTGATACTTTGTTTTCCCAAATTACTTTTCCCTTAGGTTATGCAATCAGAAATTAAATCATTTCAACAGCAATTCTTTGCAAAGTTTATTTAGATGGAACTTGAGACTATGAGGTTTTCATTTACAAATTTGAAAACCAAATTTTAAACATCTTTCTTTTTATAATATGCAAAATTCATTTTGTCGGTATTTTAAAACAGCAATTTGTGCCCGATGTATCCAAAATTTTACGGATCAAATTTTATTCATGCCATAATTGCTAAACGTCGCTTATTTTCCATTTAAGAATACGCGCGAGTAAAGTCTATTAATAATTTTTTTTTTCTTGTAAGACCTTCCCACAATAAAAAAGTAACGAGAAATTATACAATATAATTAAAAGATAAATAAGAAAATATTACAATTGGCTTCATGTTTCTTTTATATAATAAATAAATTAGTATAACTAATAATCTCTGAAATCCTTGTTAATCTTCTTTGAAAAATCATCGTGAATTTAAAAAAAAATGAAAACATGTATAGATTACAATAGAGACTATTGGCTGTCATTTAATAAAGTGTGTACAAACTAGAGGGTACACCCCTTCCACTAGGCAAACTGCAAGTTTGCTCATCTTGCGACTGAGGCATCTCTGAACGAGGTGGGATACTTTTTCTGACTAGCACCAGTAAGTGTGGGTTGCCAGTCAAATTCGACTCCGTACGAGAGGGCACAAGGATAAATCCCATGGTCGATCTTGCAATTTTACAATTCTTAATATGAGCTCAGTTCTAGGGATCAGTCCCCCTGGCAATATCTCCTCCTTACGAGGCAGTTAGTATTATAACGTGCCGTCTTGGGCTTTAGCGAAACAGGAATTTTCAATGGGAATTCAGCAAATGCGCATGGTCTGACACTTTAAACTCAAGCATATGTCATATTCCTTTCGAGTGGTCTTACGAATAAATGCCTACAATAGATTCAAAAAGAGTAATGAAATATTAGGTTGGTGCAAAAATAATGTCGTAATAATGTCGTTTTTGTCGTATTTTTAACGTCAAAAAACGACATTATTACGTCATTATTTTTGCACCAACAGAATATATAACAAAGTATAATATTTGTAACAGTACTGGAAAAAAAGAAGCTTCTATACCCCCCCCCCCCCCACACACACACACACACACACACACACACACACACACACATATATATATATATATATATATATATATATATATATATATATAGTGGTTCCTTCGAAAAGAGAGTAATTTAAATGTTCTTGATTCAATATGACGTGTTCCTATCCCGTCAATCGCTGAGATACATCCCTTTTTGATTTTCTACTGCTATGAATGACACTCGTCTTAGGCCTTAGAAGAAATATATGTTATCTCTCAATGCACCTAATATTAACAGGACAGCTTTACGATATTCTGATACACTGAAATGTTAACATTAATAAATATTTTGATCTTCAAAAATATAAATGTAATGACAATCTATATCTTGTTTCTTCTTATGCTCAGTAATTTTATGGTTCATTCTACTTAATAGTGTATTCTTCTGATATTATTCGACCGTAGGTAAGTCTTTGTGTCTTACTCGATTTATTGTCTTTCTTAGAGAGAAATGATATTAATATTAGGAAGCAGTAGCATTGTATATGTTGTGGATTCCGGGATGAAATCCGGTACCAATAAATAACAACGCCAAAAATAAATATAGGAAAATAATGTATTAACGTAATAATACAAACTGGTAATGCAAGTTATTAGTTCCAGGAATACGGGTTAGTAACAAAATATATATACAGTCTTTGGTATTGAAGTATCGCTTTATCTTACTGAGTCTACGTTCTCGCTCACTATGACTCCTACAACACTGTTACCTCACCCTCACTCTTCCGGTTACCTACAACGTATTACTCTGTCACTCTGGACTCGACTCGACTCTTCAGTCTTGCTCTGTCAGATCTTCACTTAGCCGTAGTATATGTATATACTGGGTGAGTTCATTTAAAATAAAATACAATCAATCCTTGATAAATGCCAACGGTATAGCCGAAAGCGATTGCATCTTTAAAACATTCGAAGAATTTTTATATAATTTATACCCTAAAATAAAATTTAAAAAAACAAAGTATAAGACCACATGAACAATTATGTAAAAACTTAACCATAGTTAGTTGTCAGACGTTTCTAATGAAGCTTGCATAAAAATATGATTGCTGCCCAAATCTGACAAAATTCGTGCGTTTTACATTAATGGAAAATAGCATTTAATCGGTTATAGGTGACTTCATCAAAATGGTCAAATTGAAAGGAATTGCTGTTATTACTTTTGTTGTTATTGTACGTGGTGATGGTAATGGCGGAGTTACATTGCGACGCAACGCATTTTGGATTCCGTCAACCAATGCATTTATACGTTGGGCATCGTGAATATGACAATAAGGATGAAGACAGCAGACCTAATGATGTAAATAGAGCGAAAGGACTTATCAGCTTAACTGATTACAAGTAGTTACTAACATAGAAAATGACTCTGAAATCAGAATTCTATCTATCTATCTATCTATCTATCTATCTATCTATCTATATATATATATATATATATATATATATATATATATATATATATATATATATATATATATTGATGCATGTTCCGTTACATAATATAGAAAAGTTTTGTCTATTTATTCCAAGTAAATTCATTTCATATTGCCTGATAAGCTTAATAACATTATCATTGAAAGACGAAAGAAAATCACCATATTAATAAATGTTTTTATTCCTATCTAAGATTTCGGCTTACATAAGCCATCATCAAAGATAACAATAACATTA
>OZ010591.1:89022159-89039659 GCA_963932145.1 Acanthosepion lycidas | reverse complement strand
TTTACATCCGGAATTTCCATTATATTTACACTACATTAAGTATACATTTATCAATCTTAATTGCTGAATATATATACTTGTCTATTTAGGCAGCAAATTCTCTTTTAGGCACGTCCTGGGTATGACGGTAAACTACATCCGCATCCTGGGTATGACGCTAAACTTCACCCGCGTCCTGGGTATGACGGTAAACTACATCCGCGCCCTGGGTATGACGGCAAACTACATCCGCGTCCTGTGTACGAAGATAAACTGCATCCAACAGCAAGGTCTCAGATAATGTTTTCAGAAAAATAATGTTGCCAGCTCTAAGTTTTTGAAACAATAATGTTGCCAGCTGTAAGTTTTTGAAACAATAATGTTGCCAGCTCTAAGTTTTTTGTAAAATGTAATGTTGCCAGCTATACGTTTTTTGGTAAAAATGGAATGTTGCCAGCTATACGTTTTTTTGTAAAAAAGTAATGTTGCCAGCTATACGTTTTTTTTTGTAAAAAAGTAATGTTGCCAGCTATGCGTTTTTTTTTTAAAGTAATGTTGCCAGCTATACGTTTTTTTTTTTGTAAAGGAATAATGTTGCCAGCTATACGTTTTTTCGTAAAGGAATAATGTTGCCAGCTATACGTCTTTTTTGAAACAATAATGTTGCCAGCTATGCATTTTTTATTCCATACAAAATAGGCATTTATAATTCATATAAACTGGATTTGCCATTAAATAAACCACAGTGTCTGATATGCCATAAAACCCAAACAAACAAATCTCTTTTAGGCATGTCTGATTAAATAAATTACAAACATTATATCTGCCTATTTTTAGCGAAATCCGTTCATATTCACGGATATCAAATGATGCAAGACTTGCACTGTACCTTTTATTGGGAAATAAAAGTGATTTTTTTTCTATTACAGAATATTTCTTACATCATTTGATGGCAATACACGGAGAACTATCCGTTCATATTCAGTGATCATGCTAAAAATAATCAAACCTAATGTTTGTAATTTATTTATTCAGACATGCATATATATATATATATATATATATATATATATATATATATGAAGAAAAGTATACGGAAAAAATCTTTATATGCAATTATGCTGTTTTAATATTAATATAGATCAAAATAGAATTCTTTTCATTTTTCATTCAAAATACTCAAATTTTAGGAATACGTTTTCACAGCGTCGCCCACGTGACGACAACGTGACCATGTTTAAACGGAACGCTGATCATATAAAACTTTCAGATAAGTCTTGTTCTTATGTCCATCGTCTTTGTCATGTTCAATTGATAATGTTAATTATAATTTATGAATATGTCCTGAAGATGGTTTATTAGACGGAAACGTCTGACGTTGACATTATATTAACATTAAAACAGCATAATTGCATATAAGGATTTTTGTTTGTTTTTTCCGTATATTTTTCTTCATACTGTCGGATCTATATACATATATTTGCTTATATATATATATATATAATTATTTATTTAAAAATATGATTCCAACTCGCTACATAAGAGGTCTCATGTTTCAAAACAAGAGCCGAAAACTTCAAAATAATATTTGAATTAACTTGAGTTAAAGTAGGCTCTGTTCCATCTTCAAGCGAAATTTTTTGGGGAATGACTTATTTCTGAAATTTAAGAGTTTTAATAGTATAGTCAGAATTGAAATCAAAAATTTCCATGGTAACATCAAGGGCGGATTGTTTAGAATAGGCAGGGGTGGGGGGTTAATAATTTGTATCAGTATAGAGTTGCTTTCTTAGATGCCGGGTCAGGGTAAGGTGGGGGTGGCTAAATTTACGACGGAGGAGGTATTCGCATAGTCAGGCTTGAGCGTCTGTGGAGATTTATTTTTTTATTTTTATTTTATTCTTTTATTATATCTCTTTATGAAAGGGATTTGTGTATATAAAAGGCCGTAACGTTTGTTATTTGACGACTTCATAAAGGGTTATCATTTTTTGTAGGGTATTAAAATTATGTATATGGGCAATGGATTTTAAAATTTATTTTATTGTATGCGTGTTTGTAGCTAGTTATTCAGAGCGTAAGTTCGGTTGTCTCGGCAGAAAACAGTTAATTCTTGCCTGTTGTTTAATAGGTTTTTATTGTTTAGAAGCTCAATAATGTGTAGTTTCTCATGGAGGCACAAAGGGCATGGGTCATCCCAAGTTTTGCATGTTCTAACTTGCAAAACTTGGGATGACCCATTCCCTTTGTAGCATGAGACCTCTTATGTAGCGAGTTGGAATCATATTTTTAAATAAATAATTATATTTATGCTCTACTTTCGTATCGAGCACTATTTTTTAAAAATAATAACAAAAATACTAAGGAACTTTGGATTATTTACCAAACCAGTTTCTTTCCTATTTTCTACAATATTTTCACATACATATATATATATATATATATATATATATATATATATATATATATAGAGAGAGAGAGAGAGAGAGAGAGAGACAGACAGACAGAGAGAGACAGAGAGAGAGAAATTCAGGGAGTTGGAAAGAACAGAAGAAATTAAAATCTCTGACCATTCATATGGAGTCACCGTTTCAAATGGAAATACAAGAATATTAGTGTTTTCATTTGACTTGGTTTTACTATTAGATTGGTGCAAAAATAATGACGTTTTTGACGTTAAAAAATACGTCAAAAATGTCATTAGTTTTGCACCAACCTAAAATACTCCCAATCAGCACTTACCGAAAATATTGTGAGGGTAATTTCAGAGAATAACATAAGTGAAGAATTAGATGAAATTTTCAAGAAACGAACAGCAATATACAGATCAATATGAGAACAAAAACTGTAATAATAAATAAATGACGGCGATACGTTAGACATATCGGATTCATTAGTGGTCATTGTCTCCACAATGATAATTTTCCCTCATTGCAAACTAACGAAAGTCAAATAAAACTTATTTGTAATGCTTCAAATGTTTTCCTTCCTGCAACCCAATCCCAGTTTTCATATCGTGTTTCACACTAAATTTTCTTTCAAATAAAATTTGATCATTCATTTTCATTATTTTATCCCCGTCTTCTCTTGAAATACTGGAGTTAGAATAATATTTTGTCCTTCAGACCACTGGGGAAATATTACCAAAAATGTCTGCAAATTAAAAGAAAAGAGAGAAAATTGAACGGCCATTAAGGTTTTAATTCAAAAATAGAGAACAAAATAATATATATATATATATATATATATATATATATATATAATATATATATATATATATATATATATATATATATATATATATATATCCGCAATTACAATACACACTCAATGAAACACACTCATACTCAAACACACACAAACACGCTTATATATATATATATATATATATATATATATATATATATATATATATATATATATATAATTCTAATTATTGTATATGTATGTATATATATATATATATATATATATATAATTGTAATTATTGTATATATATATATATATATATATATATAATTGTAATTATTGTATATATATATATATAATTGTAATTATTGTATATATATATATATATATATATATATATATATATATATATATATATATATATATATTACAGTAAAAAAAACAAACAAAAATTACACCAATACACCTTTTAATGAGAATGGGCTTGTGCTAGAGTATGGTGGGGACATAAATTATCAAGCAGCTAGGTTTGAAGTTATTTATGCCCAGCTCTTTTTGTTATTTGTAATTTAATATCAGTTCTTACTATATGACGATTCTTATACGAGCCCCAAATGTGTTCTTCTGGGATTAACAGTAAATATTTTTTGTACTACAGGTGTCCAATATTATTAATAAGCGATTGGGGATTTAAACTTAAGATTAATGTAAATTAGCTTAATTATAGATTTATTGATTGTGGTAAATACCAGATAACCCAATGTAATAAATCATAGAGTCCAACAAACATATATGCGTACATATCTTCATACGTAAATATATGAATATTTACATATATATGCATATAGGCCACTATACGCACAGATACACCCACATATATATGCATATGTTTTCTTATGTAATTTGGAATTTCTTTGTATATCTCCATTCCGTGAATAGTTTTCTCCGTTGATTTGAGGGTTTGCATTGTTCTTTGTATTTTATTATCCTGATTTGTTTTCTAAATATAGCCTGCAACTATCCCTAAAACAATTGGGGAGATTCGCGAAATGTAGAATTTTCTAATTTACTTGAGGATTCAGACCCTTTTCTTTCAATTCCCAAAACATGTTCGAATTTATATATATATATATATATATATATATATATATATATATATATATATATATATATGTGTGTGTGTGTGTGTGTGTGTGTGTGTGTGTGTGTGTCTATGTCGCCCCATGAATCTGTTTATAATTTTCTTATTACTGCATAAATTCGTCTGAAAAATTGTGCGTGGTACCTAGATCCCGTGGGTATTAGTATACATATTCGATTATATAACAACTTTTCACCAAAAAAAAAAAAAGAGAAAAAAAGAAGTTATTACAAAACTTCGTTTTCGTGTTGGAAATAATGTTAAAACAGTTTTGAAAATTTTGCATATCTGGTTTCCTTCAGAATGCCAAAGGGAGAACAAGTGCATGCGCAGATTATAAAAAGATTATCATCATGATTTTAAGCTATGTAAGTCCTATTTGAACATTTCATAATTGAATAGAGTAACGGCAAAATGCCTAGGGACTCCCCCACGTAATGAAAATGATAAATGACAAATTTCTGCCTATAAACTGTATATTGTTATTCAAATGAGGTAAATATGGATTTCTTTTCTCTATAATTTATGCTCTGTTATAATAAATTCATTGGGCTCTTTTTGTTAATCAGTTTGAATATTTTATATTATTAGGATTTACTTGGATTATATCCCAACGGATTATATATATATATATGTGAAAATATTGTAGAAAATAGGAAAGAAACTAGTATTTATGTTATTATTTAAAAAAAAAAAAATAGTGCTCGATACGAAAGTAGAGCATAAATATAATTATTTATTTAAAAATATGATTCCAACTCGCTACATAAGAGGTCTCATGTTTCAAAACAAGAGCCGAAAACTTCAAAATAATATTTGAATTAACTTGAGTTAAAGTAGGCTCTGTTCCATCTTCAAGCGAAATTTTGATTCCCAAAAAAATTTCGCTTGAAGATGGAACAGAGCCTACTTTAACTCAAGTTAATTCAAATATTATTTTGAAGTTTTCGGCTCCTTTTTTGAAACATGTGACCTCTTATGTAGCGAGTTGGAATCATATTTTTAAATAAATAATTATATATATAAATATATATATATATATATATATATATATATATATATATATATATATATATATATATATATAGGTCATGAAATATATATGTGACAGTAATTAAATTACCCGCAATCTTATTTTGGTATTTCTCGTATACACCTTTTATGTTTTACATTTTGTCACCTGTTCATTTTAGTAGGATCAGTTGGACACCGCCTGTCAGAAAAAGAGCACCATGGCGCAATTCACTCTAGTAGAAATATGGAAGCAACATGCAGTACTGTTTGGCATTCACGCCGGAAGCTCAAATATGAAAAAAAATAGTCTGCGGGCTGTGCAAACGATTCGGAAACGGATGGATGGCGTCTAATGTTGATTACGAATATATGGCAGCTTGGAAAACTCACTCTTATCGTCCTGATAATGAAAGAATTCCCGAATGTGTTAGTGAGGGTTCCAACTCCACATGGAGGCCTATATCAAGTACATTGAGGAGGTATTGATACCCTGGGCGAATTGTTTGACTGCTGGAAAACCCTATGTCTGAGAACATGACTCTGCAGTATGGCGCATCAAAATGAGCGTCCATTCATGGCTGTCAATCAATTTCTAAGAGCACATCGCCCCATATATCTGGCCATATAACTCCCCAATCTGCAACTCCTATTATTATTATATTGATTGTGAAACCAACAAATCTTCTTTTAGCGTCTAAGATGAACTGAAGGCAAGGATTATGGCAGCATTCAATAACTTAATCAAAGAAACCGTCCAGAAGTCGTCGGAGGCCGTGAAAGAATCAATGGCACTTTTATTGATTAAATTTACTCTTTAGTATTTTAAGATATTCCTGTTTCATTTTGGTAAATATATCTGTTAAAATGATGCCAGCTTTATCTTCATATTTTTTCATCACAACCTCTGCGTGTGTGCATATCTATCTATCTATCTATCTATCTATCTATCTATCTATCTATCTATCTATCTATCTATCTATCTATCTATCTGTCTGTCTGTCTGTCTGTCTGTCTATCTATCTATTTTAGGTTGGTGCAAAAATATTTGTGCAAAAATATTGACGTAATAATGTCGGTTTTTTACGTTAAAAATACGTCAAAAACGACATTATTACGTCATTATTTTTGCACCAACCTTATATATATATATCTATCTATATATATATATATATATATATATATATATATATATATATAGAGAGAGAGAGAGAGAGAGATAGATAGATAGATAGATAGATAGATAGATAGATAGATAGATAGATAGACAGATAGATAGATAGAGAGAGATAATATTAGTGGTAAATATACATATATATGCAAAATCCACAGGTGCATATACACACATGTATATTTTTTGAATAACAAATTCCGAGAGGTTACAATCCAGGTAGAACTCAATGTCCGGGACAGAGTAAGGATATAATAAAAAGGCTAAAACACTAATATTAGTGTTTTAGCCTTTTTATTTTGTATACATATATATATATATATATATATATATATATATATATATATATATATATTGCGCGTTTCTGGATTAACGTTTATATTTGTGTGATGACTATTGAATATATCATCAAAACGCTAAGAGGAAATAAGAAAGAAAGTATGTTTGAAATTTTCCAAGCAGAGCAAGCTGAAATTCAACCAATTTTTTTTTTTTTTTTTTTTTAATAAATAATGCTTTTCTATTAAGTTCTACTTCTAAGTGCGAAAAACTCCTTGCGGGCGAACAGGATAAATTTCATTAATAAAAAAAATATTAAAGTTTGCGACTAGATTGAAACGAGACGAGACAGGAAATATTTTCCTAGTACGCAATGCTAAAAAGTAAATCTTCTTTACCTTTCAATGAAACTTTCTCGGTTTCATATATCAAATGGAAGAAAGCTGTATTAAGCTGTTTACATCTTTCCTTAATGGCCATTTCATAGTGTTTCTCTCGTCTATAAGATTTTATTAAATATATATTCTTAAGAATGTAAATAAATTAAAAAATAATAAAACACTAATAAATTTGCTGCCGGCGAGCCTCTTATGTGATGAAATGACATTGACAAGAACTAAACAAAGATAGGAAAATGAATAGATATTTCAACGCTTTTCTTTCTGCTACCCCAGATTTTCTCCGAATATTGCAAGTACCATTTTTTTCTTCAGCAACAGTTATTTTCTTTCCTAACCGGGCAACGATTAATCCCTTTTTTCTTGCGCAACAAAATGGCATTAGGTAACTTATTTCACATTAAATTAATTATATTAGTGAACTGGTTTGGTTGGTCGCATCAAAAATATCATATTTGTAGAGAGAAATCAAGCAGTGGAGATTTCTTTTTCAGAATATACCAAGAAGCAACGACTGATTTTCAAGGTGACATGGCTACATCTGAGGCGTAGCCAACGTAATGGATTTTTCTTTTATTTTCACCCTGTACAATTCCACAATAGCTACGTGATATATAGGGTTCTTCTTCTTTATGTGACGTGTTCCCGCAGGGCGTAGGCGATTGTGGCTCTCCTTAACTTCTTTCTATTATTTCTCCTTAACCCTGTTACTGCAGTGATACTAGCAAATTAGTATGCATAATATGCATAAGCACAAGTGAACACTCATAGAAGTGGTCACTGAGAATAACGAAGAAGTACAACGAGCTTAGCGGGGGCACCTCGGCGTGGTGTAATGGTTAGCAAGCTTGTCTCTAGGACACATGTACATTTATTTTCCAAATAAATCTGACATTAATAATTCCTTTTCAATATATTTGTATTAACGCAATTATATCAGTGATTTTTATCGTTCAGGCCGTTACAATTTCGTCTCCGTTATATTCTTACACTGTTAAAAAGTAAAATAATTTCGGAATTACAGCGTTGAACTAAACTCTCTCATTGCAATATATGTGTGTGTGTGTGTGTATATATATATATATATATATATATATATATATATATATATATCATTAGCTCTATTTTTAAACCCATAACTTAAACATACCATATATATAAAGATATACTTATCCAACTCAAAATTCACTGAGTTTATAAACGTTAGATAATCAATGAGAACTGAACCCCTTAATTATGGCTGATAATAGAACATGCTCATCGTTATAACTTTATTCTGTTCAATCATAAGCTAGGATTACGGCTTTATCACGTTGAAAAGCTGGTTTCCAAATGATAGACGAAGTTAAGCAACGTAGAGCCTGGTCTGTACCTAGATGCGCGACTGCTTGAAAATACCAAGTGATTTAAGCTTTGATGTGCGGGTGGTGTAATGGATAATGGTTCAGTTTGTTAATCGGAGGACCGAGTTCTAATAGTCGTTGTGTTTGTTATATTCACTTACGCGCAAATACCGTTGGCAAAGCCATAAATTTCGTATCTTTTCTCAGAGCTATGGGTTAATTAGCTAGATTTGTATCACTAAACTATTATTATCTCCCCCAAAAATTATTACAAACTAAATATATTTTCTTGGCATTAAATAACCTACAAAGTGTCAAAAAGACGGAGAAAATGAATTGACAAACCGAAATCAATCCTATGAAACCAAAAGATTAAATCAGATGCCTAATTAAAAATATGTTTTGAGCACCAAAATCATGTTCCTGATCAATTAATCTAAATCGTCGAGAATATGAATTAAAGAAATCGAAAATGCTCGAGTGAACATTTCCAATTAATAACTGCGTGACAGACTACAAATTGAATGACATATTCCCTGTCGGCATTTATTAATCATAATGGAATTAGTCTCTAAATGCAAGAAAGATTCGGCAGGCATTGATAGAATATTTTACGTTACTCTCTGTAGAAATTTATAAAATTTCATTCAAACACTTATTTTATAAAAACAAAAACAAAAAACATTTATTTTATTGTTCATTCTAGTATTTGTGGGGGTTTCCTACCAAACCTTTAGTTTAAGGTAGAGAGGAAAGCAAAAATATTGTTTATATCATTATTTTTCCTTTTTGTTATATATAATGACCATTACAGTTGTTGGAAATCTCTAATGGCGGAGTTATCGTTATTTGGTAATTTTTTTCGCTTGGGTTTATTGAGCGCCAGTTTCTAGAGTCTGAAGTATTTGTTATTATTTTATTTTAACTGAAGCCGTATTTAATCATTGATCTCAGAAAACGGCTTTATATCGAGGAAAGTTTTAATCCTTGAACGAGTTGGACTCCTTAAATGCCTTCCATTTCAGAATTTACATATTTAGATTTGGGTTTAGGTAGTAGTTTTTTTTTCTCAGTTTATTCTATAGGTTTTGTAGCAAATTACGGTGTCGGAACAAAAGTATCATTTGCGTAACATATTCTGTGTTTAACTTCTTTATTTTCTATCATAAATGTATTATACATATCAATGTATTATATGAAATGTATTATACGGGATATACAGCGTTGTATTTGAAGAGTTTATTATTATTAATGTTCAAATGTGAATTTCTATTCAACGTATGCTGTTTACTGATCTAGTATTACCAAAATGAAAACTGCCGTAATTCACCATGTATAATACGCCATCATCTGTAATAAGCACACCTAAAATTGTGCTGAACGTAGGGGAAAATCGTTCTACTCACGTATAATACGCTCCCTCTTGTTTCGTACTTTCACACAAATTGTACATCTCAAATGTCATTACAGCCAGCGTTTCTCAATCTTATTTAAAAACATGGTTTTAAACATAGAATAATGTTATATTAATTTAGTTTTATGATAATTCTTATTTTATTTGTAGCTGTGCATACTACGCTCCCCTGATTGTGCTCATTATTTTTTAGGAAAAAAAAAACATGCGTATTATACATGGGAATTAGTAGTGTGATCTTGAGTTTTCTAAACTGTTATGCCATCTGTTCCTACCATTTTTTATTTACCTCAAATTGAAAATTCTATCATTCGTACTGATAACACATATATAATAATTTCAATAAATTCGTTTCAAAACATTTTTATTACAGAGACAAATAACACATGCCATAAAAATCTACTTAGAAAATAATGAGAAATAATTGAATACTGAATTATATATAATACCATGTCTACAAATAAATATATTTCTTATAGCCATTGTGGCAAATAAAATTTGGAAAGATTTTTATTTATCCAAAATTCTCATAAAATAGAAAACCATATTGTAACGTTTCCCCACTTTTAATATAGTATATTATTAATAACACACACACACAAACCACACACACACACACACACACACACATATATATATATATATATATATATATATATATATATATATATATATATATATATATATATATAATGATAATCGAAATATATTTCTTAAATTACTATACACCTCCGTCTATATTTCTTAAGATTTAACATTCCATATTAAAAAAAAAAAACAAGAACAAAAAACAAGAAAAAAAAAAGAAAAAATGACACATTTGTGATATGCTAGACAATAAAATGTGGAAAACTAACATCTATCTTGAAATATCTAACCCGACATAGAGAAGCACATTGATGGAAAGAAATTAGAATGCAGCATAGTAAGAACTGGGGTTTATATTAGAGGGGAAAGACATTACCATTCCAAAAAGATTATAATATTTTTGGATGACAACGCAACTGGTGAGGAAGCGTTGTCGTGAATAATTTCCATCCGGGTTTCTTCTAAATGTCTGCTGTCTTCAATATCTTCAAACGTGATGACTGTAAAGCTTCGCAGTAAGAATTTCAACAGTCGAACAGTCATACGGATAACTGAACGATTTTTCTTACCCGCTAAACTCAGAGCAATAAATTTACAATATATTTAGGTTTATTGTTGTTGTCGATGCTTATCCTGCATCCTTGCATGATTTTCAACGTTATGTATAATTGATGTGAACCCAGGTTTTATCTCCTGTAACAAGAATACACGAAATATTTTTCATCTACAGCAAGAAGTAAAATGCAACTGGTATTATTATGCTCAGTGTTAATCAAGATTTTGACTTTCTACACTTCATTACACAAAAGATTTGGAAGAAAATGCCCACTAATGCTATAATGAACGATAAAATAATTGTTTTATTTTTTAAGAAAAATATATTTGGATAATTTTTAGGGAGAAATCTATTTTAACTGAAATTTGCACGTTATTAAGTTTTCTTTATTTTTAACTAGTATTTAACTGGTAAATATCTTGATTAGTTTATTTTTAAGCAATTTTAGCTAAATGTTATATCGCTTAGTTTTTAAACGGAATTTTAGTCTTTCCATCAATATCCCAAATTATTCATACCGTATTTTAGGAGTTTTTTTGTTTTTTTTTAAATAGTCATTGTAATCACTCTTGTAAACATTTTGTTAAGTTTAGTTAAGAAAAATAATAAGAAAAAGTTAAGTTATAAAAAAAAAAGACCAAACAAATAATATACAGTAAAGAAGTTAAAAGGGTAGGAAGAGAAAGAAAATTAACTCGTAAGATGTGCCAATATAATAAATAGTTATTATTATTATTATTATTATATATATATATATATATATATATATATATATATATATATATATATATATATATATATATATATATATATATATTAGTTTTTTTTCCTTCTCTTCTTCGAAAAAACACCCTGTATTGGCCGCATGTAAGAAGATCGGTACAATCAAGCATACCTGATCTATAACATCGAATAGCACAAGTGAAGTTTTACTTAGTTGCCGTTCTCTGGGGGGAACTTATATAATGCACGTCCTAAAGCTAATAACAAATTTTATTCTGGGTGCGGGCCGAATACTGATCATATTCGGTCGGGTCGCCCACCGATGAAGTCAGCTGTTTATTTCATCCCGAAACTTCTAGTGACATGGCAGCAACAACACTGGCGACGCACCTAGATTCGGCAATTAAAACGATTGAATAGAAAGATTTGAGAAATTGTAACCGACACCATGGCTAACTATTCGATCAAGGAATGCCGTATGTTTAAATCATGTAAAAGATTAATTTCTCCATGATAAACGCATATTGATGGTGGACTGTATCATTTTATCTGTAGTCTCACAGATAGTTATTAAATGTATTTATTAACTGGAAATCTTCACTCGAAATAAGTTCAATTTCTGTGATGATACAGAAATACCCGTGAAACCAATAATTTCTTTTTATTTCAAAATAACCTCATAATTCGTAATAGTCTTCATTTTTTTAAGTGAACGATATAATTTATTTTAGTTAAATCCAACAATACATGTTTTAGATCATCTTGCAAGTGATCTTTAAAAGGTTTTATTCAATGGATTGTCGTTCATGTCTTGAAATCATTAATTATTCATGAGTCTTTCATTTTTTTCTATCTGGCGTGTCCATCTGGATCTAGGTGACCATGTATCTCAAAGAACATCCAGGAAATTGAGGAAAAGAAAACAAATATGAACGCTATTCAAAGAGATAGAAGATGGCGACTGACGTCGCATTTAATTTTCTGAAGGTTGCATTTACAAGGAAAGCAAGAAAA
Organism: Acanthosepion lycidas; assembly: GCA_963932145.1. Lineage (NCBI taxonomy): Eukaryota > Metazoa > Mollusca > Cephalopoda > Sepiida > Sepiidae > Acanthosepion > Acanthosepion lycidas. The sequence continues at coordinate 89,026,853 of OZ010591.1, read as the reverse complement.
CGGAATGGAGTATCACTGGCGGGAAGTACGAGAATTGGCGGATTAATTTAGCTATTTCAACAGTAAACATGTGGAATCTTGACTCTAATCTATGAGCATGCTTTCATTCATATATTAGGGGTCCAGAGAAAAGGCTCGTCAGAGCAGTTGCCATGAAAATATTTGTAGAACAGACATAGGGAAACGACGTCACGTCTGGGAGAATGTGAGTGAAATCGAGATGCAAAGTCAGGATCGATGATAATTTCAGGTAAGCTCACATTAATGCTCGTTTCCTTTTTAGTTATGCGTTAAGTTAGAGGGTAATCAGGGATATCGATCCTTCAATTTACAGACGTCCCATAGCAAGTATAAGAGAATATAAAACCGTGGAGAATGCAACTGCATGCTATCCACTAGCTTTCCAAAGCTACAATAACACATGCCCTATACTATGCAAAATAAATATTTGAATTCCAAGTTCCCTTAAAGGCGGAGAATTTTAGATGTGCTTAAATGTCATATTCCTCTAATTTCAATCTCCTAATCTTTTTAACTAGTAACTTTATTAAATTCTTTCACGAAACATACTTATATAAATAAAAGGCCCTATCTACCATGCAGATTAATTGTTTCCTTTATTATACATAATTATATAGTTACCTTCATATCGATAAAAGTAATTTTTTCACCAAAAAAATTGCCATTCAACATGCAGCCTCTTTGAAGTAATTAAGCAAATCATATAAACTTCAATAATTAAAATTTGGTTAGAAAAATGTCAAATTTTAAACTATAAATTTAGATGTTAGAACAAAGTCTGAGTTAAAATTGTAGCTACTATCAATATGTTTTTTTTTTTTGAAGTTATTGAAGTTATTTCATGCATTCTAAAAAAAACTGCCGTCTGAATTTATTATGCAAAACCAAATTGTTGTAATCAAGTAAATGGTTAGGAAATAACAAAACAAGTGTTTGCAGATAAATCGTGTATTGAATTACTGTACAGAAGAGTATTACATGATTTGGGAGTGTGTGTCGTTTGACCAGCGTTCAAACTATACTGCTCGTCCCCCGAGGTTTATTAATTTTATAGAAAGTGGATGAGTCCACAATAGACTCATTAGAGGGAGGACATCAAAACACAAAGAATCACATTGTACTTTAATAGAAAAGTATTGAAATCGTCAAAAATTAATCAACAAATAATAGAAAATATAACAAACACTTATGATATCTTTTTGGATCATATATATGTTGATATAGTGAACCTTCTTCTCAATAACAGCGAGTAATCGATTATGAGTTGTTTTCAATTCATCAAGTTCGATTTCCCACATTCTGACAAACTATATGGATTCCGTTTTAACTGGTCTATCGCTGAAATGCTTACGACCATCACTGAATATATTTATCAAGCTGTTGATAATAACGGAGAAGCTGGTGCTGTTGCTCTACAAATCTCAAAAGCGTTTGACAGTGTTTGGAATCCTACGTAATCTTCAGGGCTTCGGAATTATAGGACTTTTTTTTTATTTAATCCAATATTTCCTATCAAATCGGGAAATGAAAGTAGTTCTGAACGGGCTTGTTTCCACATCCTTTTACACGAACGCGGGTGTACCCAAAGGCTCTGTGCTGGGCCCTACGATGTTTCAGATTTTCATTAATGATCTTCATGATATTCTCCTGTCAAAATAGCAAATACATTAGAGATGACAAAGTTAACCTGGCTCGTACTCTTGAAAAGGATGTCGAACAATTGGTTAACTGGGACAGGAAATGGCTTATAAATTGAAATGTCTCCAAAACGGAAGTGCTTTTATTTAGCCACCATATAGATACATCCCTGCCCGCCATGAGCATGGCTGATACTCGGAGGCCAGGAGAAAATCTCACTGCTCGTTTTTGGTCTCACGTTTTCGACTGAATTGAAATGGAAAAAACTAGATTGAATCAATAGCTGCATCAGCTGCAAGGAAAGTTGGTTTATTATATCGTACCAGAAAGTTTTTCTCGTTACAGTCCATCTTGCACATTTACAAATCTAGTATTCGCTTTGAATTATGTTGTCATATCTGGTCTAGTGCCGCTGCTTTTAATATCGAAGTTCTTGATAAAATACAACAAATGATTATAACTTGGGATTTCAACTTCCCTCACTTTCTGTGGTTTTCTCTCTGTTTTTTCTATAAATATTTCCATGCAACTATTCTGACGAGCTTTTTTTTTCCCGATGACTCGACTACATGTATTTAAGCGTGCCACTGGATTGGTTTCTAGATCCAAACCTTTCATTTTTGAAATAGCTAAATGCAACATTTCTACTATAACAGTTTCTTTGTTCGCACTTCCTGACAGTGTGACTCCCTTCCGATTATTGTATCTTTGATAATTAAAATTTAAAAAAATTTAAATGCATCGTCAATTGCCACCTTCTGTTCTTGTTTTGTCCTTTCACAAACCTTATACGCAGTCTTTGCTCTCCATTTCACTCTCTGTAACCCATGCGTACTGGTGACACTCTCAACTTGTTTGGAATGAAATGAAAAAAAAAAAAAACTTTGGCCTATCCATCAGGTCCATCACCTGTCGCTCGTGATTCGTCCTTAAAAATTACTTTAGAAAAGTAAATTTGCATGCGTTTCTTGGCGCCATTTTAAAATAATTGCTTTAGTGAGAGCGTTGCCTATGAGATTTTTTACAGATTCCAATTTACACTATTTGCATTATTCGGACTATTGTCTTCATCATTGTCAACATATTTATCACAACCTTTTGGCTGTTGTACGCTCCGGCCTTCTTCAGGTGGCTGGAATGTCGAACTGAACACTTTATTTCACTTACTGAGGTAGAATATTCAAGTTCCACGTGCCATGTCTAATGGATGTCAGTTATCAGTTATCTCCTGTTAATTCCCCTCTGTAAGTTCTTCAGTGCTTTAACCGGGTATTGAACTCACGCTCTTTGGGTCTTCTCACTGGATCTAACCCCCGTCGCTATCCGCTCTACCATAAATATGGCGACGACGATGAGGACAATAGTCCTAATAATGTAAATAGTGTACATAATACCTTATCTCAGAAATATAGACAGATACTAGATTCCAATTTATAAGGTATTCTGCACTTTTGTCCTTCTTGACATCCTTAATTTCAGCTTTTTTAAATATCTGAACGCTGGTCAAAAGTGGATTTTTTGCTGCAACTTGCTTTAATTTACGTTCTTCTCGAGGAAGCAAGGTCTTAAAGCATTTTCCTTTGCATTGCGTTCCCAACTTAGTTATATTTTCAACGGCCTTCGTTAACATTCGCTGATCTCGACAAAGCTTTATTGATATCTCCAATGTGGACATTCTCTAAATCAATGAATTTTTTGCTGTTTTTCCGTGGTTGTTAGATACTTCCATTTACACATTGTTCAATATATATTATGGAAAAAATATTTTTATTAGATTTCAGATGTTTTAAACTAATTTAATCCGCATACTAACATAAGTCAGTCCATGTTCGTAAATTCCAATCATCTAAAAAAAAACTAACCATTGAAAATGGCAAAAAAAATAGTTATATCTTTTCCTAACTGTGCAAAGGAACAATTTTAAATGACGTGCAAAGTTAATTTCAAATAAGAGTTAATTTCAACTCGGAACTAATTTCAACTCGGAACTAATATCATATCGGAATGAAATTCAACTCGGAACTAAGGGTTAGGGTTAGGGTTTTTACATCGAGTTGAAATTAGTTCCGAGTTGAAATTATTTTCGAGGTGAAAATATTTCCGAGTTGAAATTAGTTCTGTCTCTGGTTTAAATAGTACAAATATTCATTTAGAATTTTCTGAGTTATTGAGATATATTTGATTTGCATAATAACTTCAGACTGGCTGTAGGTCCAACTTTGTCAGTAGAGGTATTAAAGTAATTAATATTAACCAGAAGGACCTGTTTAAATTTACTAATACATTTGTTTATGGTGAATTCTTTACTTCAAGCCCATAACTATTGCCAGATAAATGTGAGAAAAAAAAAAGCAGAATTGTTAAAGGGATAAAACATTATTTAATTCCTCTACAAACATATGCTTTTACCTCCTTTTACTCCTCTACGTCTCTCTACTTACTTTTGTTTTACTCAAAATGTCCAGCTCCATCTTCTTTCTCTCACGGATTCTCATCTCAATCTGAGTTCACTTGGTTTGTAACAAACTTCCGAAGGTATTTTTTAAAAAAAAAAGACATATTTTAATTACAATAGTTCACTTGAACTTTAGTAGATCATTTTCCCTCAAGATTCAAATAGGTCACGAAACATTGATTTAACGCGTGAGAGATTAAATCATGTTCCGTGACGAAAAAAATGCACTTATCTTTAGATGACACGTCATCAATCCCTATGTCGCACTCTCTTTGTCTAAAAACTTCCTCTGTCTTTTTTTTTCTTTTCTTTTTTCTATACCGCTTTATTTTTATGTTCCTCACTTGAGGACGCTTAACAACGACTGGACTTAATATGATTAGCGTGACGCGCACTATACTTAGTTAGAGATATCAATATATAGATTAGGGAGATCAAATATTATACATTGAAATATCCGGGTCAAATTCAGTTTCTAACCTTGTACTGATATACGAAGCTATTTATCCAGTACATATCCAAGCCGGTAACCATTACTTCACTAATGGTTAGCGGCTGCGATTGAGGAATCGAAGAGGCG
>OZ010591.1:88974659-89014659 GCA_963932145.1 Acanthosepion lycidas | reverse complement strand
TGAAAATGTCCATCAGAGGAAGAAACACGTAGAAAAACAATTTTACTTTTTATTAGTTTTGCCTTTATTCCTATTTTCTTTTTACTAGTATATTTTTTTATTTACATCCATTGCAAGCTAAACACACGCACACAGATATGTATATACTCAAAGTGTACATTCTGATATAATTTTATATTTCTAAGAATGATACGCATATGTTCAAAGGTATATAAACAAGCTGAAATGAAATAGATAAAACCCGTGAATATTACTGCAAGCAAACGCCTGCTTTCACCTCTGTTTCTGATATATTGATGAATCGAAATCGGAGATCAAAACGGTTTTTATGGAGCAAACGTAAACAGAGTGTATTTTGTCAAAAAATAAATAGATATACAGAATTCATATATCACAATTACAACTTATTTTCTTCTCTCTCTTCTGACTATTTCGGTGTGAGCTTTTGTAAAATATTTCCGTGAAATAGTATGTCAGCCACCAGCTTCAAATGTCAAACGCCATTCCTATGGAGAATGTGGAAGAATGGGGAACTCCAAAGAAATACAAGAAAGAATCTTTGTCCCGGTCTGACGTGACTATTTTCCCCCTGAGCTAAGTGTTGGAAGCATTGTTTACCGCCTAATTTTCGTGAGAGGGCATCTAGTGAATTAGTACGAACACCAGTCGAGACACCTGACGGCATTGTGTCACAATAAAAAAGGCATACGATTTTCATTATTATTATTATTATTATTATTATTATTATTATTATTAATAATAATAATAATAATAATAATAAGAAGAAGAAGAAGAAGAAGAAGAAGAAGAAGAAGAAGAACAACAACAACTAAAATACGAATAAGGGTGAAAAAAAGAAGAGGAAAAAAAGAAGAAATTGCAAAAACTTGAAGGGTTTAATAATAGCGTAATATAACTGAAAAAATATAATGAAGAGCACGGAACACGGGTCTGACGTAGAAGCCCTGCCGACTACAGCTCTGTCCTGTCTCTCCGGTGGTTCTGTCCGAAAAGTAAACCACACGATCCTTGCCTGGTGAACTGAAGGAACCACCACTATCCAACACGTAGTGAATTTTTGATCCGAACAGCAGTATTTCGATCCCTCAGAACGATCCGGATGTAGGATAAAATAAATGGCTTGGCTCCACGCTGAAAGAAATCGCTATTCGTGAAGAAAGTTTCTTGTCGAAACCGCAAGTGCACAAAGAAAGCAAAAATATAAGCAACACTTTCGGTTCCTGTACAAAGAGCCCTTTAAGGCTACTGTTTTTATATCACTACCAACGAATACAAACTGTCTTAACGAGATTCACTCGTTTGGGTCGGGAGGTTACAGAGAGAGAAAAACACCATTTTCCGGACGAAATTCAGCTGTACTAAGGTAAGATAAGTCGTGGTTCTTCGTCCGCCGCCTCCGATGTTGCAGTCGACGAAGTTATCAGGATTCACACGGGATCGATTTCTATCTCGGAGTACGATTCTGACTTTTTGAATAATCCAAGGTCCTGCCCAGATCAGCAAGACCCACTAAGCCGTTTCCGCCGCGTTTTCCTTGGCGTTCTCTGATCTGCGGTCCCTGATCTGCGATCTCTCTCTCTCGCTGCTGCATCTGCCGCTTCTCTCGCGTTCTGACGCGTCCTCCGATCCTATCCGATCTGATCACCGATCTGATCTGCTCAACCCAAGCGTGCAGCCGCTTATATAGAGAGAGGCAGAGCTAAACTGTTTTTAGCCACCGCCCGCGAATTTCAATATGCAAATCGGCTGGACCACCATATGTTTTCCACGGAATCTCCGCAGCACCGCGTGAACCCAGTTTTCAAGAGGTACTAAAATCCGATTCGGACTCCCTGCTGAGTTTTCCGCAGAAGCTCCACTTAAGCCCGGCAAAAAGTTTTTATCTCGAATGAGAGCTCTGGCTGGATTTTGTTCAGCTGACCACACAAAATCCAATTCGCCATTTATCACAAGCTTTATCTAACGAACCCGTCCATTAATTACTCTGGAATTAATTCACCTTGTTAATTAATAATTGAATCCCAGAAACAACTAAGTAAAAAGAAAAACTTATTCCTGGCATTACTCCGGAATCCCTTCTACCCAATTAATTAGTACCTTCTTCCCAATACTTTAGAACCGTTGATTAATAAACCCACCTGGTAGAGAGGCCCTCTCTCTCTCTCTCTCTCTCTCTCTGTTACAGGTAGACATAACAACTACAAGAGTTCCCCGGTAGAATGGCTAAAAGAAGCGTGGCTAAAAGTAAAAAAAATTATAGTCCTTATCAGTAACCGCATTGTCTACGAGTTTAACTCAATATATGTATATGATGAAAAAAATATTTATAAGAATATTAACAAACATTAACGCACATTTTAAAATATACATTACATCATCAATTTTCTACCACTTCTTTATTCATTAAACTAACTTATCTCTTCCGAATACATAAAAATCAATATACACAGCAACCTCCGAATGACTCACATGTTATAGAAATCGGTTTTCGAATAGAAAATTCGAAATGAAAATTTCTCGGTTATCGAGTGGACCGCGGTATTGTATACATTCGTGTGTGTGCTTTTCTTTTGAATTTTATTGTATTGTGACTTTGTTCTATACATTGATTACTATTGGAAAAATAGTTTCGGTTTACGTATATTTTGGGTTCCCAACTGCCTTCATGAACGAATTAAATTCGTGACCGAGGTTATAATATATATATATATATATATATATATATATATATATGTGTGTGTGTATGTGTGTGTGTGTGTGTGTGTGTGTGTATGTATGTATATATAAAACACGCACGATATATACTTTAATGAAAATATCCTGCAATGTCAAACTATGCTTTACTTACTTTAACATACATTCGAATATTATCTGATCCTTCCTTACAGGTGACACGTATCCAGACAAATCATCCAACTGCAACTAAATTTTACGCAGATTAGCGCAGAGAATACATTAATATTATATGTTACTTCATTACACATGACACGTACCTAACAATAAGAAATAGACAAACAAAACATACCATTAAACCCCGTCTCTTTGCTTTTTTTATCATTTTTTCTCATTTCAGGATCTCTGACAAATCTCTAATAAAATGAAACATGTTTTTCGTATCATATAAATACACACACATACACACATATATATATATATATATATATATATATATATATATAAATATATATATAAATATATATATAAATATACACACACACACACATATATATATATATATATATATATATATATATATATATATATATATATATATATAGGCAGCATATCTCCATTCAAACATTTTTCATTGAAAAATATAAATATATTATGTCTTTATATCTTTCTATAATAATCCTTTGTAATTCTTTCATCAGTTTCTTGATGTTAAGAAGAAATCCCTCAAGGAAGTCGCCGTAACTTTTTCCTATCCAAGTACTACCGATCTGCTACAAAATCATAATAAGGCGTGAATTACAAAAGCAAACTTATTGTAATTGTGATCTTTGTGATAGTGTTTTAAAAACACATGTGAATGCGTTCTGCTTTAAATATTTAAATTTTGTCCGTTATAGCTATGGCTTTTTTTTTTTTTTTTTTCAAAACGAGTCTTGACATTATGTATCTAAACAATCATTGGTAGAAATAATTAAAATAATATTAAATATTGGTCAAATTTTCTTCAACAAGTTGCACAAAAACAGAAATGAAACAAACTGCCACTGGAAATATATTTATTTCATTCTACAGATTTCACACACACACACACACACACACACACACACACACACACACATATATATATATATATATATATATATATATATATATATATATATATATATATATCTGTATCATAGACAACTACAATTATATAATATAAAATACGGAGAGTGAAATAATTATATTTTCAGTGGGAGTATCATACACAACTATAAAAATGATATGGCTATTATAATTGTTATACAACGTTTTCATTCCTTCTCTCTGGGGTTAAAAGGAATATGCTCTAATATCTAAAATATGGACAGTCTCATTTGGCTACATTTGGCTAATTTGGTTTTCTGATACTTACAAGATTGAAATGGACTTTGATAACGCCGTCACTAGCTTTAAGTAAAATATGTATTAACACCGGAGTTTTGCGGTAGCTACGATACAAAATTATTGTTAAAATCATTACACAAAATGTTTGCATTACTCTCTCCATCTTACACACATTCTCACATTATCTCACTCACACACTCTCACTTTTTTTTCTCTCTCTCAAACACACACACGCTGTACCTTAAGCCAGTGACCATATATAAAGCAAATAGAATTTGAAATCAGATGTTTTGTGTACGGGGAGGTAGTAATAATTTCATCTGAATAAGATTTTTTGATACAAGTTTAATTAAGAAATAAACATAAACATATATTTTTCTCCAAATGTATGCAATAAACTATCTATATAATAAATTCCAATGACAGTTTGTTACTGTCTCACTCTATTTTAACCTAGAGGGAGTAGCCCAACATATCATAACATTTTATAATCAGGCCGACACTGTGGGGAAATTAAAAACATTCCGGGGAGGATCCGGATCCCGAAATCCTGAACTTTTGGATTTCAAAGTTTACATTACTACGATTGTTTTCGGATTCCGCCATCTTAACTCATAACAAGGACACAACTCTATACAATTTAATAACTCATATTCAAATGAAAAAAATTACAGTGATCAAAATGAATGTGTTAGTGTTTTCAGCTTTACTCCTAGAGGCCGTAACCAAATATAACATACATTTTTTGGACACAGTCATTCTTTGTGAATTAATTAAAATGATCTGTTTGAATCTGGAGCTGAGTTCCTAAACTTATGGATTCTCAAGTTTTCATTATTGCAACTGTTTTCCTCAATTTTACGTCATTTTTTGGTGACGATAATTATTTATACGATAAGAATTTTTATAACTTTGAAATAAATTTGTGAATAATTATAATTAGTTGCGAAATTCACTCATGAAATAAAAATAATTGTCTGCACAGAAAATATGGAACTACGCACATTTAAATTAATTGGAGGAATGAGTTAAATCGTTGAACTTTTAAACGTTAAGCTTACATATTGAAGTAATACATTAATGCGGCGAGTAGTATGGAGTTATTCTGTAGTTTATTCTTTCCTATAGCATCTAAAAAAATCCCTAACTATTGTGATACAGACTGAATCAAGAGCATATCAAAATATCCATGTGAAAATCACACACACACACAATTATATATATATATATATATATATATATATATATATATATATATATATATATATATATATAATTATTTATTTTTAAAGAAAAAAAAATTATAACATAAATATGTTATAAAATCACTACAAAAATAGCCATTTTGTTTCAACACCTTCGGTGTCTTATCAAGTGATGACGTTGAATGTAAAATAAATGGTTTTAAAAGTTTCAAATTAATTAATATTCTACGCAAGGGGAAAACGTTGTTACAAAGGCTAGATGGACCAATCAGAACACAAGTACAGGAAAATTCAAAAAGCTCGATAACGAAGTCATGTTATAATATCTATTCAGATGTTTAGTATTAAAAAATAATTTATTCCAACGAATAATTACTAAATTATATGATAAAATTTAATATTAAAATTTAAAACTGCTAATTACAAAATCAAAATTTAACATTTATTCGCTATCAAGTTTACAACTATAAAATTACTGAGGAGAAAAGAAGAAATATATATGTTATTCAATTTATTTTTTCATTGAAGTTACTTTAGCTATATTTAATATCCGGTCTTTTTACAATGTATACATTTTAATCCTCATGGTGTGTAAATGGGGTCCCAAACTCACGCGTAAAACAAACGCAGTCAGATTCTAATACATAAGCACCAAGACATATACACACACAAAAAAGGGGACAAGACAGAGAATATCTCCACCGTCTGTCATGAAAAAAAAAAAAAAAAGAAGGGGGGGGGGAATGGGAGAAGGGAAACCAACACACACGTACATACATACATAATTAAAAGTGGATGCACTTTCCATACACATAGATACATATAAATACATGCACACACATCCACAGACATTGACCCAGACAGTTGGATACCCCAACCGATAAATATTTAAGACAGAAAATGTCATTGCATGAATGTTAACAACCTATTGAAATCTAACTTAAGCGAGTAAATATACAAAGATAAAAATGATCAAAATTAATATTATTTAATATATTAAAATATAGTGTATGTAAAAAAAAAAACAAAAAAAACGGACATTAAATTCAACACCCATCGGTAGCTACGATGTCCACCTCATATTCATATAAGTATATACACACACACATACACACACATATATACGCATACAAACATATATATATACACATATATACATACATATACACACATATATACATATATATACATATACACATACATATACACATACATATACATATATACATACATATACACACATACTCACACATATGCATAAATATACATACATACATACACACCGAAATATCTACACATACATACATAAACATATACATACGTATACATTTCCATGGTATCAAGTACACATACACATATACATATATGTACCCACAAACATACACACAAATATGTGTACACATATTTACAAATAAATATATATATACACAGCAATACACAAAAATAAACATATATACACACATATATCCTAACTCATGTGGCCGTAATGACATACCCAAGTTTCCCTACCTACACGTACACATAAACAATTTCATATATAGTAGGTGTCAACATACATATATACAACTGCAAACCTACATAAGTAAACACACACACACACACATATATACATATATATACATACACATACATAGAAACATATACACACACATATATATATACATATATATATATATATATATATATATATATATATATATATACATGTATATACACATACATACATGCATACACACATACAGAAATATACATACACATGAATATCTACATAAAAATACTTATCTATAGTAATAAATACACATATATATGTACATACACATAAATGCAACGACATTTGACCAAAAACATATATAAAATACAGACATACATACACATACATATGCATAGACATACTTCGATATACATGAAAACACAAAAATACACGTATCCTAACATACATGTATAAAAAAAACAAAAAAAACATCCATATCAACATAAATATACGTAAATAAAATTAGGTACACAATATAACAATACACATACAAACATATACACACATATATATATATATACATACATACACATACACCTACATATATTCACATATATAGAAATATATATATATGCGTACATATACATATATATATATACATATACATATATATATACCCACACATACATGCACACATACACATACATGTACACATACAAATATATATATATATATATATATATATATATATATATATATATATACACATACACATACATACACATACACCTACACACACATATATATATAGACATACACACATACATATATATACACAACTACATAAACGTGCAGACACTTACATATATACACACATAAAGAAATATATATATACATGCATATAAGGATAGATACTCACATATATATACACACACATACCCACATCTACAAATGCATATACATACTCATACACACCAATATTTTAACCTCTTTTCTTCTTCTCCTCATTTCACCTTCTTACATTATATATATATATATATATATATATATATATATATATATATATATATATATATATATATATATATATATATATACACACACATATATATATATATATACATACATACACGCACATACACACATATATCTATAAACACACAAACGAATACACACACATACATATATACATATATATATATATACAAAACTTAGCAACATATTAATACATTAAAATACAAACATACACATTTCGCAGTACAAACACACATAACTACACATAAATATATACATATATATATACATACACATACAGAAAAATGAGTAACATTATGTAGTTATACCATACACATTCATATCGTCAGATTGACCATCAGGTAATAAAAGTTATAATCTATTCAACTTACAGCTACGTATCATTATCATTTAAAGTATACGACCCCTATAATAAGTTAAATTTATAACGGTGTTTACAATTAACCGTTAGTTCATATCTATGATTTAAGAGATCAGCCTTGTTTTTAAATCTAATAATTTCAAACTTTTCGTTAAGACACAGGTAACACGGGGAATATAGGGATTTACATGTCCGGGCTTTCTTAATCAATGTCCAATTAACCGTAGGTGTTTTGTTCTTTTCTTTTAGGTTCCAAAAGTACTTGGACAATGAAGTCATGTACCTATAGTCACAGTTATTGAAAGATTGCATATGCCCCCGCCAGCGTTCTTTTAATGTATTCATTGTGCTACCAATTTAAAACTTCTTTATATTTGGATTCTCAATAGTTGAGATAGTACTAAGATAGACTACAGAACGTATTCCACAGTTATTTTGTAGTGGACAATTATTAGGATACCTACAATTACATGAATTATTATTTGTGTCATTATATTTAGTATTACTGTCAGTAACCTTTTGAGTAATCGAGCTTTTTGAATCCCTGTACTTGTTAAAGACTATGTTGTTATGTTTTTTAATGATTTTCTCTAGGTTATCTGCACAACTATAGCTTAATTTAAGTGTATTAGAATTAAATATTTTACTAAGTGGGTTAGTTTCAGTGTTAGGGAAAAGTTTCTTGATTAGGTTTAGAAACATACGTCCTAATTTAGATTTAATCATTAAATTGAAAGGGGGAGTGAACCAGATGATCTTTCTAGATCTATTCTTATTATGGTTGTAGTTAACAGGGTTTTTATACTGAATATTGATATCTTTGTATCCACTATTTTATGATTCATGGGGTATTTAAGGATTTAGGTCTTAGGACAATAGTCACTACTAATGTTAAACAAGTAGATTTTCTAGACATGTATGTTAGGATACGTGTATTTTTGTGTTTGCATGTATATCGAAGTATGTCTATGCATATGTATGTGTATGTATGTCTGTATATTTATATATGTTTTTGGTCAAATTTCGTTGCATTTATGTGTATGTACGTATATATGTGTATTTATTACTATAGATAAATATTTTTATGTAGATATTCATGTGTATTTATATTTCTGTATGTGTGTATGCATGTATGTATGTGTATATATATGTATATATATATATATATATATATATGTATATATATATGTGTGTGTGTATATGTTTGTATGTATGTGTATGTATATATATATGTATATATGTGTGTGTGTGTTTACTTATGTAGGTTTGCAGTTGTATATATGTATGTTGACACCTACTATATATGAAATTGTTTATGTGTACGTGTAGGTAGGGAAACTTGGGTATGTCATTACGGCCACATGAGTTAGGATATATGTGTGTATATATGTTTATTTTTGTGTATTGCTGTGTATATATATATTTATTTGTAAATATGTGTGCACATATTTGTGTGTATATTTGTGGGTACATATATGTATATATGTATATATGTGTATGTGTACTTGATACCATGGAAATGTATACGTATGTATATGTTTATGTATGTATGTGTAGATATTTCGGTGTGTATGTATGTATGTATATTTATGCATATGTGTGAGTATGTGTGTATGTGTATGTATATATGTATATGTATGTGTAAATGTATGTGTATATGTATATATATGTATATATGTGTGTATATGTATGTATATATGTGTATATATATATATGTTTGTATGCGTATATATATGTGTGTGTGTGTGTGTGTGTATATACTTATATGTATATGAGGTGGACATCGTAGCTACCGATGGGTGTTGAACTTAATGTCCGGTTTTTTGTTTTTGTTTTTTTTTTACATACACTATATTTTAATATATTAATTAATATTAATTTTGATCATTTTTATCTTTGTATATTTACTCGCTTAAGTTAGATTTCAATAGGTTGTTAACATTCATGCAATGACATTTTCTGTCTTAAATATTTATCGGTTGGGGTATCCAACTGTCTGGGTCAATGTCTGTGGATGTGTGTGCATGTATTTATATGTATCTATGTGTATGGAAAGTGCATCCACTTTTAATTATGTATGTATGTACGTGTGTGTTGGTTTCCCTTCTCCCATTCCCCCCACTTCTCTTTTTTTTTTCATGACAGACGGTGGAGATGTTCTCTGTCTTGTCCCCTTTTTTGTGTGTGTATATGTCTTGGTGCTTATGTATTAGAATCTGACTGCGTTTGTTTTACGCGTGAGTTTGGGACCCCATTTACACACCATGAGGATTAAAATGTATACATTGTAAAAAGACCGGATATTAAATATAGCTAAAGTAACTTCAATGAAAAAATAAATTGAATAACATATATATTTCTTCTTTTCTCCTCAGTAATTTTATAGTTGTAAACTTGATAGCGAATAAATGTTAAATTTTGATTTTGTAATTAGCAGTTTTAAATTTTAATATTAAATTTTATCATATAATTTAGTAATTATTCGTTGGAATAAATTATTTTTTAATACTAAACATCTGAATAGATATTATAACATGACTTCGTTATCGAGCTTTTTGAATTTTCCTGTACTTGTGTTCTGATTGGTCCATCTAGCCTTTGTAACAACGTTTTCCCCTTGCGTAGAATATTAATTAATTTGAAACTTTTAAAACCATTTATTTTACATTCAACGTCATCACTTGATAAGACACCGAAGGTGTTGAAACAAAATGGCTATTTTTGTAGTGATTTTATAACATATTTATGTTATAAATTTTTTTTTTCTTTAAAAATAAATAATTATATCTGCTCTACTTTGTATTGATCACTCTTTTAAGAATAGTAATTGTTGGTTATTGGAATTCATTCCATATACACCAATCATATACTTGTATGTATATATATATATATATATATATATATATATATATATATATATATATATATATATATGAAGAAATATAGTTTTGAAGTGTGCTATATTTATGGGATAAAGGGCTCAATATCAGAGATGTAAATATAAATCTAAAAGTGAATATTGAATTCAGGCCTGACGATTGTGTCTCGTATGAAACAGCCTGTCGCCTCTGAGTGTTGATTTCAATGTTCACTTTTATATATATATATATATATATATATATATATATATATATATATATATATATATATATATATATAATATTAGTGGTAAATATACATATATATGCAAAATCCACAGGTGTATATACACACATGTATATTTTTTTGAATAAAAAATTCCGAGTGGATAGAATCCATGTAGAACTCAATGTCCAGGACAGAGTAACGATTTGTTTTTTACCCCCAAATTGTTGAAATTTTACTTATTTAGTTCTTAAATTCTAATTTATATGTATGTATATGTACGTATATGTATGTATGTGGGTATATGTGTATATATATATATGTGAGTGTATGTGCATGTATGTGTGTATGTGTATGTATATATGTATGTATGTATGTACTTGGCTACGTGTATATATAGGTATATATTTAGGTGTGTGTGTATAGGTATATGTATGTATATGTTTGGATGTATGTGTATATGCATGCGTATGTGTGTATATGTATGTATTCATGTATACGTATCTGGATGTAGGTATATGTAGATGGATATATATATGCAGGGATGTGTGTATATGTATATATATGTATATATATATATGTGTGTGTGTGCGTATGTTTTGGTATATATGTACCCATATATATATATATATATATATATATATATATATATATATATATATATATATATGTGTGTGTGTGTATATATATATGTGTGTATGTGGGTATATATGTGCGTGTATATGTGTATGTATGTATAGCTAGACGGATAGATAAAGGGATACATTGTTTATTTGTTTAAATGGGTGTATGTAATTGTATAGAAATGTAAGTTTTTAGGTATATATGTATATGCGCATGTATGCGTATGTTCATATGTACATGTGTGTGTAAATTTGTAAGGAGTGGATGCGTATGGATGTATGTGTGTATATGTAGGAATGTGTGTGTGCATTTTTGTATATATATATATATATATATATATATATATATATATATATATATATATATATGTTTCTTTTGTGTGTGTGCGCATGTATATACGTGTATATGTGTGCATGTGTATTTATGTATATGTATGTGGAAAATGTGTGTTATGGTTTAGGTGGATATATGTGTATATATGTGTGTGTATGTATATATATGTATGTGTATGTGTGTATGTGTATATGTGTGTACATGTATATGTATGTGTGTATATATATGTATATGTATATGTATATATATGTTTGTATGTGTGGCTGGGTATATGCATATATGTATGTGTGAATGTGTATGTGTGTCTATGTATATATGTGTATATATATATATATATATATATATATATATATATATATATATATATGTATATGTATGTGTGTATGTGTACACATATATAAATGTATGTATATATATATATATATATATATATATATATATATATATATATGGAGGTGTGTGTGTATGTGCATATGTGTATGTGTATATGTATATATGTAGGTGTAATTATTTGTATATCATATGCGCGGGAAATATTAGAAAGCGCTTAGTATCAGATATATTGAACCAGATATATGTATATGTGTATATGTGTGTGTGTGTATGTATATATAGGTGTGTATTTGTGTGAATATGTGGATATATGTGTATGTGTACATGGGTATCTGTATGTGTGTACGTAGGTACACGGCGATGTGTATGTATATACGTGTATATGTTATTGTGTATGTGTGTATTTGCATGCGTTTTGAACATAAAAATATAGGTCCTTGCTAGATTAGATAATCGTCATATTTATTGTTTATATTTGATTTGTAACCTGCAGTCGATATTATTTTTATCAAATTTTCTCAATTACACAGCGTCCCTTTCAATTTTAATTTCACCCGCCCTATCTTTCTTCCCCACCACTTCTTTCCTTACCTCTCCCTCCTTCTTTAAGATTTGATCGGCCATGGTGTGTGTATGTCACCACGAAATGTATCTTTATTCTATTAGACATCCCACAGCAATCATTTCCCCCACTTCCACTCACACCTAGTTTTATATAAAAAACCCTCTCTGTTAAATTCACTCCTCTATTACCCCTCTCTTATGAACTAACATTCGTCCCACACTCTCATACTTGCACTCTCTCTAAATTCTATTTTTATTTCCCGAGTAGGTTTTTTTTTACTGTTTTCTTTTTGAATTTGTAGGTCTGGTGAATTGGATCGTATTTACGATTCCAATGGAATAAATTATGACCATGGAATATTAGTGTTTAAGCCTTTTTATTATATATATATATATATATATATATATATATATATATATATATAGAGAGAGAGAGAGAGAGAGAGACAGAGAGACAGAGAGAGGTGGAGAGATAGAGATATAGAGAGAGGGAGGGGAGTGATATATATATATATTTTTTTTTCAATAACTTTAACACAGTATTATTTAATGTATCTATTTCGTCATAATATATATCTACATCTATATATAAACACCGGCTGTAATAGCAAAAATGTCCAAACTTGTAACAGCAAGTGTCTAATTGTTATGATTATGCTCTGAACCTATATATCTTAAAAATGATTAAATATATCATTGTGAAATTATCCGTAGTTTTCATAACAACATTGGACTCGACTTTGATCAATAAGAATGTTTAATTACTCTCTAACAGACCTATCGGTGTGAAATTGATCAAAAACGAAAATGGCATATTCATCATTAATCAAACTAAAGGTTGGAAGCTCATGAAGTATGGAAATGTTTCTGATTTGACTTTCTGATCCAGTTTTCTTCTCTAGAGATTCCTATTTTTAAACTTATTCGCCATTCTCTTCATGGTACTTGAATAACATTTGAGGAGGGAAGACAGAGTATGGATTTTACTAACATTACTGAAGGACAGAATTAACATTTTCCGCTCACCATTGTTCAGTTCTGAAAAGAGTGGCTCTCACTGAAAACTATTTTAACCTCTTCTTTTGTAGCCGAATAACTCAAAAGATTTTTTATTCATTCTTTCGATAAAGTGAGTCAAGATGATTTACGCTCTTATCTGGAAGCCTGGAAATATGAAACTCAATTAGTTTTATCGTTTTTAATATTTTGAATATTTAGTGGGATGGATAATTATGCTACTACAAAATATCGTCATATATATATATATATATATATATATATATATATATATATATATATATATATATATATATATATATATATATAAATGTAATGAAAAATATGTAATGAAAAATTGTAATGAAAATTGTAATATATATATAATTATTTATTTAATAATATGATTTCATCGCTACATAAGAGTTCTCATGTTTCAAAACAAGAGCCGAAAACTTATTATTATTTGAATTAAATTGTATTTAAGTACCAAGCTTTGTTTCAACTTCAAGCGAAATTTTTATAATAACTAATTCTTTAAATTTACGCGTTTTTAAATAAATAATTATATTTAGGGTCTACTTTTGTATTGAGTACTGTTTTTTTTTAAATAATAACAAAAATGCTAAATAACTTTGGATTATTTACCTAACGAGTTCTTTCCTATTTTCGATATATTTTCACGCACACACACACACACAAACACACAGATATATATATATATATATATATATATATATATATATATATATATATATATATATATATGTAATGAAAAACAAATCACTTTAATGTACCATTACGATAATTTATTTCACCTAAATCCTTTTTTAAGGATTCAGGATCATCAGGTAAAACTTCCAACAACGAAATGAGAAAAAAAATGGGATTAGAAATTGGTGGGTAGTGTAATTTTTGTAATTTAATAGAGGGGGTTGAGAGTGGTAGTTAACCAGACAATATAAAGTATAGGGAGGGGTTAATTTTATATCTCTCTTAAGTATGTTTTATATTGGAGTAGGAGGAGTGACAGAAAACTTGGCCTCTTTAGATGGTTAATAAAACGGAAATGAATTGTCGAAAATGTATACAAGTGAGCCTTACGGTAAAGAGAGGGATAGGGGGAGGGGGGAAAGAGAGATGGAGTTGTTATAATTTTGTTTTAACAAAATTATGTAAAAGATAGTTTACAATGTTTGATAGAAAATTCGATGTCTGAAAAAAATTTTGTTATTAACTTAAATATTTAATTTTTTAAGTAAGTAGTTTCAGGACTAAATATAACTATTATTGTAATAAACATATTTATCTAGGACATAAAGAAATATTTAAAATCTTAATAGTTTATTCACCCGACTAATTGTATTTCCAAAAAAAAAAAAATAAATATATATATATATATATATATATAACATCTATTTTAATATTCAAAATTAATTCATGAATGCAATTTATTTATTACATTGGTAAACTAAATTAAAGATTAGGTTTCATTATTTAATAATAGAATTTGAGGGTAATATTAATTTTCATTTATTCATATATGCCTCACAAATGCATTCATGTGAATCCCTACATACATACGATCATTAACAAGTAAAAAAAAAAAAAAAAAAAAAAAAAAAAACTTTTGAGATAATTTACACAAAAAAATTCATTTATCCTCATACATAAACTATATATACATTTTACAATCTTTATCTATATTTCAAAATATATATAGATTTCACAGTTAAAATTTAATTTTATCAGTGTGATTTCGGAAGTGTTTCATTTTAAGGGAATTTAGCTACTATTATTACTATTATTAATAGTCAAATAATGGTATATTTAAATTTAAATCATCAATTCAGAAATGAAACTCCCTTCAGAAGAAAATAAAATTTAAACTATAGAATATTACAAAAGAAGGACAATACAAATAAAGAAAATAAATTAAAATGTCATTAGAAAGACCCAATATTTCATTTAAAATCAATTCATGCACGTACGCACATATATACATACACACACACACATATATATATATACATATATACATACACACACACACACATATATATACACATATACATACGATCATTAACAAGTAAAAAAAAAAAAAAAAAAAAAAAAAAAACATAGAAACACTTTAGATAATTTACACAAAAATTCATTTAACCTCGCACATAAATTATATATACATTTTGCAATCTTTATCTATATTTTAATATTTGAAATATATATAGATTTCACAGTTAAAATTTAATTTTATCAATGTTATTTCGGAAGTGTTTCATTTTAAATGAATTTAGCTAATATTATTACTATTATTAATAGTCAAAGAATGGTATA
Organism: Acanthosepion lycidas; assembly: GCA_963932145.1. Classification (NCBI taxonomy): domain Eukaryota; kingdom Metazoa; phylum Mollusca; class Cephalopoda; order Sepiida; family Sepiidae; genus Acanthosepion; species Acanthosepion lycidas. Next base: position 88,998,254 of record OZ010591.1, on the reverse strand, counting down.
TTTAAATTTAAATTTTAAATTTAGAAATGAAACTCCCTTCAGAAGAAAACAAAATTTAAACTATAGAATATTACAAAAGAAGGACATTACAAAATTAAGAAAATAAATTTAAAATGTCATTAGAAAGACCCAATATTTCATTTAAAATCAATTTATGTACGTACGCACATATATACATACACACACACACACATATACATATATATATATATATATATATATATATATATACATCCACACATACATATATACATCCACACATATATACACATATACATACATATACAATTCATATATCCATATACAAATCTATATATCAAAAAATTAATCTAACCATTTAATCATCCGTATATATATATATACAGAGAGAGAGAGAGAGACATACTCATATACACATACACACCCTTAAATAGATATACATTTATATATAAGCACAAAACCCTACATACAAAACAAAATATAAAAAGAGCACATATATACATATATATATATATATATATATATATATATATATATATACATATACATATGTACACTTACCAAATATAAATTCTAAGGTAATTACGTCTATATACATATATAGATTACAAGTAGTTTAAAACCATAAAAACACACATTTTTAAGTACATGTACACACACATATACTAGTACATACTTATATAATATACATATACATACAAAACAAACATTAAAACATTTATACATATACATCCACACCCATGCAGCATACACGTTAAAAAAATATAAAAAATATTCAGTATTCAAACATGCTTCATATTAGTAATACCTATACTCACAAACGTGTATAATAATACTAATAGGGATGTATATTTTAGATATTCTGAGCAGATTTCTTAACCCCCAAAATGTAGGGCTTTACAGGGATGATGGTCTCATTATTATACCTAACTCTAATGGACCTCTTACATCCCAACTCCAGAAGAAAATAATCAAGGCTTTCAAATATATAGGTTTTAAAATAGAAATATCATCTAACCTGAAAATAGTAAATTTTCTAGACGTAACATTTGATCTTGAAAACAACACATATAAACCTTTCCAAAGGGAGAACCAATCGCCCATTTACATAAATATCGACTCAAACCACCCTATAGCAATTATGAAACAGATCCCTAACACTGTAAATACTAGAATAAATAAACTATCCTCTAGTAAAAGCATCTTTGATCAAAATAAATCAACATACAATCAAGCCCTATTAAAAAGCAAATTCAAACAAACACTCACTTATATAGATAAATCTACTAGCGACACGTCTTCTAAATCTAGAAATAGAAATAGGAAAATTATATGGTTCAACCCACCCTTCTGTAAGCTGTCGAACATTAATATAGGAAAATATTTTCTTAAACTTATAGATAAACATTTTAAAAAAGATAAGCTATTAAAAAAGTTGTTCAATAGAATGAATTTAAAAATTAGTTATTCCTGCATGAACAACATGGAAAAAATTATTAGCTCCCATAATAGTAAAATTTTAAATGAATTTTATAATCAACTTCAAAAAGATCCTAATACAAGCCCAAAGACCAAATCTACCTGTAACTGCAGGGAAGGATCTGTCTGTCCAGTAGAAGGAGTATGTTTGTCCAAAAACATAGTATACGAAGCTACGATTTTCCCCAAAGAAAACACTAAACATAAGAAGATCTACATAGGTATTTCCACAGGAAGTTGGAAACAACGATTTTACAACCATCGTCAATCCTTTTATAATGAATCAAAAAAACACCAAACTGCACTTTCAAAGCACTATTGGGAGTTATTGGAAAACAAATTAACCCCACAAATAGAATGGAAAATCATCTCAAAAGCCAAAACTCCGATTAATTTCAGAGACCGATGCAATTTGTGCATTATGGAAAAAATACTAATTATAAAACATAAGGATCCGGACATACTATTGAACAGACATAATGAGTTGATTTGTAAATGTAGGCATAAAAATCACCTCAGTTTAAAAAAGTATGTGTAGATATATAAATAGAAAATATAAATTGTTTTAAATGAATATATGAAAATACTGACACTGTGCTCTTTGATAAATGTGTTGGAACTTAAATTTTTTTTTTTTTTTTTTTTTTTTTTTGTGAACTTATTTGATATATATATATATGAACATTATAGATAAGGGTAACTATGTATTTATATTGTGGACACATATGTATGGTAGTATGGATATATATGTATAAATAGATATACACGTGTGTGAGTATAGGTATTACTAATATGAAGCATGTTTGAATACTGAATATTTTTTATATTTTTTTAACGTGTATGCTGCATGGGTGTGGATGTATATGTATAAATGTTTTAATGTTTGTTTTGTATGTATATGTATATTATATATGTATGTACTAGTATATGTGTGTGTACATGTACTTAAACATGTGTGTTTTTATGGTTTTAAACTACTTGTAATCTATATATGTATATAGACGTAATTACCTTAGAATTTATATTTGGTAAGTGTACATATGTATATGTATATATATATATATATATATATATGTATATATGTGCTCTTTTTATATTTTGTTTTGTATGTAGGGTTTTGTGCTTATATATAAATGTATATCTATTTAAGGGTGTGTATGTATATATGAGTATGTCTCTCTCTCTCTCTCTCTCTGTATATATATATACGGATGATTAAATGGTTAGATTAATTTTTTGATATATAGATTTGTATATGGATATATGAATTGTATATGCATGTATATGTGTATATATGTGTGGATGTATATATGTATGTGTGGATGTATATATATATATATATATGTATATGTGTGTGTGTGTGTATGTATATATGTGCGTACGTACATAAATTGATTTTAAATGAAATATTGGGTCTTTCTAATGACATTTTAAATTTATTTTCTTAATTTTGTAATGTCCTTCTTTTGTAATATTCTATAGTTTAAATTTTGTTTTCTTCTGAAGGGAGTTTCATTTCTAAATTTAAAATTTAAATTTAAATATACCATTCTTTGACTATTAATAATAGTAATAATATTAGCTAAATTCCTTTAAAATGAAACACTTCCGAAATAACATTGATAAAATTAAATTTTAACTGTGAAATCTATATATATTTCAAATATTAAAATATAGATAAAGATTGCAAAATGTATATATAATTTATGTGCGAGGTTAAATGAATTTTTGTGTAAATTATCTAAAGTGTTTCTATGTTTTTTTTTTTTTTTTTTTTTTTTTTTACTTGTTAATGATCGTATGTATATGTGTATATATATGTGTGTGTGTGTGTATGTATATATGTATATATATATATGTGTGTGTGTGTATGTATATATGTGCGTACGTGCATGAATTGATTTTAAATGAAATATTGGGTCTTTCTAATGACATTTTAATTTATTTTCTTTATTTGTATTGTCCTTCTTTTGTAATATTCTATAGTTTAAATTTTATTTTCTTCTGAAGGGAGTTTCATTTCTGAATTGATGATTTAAATTTAAATATACCATTATTTGACTATTAATAATAGTAATAATAGTAGCTAAATTCCCTTAAAATGAAACACTTCCGAAATCACACTGATAAAATTAAATTTTAACTGTGAAATCTATATATATTTTGAAATATAGATAAAGATTGTAAAATGTATATATAGTTTATGTATGAGGATAAATGAATTTTTTTGTGTAAATTATCTCAAAGGTTTTTTTTTTTTTTTTTTTTTTTTTTTACTTGTTAATGATCGTATGTATGTAGGGATTCACATGAATGCATTTGTGAGGCATATATGAATAAATGAAAATAATATTACCCTCAAATTCTATTATTAAATAATGAAACCTAATCTTTAATTTAGTTTACCAATGTAATAAATAAATTGCATTCATGAATTAATTTTGAATATTAAAATAGATGTTATATATATATATATATATATATTTTTTTTTTTTTTTTTTTTTTTTTTGGAAATACAATTAGTCGGGTGAATAAACTATTAAGATTTTAAATATTTCTTTATGTCCTAGATAAATATGTTTATTACAATAATAGTTATATTTAGTCCTGAAACTACTTACTTAAAAAATTAAATATTTAAGTTAATAACAAAATTTTTTTCAGACATCGAATTTTCTATCAAACATTGTAAACTATCTTTTACATAATTTTGTTAAAACAAAATTATAACAACTCCATCTCTCTTTCCCCCCTCCCCCCTATCCCTCTCTTTACCGTAAGGCTCACTTGTATACATTTTCGACAATTCATTTCCGTTTTATTAACCATCTAAAGAGGCCAAGTTTTCTGTCACTCCTCCTACTCCAATATAAAACATACTTAAGAGAGATATAAAATTAACCCCTCCCTATACTTTATATTGTCTGGTTAACTACCACTCTCAACCCCCTCTATTAAATTACAAAAATTACACTACCCACCAATTTCTAATCCCATTTTTTTTCTCATTTCGTTGTTGGAAGTTTTACCTGATGATCCTGAATCCTTAAAAAAGGATTTAGGTGAAATAAATTATCGTAATGGTACATTAAAGTGATTTGTTTTTCATTACATATTAGCTCTGTCCTAACATTGAGCTCTCAGGATTTCATCCTCTTTGGATTTACCAATTCGGTTTACCAAGTTCCTTATAACTTAAATATATATATATATATATATATATATATATATATATATATATATATATATATATATATGAAAACCATCTCTAAACTCCACCATGTCTCTCACACCCCTCCTCGCTATCTTCTCTGTTAAATTACATAAACTTAATACTACCCGTCAAAAGTTTAAATTTTTATTTCATTTTTTGTTTCACCTTTTCAAAGTGAAGTCTGAAGATCCAGAATACTTTAAAAGGTCTCTGGTGAAATAAACTATTGCAATGTGGCCTTAAAGTGGTCTCTTTTTCTTTAGACTGTTAGCTCTGAATTTACATTGAGCTCTCAGGATTTCATTGTCCTTATGACTAACCATTCAGATTACGTTTTTCATTAATTATATATATATATATATATATATATATATATATATATATATATATATATATATATATATATATATATATATATTCCAAATAATGAATAAACACACTTTTCATATAATTAAATGTACACAGATGCATAATAACTAAATACGCATGGAAAAAAAAATCATTTAACAGCAATAATCCCATTTATCTTAATGAGTACAAAAATTGTTTGCGTAAAGCAAATTTCACATTTTAACACTTTTAAATTGCTTTAATAGCCTATACTATTCAAGTGGAATATTCTAGAATGTTCCAGTAATGATATAAGTAGGGATTTTTAGCCTGAAAAATACAAATAGAATATTATGTAATTGATATTCGTGCAGAAAGCTTATTATCCTGTCAAAAAGAAAAGAACAGAACATTCGCAAAAAGAAATGATTGATTAAGCTCTGGAAATAAGGTAAAAGTGACCGGAAAATCTCAGACAGCCTGAATATTCCATTTACTAGAATTACTTCATTCATTTCAAGGTACAAAATACTTAAAACATTTGACAACCAAAGAAGAACATGTGCTCCACGGAAGAGTTCATGAATATCGTCGAGGAAATTAATGCATCAAATCAAACCGAATGGTTACTCGTCAAGTGTTACAGGGATATTTATTTTCATCAGGAGTCTGTATAACTAAACGGAGAATAAGCAATGAAATTCATAGGAACAATCTAAATTCACACTCGCGTCCGAGAACTTCACTGTTACTGAGATGTCAGGTTGAAATTTGTTTGTGTACATAAGGTTAAGGAAAAATTATATTGGGTAAAATCTATGATGGACAGACGAAACGAAAAGTGAGTAGTTCGGACATAAATCTAGAAATCATGTATGGAGGAAAGATGCGGATGCCTTCAAACAAAAGAACAAAGTTCTAAAAGTAAAATTTGGTTTGTCGCAGCATCATAGTTTGGGGAGTTTTTTTTTTCTGTAAAAGTTACTGGAAACATATCAGTAATAGATGGTACGATGGATACTACAAATTTAAAAATAAGTTGGAAGGAAATTAAATGAATTCCTTTAAAAATCTTGAAATTAATCCTGATTGGATCTTCCGACAAGATAATGATCCTAAGTACACTGCAAAATCTACGAAGAAATGGCTTGATGAAAATTATGTAAACATCATGAAATGGCCAAGACATTTCCCAGATTTAAATTCAATGGAGGATTCGTGGCGTTCTTTGAAAATTTAAATCCAATAGAGAGTTACAAGAAACATCTCGGATCTGAAGGACATATGTACAAGAAGAATGGAATAGAATACCAAAATAAAATTTTCTCAACATTAATTGAGAACAACGAGAAGAGGTGGTTACTGTAAAAGTGAATAATGGCTATTCTACAAAGTATTAAATGAAGATTATATATTGTTTTTTTTGTATTGTACGAATACTATTCACCGTTAAAAAGGGTAAATGGGATTTATTTCTATTAAAATATTTTTGCGTTTTCTATAAATATTTAGTTATTGTGCTTCGATGTACAGTTAATTATATGAAAAGCATGTTTATTCTTTATTTGAAAACATAATGAATTAAAAAATGGTAATGTGTACAAATATTTGTTCCCCCGACTCTGTGTGACTGTGTGTGTGTGTGTATATATATATATATATATATATATATATATATATATATATATATATATATATATATATATATATATATATATATGTGTGTGTGTGTGTGTATGTATATATATATATATATATATATATATATATATATATATATATATATATATATATATATATATATATATATATATATATATATTTAAAATGCAAAATATATAAGTATGCATGTATGTATGTATCAGCGTTTTACGACTAAAATAGCTAAATTTTAGCATTAGAACTACAAGTATATTTTCTTCTCACAAAATACTGTCCTGTTGAACTCACTTCTGTTTTCCCGATTCCATGTCACCTACGATCTTCACAAATTTAAATGAAAGATCATCGTCATTTTCATTTTTCCTGAAATCTGATCTTTTATTTTTTCCTTTTTCTTCTCTAATGTCTCATGCTTTTCTTTCATTCTCTGTAAATTCTTGCGTGTTACTGACTTTATCGCATTAATTGGGGTGAAAGTTTTTTTTTTTTAAATTCATATCCTGAAACAACGTGTAAATATAGGTGATAACAACTTTAACAACTATATCATTTGTTATATATTTGTTAAGTTTCCTCGTTTGAAAATCATTATCTATTATTTTTTCTGTTTAATTCCAGAATCCAATATCATTTAGAACTATATCCATCAAACTCTGAGCAATATTATACTTCTTCCTGAATATTAATTAAACTTTCTCGAAACCCTATCCTGATAGCATGATTATTGTCATTTAAATTAATAACCATCTTGGAAAACGAATATTCCTCAGAACGAAAGTTATCTTGGCATAAGTTATAGTCATGGAATTAAAAACTTTGATTAATCAACTATTCATAATAATGCAGGTATCATAGAGATAAGTAAATGTAATTCCTTCTCTGTTACGAAATCCTTCCTCTTGAGATGTATTTACTTAGTGCAAAACAGTCGCAATGCATTTTAAATTTGATTCATGGGGTGATACACCGGCTTAGGTCAGCGAGTTCAAAATACCTTAAGTGTAGTTAATACTATCGTCTTAACTTTTTATTTTAATTACATAAGAACATGTATATGAATCATTCTTCCCTGCCAATGACCTAAGCATTTAATCAGTAATTATTAATGTGTCACTGCTTAATGAGAACAAAATGACTGGTGGTTAATATTATTCTTCATGCAGCATATATTTTCTTGCGTCAGCGAACATCACAAAACTATATCATTCGTGTGCATTATCTGATTTGGAACCTTAATTCATCCAATATTGGAACGGTAGCCTTATGTCATTTGCAAACTTAAGCAACACTGCCGAAAATTCTGGCAGATCTACTCGCGTATGTGTTGTACATTTTTTAATTGAAGAGAGTCCAGAGGGTGCAGATAAAGCGCTAAGTGGTACGGGTAGTAACAACTGATAAATATTTTCATCAGTAATATCATCTTTCCTACAAATATCGTCTCAATATTGCTGTCATCCCTCAAACATTTTGTTTGATTAATCCATCTTGAATTTCATAAACTTTCTCAAAACATCCGCTAAGTGGCGTAGTATAAAACACTCCCGTCGCCTTCTCTTTCTCATTCGTTCTATGTCTATCCACATGATGACTTAGTAATAAGACGTTACTATTTTAGGCCGACATAGAGAACGTCCTTTTTCCGATCGACTCACGAATCACATTACATTTAAAAACAATATTATAGGTACACTATTTCCTTTCCCCAAAGCCTCATGTTACGACATATTATAAATGTTCATTTTTCTAAAAAAAAAAAAAAACAAGCATGACTCTCCAGTTACAAAACGCTTGCAATAAATAAACTGTTTATCTTTGTGCTCGTGTATTAATATGAAAAAATATTTTAATTCGTATGCTTTATAAAAGAATTAGAGTTTGTACCTTTATTTATATTGTGAATATTAAGATTTTCTAGCGATTATGTTTTTAATTTAAATGCCACTGATAATATGCACTGTAAAGACTGATTTTTCATCACTAATAAAAATAATATGATTCCTAACCAAAGACAAGAAATCTGACAGTTATAAAAAAATCGGTGTCTTTTACAACTTGATAGCATAACAATAATAATGATAATAATAATAATAATAATAATAATAATAATAATAATAATAATAATAATAATAATAATAATAATAATTCCCATGAAGCTTACACATATAATAACCAAATATGTAAATAAATGCCTTTACATGAGCACTTTTCAACAACTTAGTTGTAAAAGATCATTCGCGTTGATTTGCATGACGGCTTTTATATTAAATCATTACCTCAATTTTTTACGTATTTCATTTGAAATGAAACAATCTGTTATGAAATATCAGCTCTTTTATATAGAATCAGAATCAGAGGAGATAAATATCAAACATCTCAAGTTTGTATTTCAAATTACTTGAGTTAAACCAACACTTGAAAAACTGTTTATTTTTAAAGTGAATATTATAAACTATATTCAAAGCTAAATTTTTCAATTTTCCGTCCAATTGCATCTTTTCAATAAATTCCTTTCCTATGGGCTGTCACTCTTCAGGCTTTGGCGAACATGTCTCTTCAAAATTTCCTGTCTTTTGTATCGTGTAATATGTTTTTATTTTTATTTTTCGTTATCACCACGAAATACTTGTCTGCCATCCATTTCCTCAAGCACGTTTGGTAGATTACGAGTTGATTTAATTTATCCCCCTTTGCCTTCAATCTATCCTTTGAGTATCAAATTTTCCAAACTCTCTTACATATTATGTGCCTTAGTAATTTGAACTGCTTCTTTCTGATCCTAATTATAAGTGTCTTTTTGTTACAATTTTCTCTAAAACATCGTCGTTCCTCGAATGTTCGGTCTATGGTATTCTCAGCATCGTTCTGAAGAACTACATTTCTGTTGCTTCATGTTTATTTTTCACCTATGAGGAAATTACCTTGCGTTCACTGCCATATAGTCGGACCGATATCACGTAGATGCTTATATATTACATAATGTAAAGCGCATTGACTGGCAATATTAACCGCATCTTAATGCAAAAAAAGTGAAAGCAGCAGTCGGTGCATTTAATACATGGATTCATCCATTAGTTTATTGTCGTAAATCGGCGTTATTTTCTAATAGTAGTCGTAAAGAACTTTGACTGTATTTTCAAGGGATCTATAAACAGCTCTTAAATGTATACACTTGTAGCATCTGAAGTGGAAATATTAATAAAATTTCTCTCGGTATGATAGATGGTAATTGAGACATGATATCCATTTTGTCTATTTTCTTTTCTGGTTAAAATTACAAATAGAAATCTTAGGGCACAGGGAAATCATTGAGCGTTAGGCGCTTCAGGCGTGGCTTCACCGAATTTTTTTTTCAGCGTTTTTCTGTTGTTGATGTGCAACCAACTGTATTCAAGATATGTTGTTTTTTTCATTACAGGATTTTTTGCGCACGGGGAACATTTCATTAGAGCAAAAGAAGCAGAACTATTTAAAAGCAATTCATAACTAAAAATAAACAATTCCTGAAATGAAAAGAAAGGAGGAGCGACAAAAATATAAGTTCACCGTTAACTGGTAAAACCGAAATAAAAAAAAAAAACATGGATTTAATTGCCGTGCAATGTTTTATGGCGTGTGAGTTTTGCTAAGCAAGCATCAGCTGATTTAAGAGCCTGTTATTTTCCCGCCATTGCACATATTATGTCTTGTGCGCAACATTTGTTGAGACCAGATTGTAATCATGTTCTGTCTACCTATCATATTATTATTGTAATTTAAAATTCAGACGTCAGTGCGATGCTAACTATTTAGACTCACTGTGTTAAGGATTAGAAACACGGAGAAGCTAACACTTACCAGCCAATATTCGCATGAAAGGAACAATGTGAATAGATGCGTTAAGGTATTAGTTTTAGCGATAGACGAAAATTCGTGTAAAAACCAGCGGTGTGCAGGATCTCATAATCTCAGAGCTAAGCAGTGCTAATACCGATAATAGCATGGAAGTTTTGGTCTCAGTCTCTATGCAGGTGACACAATGTTGATGGTAGACTCAGAAAGAAAACTATGAAGAATTTTACAGAAGGTACTGAAGCAAAGCCAGAAATGATTAAACATCAACAGAAAGAAGAGAGAATTCATGTTTGTTAGCAAAACTATGATGTCAAAGTTCGAATTGCAAATGGGATTTTCCAAAATCAGAGAAGTACCGAAATTAAAATACCTAGGAAATGTTTTAACAGAGGGATGATAGTGTGAAACTGTAATCTGAAGGCGTATCATAATAGCCAAAGATGCGTTTCCAAAAGCTAAACAGAGTAATAAGAAATATAAAGACTTTGCTAGAAACTAGGAAAAGAGTACTAAACTCTTACATGATATACGTCCTCCTGTATGGTAGTGAGTAGTGGAGAATCCCCTCAAAGACGAAGAAAAAACAAACTAAATGTGGTTCTAAAGAAGAAATCACTGTATACCATGGACAGAACGGGTGAACAACGACGAAGAAAATAGAAGCAAAAAGGAAACGAATGCATAACATCAGGAAGAGATAGTTGAGGTTTCTATGGCCCATATTGAGGAAGAAGGCCTTCGGAAATCTAGTAAGAACAGCAAAAGTTGGAGACAAGAGTGACAGAGGAAAACAGCCTAAAACATACATAATGAGCTTGAGTAAATGGATGGCTGTACATGGTTTAGTAGAAATAACAACAATACAAAATTTATTAAGAACTACACTGGATAGGAATTTGTGGAGGGCCACGGTCGCCTATATCTTATGAGGATACGGCATATGAAAAAGAAAATGAAGAAATATATTAAGTGCTGCCAATGTAGGCGCAAATGTAATTGGCCTTTAATCATATATATCTTTTGTCTACATCTAACATTAGTCTAGCGTTGAATATTTTTAGTCGTTGAGCATATCCTTTTTTTTGTTCTCAGTTATTGTACTGGTGAGAGGGGGGAAGACAAAAAGTTGTAGTTGCTTTGTAATCGTTCTTATCAATTTACGGTAATATATTCTCGTTAATTTTTCAAGGGCAATTCAGAAAATGAGAACGCGACAAAGGAGCTTGCAATTTGAACTTTGTTTAGCGTTATTTAGTAAAGATATAACACATTGAAATATACTAAAAAAGCATAAACACATATACAACAAAACTGTATAAGATATACAAAAAAATATACTAGTTAGTATATGTCTCTATAATAAAAATAATTCATAGAAAAACACGTTGATTAAAAACAACTAACATATCTCACCACGAAAAGTGTTATTTATCTGGTAATTAAATCACATATATTCAGACAAAAAACAATATTTAAATAAAATATTAAGAAATATGACAAAAGTCTTACCAACAGCCCAAATCCCGCATAAAAAAACAACTGTACGGGAGCATGTTTCTTCCTAAATTTGCTTACATCACATAGATGTTTAGTTGATAGTATTTTTAAGCTGAACGCTTCTATTGAAGCATAAATTATTATCAATATTAGAAAAAATACGCTACTGTATACTCGTATATATAATAAGATAAACTTTTAACGAAATAAAAATTAAAAGCAAAAATGGGGGTGGTCGTAGTATACCCCAAAACACGCTTTAAATAATGTAAAAAAGTATATATATATATATATATATATATATATATATATATATATATATACTTTTTGCGTTTAAATTAAGAAAAAATTAAAATAACTTGGCATCTCATTTTACCAGATATATTTACGAAAATGACCACAAAATATCTTGAAATACAAAATTTGTTCAATAACATTAGCTTCAACTACGGACTCCAAACGACTTCGGAATCTCCTGAAACTCTTCAGAACGGTCCCCTTGTCTAAATTGTTGAATGCTGCCATAACCATTGTCATCAGTTCATATTCGATGTTCCAAGGAGTTTAGTTGGTCTCTCATTCAACTGCGAACCCCACCTAGTAATAAGCGGTTGCAGTCTGGGGAGTTATGTGGCCAGATATAAGCGGTTATATGGCCGTAGAAAGAGTCTGACAGCCATGCCTGGGTTCTCCTGTTTGTGTGACATACTGCAGTGTCCTGTTGCCAGATATGGGTTCTTCCAGCAGCCACTCTCTTGACCGAAGGCAACATTACTTGCTCAAGACACTTGATTTATGCCTTCGTGTTGACTGAGGCCCTGGGGGAAGATGGATAGAGGCATGACTTCGCCATCATTAGTGATCACTTCAAACACCTTCGTAGTAACCATAAGACTCATCCAACTGCTTTTGAATTCTCTGTACTCTCCTCAAATTGATACACAACAACTTTGAAATGTTCATATCAAAGCTTCCGGTGCGAATGCCAAGCAGTACAGCATACCGTTTAGGATTTTATGGTGGCGAGAATCGCGCCGTGTTGCTTCTTTTTTCACAGATGGTAACCAACTGACTCTACTACACTGTGCCGTCAACAAAATTATAAACAAACAATGGTGATTCATAAAATTAAAGATATGCAATGGCAAAATTTACCCATCGCACCATTTTTGAAACAAAATTGCAATTATACTCAGGACGGGTGATGATAAAACACAAAGTAGTCAGTTGGTGATTAAAATATCGTTACAAAAGGTAATTCATATGTCGGCAATATTTGTTCTCTGCAGATAAGCATAACTGAACGTCTTAAATTACGTCTTATATTTTAGAGACAGAGAACTCATCGATATTAATTAAAACAAAATAATAAAAAGAATTTTGATAACCTTAATGTTAAAGTAAATGCCGAACTATTATATAATTTATAGAATTTTCTTAGAATTTTTCTTAGACTTAAAATTTTCTTAGATTTTTTCCCGGAAAATTGCGCAAGAATTCCCATGCTTTGTGCGTGTTGTTTAATATTTCTCCCTTTGTTGACAGGAAGTATCAAGCTTGAAATCTTGAAATGATACGATAAAAATAGAACAAAACAGGTACTTATGTAACCCCGATATAAATATATCACTATATAAATTATATATACAGTATACTAACTACATTGCTATATAAATAGTGCATGGCATATTATAAATTCATAGCTATATAAATATTTTATGTCATATTAATTATATAGCTTTAGAAATAGTCTATAAATAATGTGACTGGTACTTTTCATTTTAAACCCCTAAATACTACGATAATTAATGAAGATACTAAATTGCGATTATAATAGGTAATATGGTACAACATTTTAAAAAGATTTATTGGGATGGATTTACTACGGTATCGTGTTATACTCTCGGATGTAATTTATTTTGTTTTTAAGTTCAGGAATAAGGACTTGTATTAGACTAAAGTATTATTATACAAAAGAAATACGGAAAATATATTTCATTAAAACAATAAAATATACAAATTGAAAACTCTCATGGTTAGACGTAATTCTATAAAAACAACGATATAACATGCAGATACGCGATACTTGATAAATGATTATGAAAGCTGGATGTATTCAAGATTATTTAAATTGCTAGAAACAAAGTGTCCGAAGAAATATACATATATTTTTTGGTCTTTATCTAAACTCGTATACATACAAAATTATAACTGATTACTCGTTGCAGTGTATGCCTTCCTAATGGGAGTGCTAGCCTGTTGAGTAGTATCCTGCACAGGCCAGTTTGTGTTTGTTCAACACGAAAAGCGTCAACCCGAGGTTTATACTTTAACTATATTGAACGGATATCAGTTACATTTGCTAAGAAAGAGCTCACATCTGACACAATTTTGCAAATTGTCAGTGTGCTTAAAACATCGGTCACGATTACTTGTGACTTCCTGCTAGAACACTTCCGTTTCTCCATTTTATCTCACAAATCTTGTGTTAATACGTAGTATGAATTTCAGACACTTTCCAAAAAGCTCGCACCATGAAATCACATCCCGAGATATAATGAAGAAATCATATTCCTGTTAGATGGGCGCTGGTGAGATAAGAATGCCAAGCTTTATGTTCCGAAAGCGAACATTTTAACAACTCGCACACACTTCCATCACATACATACATACATACATACATACATACATGCATATATGTGTGTATCTTGGTAACTCCCATTATAATACATAGCAGAATCATGAAGAACAGGTAGGTTTCAATCATTTATAGCAAAAATTATTGCAATTCGATAAAGAAAAGTTTGATTACGTCTTTGAAATATTCCAGTGTTTAAATGCTTTATTACAGACGTCATATGTTTATTAAGCATTACATTTGCGGCAATTCTTTCTTTTCTCACGCCTACGAAATTATGCTTGCCTAATGCGACATTACTTGAAGTTTTTCCATAACATTTGCTTGAAATAATATTTTTGGTTTGTCACCATCTATATTCTTAAAACTTCTGCTCAGTTAAAAAAAATATACTGTTCTCCCTATCACTTCAAATTGCTGTATGATTGTAAATTTTTAATGCACTGATATATTTGAAATTTTATTCAGAAACAGAACATAACCCTTTTACATTGGAAACGAATATTGGCTTGAAATGTTGCAAAAGAGAATTCCCTATTATATCTGGTGATATTGCTCCTGAAATTTACGCCTTCAGCAGTTTGTGTTTCAGAAATGGTCGGAAGAGCTTTCGGCTAAGGTATCTGTAGTGGAAAGACATTTCAATTTTTTTAACTTTGTTTTATCTCTTTAACAAAGCGTTCCGAGCTTGTAACATTAAAGTTAATGTTAGCCGATTCCTTATGAAGAAACATTAATATGTTTTCGACGTCTGAAAATACTTGGAAAACAAAACATAATGAATCTACGAAAAGTAATGATTTTCATAATTTTATAAATTATATTCTAGGATGTTTTTCACCTCAGAAATGGGTCGTTTTTTTTTACCGAAGAAGAATATTAATAATTCCTTATGATATATTCATAGATTTTGCCAGTTTAGTTAGTTTTAATAATAATTAACTTCAAATCCAAATTCCCTCCGGATTTTTAAGCGACCTGATGCGGAGTTCTAATTGAACAACCGGTCCAAAACTAATGTTATCTCTGGTCCAACTTAGAAAACAGCAATGATAATTTTGAAGAAATAACTTTCAATTCATTTATTCACTCTATGGAACACCAAAATCTCACTTTAACTCCGATTCAGGTTATAGGTCCAATTCCTGCCAAATGTCAGATTTTGACCGAGAATCCAGTTTGTCCCGAGAATCCGATTTGTGTCGAAATTTCAACTCAGACGGGAAACTGAATTCTTCAAATCAAAACTTCGTCGAACTATAATTGATTTGAGTTCTTCAAATCACAGATTCTGTGGAACTTCAAAAACTAACACGACGAAAGCTCTCACTATATCTCCGATTCCTTGGTATTTATGAAAAAGAAATTGATTTCTTCAATTCACAATGGTTTGGAGATATTTTAAAATGAATATAAAACAAAAAATATTCACAAAGATTTTGTGATATTTTAAACTCAACATAAATTATAAACTTTTAAAGTCAGTAATATTTTTCAGTTATTTTAATATTCAAATCTTTAATTGTTCCCTCTTCATCTGGACTCAAATGCCAATGTTGAATGTTCAAGTACCAGATGATGAGCACATTTTCAATCCCGGTATCATCCTCCTACTAAAAAGGTAAAAATATATCTATATAGCGCCAGTGTGGCCCGAGGTAGAGAGGTTTCAGACACACGGGAGGAGACAGAATTTGCCGTTTATTTATGTCGAAGAAAAAGAAATTTTGAAATTTTTACTGTTCCCTCCTTATCTTGAGTCAAATGTCAATGCTGTATGTTCAAGTACCAGATGTAAGGCATGTTTTCCATCCCGTGATCATCTTGATTCCAAAATGTTATGTTTATGTAGAGCAAGAATAAACAATTACAAAGGTTTTGGACACAGGGATGGGCAAAAAGAATTTACCGTTCATCTGCTTACATTAATGTCAAATTACATTGAAAGAACACAAAATTAACACAGAAACTTGGTGAGTAAATCATCTCTTTATAGGTAAAAAGATGGATAATTAAAAAATAGACATTACCTGATAGATATTACTCAGAATTTATTTTGTTTTGAATGTAGTATTCTGGACATATATTTACAACTTGAAATGTGTTGTATACCTCCGAACGATAATGGGTATGCCCCCCATTCCTATAAATACAGTAGTGAATACCATAAGGTGTTCGTCTACAGTTAGATATTCATTGTGGAATTCACTAGACTCACTTCTAGCTGTGGACTACTTATATGTGCCGCTTTCAAATCTTATATCTGTTGTTCTTGTACTAAGTATTATCGTTCATTACCAAACTTCATGTGATTATTCTATTCCAACCTTCCATAGGTTACAAAAAGTGTAAATATTTAATATTAAGTATTAATGAGAATTATAAACGGGAATTATGTAATCATTTATAAACAAGATTTTAAGATAATTTTAAAGATTTTAGAAGAAAAACAAAATTCGAATTTGTAACTGTTCGCGCATTTGGACAAAAATGCCAATGCTAGATGTTCAACTACCAGATGAATGACTGTTTACAATCCCTGGATTATCCTGATTCCAAAAATATTTTTTATGTAGATCAAATGTGCTCCAATTACTAAGGTTCTGGACACATGAATGGACAGACAGAATTTGCTGTTCATCTATGTAGATTAATATCAATTTACATTGACAAGAAAAAAAATTAACACGGGAACTTACTGAGTTAATCATTTATTTATGAGTAAAAAGGTGGATCATTAAAAATAGACATTACCTGATAGGTATACTCAGTATATATTTTATTTTTGTAATGTAGATTTCCTGACATATATTTACAAATTGAAAAGTGTTGTATACCTACGAACGATAATGGGTATGCCCCCCCCATTCTTATAAATACAGTAGTGAATACCATAAGGTGTTCGTCTACAGTTAGATATTCATTGTGGAATTCACTAGACTCACTTCTAGCTGTAGACTACTTATATGTGCCGCTGTCAAATCTTATATATGTTGTTCTTTTACTAAGTATTATCGTTCCTTACCAATCTTCATGTGTTTATTCTATTCCAACTTTCCATAGGTAAAAAAGTGTGAATATTTAATATTAAATCTTAATGAGAATTATAAAACGATATTATATAAAAACTTTTATTAAAAACATTTTAAGATAATTCCAAATAATTTAGTGTCGGTTCTTGTGTTGCCTTAGGAAAAAGAAGCAAACAGCTTTTTGGGAAATAATTTTGTCAATGTAACGTCTGCTGTTTCCAAATTTAATTTATGCGTTTCATAAGCTCAATTCAAGATGTTTGTTAAAGAATTATTGCAGGTGTTCAACATTGCTATAAAAATCATTACAAGAGAAAAACGGAACTATTGCAACCAGTGGTATTTTTAAATTAGCACTGGTTATATCTTGCACATATACTTGAAAGTAAAAACATTGATTTAATATTAAATATTTCTTCTCTCGGTCAGTATTTGTCTTGTACCCTAATGTGCTAAAATGATGCAATCACGGATGACGCAATATTTTGCAACTCGAAACATATTTCATCATACGCACCGAAAATAGTTTCATATTACTGCACATCACTGAGAAAATAGATATCTATTACACCCTCTCTCTTCAGTGGGTCTAAAAATAACTGTATGATGAAATAAAGAAATCTAAAGTGGTTGTTTCAATTAATTTTTACATGAGCGTAAATCTGAAATAATATTTTCGATATACCATATTCTCCAGATTTTATCCATGCAAATATTTCGAGATTTTATTGTGTGTTTGCATTCATATGATATGAATTTTTTTATTGCAAATTTTCTTTAATTTGTTAGGTGGGATCAAATGTAAAAACATTAATTCCATAATTAAATTTTACAACATGATGCATGTAAAATTCATCAAATAAAGGAAAACACTTTTTTCAGATTTTATTAAATATATCATTTAAAGTCATGATTTTAAATCTATTTTTTTTTTTTACAGTTGTTATCTTAAAAATAATTTTGAAGTCGGTCATATAATTACAAATGTGTTATCACACATTGAAATATCATATTAAGTATGATGAATCCATAAAGACTTGTTCTAGTGGGTTGTGAGGACAACTATTGTAGGATCCTATAACATTTTTTAACTTATCTATTGTTTTTAGTTACGATGGTAAAAAACTACTATCACTGATCTGTGAAATTGATCTGCAAACATTAAGAAGTGCTGTGTATATATAAACGCACACCAGCAAAATAACATTCTGGCCTTTGTCGAACAATCACGTGGTCAAGATAAACACTCAGTTGTGGAGCAAACTGAGGTAAAAAGTAATTCAACCTTGAGAAAGAGAGCTATTTATGGTGAAATGGAGCGTCTCATTGTGCTAAAGTGGGATAATCCATTGCTTGGGCTGTGATTGGCTGCTGGTACCTGAGTGGAGGTATTTCTATATAAATACCAGCTTGATTCATCAGTTAGTTTGCAGGGTTTGTATTAAGTTACAACCTGCTTTATTTTTGTCTGCCAGCTGGACGCTAGCTGGGACTCTTACGCCGGTAAGTGCTGTTTATTGTCTTGTTATTCTACAGCCTTAAGTTTTCAAATATTTTATTTTAAAAATTGAACTACAACCAGTGCAAAAATCATCAAATAGGATGATCGCTTGGTTTATAATATGTAACTATGGACAAAAACTTCTAAGGATGAAAATTGTTACGCGAATTTTCAAAACGGAAGTATTTTTTAGAATCTCATCCAACTCATCATATTGCACATTTTAAACTTTAAGAAATTTATTTTTTATTTATATTTGTCCATTAATAACTAGATAATTCACAGAAGGGTAAATTATCAAATTATTATATTCTCATTCTCCTCTATTCCCAGTAGCACCTTGTGTTTTAGTGGCATTATCTCCTTGACTGGATGAATTCATTAAAAAAAAAGTTTGAGTAATCATTTCGCAAAAAACAGTTTTCTGTTTGTCGTGAGTATTATCCCAAGTTATCAACTTTGACCAGATTTCTCGCTCATTCTGATCATTTAGAAGAGGATATACATGAACATAGTTTTGCATGTCATAATTACCAGATATAATCGCGTATCGACAGAACTGTGGATACCTAATATTGAAGCTAATTTGACTACAGTAAATGGATATGTAGTTTGGTCAACAGCGTAGCTTGGGTCAGCAGTTCATAAGCTAAGTTTATATCTCGTGTAAGATGCAACCCCATTAAAATTAGCTTCAATGTTAGGTATTCAAAAGTCGCATGTTATGCGAATATATACGGTACTACCATAATTTATTAAAACTGCACTTTTTCTCCGTCCTTATAAATATTTCAGGGTACTGAAATAAAAAAATTAAAAAAATTAAAACTGATTATCTCATATTTGTTGTTTATTTCATTTATTTTCATGTTTATTTCATTATTTAAACTATTTATTTCATAGAAAATTAAAAGAATATTCGAAAAAGTGTACCAAACTTAGGAATTTAGAATGCGCAATCAAGAATGTAAGCTCCGTATGAATGTGGGAACTTTTCAGTTTGAGAGGTGAATGTATGAACTTGGATACTCCAGGACAGAATCAGACATGGGAATTTTGAGGTTTAGAAAACGAAATAAAAATATATAAGTAGGTATGTAAAATCCAAACCAATAAATTTTAATGCCGCATTACAATTAACTTAATTACAAATCAATAGTCTTGCATTTTAATACAATATTTAATACACAGGATGCAATTGGTACTGAAACAATTATATTCAATTATATTTCCTATAAACGAAAATTAAGAACTCTAGACAAGGAATATAAAAATAATATTTCATGTAAGTTAATAAGTGTCCAATTTGATGTGCAAATCAATTATAAAATGTCCCCCATACAAAAGGTAAATCAAAATATACTCATGCAAGGTGATAAAATTTGTAATTGGAGGTGTTACTTTTTTATTATATTACTATCAATTAACACTTTAGATTCATGAATTTTAAAAGAAAATATAAGAAAATACATACATATTTTATTTTAAATTCAAGGGGAATGAAAAGATTTTACTTAGAAGTCTGAGCTCCCTATAAACTTTTCAGAAGTTTAATGATTTATCTTCGAATATTCGTGTTCTTGGGTACGTAATCTATCGGAATATGAACAAAAGAATTTGCCAAAATGATTTTTTTTCTTTTAGATGTTCCTATTGTTGAACTTCCCCATCAGGAGCCATTTATGGTATGATTTAGGTTAAATAACTATGTAATTAAATTGCGGAAAATAAATAAAATGAATTAATTAATTATTATCATCATCATTATCATTATTTTCTTTGATTTCAGGCGTTTACACATTTCTTTCCAGGTCCCGCCCAGGGCCCTAAGGTTAGAAATGGCATCATGACACTTTCCACTGACAAAAAAAAAAAATTACATAGATAAAGCCCTTTGTAAAGTGTGGGCTCTACTTGTCAGAAAAGTTTTTTGTATCTCCTTGAGGCATGGACTTCCAGGAATGCTTTCAATTAGTCTACTGCAATCTTTTCTAACCAGTCCTACAACAGCGATTGTTGATGTTCCCATATGCCACATTTTCGAGATTTCTATTTCAAGGTTCTTATATTTTGACAGCTTTTTGAATATCTTCAAAGATACATTGCAGTTAGCAGGGACTGTCATATCAATAAGGAGGCAGTTTTTTTGTTTGTGGTCTTTATTATTATTATTATTATTATTATTTTTCTTTGCTTTCTGGCGTTTACACATTTTTTCCGGGTCCCACCCAGGGACCTAAGGTTAGAGATGGCATCATGACACTTTTCACTGACAAAAAATAAAAAAATAAAAAAAACTAAAATAAAAAAATAAATATAAAATAAAATAAAAATTACATAGATAAAGCCCCTCGTAAAGTGTGGGCTGTACTTGTCAGAACAATTTTTTGTATCTCTTTGAGGCATGGGCTTCCAGGAATCCCTGCAATTAGTCTACTGCAATCTTTTCCAACCAGTCCTAGGGCTCCAACTACAACAGGGATTGTTGATGTTCCCATATGCCACATTTTCGAGATTTCTATTTCAAGGTCCTTGTATTTTGACAGGTTTTTGAATATCTTCAAAGATACATTGCAGTCAGCAGGGACTGCCATATCAATAAGGAGGCACCGTTTTTGTTTGTGGTCTTTAATAACAATATCTGGGCGGTTGGTCTTGATTGTTCTGTCAGTGTGAATTGTGTAGTCCCATAGAATTGTAACAGGTCCTATCTCCTATCTTATTATTATTATTATTATTATTATTATTATTATTATTATTATTATTATTATTATTTCTCCTGTGTCCGTTCCCTAAGCAGCGAATATTGGCTCTACAAAGTTTCCTGTAATTTGTAGCTGTTACTAATTTTTATCTTTTTATTTTTTCTCCTAAACCTTGTTCCTCCATTAATTTAGTCAAACTGGGCAGTTACTGAGAGTAACAGGTTTTCCAGTGCCTCCTTCTTTATTGCGTTCCCTAGACATTTTAACTATCTCTTCTTGCTATTAAGTATCAGTTCTCATTTTATTTCCATTCTCTCTCCATATTCGTAGTTGCTCACATGTATGGTCCATAGTATGTTTATTATGTCTCTGTGTGGAGATTGTCAGGCATTCAATGCAGGACACGAGGACTGGTATTAGGTTGGTGCAAAAATAATAGTAACATATGTGAGAAAACGACATTATTTTTGCACCAACCTAATAATAATACCGTACTCTTTTATTGGCTTTTATCGATTTATTTTCTGTTTATTAAATCATGGCTTTTGCAATGCATACTTAGCTAAACCCAATGCGTTCTCGGATTTTAACGTTATACTTTCGTCTTCTGTTAAAACACTTCGAATATATGTAAATTTTTGTTCTTGTTTGATTTTGGTATCTCCAAATTCTGCAATCCTTTTATCTTGCTTTCTTTCATTACCTTCTATAGGAGTTCTTGTATATTCCTTTCTGTATCTAGTATCAATGATGTGTTATCTTCATCGCTTATGTACTTAGGATTGTAGTCGTCAATAATGAATCCTGGTAGGACTTCTAATTCTATCAGGATCGCCTCACGTTATAGATTGAATAAGTTTGATGCGAATACACATCTTTGCTTTATACAACGTTCTGTTTTGTTGTATCTACTTAATTCATTTTCTATCCTATACAGGGGTATTTTCTGCCACTATAGGTTCTGGATTATTCTAAAATCGATCATAAATATGTCTAGGTTACGAAGCATTGCTAACATTTCACTCTGATGTAATTTATCAAATGCTTTATTACCTTTCTCTGGTCAAATTCATATGTAAGTTTTCATTGATTTAGTACGAAATGTTACATTTCTTCTTGTTTTACAAATGATTGTAAAATTCTAACACAACATTTCTAACTATCTGGTAGAAAAATAAATATGAATTTTTAATAAAAATCTATTTTTTTTTAATCAATATGGTCATTGCTTTTTATAACAATACGAAGGGAAAATATTAAGATAACAATTGGATAAAATTCTCAATGACAAATAAATGTGACTTATACTTATTTCGGTGTCTTAAATAATAGAAATACAAGCAAAATTTAAAAATGTAAAATCTTTTTTAGGAGAGAAAATAGCAGCAAAGAATAATCGAACCCAGTCGAGAGAAACGTGTCTCTATTCACTTGACCTCTTTTTGGATTCGGGTAATACTTTGTTCGCCCATATGAGACAAGGTTCATTTATGCTGACATTTTAATTCGTACATTGTAACCTAGCTTTACGTTTTTACCCGTTCGTCTCTCACTCAGTATTAATAATAACGGCAAAAAAAGGAAATTGTTCTAATAATGATATTAACATTAAGAATATGAAAATATGCCAAGTGCGAAACCTGAAATGGTGTATTATTATTATTATTATTATTATTATTAGTAGTAGTAGTAGTAGTAGTAGTAGTAATAATAATAATAATAAT
>OZ010591.1:88939659-88969659 GCA_963932145.1 Acanthosepion lycidas | reverse complement strand
CGGAGAGAGAACGCGAATACAATACAAATGATGAAAACGCAGAGAGAAATTCATTTGTGTTGGGTTAATGGTCACAATATAAAGATTAAGTATTGAAAGAAGAAAATATCGCATGAATAAAATAAATGAAGATGAATATAAGGAATCATGATTGAATCAAATTCAAGGAAAAGAAAGAGAATGGAGCAAGAAAACAGAAAATAACACGGAGACAAATAGGACACTCTAAAAGCTAAAGAATTTCACGGTGCAAATGGATTTTACATTCTGATGAAAAATGTCGCGTTTTCTCCTGATCAGCACAGAATGGCAACAAGAAAAAATAAAGTTAAGAACATTATTAGATTTTTCTGCACGCAAAGTTAATGTGAACGAACGCGCAATGCTTCGCTAAAATATAAAAAATGGAATATTAAATCGTTTGACCCTATACTGAATTTAATTTTCTGATCGTGCGAATGAGGATATTTTTTTTATAAATTATTTTTCCTGACATATACAAAAAAATATTTTGAACTATTTTGGCAAGTCAATTCAAATCGTGTTTGAATGGAAGGAGAGCATTTCTGTGAATCAGTTTTAGCCAAGACCTACTTTATAAAAACATCAACTCAGAGCAGACAATTGCTTAATGCGTTTGGAAAACAATAAAACATGCAGGCAGCAATTTGCCCCAAATGTAACTAATATTTTAAAAACCTCAATGACTGTATATCGGCACGGAATATGAAATCGCAGAGACCAGTTCGAATGAGAAAGTCATGTTCGCTGTATTCACCATTTAGGTACTGACCAAACTCAATGTTGCTTAACTTCGATGATCGCGCCAGAACCGGTGTTTCAAGGCGATATAGCCGTAAATTTACGCATAAGTTAATATTAAGAACCCAACGGGAATTACAACTCGGTTCTCTGATTAACAATTCCGATTAATTATCCATTACACCACTCACATCCAAGGTTACAGCACTTGGTATTCCCAAACGGTTACCCATCTCGATACTGACCAAACTCAATGTTGCTTAACTTCTGTGATCGCACGAAAACCGGTGTTTCAACGGGATATAGCCGTAAATCTGTTAAAATAAAAGAGACAGTTGCATCTAGCTAGTTCAGCAGGAAAATGGGAGACTTAGATGCCAAACTAGTAGCACGCTTAAATTCATACAATCGAGGTACTGAGGGAAAAAGCCCATAAGAATAATTGGTATGAAAATGTAGAAAAGACCAAGGGAAGCCACGTTAAGTCGGTGAGAAAGTGACGTCGAGATTCCACGTCAAGACCGATTAGAAATAGTGAAGTTCTTCTCCGGCAACTCCACTTTTTGAGATTGATGGTTGTCCTCATAGAGTAGAGAACATAGTTTACAGTATTATTAGAGTCATATGTGATTTACGCTATGGGGAATTACTTTTACGGAATCACAGAGTGAGAGGAGGAGAAAACGACGACGTAAGTCAGCACCGTTGTCAACACAGGATCTATATTAAGTTACAGTCCTCTTTTTTATCTGGACGCTAGTTGGGCTTTTATCTATTCTAACTTCCGTCATTCCTAGCCTTTACTACTTTGGGCTACCACCGACTTCCGGCATTCCTGGCCTTTACGACTTCCGGTTAACACATATCCTTATTTCTGGCATGCCTAGCCTTTGCTACTTCCGTATAACACGAGACCTTACTTTCGGCTACCATGGACCCTTATCTTCCGGCGCTAATAGCTAAACCATGGTCCCTACTTTATCACTTTCTCTAAGTAACTCACTCTTTTGCCTAGAGTCAGGTAGTCTTAGTTGACAACCAGTCTAGTGAAAAAAAAATAAAAGGCAACTTACTGGAGGAAAGTTTTCTGTCTAGTCAGCCAGGTATCAAAGGGGACCTGATCGCCCAAGTGTGTATCACGTATGGGTTGAATTGCGGGACAGAATCGGTTATATAGTCTTTGATGCCAACCAGTCTAACGCAGAAAGAAGCCGCAAAATACTGCGGAAAAAGTATCTAACTCGTTAATCATGAATCGAAAAGACATAATCGCCCAAGCTTGTATTATATATGGGTTCGATAGCAGGACAGACTGGGTTACTATAGCCTTTGTTGACTACTAGTCTACCGCAGTTGTTACAAAGACCAGGAATGATGGAGATGGAAATGTTAAAGGTCTTAGTCTATTTTCGAGCTGATTTAGGCTTACATTTTTTATTGTTTATCGTCATATTGAGTTATGTTGGTAAGAAAAAGTAACTGATGGTCATCGTATGTGACATGAGCAGAAATGAACTGGCGCAGACTCCAACATAATGGGGACCCAGGGATGCCCACGAAGGTACGCGCAGAAACACAATTCCATGTGAGACCTGCCACTCAAAGAACCTGGATATTATGCAACTGTTGATCTGAGCAGCCTTTCAAGACGCTACGTAAGAGTTCGGGCTCCTAACTATTAGTTGCGAACAGCAACAAGAAACAACAAACTGCCAGTGCCCTCAGTTTTAAGAGACGTTTCCATATCCCAGCTTTATATGGAAATGAGCATCTACTCCTGTTCAAAAGAAGGGGGAGAAATATTGATCGGGCGATAGGAAAGCCTCTCTAATCCGCCTACAAAAAAGCACAAGCAAATAAGCAAAACACAACAAACAAAAACGAAAAAAAAACAACAAAAAAAAACAAACAAGCAAACAACAAGCATGAATTACATGAACAACGTACATGGCACCCAGAGTTGAAAATGAAATATGAAGATGAATGCCAAAATGCACTTCACGTTTAAGTCGAACACTCCACTTGTGTGAGCCAGGAAAAAAATATAACGTCCAATGCTTGCAGCAGGCAGATAACAAAATCAAAAAACTAATATTCAAACACAATTTTCAAAACAGAGGTACACTAAATTCACTTCAATTAAAAAAATTGAAAAAAAAAAGAGTTAGCAACGAGAAAAGAAAAAATAATAAGTAAATAAAATGATTAAGAATGTAATTAAGATACATACAAATAAGACGGCCGACGATGAAGTTTTTCGCGTGGCTTCGTAGACGAAAATTGATCGAGGAGTCACATTTTATTTTTTGGCCCTATAGTTTGTCCGAATTTTAATCCCAAGAACGAGGGTGGGGGTCAGTTCTAAAATGGTCCTGTACCTGCATTAATTACACAAGGAAAACGAACACCAGGAATAAAAATAACGTTCAATACTTAAGACACCGAGAGGCAACCTTACGATAGTGGGTAAGTGACTGAAGCCTAGCCGCCAAATCAGAAACAATACTATTGCTGATTCTCCTTTGGATATATATATATATATATATATATATATATATATATATATATATATATATGTGTGTGTGTGTATGTGTGTGTGTGTGTGTGTGTGTGTAAAGACTACTTGTGTAGCATAATATATTATTATACCAACAATTAGTTAATCGTAAGTGTATATAATAAAAACTGTTAATAAAATTCTGAAATAAACTAGTCTTAAATATACTGTCACTACAATATGCATTTTATTTAAATGATAATATTCTATCAGGATAATGACTATTACTATCCTACCCAGAATTCTGCAGTGTGGTATCTTTCCGCTACGAAAAGTCTCCTGATATACTACCTCTCTGTGAGACTAACCTTAACTTGTCAAACTGCTCCTCTGATTTCTCAATTCCTGGCTACCATCCTTGTTACAAATTCATGACGGTTGTCTTCGAGTATAGAATCCAGAGGTTGGCAGTGAATATTTCGGAGACAGTAGGAAAGCGTAGTTCAGGTTCGCACTGGATATCGTAGCAAAGTAGCAAACCGTAGTTCTTCCTTTTATCATCTTCGCCTGTTAAGTTGCCACTGGTCCTTCTGGAGGGTAAACAAAGATGGCCGCCTTTATACACGACGGATACAATGTTCTGCGGCTTCTGATTGGTTAACCTTCTATTGGTAGACTATAAAGGAAGTTAAGTCATTTCCATTGTCTCACTAGTCATATGCATATACCCAAAAAACCGTAACAATCCTCGCCTCAGAAACGACTCTAAAATCAACATGCATGCACTGGGAGTTTATATCCGTGATCATCTCCCGCTGTCTAGGGAACTCTCTCTTGACATTTCATAAAAGTCACTTTCTATCGCTCCTCAACTGATTAAGATTTTTCTATCGTTCAGCTTCCTCCCTAAACTAGTATACTCAATAGAAATGTCTGATAATATAGAAAAGGCCATCTCTCTTCATCCCTTTGCGAACATATTCGTGTCCGGCGAGTTTAACTTCCACCATAACATGTGGTTTAGACATTCTGTAACTGAACTTGCTGGTATCGAAACACTTTTGAATAACTCAATCCCTCACGCAAGTGGTTGAATTTCTTACACGTTTTCCCAGTAACGCTTCCATTCTTGATCTTTGTTTTACCTCCTTCTCTGAATCTTGTCGCTCTATGCAGCTCTACCCTCTTGGCAACTCTGATCATGATGTCGTGTCTATTAACATCTTCTTCCACTCAATCTCCACCAAATAATCTTTTTCTATTATCAACGAGCAGACTAAGACTCATTAAGTAATGTTCTTCTTGATGTCCATTGAAATTTGGTTTTTAATCACCTGGTATAAAAATGTGCATCTGGGGTCTCCTCCGGTGTAAAAGCTGGCATCGCGGCATTCATCCTAGCAAGAAAATATAAAGATAAATCGTGCTCATCTCCTTGGTCCACAGTTGCTTCCTCTGTTGCTATAGCCCATAAGAATCACCTCTTTTGATTGTAACGAAGCGACATGTCTAATTCCAACAGACGTTTCTTTGTCACTGTTCTTAATTCCCATGATCTACACTCTGACAAACAATATGGTTGCCCCTTAGCCCAGTCTACGCTGACAGTTTAATGGCCATAATGAATTTGTATACCAAGCTCTTGAAAATAACAGCGAAACTCGAGCTGTGGTTCAAGATATCTCTAGGCGTTTTATAAGCTTCAGGGATATTGTATTACAGGACGATTATTTAATTTAATTTAATCATTCCTGTCAAAATTTGAAATAAAGGTTGTCCTAAACGGGTTTCTTCAAGAACGATCTTCCTGATGTCATCAGTTCTGAAGTAGACACCTACGTAGACGACATTACACTTTACTCCTGTCTTAAGAGTAAATCTGGCATTGTTGACAAAATTAATCTGGCCGTTGGTCTCGAAAATCACGTCCAATCTGTCAGTGACTGGGACGGAAATTTGTAATAGCTCTAAAACAGAACTGCTCACATTTACGCAGTATAGAGAAACCTCCCTGTCTCCGATCAATATGGTTGATGCTCAACTTCACAAGAGCGTCTCTTTGCGTCTTCTTGGTCTAACATTTTCCACTGACCTGAGGTGGAACAACCACATTGAATCAATATCTACCACAATGAAGTGTGTTTCTCTGCGTCACGTCAGAACGTTTTTGTCGTTTGAGTACATCATTCACATCTACAAATCTTCTATTCGTCTTGAATTGAATACTGTTGCCACATATAGTCTGATGACCCTGCTATTCATATCGAGGTTCTTTACAAGATCCAAAGACGTATATGCAATGTGATAGGTCCTTACCTGGCATTTGGTCTACAGTAACATTCTCACGGGCTTGATGTGACTTCCCACTGTCTTTACTACAAATAGTTTCATGACAACTGCTCTGACGATCTAATTTCACTGGTACCCCAACTGCATGAATTTAGGCGTGCTAATAGGTTGGTATCTCGGTCCCACACTTTCTGTCATAAAAATGTAATCGCTTCTTCTACTCCATCAATTTCTATCGGCCTTTCGGATAGTTAAATTCTCTTCGCTTCCTCATACTTGCTTCCATGCTATCCTTAATATTCAAATGCAACGTCCTTCTGCTTAGCGTTTTCTGAAACACCGATCTTTATTCTTACTCTCACTCTCTGTAACCCCTTGCGTGCTTGTGTCACTGCCGTCTTGCTTGGGGTGAAATGCTTTAAAAAATACATTCATGGTAATTGTAGGCATTAGCTCTTCACTATGTGTCAAGGGTCCTTACATATAACTACAGAATGAACTCTTCCTAACACTATGTATACTACGTCTCTCAAGAGAGAGGGAAGAATCGGGTCGAGCCGATAGTAGTTCGCTCCAAACCAGACTGAGAGTCATACTAACATCTTCCACGTCTTGTATTATTATTTCGTGTAATATATCTTCGTTATTTCTACTCTTGTGTTCGTGTTCTTCTTCTTTGGTCCTAACCTTGACCATAACAGTGGAAATCGATTCGAGCCGATAGTAGTTCACTCCAAACCAGACTGACAGTCATACTAACACCTTCCACATCTTGTATTATTAATTCGTGTAATATATCTTCGTTATTTCTACTATTGTGTTCGTGTTCTTCTTCTTTGGTCCTAAGCTTGACCATAACAGTGGGAATCGAGTCCAGTCGATAGTAGTTCACTCCAAACCAGACTGACAGTCATACTAAAACCTTCCACATCTTGTATTATTATTTCGTGTAATATACCTTCGTTTTTTCTACTCTTGTGTTCGTGTTGTTCTTCCTTGTTCCTAACTTGGATCATAACACTGTTACCTAGACTTTTCGAATTTAAGTGCAGTACTAGACTGTCTTCGAGATTTCATCAATTTACTGTACATTTGAACTGGCTAGCTGCAGCCGTGTGTTCTATGCGAACAGCTTCTTTTCTTGCACTTCTCGCACGTGAAGATCCCTTCAGCCTCCATTCTTTCAAACCAATTTAATCTTCAACATATTAAATACAGTGTCAATCACTCTCTACTGTCCTTATTACGCTTTTCTCTTGCGACGCATTATTGAAGTTTCTGATCATAATTTTTCCACACACTGTAACCAGTTGTGTCTTAGTGGCTTTACTGCCTTGTATGGGGTGATGCTGATTAAAGGAACATATATACCTATATAGGATAACTATACATCATTTTTATATATAACAAGAAAATATCATGGGAAACATATATGGCAAATTGGAATAGGTTTTCGTGTGATGCGTTTCGTTCTTTAGGACTAAGTTTATATTTACGTAGATACGATTACACATGTGAACGAATGAGTGAAGCTGGAATATTTTAATTTATTGATGATTTAACTACAACTGTAACAAATTTATCTGAACAGACCATAAGCTGTGCTGTATTTAAGTCTAAAATGATAAAAAGATTTTAAATTCCACAAAACAATACGCTACCTGCAATAATTGCCACAAGGAATACATTGGAGAAACATCAAGAAATTTAAAGAAAATAATACATGAAGAGAAGAAGGCTATTTTAAAACAACGCATTAAAAACATTAGTCATTCATCGTGACGAGACTGACCTTAATTTTCATATGGAATATGCTACTTGAATTAAAATAGGAAAAAATAACTCAGACAAAAATGATCAGAAAGAGCTTTATTTGCTAGATTATTCACACTAAATTTTCATCCAGGCTCTTACAACTTTTAACCATTCTAGCTAGATCTTTTACTTATCACAATGTAGAATATTCAATAACAAAAGTGATGGAAACCCACACAATAACAAATTGAATTTAAATGAAGTCGGGGTTAATTCCATTCAGATCATCCAGAAAAAAATATCTGTTCTTCTTACCTATTCAATTTTTCTGAAATTTTGTCCATTTGTTGACTATAACAAACACAATCCCCAAAACTTGAGATTCTAATTCAAAAATTGTCTGATTTACATCAATTTTTATTTAGGGCACCTCGAGTCTGTGTAATGACTAATAAGCTTGTCTCGCTAAAAAGATTATGACTGAGTAGTGAGTTATATCCTCACTGGGCGCCCACTGCTTTCAGACTTGTTCCACATCTAGGCTACGCTTGGAAAATCACTACATCAATTTTTAGTTTTCCGCAGTTTTGGGGGTCGCGCATAATATCGCGACATTTCGTAATCTATTTTTATCTGTAAAATTCGTTATGGAGCTTCCAAACACTTAAATATTGACTCAAACAAGCATTTTGCTCCGAGGAATCCAAAAATGCTATAAAAAAGCTCATAATTGAACAATTTGAAGTTATTAATGATTTCTATTTTTTTATGTGTTTTTGTTATTATTATTATTATTATTATTATTATTATTATTATTATTATTATTATTATTATTATTATTATAGCAAGATAGTAGGGAGAGAGAAAATCCATTCGATAGTGCATCTATTACTATATTTTTATTATTATGTTACATATATTGAACATTATTTGCACCAAAAAATATAATTTGGTTATTTATTAATTTGCTTAGAGTCGATGCTACAACCTGAATTGTTTTAAGTGTTTCTGCCCAGCCATTGAATAAGGTCTATATGGACTAAAATAGCTGTCAGGGTGGAATAGAAATATTTTTTTCGGAAATAATATTTATATTTGTGTGGTTCTTGATGTGTATGTCAACCTAACAACTCTGGTGTTAGGGGTGAAGTAACTCCAACTGTGTTGGCTACAAGGACCGAAGAAGACGGTAAAAGGCCTTTTAGCTAATACAGTTGTAGTTCATTCACACTTAAAGCCCTTACCTAATAATAGAGTGACTCACTTTTTTCTCAGATTTCTGGTAATATTCCTAAATGTGCACCTCTGCAAAATCCAAGTTAACTAAAGTCATGGACAAATTGCAAGATGACTTTTAGCATGCTCACAATGTTGAAAAAAACGGAACTTACTGGAGAACCATACACTTAATGATGAATTTTCAAAAGCTTATGAACTGGATCAATTGGATACAGCTATAATGGAGAAGCTGAAGACTGCATCATATTCTGAAAAGGTACAAATCATGATTCTTTTGTCTGATTCATGGTCTCGTTTTTCTCAATTTTTCTTTTTTTTTTTTTGAATAACTCATTCGTACACTTCGAGATTTGATGAAAACAAAACGTATTCTACTAGTCACAAATCTAAAGAGAATCAAATCATTGTCACAGGATATAATGAACTTGCTAACTGAATTGTATAACGATGATGATTTTAGCTGGCAATTACCTGTTAAAGTCCTCATACGTATTGGGAACACACAGTGCAAATAAAAACGACTGGTTTTGTGCAAATGGAAAGGGCAATATTCTGCTTTTAAAGAAAGGCATCTTGATGTGAAGAAAGGATTTTCTAAGTTCTGCTCTTTGCGCCCAAAATGATGCGTCATTGCCAGCTCAAGTGGTACTTATTCAGCGTGTGTTTGTATAAGCAATCAGAATGCATTTTGTATGCGACCCAACAAACAGAATATGCATGATGCATTACTGTGAATAGTCCCCTGGATTTAATGCACTAATGGAATTCGTGGATAGACAGCTAAAGGAATTTGAGTCTGATAATGAATTCCATTATTCACAATGGCAATCAACTGACCGCTCCACTTTTGTAATACTAACAACAACATCTAAGGAATACAAACAGATTCTCGTTGAGGCCATTGATGCTTTAACTAAATACTCATATCTATCAAAATGTCAGTATAAATGCCTAAAAACGAAGAAAGAAAATGTAGCAAGAAATTAAGTCATTGTTCTGAGTGATTTTGCAGACAAATATGAAGTTATAATTCAGGATGAGTTCAAGTGTATCATTGAAATAAAATGTATTTCATTATATATCCCGCAGTCATTTACTTCATCAATGGTCATGGTGTTCTCTCCCCTGATTTTCTGTGCTTTTTTTCAGATGATAACAACAATGACACCGTTTTCGTTCATGAAGTAAAAACATTAATAACCGATTACATTAACAAATATCCTGTTATTGAAAAACTAAATTATTTTTCTGATGGTTGTACTGGACAATACAAAAATTACAAAAAAATCTCATTGATTTATATCACCATTAGTAGGATTTCCAACTTGACGCTTACTGGAATTTCTGTGCAACAAGCCGTGGTAATTCACCATGTGATGGAACTGGATGTTTTGTTAAGAGACGTGTTGCCATAAATTAATACTGATGCCATTATGGGATCAAATGCTTGATCATAAGACATGTTTGTAGGATAGATCTTCCAGGAATTCAAGTTTTTGACATTGATAAGTCGCGAATGTTGGCTGTTCGATATACTCATTTCTTTCCGGGTCCCGACCAGAGACCTAAGTTAAGAAATCTCATGATGCCATTTCTTTTGAAATATTTTGAAGCCATTTCTTTTGAAATGTTATAATACCGTAGTTTTGGAAAAGATCGCACATATTTTACAGAGGTAAATTCATTCGTAAGGTGTGGGTTATACTTGTGAGTGAAAAGGCTTTGTATTTTTTTAAGGAATTGGCTACTATGGATTCTTTCAATGAGTCTATTGGAATCTTTTCCAATCAATCCGAGGGCTCCAAATAAACATGGAAGTGTTAATGTCCTCATGAGATTTTTGAGATTTCGATTTCGAGGTCTTTGTAGTTTGATAGTATTTTCAAGATCTTCAAAGATACATTACAGTCTGTAGGGACTGTCATGTCAATAAGAAGGCACAATTTGTCTTTGAGGATTCTAATAATGATATCTGGGCAAAAGCTTTGTTTATTATTATTATTATTATTATTATTATTATTATTATTATTATTATTATTATATACTAAAGTATTTTGTTTCCTGAGGGACGTTATGAAGTTAAAATTAAGGATTTTATTCTTTGATATGTATTTCAAAGTTTAAATCCCAAAATTTTGGTAAATATGTACGAAATTCTAATGAGACACATCATTTTCACAGTGTAATTTATATTAACATTTAGAGGATGCTTATATGTAAGTACCACTACAATTTCGCTGAAAAAAAAGCATAACATGCTAAAAAAGGTCCGAAAATTTTATCGTCGAAATGTTTCAGTTATTAAGAGTGAAGACCAAAAGATTTATTTATTATTTTATTAAATCTTCTAATCCTTTATAGAACGTACGAAATGTTGGTTAAAAATATTGTATTTTTTTTTCCGTCAGCAGTCGGCGAAATTATTATCATTTGTGTTTTTTATGCATTTTTTATGCAAAAATCAAGTAATTATCGGATTTTAATGAAACATTCAGAATTTATTCATATATGAATGAAATTATTTTTAAAATTTGGCTTTTTAAAAAATCTTCGTAATTTTTTTTTAAACGTGTTAGCCTCTTTTACTTAATTCCATGACATTTCGAGAAATTAAATTTTCATTATAACATTGTTTTTTTTAGTTAAAACTATGACTACATAGAGAATGTAATGACCTTTTTTCAAACTACTACACATTTCCCGAAAAATTGAATTCATTTAATTAGAAAAAAATTAATTACTTTAAAAAAAAAGATATAACACGTACAATATTGTCTTCAGAATGAATTTTCTTTTCGATAAATAATGAATTTTTACAAGAATTGTTTACATTTTTTAAATTTTCAATTATAACATTTTATAAAGAAATAACTCTTTTAAAATACTGTATTATATGCTGTCTTTTAGATTAGATTGTTATTTAATCAAAACTATATTTTATAATCAAAAATTGAAAAGATTAATACAAAGTAATTTGCACAAAGATCATGAAAACAATTTTTAATTATTTTAATGTATAATAATATTACGTGACGTACACATGTGAAATTATCGTCGACCTTACAAGGCATTATCAGAAAATAAGCGCTATGACTGTTGTATATTTAAAGTCAAAATTCTTCAAATCTGATTACGGAGAATGTTTTCCAACATTTTATAGATTACTTATTTAAAAAATATATGAAAGGCACTCACTCGTCATTTTCTAAAATTTCATTTATGTTGTAACAACATAAGACTCCATAGACTTGTGATGCCCTTACCAGTGCTTGTTAAGACAAGCGATGAAATCACGTAAATCACCCCTACCGTTTGTTTTAAAAAGAAAACATTCTCTGTTATCCTGAAGTTAAATAAATAATATTTGTTCAACATGAGATCAATTATACTTTAAAACAGTTAATACACACACACACACACACACACACACACACACACACACACACATATATATATATATATATATGTGTGTTTCTAAAAATTTCCTTTTCGGTAAAAAACAATCTCATATAAATAGGTTGCAAATAATTTTACATTATTATAACCTGGAAATTTAATCATCTATCTTATAAATTTAAATAAATATGTATCTTATTAAAATCGCTTGAATAATATAGATATTTTCGCCAAAACATTGGCTTGCATAAAAATGAGCTGATACAGTTTAGCGATACTCCTATGATTTCATTGTTGCTAATTGTGTGTATAATTAGTATTACAAGTGCATCAGTTTGTAAAATCTAATGGTATTTCCTTTTTTTCATTAAAGATAGGTTTACTTGTCGAACAACGATAACGTTTTGGCGCCAGTAGTATCTATTCAAAATTATCGTGTAACTGATATGTCAATATTTTTTTTATTTATTCCACCATTCATTTCAGTCTACATTTTCTTCACTAGCAAAATATTCTCTAAACTTCGAGAAGGTCAAAAGATCAATGCAAAAATAATATATTCTCGTTCGATATTTATGCGGAAAAATTATTTTTAAATGGGCACGAATTAACAATCTGCTGATAGATTAGGGAAAATACACCGTGAAATCAAATTTCATTTTAGTAAAATTGCTTTTCAGTCAGAATTAATAATTTTAACATCTTTACTGTTATATTTGTTTTAGAAATACATGAAACTGCTAATCTCTATTCCCATGGAATCGTGTGTCGTTGAGAGTTATATAATTCTCGTGCCCTTTTTCTCTCTTGAAGTGTGCAGCAAATACGACACAGTTCTCATGCAATGACTAAAAGTATTTTCAGGTAATTTTTCCTTCATTTTTAGAAATTATTTTTTTTAATTCTAGTTTTTAAAATTAATTTGTTCTTTTTGTTTAGTTCATTTTTTCTACAGAATTTCAAAATCTATTTTTTTTACATTAATATTTAATGCGTTTTCTTCGTATTTAAAATATAAGTTTCTTACTTTCTTACTTTTTCTCGTTTACTTATATCTTTTATTTTCATGTTTTCCTTTGTTTTCTTTTACCTGTGCTACATTTTATAAACTGCTTCTTTCATCATGCTTTAACTTATACTGGATTTTATATTTCTCCTTTTTTCTTGTTTTTAATTCATTTTTCTATAATCTTCCTTTTTATTGTTCCTTTCTTTTTATATTTCCTTTCTCTTTTATTTCATTTACAGGTGTTTATGTGATTTTTTAATTTTAGAATTTTTTTTTCATTTTTATCACTTTTTTATTCAGCTTTCGCTTGCTGTTTCCATGTTTAAATTCTTCAATTATTTGATATCTTGAGTTTTTTTTATTAACTTCAATCGAGACTGTAGCATTTCTATATTTAATTTCCACTTACTACATATCACATTTACATCGCAGTATTTAAAATTTCTCACTGTCTGTCATCCTTTATATTTCTTGGATTTTATCGTTTATAATCTCATACGCATTTGGACTTATTTAATAATTTTCACGAATTTAATTTCTAATCTTATATTCTATTTCATTACTTCATTTTCATTCTTGTCTATACTTACACTTCATTAATTTTCGTTCTCTTTTATTTTCCTTCATATTCTAAAACCACTATTATCCTGGCGCCACTACTCTCGTTATTTAATCTGCAAAAATTTAAATTCAATACCAGTTACTATATACTGTCCTTCTGAATGCTCTTTTCTCTTTCTACTCATTGCTAATGTTTCTGTTCCAAATTGCTCGACACCCTGTAATACCTTGCGTGTTAGCGGTTGTATTGCTTTCCTTGGGATAACATTGATTAAAGAAATGCCTCCATTTTTTTTATGTATCTAAATTTAATTATAAATGTTAATTTAAAAAATAAGATATTACCAAAATATGTTGGAAAGTTTCCAAATTTAGATCTGAAATAAAGAAACTATGAACTTTTTTGCAAATTAGTAACTGACTGGCAGCGTTTAATTTTCCTTTATTTTGTTTTCTCTTTCCTTAACCTTATTCTGCTGTATGCCTTTTGTTAATCAATTTTCTGTCCATATATTATTGAAGAAATCCTTTAGTGAATTTCCTGACTAGATCAGATTTCGGTGGGCCTTCTTTCCAAACTCTCTTTCTCAATTCATTATCTTTAATTCCATTCTACACAATCTAATGTAACTTGGGTATTTGAACACTAATATACAGCGCGCCCCGCACCTCCACCCAAAATGACATCATTTAAATGTGAACATCTGAAAAACTACATGTTCCAGGAAAATGAAATTAAACGCAGTCCATGTCGAACAATAACATATTTGTCAAAATTCAAACGAGATATTCAAAGGGAAGCAGATTTTATAAGCGATTTCACAAAATTTCCCAAACGTTCAATATGCGCATAATCTCTTTGGCGACACACGTCAAGTCGATAGTCCAGCTCCTGCCAAACACGTTGTAGCATATATTGCGTAACGTTGTCCCGCACCTTAGTAATTTTATGATTACATTCTTCCAAACTTTTAGGAAGAGGGATATATAAATCTTTTACATTAATCCATAGAAAGAAATCACAATATGTCATGTTAGTTGAACGGGTCGCCCATTTCAATAACACATTCTCATTATCTCTGACATATCGATCCATCTTACTTGTAGATTATCATTGAGTCCGCTCAGTAAATTTAGCATTTAAATATTTTGTTTAAATTTGTGAACATTTGATCGAGAATTGGCTGAGTTATTAGTTTATAAATAGATGTAATTTTTTTGTTTTTTGTTTGACACCCTGTATATTATTTATGCTTTGTTAGTGTGCGCAGTAATAATAATTAAATAAGCCTACTTAGATATTATTTGGTATTTTTAACAGAGGATGCATAATGTGACATGGAATTTTGATGATTTATTTGAATAACAAAATATGCTTTCCTAATATTAAATAATATTAAAAAAATAAACATTCGAAAAAAGAAAAGAGTAATGAATTGTCATGTAATATCAGTCCTCCGATTTGGCAGTGAATCGCGAGCAATCACTGCAGAGATGAAAAGTTGCGAAAACAAAAGAACAGTTATTCTACAGAAGGATGTTGGGGATATCATGGACGGATCATATAAGTAACGAAGAGGATTATCAGAAAAGGGGAATAAATATAAAACTATTATTTTTAAAGATAAAGTAGCAAATTCTTGGACGAATAATTTTTAATTTATTTGCCTCGACTATTTTAAAAATGTGACATTTCACCACATGTAGATATCAAGAGAATCAGAAAGAAAATAGCAAATAATCTGCTAATGGTTGGCAGAATTGGAAGAGGGTTAGTCAAACGAAAAGTACCCCTGAGAACGGTAAACAATAAGAAGCTGTGGTGAGTCAATATTGTCCGCATCCTAATGTCACAAGTAAGCTTACGATATGAAGAGAACAGTCAACCCGAAACCCCAGAGGTTAAGATTTTAATGTTCGAGGAATCATCTTCGTGTGATTCTGTTTTACAAAATAGCAATTCTTAGTGTTATGATCCAAGTTAGGAACAAGGAAGAACAACACGAACACAAGAGTAGAAATAACGAAGGTATATTACACGAAATAATAATACAAGATGTGGAAGGTGTTAGTATTACTGTCAGTCTGGTTTGGAGTGAACTACTACCGGCTCGACTCGATTCGTTTCCTCTTTCTTGAGAGGCGTAGTATATATACTGTTAGGAATGGTTCGTTCTGTAGTTATAGGTAAGGACCCATGGCACTTAGGAATAGCACGGTGAAATACAACTTTTTTCTTATCAATGAAATATAATGGGAATTGTTTTATTGACTTTTTTTACAGCGTATAAATATTTTGCAGGTCATTTAAAGCCAGAATAAACACTTTTGAAATTGAAATATTTTTGGGGAGGTTTATAATGATTTACAGATACATGTCCTACTAATTAACCCATAACTACAGCGAGAATAGGTGTCTTTCCTAATGTTATTTGCGTATAGGTGAATATAACAAAGCCTACAGGAATTGGAGCACTGCTTTCCGAATATCATTTCAGAGCCATTATCAATTAAACCAACCGTATGTCGAAACTTACTGTACTCTGTATTACCAATTGACCACACAATGATAATGAGGAGAGTTAAATTCTATGTTCTTTTTATAGAATGTCTTTGCTTTAAATGTTTGAAATGTTGGAACTAAGGAATGTCGTTCGGCAGAAGATTTGCCATGGAACTATCAATAAATAGGGAGAGGCAGCTTTTAATGTTTCGTCTGTGGAAAAGATGTCGTTTGGTGGAAACTAATTAATACAGCACGATACCGGGCAGAGGAGGCACGATGGAGTAATGGACAGCGGCACGGATTAAGGAATTGGTAAGCCCAGTTCAATTTCCAGTCGAATCTATTGCATTCACTTACGTCCTAATACCCTTGGAAAGGGATGAATCCTCTTGTTCTCAAAGCTATAGAGAGAGAATCTGGGAGA
Source organism: Acanthosepion lycidas (assembly GCA_963932145.1). Lineage (NCBI taxonomy): Eukaryota > Metazoa > Mollusca > Cephalopoda > Sepiida > Sepiidae > Acanthosepion > Acanthosepion lycidas. Next base: position 88,953,221 of record OZ010591.1, on the reverse strand, counting down.
AGGAAATCCCTGAATTCAGGTTGGAGGCTTTGCAATCCGCTAACAATATATTCACTTAAAATCTGGCTTGTTATAATGCCGCGACGATATCTTGGATTTTAAGGGCAGGCGCTTTTTTTAATTATCAGAATCATGCGCTGTTTCATTAGTATATTAATTTCAATACTTAAATAGTTCTTTTGTATTACACAAGATTAATTTCAGTATTGTGCGTTAGTCTCGCGTAAATATGACATGCGTATATGCAACACATATACCAAATTAAGTAGGTTTTTCTATCTGCCCTTCTAAAAGGTACCTCCTCATATCGAATTCTCCTGTTAGTATAAGTAGTCAAACTGTATCTATCGCCGGTTTGTTCGATCTGTCGCATAGATTACAAGATCTGATATTCCCCAACGGTTAGTAATCTGGCTACAGACCATGTTTAACTTTATCGTGATAGAATAAGAAACTCTCTATAAACGAGATACACACGTAATTCTTATTGAACTTAAATCTAGAAGAAAAATCGCCTGATTTTTCTTCTCTGTTTTACGTATTCAACATAAGTCACTGTATAATGAACTCAATTTTCATTGATTATTCAAGTATGGCCAGACTGTAGAATAGTATTGTCTTGGAATAGTCTATAAAATAATCACTTTTTCTGCAGAATCTTAAGTCTAAAAATAATGATGCACATTATGAACGGAAACGATATATTTTTTTTCTGGATACTTCCGTCTCAATATTCGTATGATTGTAACAGAAACTTATATATGTGTTGTAAACTTATTTGAATTAAAGTCACTAAACAACCCATACATTTTTTATTATTCGCATTGCATATGAATCAAATGCTCGCCTACTTTAGTTTTGTTCACTATAATAGTTCCACCGATGAGCTGGTAATATTTATATAAACCACCGATACGAGCAGACCCTGTCCATTAAGCTGCCAGGAATTTTCAAATATACCTGATGATATGTAGCGCGGTGAGACACATGTCATAAAGTTAATTCCACTACCGACATGCCTGGGTTCCTAAACCCACTCGAGGAGCTCTTCATCTGAAATGCTGCTGATTTCCCAGTCTGCCTTCTTTAACTTCAGCTTAAAATGAAGTTTGGACTTCAGTGTCGGATATTGCATTCGAAACATCCAAAGTGACGACAAGCTCCCCGGTTCCAATTTTTCTCTGCTTGCAATTTTTCTGCGCTTGTAAAATGATCGCTTAGACATCATGGTCGAAGTAATGGACGTGCATAGGGAATTTGTGTTGACGATAATTGACAACTGACTGAATTTAGCAACGGAACCTATGACCCGAGTCATGTCATAGCAGATAATTTTTTTTTTGTTTCTTTTATGTTCCACCCACGGAAAAAGAAATATCCACTTCTGTTTTATACAGATACTGGGAGAATTATGTTGCTACTAGAATGCGCAGTTCTTCATAATAGTGTTTCTACTCGTTTGGATATATTATTTACTGTAAGCGTGTTTCAATATAAATTTTTTTTTGTCTATATATATCAATGTATTTTGTTCTAACGACAAAGTAAACTTGGTAAATGGTCTAGAAAAATGGAGTTCTACTTAAATGGAGACAAGGAATGGCTTGTAAATTCGGTGGTTGATCCTGCGAATACGTATCTCCTAGCTTCAGATTGAGGACAGTTTAAACGGAAAATATAAACCACAAACCTTGTTGTCACTCATAACCCCATCAAATCTAAACTAGTGATAACGAATACAGTGTGTCTACTCAGTACAAGACTGTGTTTCCTGTCATAAATCATTTAATTATATCGATCATACTATCGCATTTTTGAGTAGACACATAATGTGTCCCAGATCAAAGTGCTCTAAAACAACTGACAATTTACAAGATCTCATAGGTTTAATTCTTGTCGAAAACACCAAAATTCTATATAAATCACATTACCTGAAACATCTTTCTATTAAACAGGCTCTGTATAGTAAATATATATCTCACACTATCAACCTCGTCTTATTTAACAGAGGAAATCGGGTGGTAATTTTTTAAAAATAGATAGATGCTCACGCGAATTGCAGCATGGGTTCCACACACGAAAACTCTGAATAAATGATGCTAGTTAAAACAACGCAAAAATAAAATATTACTTAAACAGTCAAAACACGATGAAAAACTAACAACACTAATACAAAACCCCTTGGAAATGGTTAAAGAAATGGCCGAAAGCGCTTGAGACAATGCAAACTATCAAATATTACTGTATTCCCTTACTCCTACAAAGCGTAAGTATGCTGAGAAACTGAATACCAAATGTATCAATTATTCCTTGTCTGCCATATTTAACGACAGATGTATAAAAAAAATGTTGCTACCCATATATATATATAAACGATTTTTTTTTATATTTGATCATAAATAAAATAGTTTATGAAGAATTAGATTCTAATAATATCATAATATATTAATAATAATAATTCCATTCTAATCATTCATATATATTCATTTTAATATTATCATATATGTACTTAATTAGTAAATAAATGAAATATAATATCTTAAGTGGGTACGAATAAAAATATAAATATTGAAAATGTCGCCAAATAATATTTGAATGCGCCTTTTGAAATAAATCGTAATTAAATTTTGAATAAAAATCAAAATCAAAAATAAAAATGCCAAATGAATTGCTGTTGAAACTCAGACGATGTATTGGAACATAGACAAATTTCTACCTGAAAAAAAAGGAAGTTTGTCTCAATGAACAGATACCTCAAGCCCCTACTCTGACTTGACCGATTTGATAGCTACAATACATTAAATAAATGATTTGTTTGTAAATAAGTTAAATCTTAACACCTCTAAAATGAAAAGATATAATTTTCCTTAACTCCCAACATCTCAAAATATCAATTTTTTCTGGACTTATGAATAAAAAGAATCATTTGCAAAAAATGTATTCTTAGCTTCGTTTGATAATGGAAAAGAACTTTGTATTTTGAGTTTAATTTTTTATAATTCAATTTGAATTGAAATTTCAGTTTTGGTACTTTAGAATCTAAGTGGTGCGATGATAATATATTTTTGAAAAAAATATAATATTATGCTCTACTGTTGTATCAAGCACTTTTTTTTTAAATATAAAAATAAATGCTAAGAAGTCTGAATTATAAATTTCATTGTTCTTTCTTTTTATTTTAATATACGTGTGTTTGTGCGTGTGTGTGTGTGTGTCCGGGTGTATATGTGTGTGCCTGTGCGCGCGAGCGCGCGCGTGTGTCTGTGTGTATGTGTGTGTGTATGCGTGTGTTTGCGTGCCCGCGTGTGTGTGTGTGTATGTTGTATACAGACTACAGTTAAAAAATGTGAAGAACCCCAGAAATAGCATTGGAGGAACTCGACTGAAGAATGAAAAAATGAAAATGAAAAATAGATATTAGATTCATCAAAAAAAAAAAAAAATGAAATAAATTATCAAACTTATGCTTAACAAAAAAAAAAATTTGAAAATCTTGGTACACGATGATTTGTTGTAAGCTTTTCTATTTATGATTAGTAAATAATAACAACTAAAAGGCTGAAATTAATACAGAATTTTAAATGATTTAAAACTTAATATCTTTGTCTAATTCAAATTTTCAAAAGAATGTAAACAATTCTTGTATAAATTCATTATTCTTCGAAAAAATATTTTTCAGCCAATAGTGTTCTCAATATCTGTGTATATTTCTGAGATGAGGTATTATGTACAGTATTTACATTATGCGGACCATTGTCCTCATCTTTGTCGCCATATTTGTCACAACGTTTCGGACGTTGTACGCTCCGGCCTTCTTCAGGGGGTTGGAATTTCGAACTGAACCCTTTATTTCGATCCCTGGGGTAGACTGTTCTAGTTCCACGTGCCATGTTTGATGGATGTCAGTTATCAGTTATCTCCTGTTCATTTTTCCCTCTGAAGGTTCTCCACTGCCTTAACCGGGTATTGAACTCACAATCTTTGGGTCTGACACAGGATCTAACCAAAGCCTTTATCCACTGTGCAATGTCTCTTTGAGGAGGGGAAAATTAGCAGGAGACAACTGATAACTGACATCCATCAAACATGGCACATGGAACTAGAACAGTCTACCCCAGGGATCGAAATAAAGGGTTCAGTTCGAAATTCCAACCACCTGAAGAAGGCCGGAGCGTACAACGGCCGAAACTTTGTGACAAATATGGCGACAAAGATGAGGACAATGGTCCGCATGATGTAAATACTGTTCTCAATATATCGTATTTACAAAGTCAATTAAAAGGTTTTCTAATTAAATAATGCTATATTTGTATTACATTTTTTTTATTTTATATTTCAGAGCAGATTTTTTGGTAAATCGTTTTTCTGTTTGACCAAAACAAAATGATGATTTCAATTCTTCAAAGTATCCTGCTTTTTAACTATATAAACATTAAGCGGATCAGAACTGAATTTCTCGAATTTCATAAAATTGATTAAGAAGGGGGGCAGCAGATATATCAAAATATCTTTACCAAGAGTAAAAAAAAAACAAAAAAACAAAAAAAAAAAACTGAAATATGAATAAGTCCTGAAAATTATTAGAATGCCACACTTCTTTGGTTTCCAAACGGATCTTGTATTTTGCTGCTAAAATGACGCTAAATTCTCCATAGTAATCTTTAATAAATAGATTCATACCTTTCTCAATGTTATTTGCGAGCAACTGTTTATTGTCGATGGCTGTAGAATGAAGTGAGCCGGAAAAAAAAATTAAAGTTCATGCGAACATTTATTATTTGTGGAGTGGACGCAATATTAACAACTGATAAAATGCGGCAGAACAGTGTCGATAGCAGTTATAATAAACACATTAAGCAAATAATTGTATGCCCTAGAAATGTTAGTAAAGGAAAGCGAGAAGAAAGGAATAAGCTTCAATTGTAATATATATTGGTATCGGCAAAAGGAACGACTTATGGTGCTGTAGCGTATGTACCAAATATAGCGTCGGGTCGATGTAGCAGGAACACCAAAATATATAGGTACTACTACTATTATATTAAGGGTACTTCCATGTACAGGATTCAAGAAATAATAACAACTCCAATTTGTTTACTAACAAATATATATTGAATAAAATGCAACAACAAGCATGAAATAAAATTGTGTTCACAATTAGATTAAAGAGAAGGGAGTTCTTTCCCTTTGACTGTAGATTGATTGTAATCAACCGTTTGATGAAAGTTCTCTTGTGAGATAAATGTTCCGAAATAATTGTTAGAGCAAAGTTTGAATGTGAAGAATGAATAATACCAAGAAAACAATTGTTTGAAATGTGTTGTGAAAAAACAGGTTTGAATCAACAAAGTTCTGGTTGACGAAAGTTACAGAGACAAAATGTAAGTTTGTAGTTACGAAATTCCTTGTCTGTGTGAGTGTTATGAGCAAGATCGTTGATTTGTGTTGACGGCTGGGATCTTATTGGATCTTCTGGATCTTACAGGCGAAAAGTCGCCCTATTTAAGAAATTGAGGTAGGCTCGCACGGAAACGTGGGAAAACTTGAACTTACATTAAAAATATGTGATTGGTTAAAAATTAACCAATCACTACACACGTACTAGACAAAATAGGTAAGTATGCTCAGAACCAAAAGATTTAAAGGAACGACTGCGATGGCTAAATTGTCCTATACGATGGTTGTAGTAATTTATTAGCCAATAGTAGTCGAATAAAATGACTTGAGTGTATGTGGATGTGAAAAACATAGCAACCGCTATAGTGCGATATGTCAAATCAAACAAATTTAATATAATTATCATAGATTCGTTTTAAATTTAACGGAAAATGTGACACCGTAATCCGGAATCACATTGTAATAGGAAAGAGTGCTGAAATGTTGTATTTCTCAGTTTTCCTATAGAGCAATCAATACCAGACACTTTCCTGAATTCATGAATTTGGCATCTGAAGAAAGTTATATTTTTTTCTATATAATTATACTGAGAATACCAAGGACCGAACATAAAAGATAAATATAAAGATGAAAAGCCGATTTGAAATATCTTGATACATATTGAGGAAAGAAGGTTTGAAAACTTTAACATTCACAGTCAGGAATCTATCTAACAAGCCTGTGATGGCAGAACAGGGATGCTATCGTAGAAAAGCTTATAGTACTAAGGGCTACAAAGGATATACGCTTTTGGTGAGACATGTAAGTCCATGTAGAAGAAGTAGAAAAAATAAAGAAAGGAAGAAAGAAAGAAAAAAAAAAATAAACAAGATAACATTAATGTGAATGTAATAAATTCAGACAAAAAGTTACCCAACTCGATACAGAAAGGAAAGTAGATAGGTTAAGGATTGATCGAATAATGTCGGCAAATGATTAGTACAAGATAACAATACATATTTAAATACTTAGAAAATTTACTGATTCTCACACATAAAAATAAACTAGCTTAAATCTAAAGACTATATTCCTAGTAGAAAATGATTCCATACATTCTACGAAACTTATTCCTACCAACTTGATAAAATTATTGGTATGGCCCCCAGCAGCTTTAAATATTAATCTTATTAAAATTGATTCATATATAAGTGGAAAAAACATTGCTACCCCAAATAATTTTTGCAAGGAATAAACAGAGATGCATGATTGTTTCAAATCAAAACGATATTAAAGATAACAAAGACAAAAAAAAAATACTTAATGAATGCATAAAAAACAAAAGTGATCATACGTAAATATTCCATGAGAATACCATAAATTATTCGTGTCTACTTGTTGGGGTTCCAATAACTTGGACTGGTTTTAATGTGAATTATTTTTAAGCGCTTAATAATGTTTTTCTTTTTCTTTCGGATTTGGCGGATATTTGGGCGATATCATTTTTCACACATATTTGCCATGAATTAAATAACATGATCAAATATAAGAAATAAATGAATTTTATCCATTAACACTGATTTATTTACTGCTGACTTTGATCCGTCTTAATGAAACACCCTTATATATAATACGTCTTAATGAAATACCCTTTATAACTATATCTATCTATAGATCTCTCTGTCTCTGTGTCTCTCTCTTTTTCCAACTATCTGTCAATATATCTATGTATCTCTCTTTTTCTATATATGTGTTTTTGAGTACACACACACACAAACATACACACACAAACACACACACACACATATATATATATATGTGTGTGTGTCTGTGTGTATGTACGAACAAAAAAAGTTTAATAAAGTTTACAGTAAAAAAGGGGCAAAAATAAAATGGTATAAAACAAGCAAACAATATACACAAAACAAATTTACAGGCAAAAAAGCAAAGAGTTTACGAACTACAAATTGGCGAGGTCAGACTAGCGAACGCAATGGTCTATCTTCTAGACAAGGCAGATCTGGACCGAGGTTATTTGCCTAGCCTCTTCACAAGGCAGGGTGTAACACAAGACTGTTTTTAATGTGGGGCGATTCTGACGCTGTAGGCTCATGGAAAAAATTCGCCGTAGACCCCGCTAACACGGAGTCAGTTGTGTCTACTTTAGCAGACGTGACTTTGCAGTTTGGCAAAGCCTCGTCTGGGTTCCTCTTTGGCTGAAGTCAGAGAGTTCGTGAAACCAGCCGCAAATCTGGTAACAAACCGACTCACTCGACAGATCTAGAATCAGTCAAATCAAATTGTAAATGCACATATATTATTGTCTAGGAAAAATACTACAACATGCATTTGTCGACATCTGCGATAAATGGGGAAGAGGAAAAATTTGCTGTCGTCTCTACTATGATTGAAATCAACATATTTTGTTGCATGTGTTTATATATAAGAGGAATTATGTCGTTGGTTTCTCAAGGCTTTTAAATTTAAAAATGTTCATGAATATTCATCGGGTGGTTGGAAGGTTAGTCAAAATAGTGGGGGATACAAAGTGCCATAAATCAAAGTCTGTTAAAGCAAAAGGAAGTGAGTTCTATTAAAGAGAAAATTTATTTTCTTTAATAAAGTAATATTGTTTAAATTGTGATAAGTTTCTCATAGTTTAGAATGAACCTATATGCTGTACATCTTCAAAACATATGTTAATGAAATTAACCATTTTCTTTAAATTACTAAACATTTTTGTGGTCGTTTATGTTAGCTTGGGAAAGTACTAATACTTTTACGGGAGTTGAGATTGGAAAGAAACTGGGATGTAGATTGATATTTTGAAAAGATCCAATTGCTGTTATATCGCCCCCGTTCCAGGAATCACTTCACATTATAGAGTAATCCGATTCATGCTATCAATATTCGACAAGTTACAGATTACATTTAAGAAAAATAACACAAATATACCACCAGACATTATGTAGACCGAAATGGAATCTCTATGACAATTATGATATATAATACAGTTTTATCCTATTTATGACCACAGAAAAGGTGAAGATAGAGGACAACAGCAAGACCCGAAGGCATGTTTCATGTTTGAATGCAATGCTATAGAGCAAATATAATTGCAACCATATATATATATATATATATATATATATATAATGAAAAACAGACCAATTTAAGGTACCATTACAATAATTTATTTCACCAAAATCCTTTTAAAGGACTCCGGATCATTAGGTAACACTTCCAACAATGAAATGAAAGGAAAAATGATATTGAAAATTGATGGGTAGTGTAATTTTTGTAATTTAACAGGGGGGGATGAGGGTGTAGTTAAAGAGACAAGGTAGAGTATAGGGAGGGGTTAATTTCATATCTCTCTTAAGCGTGCTTTACATTGGGGTAGGAGGGGTGACCAGACCGTGACCTATTGAGATGGTTAACTTAACGGAAATGATATACAGAAATGGGAGCGGAGTAGGGAGAAAAGAAAAGTAAAAATGGAAAAGAGAGAGGAGACAGAAGACAGTAATACATATATATATACAAATGAGTGTTACGGCAAGGAGAGAGGGGGAGAGGGAAGTAAATCGAAAGAGGTTGTAATTGTGTTTTAACAAATTTAAGTAAAGGATAGATTTCAATGCTTGATAGAAATTTTGATGTCTAAAAAAAATGATGATTGATATCAGTTTAAATATTTAATTTTTAGGGACTTAATATAAGTTAACTACTATTTTTATTAGCACATTTATAGAGAACATATTAAAGAAATATTTCAAATTATAATAGTTTAATTACCCGACCAATTGTACTTCCTTAATATCGTAATAAAAGTTTTTGGTAACATTTTTATTAGTTTTACTTTTAATCTAATTTATGAATGCAATTTTTCTTAATTATTATATGGGTAAACATACTTAAGGTTTAGGTTTCATTATTGAATAATATTTGGGGGTAATATTAAAGATTTTGTTTTCTTCTTATATATATCTCACAAACATATTCATGCAAATCCATATATAGATACGTTTATTTACATGTGCAAATACACACATAGACACACGTGTAACAATATACACAAATGTTCATCTATCTTCATACATAAATTATATATACATGCATTTATCAATCATTACATATAGTTTAATATTTGAAATTTATTTAGATTTTAGTTTGATTTCATAGTTAAAGTTTAACTTTATGTGACTTCTGAAGTGCTTCATTATTAAAGGAATTTAGTTAATATTATTATTACCATTAATAGTTAAAGAGTGGTATATTTAAATTTAAATTAAGTTAACAATTATAAAATGAAACTCCCTCCAGAAGATAAATATACATTCTCATAATTCTAATTATAGAACATTAAAAGAGAAAGTGACATTAAATATTAAAAAGAGTAATTTTAAATCACCATTAGAATGACCCATGTCCTTCCATTTGAAAATATTCCATACACGTACACACACACACACACATACACATATATACACATATATCTATATATATCTATCTACCTATCTATCCATCTATATATCTGTATATATATATATATATATACATACATATGTATATATATATATGCCCATATATATACACACACCTTTATATACATATACAACCATATATATACACACATATACACACATACACACACACATATATATATACCTACGTATACACACGATTATATACATAAAAAAGCATATGAAAAAGATTCTACACATAACTATCCACACATGCATATGTATTTATATTACGTTATACATCTATTCACACATATATTACAAATATTAATTCTAAGATATTTACATATGCAGATTACAAGTAATTTTATATTCAAAATAGTACACATATATAAATGCATGTATAAATATATATATATCTATATATATATACATACACATACATATACACATACATCTACACATATGCACAAATATATATTTATATACATACACCTACACATATGCAAAACACACACAGACACACACACACACATATATATATATATATATATATATATATGTATATATATATATATATATATGTATATATATATATATATATATATATATATATATATATATATATAACGATACCTAGCACAAAAACAACGCTAGTACCTAAACATACCCCATACTTATATATTCATACTCACACATATGTATGTATATATATATATATATATATATATATATATATATATATATACATATATACACAAACATACCTATATACTTATGTGCTCACAATTTATACAAGTACATATATACATATAAGCACTCTTATCCAAAATGTTCATACATATATATATATAATTTCACATATAAATGTATAAGTTATTCTACTTTTTAGAGTACATACTAAGAAGTATAGTATCCATGTGTTCATACATTCATTTCAAAAACAAAATTAATATTTTCTCTTTTTATATAGTAATTTTTAAACATATTTAGTTAAACTGAGGTGGTTTTTATGTCTACACAATAATGACGTAATAATAATGACGGTTTTTATGTCTACACAATAATGGCGTAATGAATGTCGCTTTTTGACGTTAAAAATACGTCAAAAAACGACATTATTACGGCATTATTTTTGCACCAATCTAATATATATATATATATATATATATATATATATATATATATATAAAAATGAGATAGTATTATTTGGTAATCCGTATGGATAATTCGAAAGAGGATATAAATCGAGAGAGCTCAATGTAATAAAAGAGCAATTGATAATTAACTAACGAATCAGAGATTTCAGAAAGCCATATTTATATGGAAATATGAAATATTTTATTTCGCAAAATCGAGAATTCGTCTTCGCTTCGTCAGAACTGGCACTTTCAACACAATGAATGTAATACACACACACACACACACACACACACACATATATATATATATATATATATATATATATATATATATATATATATGTGTGTGTGTGTGTGTTTGTGTGTGTGTGTGTGTGTTCGGGCGTGTGTATGTGTGTGTTAGTGCCATATGCATTCATTCAATAAAAACCGAATAAACTTCTAAATATTTTCTAACATTTTGCCATCCTAACAAATGTTAGCATATTAGTTATATTTATGGAAATTAATATGAAACAATATGAATAATTGAAAAATACAGGGAAAAACTGATTAGTGTGTGACTGGGTAACTGAAAACGCCATTAAGTTTTGGTTGAAATATATTTAGTTGATAATGCGTTCTACGTTGAAAATATTTGTAAGATCATTTGAGAGATTTCCTTATTGAAATTATTAAAACTTAAAATTATTAAAATCTGCAACGAAAAAGATTGTACGCGATACCGATTCTTATACTGAAAACTATACACCTTGTCTTAAACATGTACATTGTAATAGTACTTGTGAATTTAATGATGATCCCGATAAATTTTACGATCATGATAATTAGATGATGATATTGATAATAACATACGCACTGAGTGTAATCAATTCACTATGATAATAATATAATAAAAAAATATTTTGCAAAAACAAGAGGGGATTAAATAGATTTAGGATAACAAGAACAATAATAAAAGCATAATTAAAACATAAATATGAAGAATAAGAAGAAAACAAAATGAAAACAAGTATTATAGGATAAAAATTCGATACGCGAATCATAAATAAAAGCTATTTGGAAGGGAATCGACCACATCTGGTGAAGAGATTTCCTGCATGCTTCATGTAATCTTTGATAGGCCGACTTAAATATTAAGATATTTTTTCTACAAATCTCCGCGACGTTCTTTCTCTTGTTATAGAATCCGAAAGATTTATTTCAATGTTTTTGACTTTGTATATATTTTCTATTAAAATTAACGTATACAGAAATATTTTTACTTTCTATACATACATAAATACACACACATATATATATATTCATATATATATATATATATATATATTTATATATATATATATATATATATATATATACATACATACATACATACATATATATATATATATATATATATATATATACATACATACATTCATATATATATATATATATATATATATATATGTATATATATATATATATATATATATATATATATATATATATATATATAAGTACGGAGATAACTTCGTTCCTTCGAATCTTAATATAAACAGATATATTAAAAGAAAATAAAAAAAAATCTGGTTAAGATTTTGAATTCATTCTTTGAAAAGGAAAAGTAAAGAAAGACAAAAACAAAAGTTTCGCAGAGGACATTTTAGATATTTTGATCTGAGAGAAAGAATGGTAACTTGGGAAACAAAGATATAAGTCAGGACGTATTGGGCAAATATAAATATAAAATAAAGATATAAACGGTGAAGTAGGAGCGTATAAATAAAATAATTGTAATGACATAAAAGAAGTTATATATATATATATATATATATATATGTTAGGGAAGTAGAGATCAAAAACTGGAATTGGAAGAAAATAGAAAAGCATTTTTGAAAGAAAGAAATATAAAATGATGAATATATGTATTATGTACTCGAAGAATTTCAAGAAGAACATATGTGGTTTATATTAAATTGAAAGAGTTGAGAGGGTAAAAAGGAAAGGAAATTGATGAAATGAGAAGAGAGGTAAGAGAGAAGAGTAGAATGTAGAAGGATTGAAATAAATATAAAAGAGTGATCAGTTGGGAAGAAAAAAATAAGGAGACGTGGAGGAAACAAGAAAGTTCTTAAGAAACCAATGCCAGAATGAATTACAAATGGAAACATGTAGTTATGAAAGGTAGTACCAAAGACGAATCTGACTCAGAATGTGGTAGACGAGATTAAATATAAGGAATTAGAAGTAGATATGTCAAGTCAGCGTATAAAAGAAAGGAAGAAGGAAAGCAAATTCACAAGAAGATAGATGAAATATGAACATCTCTCATATCGAAGAAAAATAATGAAGTCATTGCCATTTGAGAATATTAATAGAAATGAATAAAATATACAAGCAAATGATACGTGAGACAAAAGCAAAAAGAACGAATGAATGAATGAACGAGAGAAACAATTTTATATATATATATATATATATATATATATATATATATATATATATAATCTCCCACCTTCTCTCGTATGTTACCCCTCTCTTTAGCTCTAACATTCGTACCACACTCTAATACTTACACTATCTCTAATTCTGTTTT
>OZ010591.1:88927159-88934659 GCA_963932145.1 Acanthosepion lycidas | reverse complement strand
ATTTACCCTGAAACTGGATTCGGAAACAGACCTACGATGAATATTATAAATTCTATCAGATAAAACTGTTCCTTTCCATAAGCATTCAAATGCAGCCACATAAGCATACGCTCACATTTATACATGTAGTTACACAATATATATATATATATATATATATATATATATATATATATGCCTCTTTTTCCATAAATATATATATATATATATATATATATATATATATATATATATATATATATATATATATGAGTGTGTGTGTGTATGTGTGTAAAATATATAAAATATAGATATATAGATATAAATTTCCAAGAATATTTTTTTTATATACATTCATTTCTATAAATGATCTAACCTTGCCTACTTCACCGAATTACACGCCCTCACTCTACCTAAATCTTGTAAAACTGTTTTTTTATAAGTTTAAAGCAACTGTCAATCAAGTTAACTCTTTGATAAAGTATTTGGCATAATCTACATTGAACCAGTCAAAAATATAGGTACCGACCTTCCTTGTTTGTGTTTGAGTTATTTTTATTTTATTTTTAAAAGCAAGATAAGAAGAAAGAATATCTTGAGGTATTTGGATAAGTTTCTCATGAACGTGTATTCTTTTCAAATCATATACGAAGCGGACTTGGTTTTTGAAACAGCAGCTCCACCTTCTGCAACCACAACCACCACCGCTACCAACACTACTACTATTACTATTACAATCCCCCCCATTTCTAATATTATGTATTTCAAGTGTTCCTCCTACCACAGTTATGCGCCATTCGTGATATACACTTATGCGATCATTTATCTTTCAATACCTGACTGACGAATCAGAATTTTTCTGTAGTTTGCCATTCATATACAACTCGGTCTTTCCTGTTGTTTACCCATAGCTGGTGGGAGAAGGGGATTAATACTGTTCACGAAGTTATTAGCACGTAAGTGAATGTAATGGATTCGACTGTTTTTCTAACTTGGTTCTCCGATTTCTCAATCCGAGCCGCTATCCATTACTCCACCGTCAAGAAAATATATTATACAGTGTAACCCGGATATAAGAGAAACCCGGATATAAGAGAAATGTTATCTGACCCCAAATTAGAGCCTGTGTTAATGTATATAAAATAGACAAAACCCGGATATAAGAGAAACCCGTATATAAGAGACTTATCTGGTCCCGACAACTCTCTTATATCCGGCTTACACTGTAATATATTTTTATTAATTAAATATATATGTTTATCCGATTATTAGGATTATATCAATATTATTATTATTTTTTCAACAGATCCGTAAAATATATTAACATACAGACATAAAGGATAAAAAAAAAAAACAAAGAAAAAACTTACCCGTGATAAAATTAGCTTGTTCAATATATATGACATAGACAATTAACTTTTCAAACTGTGGAACAAGGACACATGATACAGCGGATAAAGGCGTTAGTTAGATTCTGTGACAGGACCCAAAGAGCGTGAGTTCAGTACCCGGTTATGACAGTGGAGAACTTTTAAAATTAATAGGCGATAACTGATAACTGACATCCATTAAACATAGCACGTGGAAAATGCGAACAGTCAAACTCTCTGCCTCGGCAGAGAAGAACCCGGACAAGTCTTTGTCGCTGGGCAAAGTTTCGTCCGTGGACGTAGATAGTCCTGTCAGTGGAAAGTGTCATGATGCAATTTCTAACCTTAGGTCTCTGGGCGGGACCCGGAAAGAAATGTGTAAACGCCAGAAATCAAAGACAATAAAATTATAATAATAATATTAATAATAAAAACAATAATAATAATAATATTAATAATAATAAAAGACCACAAACAAAAACGGTGCCTCCTTATTGATATGGCAGTCCCTGCTGACTGCAATGTATCTTAGAAGATATTCAAAAAGCTGTCAAAATACAAGGACCTTGAAATAGAGGTCTCGAAAATGTCGCATATGGGAACATCAACAATCCCTGTTGTAGTTGGAGCCCTAGGACTGGTTGGAAAAAATTGCAGTAGAATAATTGAAGGGATTCGTGGAAGTCCATGCCTCAAGGAGATACAAAAAATTGTTCTGACAAGTATAGCCCACACTTTACGAAGGGCTTTATCTATGTAATTTTTTTTCAGTGGAGAGTGTCATGATGCCATTTCTAACCTTAGGTCCCTGGGCGGGACCCGGAAAGAAATGTGTAAACGCCAGAAAGCAAAGAAAATAAAAATGATAATAACAATAATAATAATAATAATAAAAACAATAATAATAATAATAATAATAATAATAAGAAGAAGAAGAAGAAGAAGAAGAAGAAATGAACACCACCCAGACCCTGTTAAAGAGATAGAATCAGTGACAATTTTATGGGACTACATAATAGACACAGACAGAACAATCAAAGTTAACCGCCCAGGCACTGTTAGAGGCCGGATAAAATTGCCTCCTTATTGATATGGTAGTCCCTGCAGACTGCAACGTATCTTTGAAGATCTTCAAAAAGCTATTAAAATACAAGGACCTTCAAATCGAAATCTAAAAAATGTGGCACATGGGAACATCAACAATCCCTGCTGTAGTTGGAGCCATAGGCTTTGTTGGAAAAAATTCCAGTAGACTACTTGAAGTGATTCCTGGAAGTCCATGCTTTAAAGAATAAAAGATATGTTCTCAATAGTACAGCTCACATCTTATGAAGAGTTTTATCTATTTAAGAAATGTGTGTGTGTCTCTGTGTGTATGTGTGTGTGTCTTAATTGGTCAGTTTAAAATATCATGATGCCATTTCTAACCAGAGGTCTCTGGGCTGGACCCAAAATGATATATGTATAAACATGAATCAAAGGAAATAAAATAATAATAATACTTATAATAATAATAATAATAATAATAATAATAATAATAATAAGAAGAAGAAGAAGAAGAAGAAGAAGAAGAAGAAGAAGAAGATCAGTTACTAATAAATAAAATGATTCTGGAAAATATCAGGAAAAAAGTTAAAAATCTAAGCACATCTTGGACAGATTACCGTAAAACCAGCGATAGCATGTCACACTCTTTGATTCTTAAGTCTTTGGAAATGTACAAATCACTACGGTAAATTTCCTTAAATATATCATGGAATTTGAGAAGACCACATTATAACTAAATCACATAAAGGTTCTGCCACTTCTAATCTTTTAAGGAGACTTCATGTCATGCCTTCTGTCTGTTCTTAATCCCACCTTCGAATGAAATACGCAGTAACAACTACTGACATAAGTTTAAAAAGACGGTGTTTAATTACCTATTCTACATGGATCATATAAAACTCTTTGCCAAAAACAATAATGAGTCGATGGGTTTCATCAAAACTGCAAAATGTTCCAGTGAGGATATCGGTACGTATTTCGTATTAGATAAATTTGCGAAAGTAAAATAAAAAAAAAAAAAATGGAGTTACAGAAACACTCTCAGTATATCTAGATTTTGTCACAAACGTTGGAGAAATTGAAGAAGAAGCCTATAAATAACTAGTATTCAACGAAAGAGATAGAATACAGCATAAACAAATGAATGAAAATTAAGAAAAGAATACTTCAGACACTTGAGTCTGGTTCTAAATACCGAGCTGAATTCGTAAAATAGAATATCAGTCATAAACCAATTGCTTGTCCCTGTGATGCAATACAGTTTCAAAATGCTTAACTGGACCATATTTGAAATAAAGCGAATTGATTTTAAAACTAGAAAGTTTCTCACTTGCCACCGCTCGACCATCCTAAGTCTAATATTGATAGTCTGTATGTGACCAGATCCGAAGGAGGCAGTGGGTTATTTCAATTGCAAAACCACAAAAATCGGACTTCAATATACCTGTAAAATACAAAACACTGGATGAGGAACTCTATCACAGAACATGAAAGAAATAAGAAATGTTATTAAGTAATAATAAAGCGAACAAATTCAAATGGATAGTGCATATGGCTGAAAAGGTGCAAATAATCCATAATAGCCCTTCTCCAGCGGAAAAGGGCATAAAAAATGAAAACAAAAGCAAACACATTGTACCAGATGCAGAATCAATGGCGACATAAGCCTCCCCATGGAAAGTAATCTACCCGTAAGCTGTTTAAGCTTATGTAGATAAAAACCTGTACGCATTAGTAGTTATGTAGTGCATGGTTAAAAGCTGGAATCGAAGGTTTTATTCTTGCCGTACTAGCCTAATTCTTACTAACTAGAAATTACAAAGAACACAAAATGAAAATTGAGTTAAATGCAGATTCTATAATAAATATTCAGAAACAATTAACTATCTTTTATCATGTTGCACGTTGTTAGGAGCTACTGAATACAAACACGGTATGGTAGACTGGACCTGAATCAATAGAAATATGCTTCTACTGAAGTATCTGGACAATACCATGGACTGAACATGTGAGCAAAGACGAAGTTTTAGAGAAAACAGAAAAAAAAGAACACTTATATCTAACATCAGAAAGGGAGATGTGAAATTTCTAGGGTGCGTAATGAGGAAAGAAGGCTTGGAAATGTTGATACTCACATGACAGTTTGATGGCCAGAAGGACAAAATGAAAACAACACGGAAAATACCTAGCGAGCCTCAATGTGTGGATGACAGACCAGGGCGAAGGAGAAATACCAAGACAAAAAAGATTAATAGCTACAACAGACAGAAAATTTTGTCGAGCCATTAACGGCAACCGCCTAAAGGGACACAACACATAGAAAAGATGAATACAAGATTAATTCTTTCTTAGTATAGAAATTGATTAATATTATTAATTCGCTCGTATTTATTATGAATTGATGCATTAATTTAAAGTAGCAAATTTATAAATCATTTTTATCCATTTTCGTTCAAAGTATAATAAGAGAAGAATATGTTAGACTAAGTCACCTGGTGTGACAGTCGGTTAAAATTATAGACAGCCTCCAGTGTGTAGGCTACGGTTTCATAACGAAAAGAAACGTAATGTCTCTGCGGAATTTGTACAATTCACTGGCCCTACTCTCCATGCCACTAACTGCTACGCCACGCGCTTATCATTTGCTGTGGTCTGGACAATCTCAATTCTTACTCACATCTCGAATTCACCAAATCTCGTTTCTCCTATTTTCGGCACGATGCCAAGCGCGCCAATTATTATGGATAGGGGCCAATATTAATGTTGAACATTCTTCTCACTTACTAGTGTGTATTATTATTAATATTGGAGATATAATATTTGGTTCAAGCATGAATCCATACATACATGCATACATACATGCATATATATATATATATATATATATATATATATATATATATATATATACACGTACATATATGTGTAAAGGATTATTTGAAGCTATATATCTACTTTGAGAGTAATTCCTACTGACACTTATGGACTAAGTTACATTATTGTTTTTGGAAACATAAATGTGACTTTTGAGCTCAGTAATTCCATCTGTACAATTTTCTGCCAGAAGCAACGCTTAAAGCAAAGCAGCCAATATATATGGTGCATTTTTACACAATCTGCATTTAGAATTTCCATTTATATGAATGAAAGTAATTCGCTCCAAATAACCAAATAACGCCTAATAAACCAAATGATGCCCAACGTTACACTGATAATATAAGATTCTATGCCTTCTTTTATTTAAAAAACAAAAACCAGTGCAGATGTTTGCCGTTAAGTCATGCCATGTCACTTAAAAAGACAAATGTGAAGAGATAATCTCTTTTCGACACGTTTTTTCACAAGTACTGGGACTTCATTGACCAAAATCCCTAGCGGATGTTTCTATAAACCATTTTAAGCTTATTATCTATCATCCTGATCATCATAAGTTTTACTTCTTAACAAATCCACTTTGACACATATCACACATCATGCATCATTACACTTCTAGCAGTAACCCTCCAAATAGAACATCATTCGATTCTTGTATTTCGTAGACTTTAGTAAATACAGAAAAAAAAACATTATTAGGTTTGGTTTGGTTTGGTTTGGTTTGATTTAGTTTGGTTTGGTTTACATCATATCAGCCTCAATGGGTAATTTATTGCCGACAATATTTCTATTTTTGGTAATATTTTTTTAATGTATTGCTGGTAATAATGTTTTGCTAGTAATAGTTTTTCCTTAAAAATATTATTGCTGCTACTAAAAACTACTTTTACATCTTCATAATCTTGTCCCCAATTTGGTGGTTTACTATTTGCCCATAGTTGGGACCCTAATAGGTGCTACCACCCAGGGTCCGGGTGAACCTGGGAACAGCAGCAATTAAGAGGTGGTTTTATGCTCCTCAAAACCTACTGAACTGAAGCCTTGCTGTCGGATGTAGTTTATCGTCATACACAGGACACAAAAAATTATTATAAAAAAGTTCTTTTTATCCTGGATTATTCGTGCGAATGGATAAGTATATATTTAAATTTGTAAATAATATGAAAATATTTTAATATTTTCGGAGATATACTGTTTCGTTTATCATTCTTGTCAGAGTGCATTATAGGAGTTAGATGTGTTCTATTTCACGAAATTAATTACAATCTTGATCTGCGATTCATTATTTATTACGACTTAAAAACATGTTTCGGATTTAAAGATCGTACCACTGATCTAAAAAATCAGTTCCAATAGATCTCTATGATTCAAATTTTATTATGCCCACGATCTTTTGTAAATTATTTGGAATTTTTATACTGCCGGTTTACAAAAGGCGATTATGTTACTTTCGTTGACATAATGTAGCCTGTGTAACATGACGGCCGGTGCGTGTGGTCAGGACGCAGAGTGACGAAAACTAGTTGCGATGTAAAGTTCGGAGTAGCAAGACGCCCCAAGCACATGGCAGTAGGACTTGCAGGGAGAAATACATGTTATCACCAGATCCAAAGAGATACCGCAGAACTGCCAGTTTTTTATTCAGTAAGTAGAACGCATTCTTTTGCATCTTTTCCAAACTGCTTGTTGTTACAGACATCAGTTATACTTTCTCTTTCTGGTATGCGTGTATATATGTATATATAATTTTGAGTATAAGATAACGGTATAAAACTCTTCCTGAAAACAAAGCATATTAATTATTACTCCTCTTTCCATATTCCGCTAAGTTCATGTTTTAAGGTGTTATTATGTCTTGGATTTATAAAGATACTCATAATATAGAAACAGAAATTAGGGATGGATATTGTATGCATAGCTCACCAATTAACTAGACACCACGACGAGATGATGTGATATTATTCAGGCCCATTAATTGATTAGTAAACACGTCCCATTAACTGGGGAATTATCAGACGTTAGAATGTGATCTTATTAATTCATATTGATATAATGCCTTTTCCACTGAACCTATAATTCTTGATACTATAGTTTTTCTTTGTTTTTTTTTTTACTTAATAGAATGTGTAGAATACATTTGTGTAGAATACATAAATTCCAGCTTAGAAAATAGGAGTTCCAGTTCAAGCCAACGTTCTCCTTGGATCTTGTTTATAAATGAAACAAAGTA
>OZ010591.1:88917159-88922159 GCA_963932145.1 Acanthosepion lycidas | reverse complement strand
CTTTTTTTAGATCATATTCGAAATGATCTAACGATTTTAAACATATTGATGCATTATTAGTAATATAAGTTCAAATATCTCTCTACAGAGAATTATCTAAACGGTTTTAGGTTTTTCTTCCTCTCAGCGTAGCCTCTCATAACGTCGTATCATAATGTTTCCTTTGATGATCATATTACACTAGAAATGTATCTGCTTGCGGATTCTACCCAGAGTAATTTTCCTTATCACAGTTCTCTAAGGGTCTTCGCCTTGGAGAGTTACAGATACATCACCTCAGGTTTTATATTCTGCATTCTTTTCTATTCTCATTTTGTGTTTCTATTAGTAAGAAAACATAGCATTTTGTTCGCAAGATGAACAGCTAAATATACGGCTAAAAATTGGAGATGGCACGATCCATTAGTACAGATATTTTAATACCTGTGAAATACTTTAAAATGGATTGGAAATATAGAGAAAATCAAAGGTAAATTCAAATAACGAAATATGTGTCCTATATGTATTAAGAAACGGAAACGTCGGAAAATAAGAAAAAGTGTTGCTAATATTATTTCCAGTGAATGTTGGACTATTTCCTCGGCACATTGATTGATTGATTTTTAGAGTTTATCAAAATTTTGTGGTTCATTTGAAGCGTGGTTATATATTTGATATTGTAAGAATAATATATTATTTGTAGCAAATGAATATTGCGTTAAAATATTTTGAAGATAATTATTATTCTAGATAATATTTTGAAGATAAACAATTATTTTTCTAAACAAGTACTTCTTCTCTTCTCTTGTAACGGCATTCACCCGAGGTGGGTTGAGCCGGCTCCAATGAGGGAGTTTCATGAGAAGTTGTAATTCACAAGCGGTCCCCAATCCCGCATGTATAGCACATGAGATTTGATTATAGTGGTGAAGGTTTCGTGCAGGGCCATCCACACTTTTTGAAGGGCTGATTACAGAGACCTGGTGCACTACGTGCCACAAGGTCCCCAAACGACTGTCCGCAGGTTTTGAATTCAGAGTTTTCTTTTTCCTAGACCAGTTGCCATCAAAGGCATATTTATTTAGCCCTACTTAATTACTTCCTATATTTAACGCATGTGTTTACGTATTTTTCAATTCAATCCGCTATCCATTACTCCACTGTGCCTCCTAGACAAGTGCTACTATTTGACAAATAGCTGGGTGTGGGAAAGAGAGGAATTCTTATATTTCCCAAGACTTTTTGGCCATGTTAGTATAACGAACACGACTGATATCCTAACTCGGGTTTCCTATTTCTTGTTTTGCACGGCGATCCATGTCACCACGTGTACATCCTCATCAAATAAAAAAGATTAATATTGAGGTAAAAGGAACAGTTTTTTTCTCTCAGAAGAATGATGAGAATATTATAAACAGATGATATGAGCAAAGAGGAGGTTTTAAGTAAAATGAAAACCAAAACGAAACTTCTTTTTAGAATCAGAAAGATGGAACTGATATTTCTGGGACAAATAATGAGGAAAGAATGCTTTGAGAATTTAAAATTTGACAGAATATAATGATTTCAATTGGGTTAGAGAAAAAAACATTGAATAACTTACGTTACAAGTGTGGTTAAGTGGACAGTAGAATAGTTCAGGAAAGATAGTAAAAATATAAAAGAAAATATTGTTAAAAGCTACATATGATAGGTTGTTGTGGAGAGGTACAATCGACCATCTATGAAAAGTGATGGTACAAAAAGAAGAGACGAAGTGTTTTAAATTACGTAGTTTCTCTTTGGATAAGAAAATACAGACTCAGATAATCATTCTCATAATCATTATATTCTCCTTTCGTACTCGTCATTAAATATTTTGCTTTCAGTTGTTTATGAGAAACAATAGAATGCCTCTATATCTCAAAAATGCCACTCTAGTCATACATTTCTTTTGTGCCTTGTATTTCTGACTCTGTGTATTCATTATACATTCACCTCTTGCTTCACATATTTCTTTCGAATTGCGATATAAAGTGCTTACAAGTTAAATACAGGTTATATTAAAACAGGTTATTTTTGATTTGGTTTGATTCGTTTGTTTTGTATTACGGCATATCAAACACAATGGGTTATTTAATGCCGACAAAATTTCCTTTTTTTTCCAAAATTTATAGCTGCCAATATTTGTTTTTAAATGTATAGTTTGGTTTCTTATGTTTAGCGGCATATTAACCTCAATGGGTTATTTAATGCCGAAAGATTTTTATTCCTGGTAATATTTTCTTTTTTCGAATATTTATTCCTGATACTATTTTTTTTTAAGTATTTCTGGTATTAAAATCTATTTTTACCCTTTCATAGTGTTTTGAGTAAGGTTGTTGGGTCAACTATTTGCTTATAGCTAAAACCTTAACAGGTGCTATCATCCCTGGTCAGGGTGTACCTGGGAACACCAGCAATTAATAGTTCGTTCAACGCTCCTCAAAACATCCTGATCAGAGGCCTTGCTGTTGAACGTATGTAATAATTATACCCAGGTCGCGGATGCAGTTTATCGTCATACACAGGACGCTGTTTTTTTGTTTTTTGTTTGTTTGTTTTGTTGTTTTTTGAGGGATTAAATCAATGCAGGTTTCTCACTGGCATTGTTCAGTAGTGATGAGAATGCAGGATTTTTGGTTTAATTTTCAACATGCAAATGTATTTCAATTATTATATTCGCCCAAATTAAGCATTGTTCTGGTCAATTGTGCAAGATACTACAAATCAAAACCATTAACTGAAAATAACGAGTCAGATTTATAGACAGGATTTCAGATCTAGACTATCCTATGGATGGCAGGAATAATGTAATTGCCAGTTTTACACAACCGTATGAATTATTAAGCATCGATTCAAGCGAATGAACCGTGTGGATAATGAAATGGCGTGTCGGATCAAAGAGACTGGTGCTTCAGAATTCAAAACCAATGTCATTATCAAAGAATAGAAAGAATGTCACTTCAAAATATTAAAAATATCAACACTAAATAAAACTGATATCTCATGTAGAAATTCCCACGAAAGAATATCAAAATATTTTGTTACAACGATTCTCTAAGTTTAAATGTTATTTGTCTATATACCGTGTCCCACCTGCACGTTGACGATCATTGATCTGCCATCTATTTAGCGCTCTAGGTAGGTTATAATCTGTGTCTCTTACCGTCAATCTCTCTTGGGATTATCAAACCTCCCAAGCGTTTATGTCTGATTATGTGATCATGAGCAGTATTTTCTAAACGTTTATAGTAACAGAGAGATGACTTTAAGGAACAATCCATGAATAATTTCAACTGCAGCGACAGCTAAATTAGATATCACATGTAAATCGAGTAAAAATTGTAACATAAAAATGTTGTTATTTCACCTGCTTCAAATAAAACGTTAGGAAAGAAGACCGCCATCTGGAAAGAACGATAACCGCAGCTAGACATGAGAAACATAACTGGAGTCGGAAGGGAGTTCCACCAGTGAGAACTGCGTGAATCGAAACTGTCAGCATAGAATTATGGCTACATCTACCCAACTCAACTGTAAATAAATGAAATCCCGACGCCAGTCTAGCATTGCGATTAAATTCATAAAATATAGGTACCATAGCGAGGAGATCACCGGAACAATTACCATGAACATATTTATAAAAAAAAGACACAGAAAGGCAACTTAACTGCGATGGGAAAGTGACTGAAACCGAGCAGCCAGATCACGACCGATAATATTGCTGATTTTTCTTTGGATTTTATCAAGGAGCTCAAGTTAAATAGCAGCGGCCCCGAACAATATGTGGCGGCACTATACTAAACATTGACGAATGGTAGTTTTATAGATAGATTCTGCAGATGAAAATGTCTCACACGGTTCAGTGTATTACAGCGGTACTTAGATGGCGAGGTACTGTATTGATCTCCAGATGATAAGTGCTGTTTGGAATTACTCTTTTATAAAAGACTGAAGAAATGCTTCCAATTTGGAAGGGCTCAGTAGTAGTGTAGATATTTATGTACGCATAAAAATGTTTTATCCTATCTTATAGATTAACATTAAAATATCACAGACAGGGAAGCATACAAAACAAATAAATATCACAATTCATAATTTTCTAAATGTAATCACAATAGATTTGGTGCATGGATCTAGAAAGCAAACTAATGATAGGATTACGAAATTAATTTTTCGTCACTTGCCGTGCGTCATACATTTTCTATACGAACCAGATATTGACTGCTTGACGCCCCAAACCATACTGCGTAAATACGTTTTCTGTGCATCGGCTCCAATCATACATGCGCTTTAACCAAAAGAAAATTAATGATATACTATGACCAGTTGGTCACTCGCATTTAAATGCGAGTGACTAACTGGTCATAGTATAACATAATCAAGACTAACTGGTCATAGTATATCATAATCAAGACCGTAACTGGTCATAGTATATCATAATCAAGACCGTAATTTAGAGCCGACTAAAAACTATACATACGCAAATTCAAACAGACCCGACACAGATAAGCGTTTAATATCAACACCGACACGCTGAGAAAGAGAGAGATGCGACCATAAACAATGTTGTCCATTATCAATTATCTATTTCACTTCTAATTACACCACTCTTTCTCTCTGTTATTCTCAGCAATAGCAGCAGATAGAATTTTTCAGTTTTTTGTAAATATGTAAATAAATTATACACTGATTTAGCCATACTTAATGTTTTCCTATATTTGAAGCATGGATTTAAGTTTGCCAAGGCGAAGAAGAAACTCTACAACAATACCAAAAACGAGGTTCTGACTTCAAGATTACCCATTTTTCAATATTATCCTTTAATTTTTTTTTTTTTTGAATTATACTTCCATTAGCACAATAAAAGGCGATAACAATTACGGAATTGTGAACTTTAATTTCTTGAATTTCTTCATAAAATTATCTTATTAATTTTAAACCAATATTACTACAAAACATTCGTTAAATTTCTGTCGAATATTGTCAGTGTAGAAACG
>OZ010591.1:88829659-88914659 GCA_963932145.1 Acanthosepion lycidas | reverse complement strand
AACTCCTCTATACAAGCAGAGATATCAAAAAGTAATTTTGCAACATGACACCAATAAGTCTCATGTAGCGAAACTGATGAAAACCTACTTGGAAATGCTACCCGACCCTCCCTATTCACCAGACATTGCTCCGTTCAATTATCACTTGTTACGATCGATGACACATGGCCTTGTTGAGCAGCACTTTCATCCTTATGAAGGTTCCAAAAAATGGGTCGACTCGTCGTTAGCCTCAAAAGAGGTGTCGTTTTTCCAACGTGGAATTCAAATGACACCGTAAAGATGGGGAAAAGCAGTGGCTAGCGATGGCCAATAGTTTCAGTGACATGTTTCTTACTAATTCTTGTAATTAAAACATTACATTTCATAACTTATTCAAAGTTCTAATATGTATATGAAAGTACCTCAAAAAGGCCTAAGTTTAAAGTTGATTTTAAAAATGAAACATCTCATGTGAAACCTTTATTTTTAATTCGAATCTAAATTTAGTATTTACAATAATTAAAATATTAGGTTGGTGCAAAAATAATGACGTAATAATGTCGTTTTTTGACGTTACGTCAAAAAACGACATTATTACGTCATTATTTTTGCACCAACCTAATAATTTGTCCAATTCCAAACAAAATTTCATTTGATTGGAATATATTGTTAAAAATCGATAAAATAGATAAAAATCGGTTATATTGAGAAAAATATCAACACAACATAATTATGTTTATTAAAAGTCATTAAAACAGAATATACTTTGCTGAAACTTTATTTGAGAAATTTTAATAGATTTATTGTTTAGTTTAATGTAAATTAATACAAATATTATTTGATCTCTGTTTAAAATGTTGCAGTTTCTTTTTTTTAACCCAAATTGGTCTATTTATGAGTTGATAACATTTTTTCGAATCGTAAGCATTGCGAGATTTAAAAAAAAAATAATTCTTGAATTCTTAGTAGTGCAAATATTCCAAACATTTTAAACATTCTAATTGATAATTTATTGAATTTTACTTACTAAATTTTATAGCCTTATTTACGAAGACACTTGTTGAAGAAATGTTAGAAAATTAGCAATATATTTTAAATTTACCAATCTTGTTTTCTGATATTAAAGGTCACTGAATTGTTAGCTTTTCCTATATGATTAGTAAATATTGTTTGTTATTAATAACAATGTTACCTAACTTCTAAAATTAAATACCGATCCTTCCGTTTTACAGAGAAATTGGTGTTTTAGAATCTCCATGGCGCTGACCTTAGTACGAATATTAATATTAAGCGCTGCGAAAACTTCATAAAATACAAAAGTAGGTCGTAACAAAATAAATTATTAAATAAATATTTATTTATTTACATATTTATTTTGTTACGTTATTAAAAAAAATATAATATTTAGTAGATACCAGTGTTCGAAATAGACACGGCATTTTTGATATTTTTTTTTTATTTTATAAAGAGAGTATAATATCTATCGTCCTGCGCAGTCAAAAAAATTAATAAATAAGGTATTCTATTTCAAACACAGATATCCACTAAAGATAACGTTTGATTTCTTATCAATGTAGGATTGAAAATAAATTCGTTACTTATTTAGAAATTACTTTGTTTACGTTTTGAATCCGAAACTGAGCAGATATGCATGAATAGCTGGACGAGAAAGTGTGTCATCTTTAAAATGTAAAATAGAAAGTGTGGCCGATCGATCTAAAGATTCTCTGAACATATAAAGATTTCTCCTACAATGTGGGGCGCAGATTCAAAGAGTGTCATATTTTCTTGATTATCAAAATTTGAAGACGTGCTTCTTTTCTTTTTATGTGCCATGTTTTTTTTTATCAGGAAGTAGGCGATTGTGGCTCTTCATCGCCCTCTACCAAGCTCCTTCCCTCTGCTTACACCTCCAGACCACGTTTTGTCATCTCGTCAGCTATGTCACGCGCTGCTTTCCCTTGTCTCACTTTCCCCTCCATTTGACCCGTCTGTATCAGATTCTCCAGTCCATGCTTCCTCATTATATATAATGTTAAGAAAAATGTGTATTTTACAATCAAATAAAAACGTTTAAAAGAATAAAAATATTGTCTTATATATGGATCCATTTACATATTTAGATAGACCAAAATTGTACCAGTTACATACTTATGGGAATCAGAGAGGTACCAATTGCATATTAATGGAGACCAGGGAGTACCTAGATACTGCTTGACAGTAGAAACTGACAATTACCCTGTGATTTTGTTTACACATGCTACTATGTTCACGCAAAACACACATGCATATAGATATAAGGATCTATCTATCTATCTATCTATCTATCTATCTATATATATATATATATATATATATACATTTATATATATGTATGTATGTATATATATATGTATATATATATATATATATGTATATATATATATATATATATATATACACGCACACACACACATAAACATATATATATATATGTATGTATATGTGTGTGTATATATATATATATATATATACACACACACACATACATACATATATACATATATATGTGTGTGTGTATGTGCCTTTGTGTGTCTGTGTGTGTGTGTTAAAGTTATCAAGTTCTTCTAACCCAATGTTCCTGTGTCATAAATTGATGAAATTTTGTTCACAAGAAATGAAATGGCCAATCATCTATTTTAGTTCTTGAAAATGTTCACCCCCAACCGAAAATCTTATTTTACCATATAATGATAGGGTTAAAATATCAACATAATTCAGAATCTAATAGGATAGTATTAGGTTGGTGCAAAAATAATGGCGTAATAATGTCGTTTTTTGACGTATTTTTAACGTCAAAAAACGACATTATTACGTCATTATTTTTGCACCAACCTAATACTTATGCATTTTAACGCAGTTGTCACCTTATATCAATAGCATGTCGTACAAAATTACAAATACACATCAATTGCATATACAACCTGGGAGTAACTAAGTAACTTACTTAAGTAAGAATATCAATACAAAGAAAGGAATGTCAAATTTATAGCATGACTATAGCATGATATGGAATTATGGTGTTCCGTTTAAATACATTCATAAAGATCTTAAAGAAACTTCATTGACCATTCTGCAAACTGATTTGTTCTCGGAATTTCCAATCTCGATAGTTCTGAATTCCAATACTTTTCACAGAGTGTAATGTTTCTCCCTTTTTTTTTTTTTTTTTTTTTTTTTTGTGAGACAGCAAGCTTCTACATAGCTTCTGATAATTATCTGTACTGTAGTTTTGGGCAGTTATACAATGATCCACCCATCTGTAAGAGTAGTGAGCCTCTTTTCTCCGGTATAATAAATGCTAAAAGTTTTACTATTGCACTAAAATTCAATGTTGCATAATTGAAGTTAGCTATTTTTAGAAATTTCCCTTTAGGAAATCTTCCAATTTCTTCGAAAAAGCTTGAAATTCCAGTTCAATGAAATACAAATTTCATAATAGTATGCCATCCTAATTTTTCAGATAGCTTTTCCTTATCATTTTTTAAATTCTTCTTTAGCTTAATTACAAGTGTATGAAAAAACGGATAATTGATATTGGGCGATGTGTTGCTGCCTTCAATTTCCTTCTTCCATTCCTATGCGAAGCACTGTGTAAATAATAATATCTTGACAACCAATGAATTTTGGATCTCCCATTTTTTTTCGAGGAAATAATCTTTTTAACTGAATGAGAAATAAATCCTGCTTCCAATGTTCACATTCGAAGTGTCCACAGAAATCATCTTTATGCTTTTCCATAAATTGTATTAATCCAGAACAGCGTGTGTTTCCTTGTGTATCATTAACAAATAAACTGAAGGCCTTCATCGATATATATTAGAATTAATATGACCAAATTATCATCTTCATATATATAAGTTAATTTACAGAAAAATACTTATAAATAATTGCTTCCAATTTTCAGCTAAGTCTTAAAGAGAAATAAACTCTTATTTTCTGAAGAAAAATAACACTGATATATGTTCCGAACGGTGATTTTTTTAATCATAGTCTTTCACATACACTAGCTACATGCGTTTTAAAGGTTTCATTGTCTTACTTGGAGTGAAATGATTAAAAATATTTATTCATATATTTTGAAAGCACAGTTCACAAGCGAAAAGGAGATCTATATTACTGCATATAATATTTTTAAGTTAATTAAAGTAAATCTTCAGAGACTTCATAAAGTCTTTTAAACGACATATGGAATTTCATATGAGGGCTTACGTTTTCTGAAGTAGTCTTTTGTGATATATTGTTTCTAACTTAATGGCATGCTTCCGAACGCATGCATATAAGCTCAATGTTATAAATTGACATTTAACTTAATTATGTATGCCAGAAGTATTGTTTTCGCTGAGCTACACAAGATGAATTTATCTGAGACATTGAAGAATTAGAGTACAGCTCTGAAGAAACAGAAGGAAGAAAAAATATATCTTGGGAACACTTTAATGATTTATAGAATTCGCTAAGGATTTATCAAGCGTGTTCCAGGAGGAATAAGCTTACGTTATCAGTGCGACATTTTTCGTTTCTGTTTATGGGCTTTAATAGTAAATCTGCATTCCTTAAAACACAGATAAGGTGTGACAAGATTCACTTAAGTGCTTCAGAAAATCTGTATTATAAAAGAAGGGTTGATGCCCTATTGTTGAATCACTGACTGCGTCTAATATAATGTTTATCCGTGTGTATAATATACATGCACATATAACTTACAGTTGCTTTTGCCGTTTTATGTATGCGCAGCTACAGATACACACGAACCCACACTTAAAATTGTAATGGTTTTATTAGCCGCTTATGTCGTAAGTAAACAATTAGCATTAACTGGCTAAACATCCAGCAATTTTTTGGTTGAAACTTATATAAGATATTTCTCTTAAAACTCTTTTAGAGGAAAACCATTTTCTCGAGTCCGATAGCTATTATCCCTCTTTTCTGTTCTGATGGACGTTTTCTTCTGATCTATTTACTTGATGTAATGTTGAATTTTAAAATCTTGATTATGTCAATATCTTCCCTTGGAGTTACATGTGCTATCCGTTTTACATGCTGTAATTGTTGGTAGTCCTCAACAGATACAGTTTATTTTATTTGATATAATTTTTTGTGATTCTGTAGCGCCAGTCCACAATATTCAATGAAACATGATCTTTGCTAAGAACATCCAGATTTCTTCGCTACTAACATTATTTTTACATAATAATGGGTTAGTGATACATCTTTTATAATTGATTCATAGATGTAGAGAGACGATGTCGATTCATATCTTTCGCAATATTATTTGCCCGTAACTGAATATTGCAAAATGAACTGAAATTTGAACTCGGCTTTCCGATTAAGAATTCCGAGCCATTATCCCTTACAACACCTTACATGTCAGATTACGGCATCTGTTATTCTGAAGGTGTCACCCTCCTAAGAACTACTTAGAATAAGTTCGATGTTCTTTTTTGTTTTTTTGTTTTTTTTGTGGGGGTGGTTTGGAGTAAGAAATATCAAACGGCATTGTTTCATTTCAACTTACGTTTTTTTTTATATGTAAGAAGTAAAATGTATTTATATTACACTTTTATAATGTGTATCTATTAAATAATTATGCAATGGATGTTCTTGATTTCACACATAGTCTGAGATATGATTAGATATATATTTATGTTGCATATTACTCGATCCAGATGTTAGTAAAATCTCTACAATCAGTGTTAACCTGAACTTCAGTGGACTGACTTGAGAGATGAACGCATTCAGTGGCTTGATTTGAGAGATGAACGCCTTCAGTTGCCTGATTTGAGTGATGGACGATTTCAGTTGCCTGATTTGAGAGATGGACGACTTCAGTGGAGTGATTTGAAAGATGAACGTCTTCAGTTGCCTGATTTGAGAGATGAACGCCTTCAGTTGCCTGATTTGAGAGATGAACGCCTTAAGTGGCCTGATTGCGAGATGAACGCCTTCAGTGGCCTGATTTGAGAGATGAATGCCTTCGGTGGCCTGATTTGAGAGATGAATGCCTTCAGTGGCTTGATTTGAGACATGAACGCCAACACTGCTACCGATGTAAGTAACTGCTAATAACTTGTAAACACGTTTATCAGGCCAGCTGTATACATGTAAAACAAATGTAAAACGAAAATCACATGTTGATATAAAAAGTTAAACCTGACAGGGAAAAATGAAAAGTTTCCTGTCCAGTCGTGATATAGTACCCACCACTGGACTTTAGACTAACATGACAATAAAGTACATTCATCAACAATTGGGAGGACCTGAGGATTGCGGAACCAGGTCTTAATTGCTGTTGTTCCCAGGGTCCCAGCTATGGGCAAATAGTGGATCACTACACTGAGGTAAAAAAAAAAATCACTGAAAGTATGAAAACCATTTTCATAGTAAAAAAGAAAAAAATGCCAGCAATCCATTAAAAATATACCGAAAACAGATTTTTATAAAAGAATAGAAAATAAAAACAATAGATTTTTTTAAAAGAAAAAAAAAATACACAAGCTTCCAAGAAAATAAAACTTCCGCATTATATGACCCATAATTAGTTGATGAGCCGTTAAACAAAGAAAGAAACAAGTTTGAAAATATCCACAGGTCCATGTACATACTGGGAGAGAGAGACTGACAAAGACAGGAGATGAAAACTATCTTATTTGTGGAAGATAAGATCTCTTGTTCTCATTGTAGTTTACATATAGATATATTATGATATAATTAGATTTGTCTTGAAGCAATACGAAATCATATAGACTTAAATACTCTCATATATTTAAATGATCGAAACAAAAAAATAAGTATTTAGATTGAATGTAACTGAGACTCTGCTATAAACGATTCACATGGGGATAAATTTGGTAAGGATACATCGCTGATTTCCCAAATATTTACAATACTTTTCTGTACCAGAACGGGAAAAACGGAACTGAAAATAAAATTTTAAATTAATAACAAACGAAAATGTTTACATAATGATAGTTATTTCGTTGTTCAATTGTGCCAGATACAAAATGATGATCTGAAACTAGAACAATATTTAAAGAATAAAAAATGAAGAAATGAGAAATAAGACAAACCTTTCTACATCAAAAAAAGGTTATATGATCATCCCTTTAAAAATTTAAAACTTGAAAATTTCGATATCTAGAAATTAAGTTTTCCAAAGATTCCTTGTCTTCGAAGAAAATTATTCATCCATAACTGTGAGTAATATCAGAGTAGGAATCAGAATGGTTGCTATAATTATACGTTAGGTAATATGACAAACGATTTAAAGAAGAAGGTTAAATTGCTTTTATGGCATAATCTGAAGCTGATAACGAAACTGTTTGTGTAGATCATACAGGGATAACTTAGCTGGTAAATAGCAATAAAGTTAGCGACCATATCAGAGACAACACCGGTATAAAACTATTCATGCAAGAAAGGATTTCTCTGAGGAGAAAGAAATGGTCAAGCTACACGGGGAATTGCTCAAGAACCTCTTTGCGATTTTGCGTTATATGAAAAACGAATGATCATAAACAAAATGTTTTGTTTTTGTTTTTTTGTTTGTTATTTTTACTGAGACGAATATTTGACAAAAATATAAGAAAGTGATGATTACTGGAAATATTGCAACTTCCATATGTTGAATGTTTGCGCTGTACGTATCAGCAGGCTATCAGGAATTATAATTTTATTTCTGTCTTTTCTGTTTAACTTTAGCTGAAAATGACTTGGTTGTATCACTTGAAACAATTGCTCTCCAATTAACTTCAAAAAAATATGTCTGAAGTGATCTTGACAAAGAATATCTTCATCGAATCTATCTATGAATTTGCTAGCTACATTACAGGCCCTGTATATGATTACACATCATCCTCTTTCCTACGAAATCTTGTTGGTTGGCAGACACATAATCAATCAGTTCTGTGCCATCTGAGATACACACGTTGGCTGTCATGTATTTTTCCATACATGATTGATAAAGCAGATATTTTCCCGCAGTAGGTTGCCATTTCTACGGTAGACAAGTTGAATTCCAAGGCTATAGAACCGGTCTATGCTTGGCGGGAGAAGAGGATGCATACCTTTCCCAAGAGTATTATCATGGAAGTGAATGTAATAGATTCGAACTTAGCTGTCTGACTCCTCAATCCAAGCCGCTATCCATTATTCCACCAAGTCCCCACATATAAGTCAAGTCTATAATAATACCTAAAAAAAATCTTAAAGAAAAACATATCATGGTTTTCCTATTCATATCTACCAGATTTCTTTTTTTAAATTGGAATGTACCATGATTCATGCTCAAGAAAATAAAACATAGTGAACAATGATAAATTGCTTTAAACCTTTATCTCGTATCCAATATGTTAACTTATTCCTTGTTGATCGCTTAAGAAAATTACCGTAGAAGAAAGAGTCGATGGTGTGAATTTGTTTAAGTTGGATCTCAACATGTTAGAGGTTAACCCACACACGTTGTTTTGTTATTTCCCCGTGCGACACATCTCTATCTATAAAAGGCAGGATGTGTGTGTGTGTCTGTGTGTGTGTGTGTCTGTGTGTGTGTAACGAATGCACGGCCGCAATTTTCGACAGATTTGCACCAAAGTTTGCATGTACATGCTCCAACTTAGCGGCAAGGCGAAGACTGAGGTTGCATTTCCCAACTCCCATCGATAGTGGAAATAATCGATTTATTTTTTCATGCTTCTACGGCAGTTTACATGTAGTTTCTGGCTAATTTGTACTGGCCAGAATGAGAATCACTAGCTGGCGCCCACAAATAGGCAGGAAGATTCTATTTGCTAGCGTCAGAGCCAACAACTGACTGACACGAATGTTAACTAGCATGCTAGCATGCAAGAAAAAATCGATAGCTGCATTCGTCACAAGTGGGAAAAATTTAAATCTGCATGGGACTTTACTCCAATTGGTTCATTCGCTTGCTTAAACTCAACGTTGATTCTAATTCCGCAGAACTGGTTTGGGTGTGAAAAGTATTTTTTGTTAACATACTATTTTTATTCGGTTTTTCTAGTTACGAGTCCTTTTTTAAAGCTGGCCGTTTTGTGTTCATTTTGTTTAATTCTTTTTTTCGTAACAGATTTAATGTTTAGTATAGAGCCTAGAAAAATTAGCAGTGTGAGATAGGCAATACTTAAGGCATGTAGCAACATCAGCACGGCAAAGGGTACTCCTTAAAGGCAAGGAAGGGCAAAAAATATTTTAAGTGATAGCGATTGCTGTATGAGTCGTACAATTTTTTAATCAAGCATGGGAAATGCCGGGCCATGCTGCTAGTATACAATAAGATAAGCAGGATCCTGTGATGAAACGGCACCGGACTGCCGCTGGTTTGGTTATACCTTCGAGTGGCGGCTTCTGTAGTCCATCAAGTGTAGCACTTATCATCCACTGATTCAACAGTTGATATCATATGTAATCATGATCTGCTTGACTCTACGAGGACTTGAAAAAAACTCGACGCCATTACTATGGACAAAGCCAACCCATTCACGGCAACAATGAACGACAATCACAGCGGTGTTTTTATGTATTACAAACAGAATGTCTAAAGATGGAAGTTAATTATTTACTTTTCAGAATTTAAAAGCTACCCTTTGCACTTGAAAAATTTCAGCTGTAGTACTAGTAGCAACAACTATAATGAATAGCTCACGCAATTAGAAGCAAAAATAATGACGTAATGAATACGTTTATTTTACAGGCAAATTCAAACGAAAGGATAAGCAGAACAATTCAATTAATCCTAGAACGAGCGGTACCTGTTAGATATGTGAAAGCGTTTCCCCTGACAAAAACTGTTTTAATTGAAATATTTTATAAATTTAACCAAATTGAACGATACATTTTCGAACAATGAATGCTGATTTTTTTCATGTAAGTAAATGACTAATGTCACCATTAAATCTGACATTTTTCTATTCCACCGTTCTTAAATCATTATTAGTCGATTTGTAATGGAAAATCTTCAAGTAAACATTGTTTTTCCAAATAGAGTTTAAAACTTTTTTTTAGTATGTTTAGGGAATGATAGCATACATTTCAAAGACGTATTTATCTCTTTTGAACTTTCCTAGTGGTTGACCACATAAATTACAAAAAAAAAAAAAAAAAAAAAATGAAGAACACTGATATGGCTATAGGTTGTAATATGTCTGCAATAAATACACCTTCGTTTTAATCATCATAATGTATTTCTATCCTTTTAATTTCTAGTGATTGTTCTCGTCCCATATCTTTTTTTTATTTTTTATCTTTATAAATGAAAAGGTTTAATGACTTTTCTTTTAAAAACATTGTATATTTTTATTCACATAGCAAATGCTTAATAAATACTGAAATATAATAATTCAAAAATGGAATAAATATGTTCTATTAAAAATAAAATACAACAATCATTGAGAAATCCAGACTCGTTTCGCTTTATTAAAACATTGAAACTTTAATTGAACTTTCCAATAGTAGTCAACGGTGCAGATATTTTTATAGCTCTTCGCGGTAATAATTTTCATTCATTGATGAAAGGACCATTTTTCTAAATGCATCTGAAATAATTAATGAAATGTTCATAATATTTAAATAGAAACATGCGAATGTAATGTGTAAAGTGCGAGCTTAGACCAATAATATTCAGCCATTTTGTATATCTATTTGTTTGTCTATAAACTGGTAACCAATCGGAAAAAAAAAGATACAGGTTTTTATGCGGGAAAAAGGCATTCTCCACGAGGCCGCGTAGATAGCAGTGGAAAGCAACTGAGTCAAGATGTGTTGTATTTGCTTGTCACATGGACTATATAAAAATCTGTTTGTAAGTCGGGAAATTATTTTTCCCAATGCATTCTCGTGATTAAGTAAGCCTTCTGTTATTATTCATTTAAAGAAGCAAGGATATATTTTGTGAGCATTTGATTTGTTACAGTAACATTTGAAAGCTATGTCCGTTTTGGAAGAGGAATACAAACAGGAACAAACAAAAACATTTTACGCGTGAAAAGAAATTTGCACTTGACAGTTCGAAGTCTAGAAAACCAATGTTAATATTTTGCCTGATTCTAAAATACAGCAACCATAGATTTTATTTATTTTTTTATTTTATTTATTTATATAAATCAAACATTTATAAAGTAGTTTGTATCGAAGTGACTAATGAATAGCAATTTTTAACCGGACGAGAATCATTAAACCTATCCCATATTGAATCGACCGATAATGAAATGAAATATTAATGAATTGTGTATACAGATATTTTGTTTAAAATGAATATAATTTCTTTACAATGTGTACATGTACTTTCAGCAAAACGTCCGTTGTATGAGAAAGGTACTGCTTTGATTTTGCTTCCCACGCTTTCCACATTTATTCATATATATATAGATAAAGCCTTTGTTAAAATGAAAGAGATTCTGACACCGAATAAAGTAGGTAGAACATGACACAGAAGATGATGGCTATCCGTCCAATGGATTTCCAGATAGATTTGAAAGTGCAGTTAGGAAGGCTAAGATTCCAAGGTGAATGAATTGTGACTGATCAATAAATAATAGCGATTTTTATTTACGAATTATATCTAAGTTTGACAAAGGTTCTCAAATATGTGGAACTCAGTAAGAATTGTACACATCACTCGGCTTAAAAGGGTAACACATACCCCAAATTAGATCAAAATAATTAGCTTAACTTTGTCATTATTAATTGGCTACAACACTTTGGCAAGTTTCTCGAATATTTTCTCGTAGCTACATAATTAGTAAAAAGAATTCTTCTACAAATTCTACAATATCGTATTTTACGTTAATTCTAAGGTATCTGAAATGGCTTAAGACGCCTGAGATTCTTAATACGTAATTCGCCAATATGATGTTTGGGAGGATGTGAAAAAAGACATTAATAAGTCACCAGCAGTTGATTAATAAAAACAGTTAGAAAAAAATTGAAAAAAATATACGTGGCATCGACTGAATTTTGATAACTCGGTAATGAACCTCCTCCCCCTCCAAAAACAAAAAAACAAAGACAAAATCGAAACGCGTTCTGATAATGCCATTGCTACAGTTTTTTTTTTAAAGTATCTGTAATGTCTTATGACATCCGAATGCGCTCAGAAGGCATTGAATAATTATCGCCCTCTCTCTCTCTCTCTGTATATATATATATATATATATATATATATATATATATATATATATATATATATATATATATATATATATATGGAGAGAGAGAGAGAGAGCGAAATTTATGCAATATATATATATATATTTTAAAATTTTCAGTTATCTGTTTTGGATAAGTCTTGTTTTTATGTCTATCGTCTTTGTCATGTTGAACTGATTATGTTAATTGTATTTTAATGAATATTGTCCTGAAGAAGGTTTATTAAACCGAAACGTCAGACGTTGACATTTCATTCATATTAAAACAACATAATTGCATTTAAGGATTTTTGTTTGTTTTTTTCCAAATATTTTTCTCCATACATATATATATATATATATATATATATATATATATATATATATATATATACATATATATATATATATATATATATATATATATATTTTGTATAAATGATTTATGTAATTATAAATTGAACTGCATCTATAATCGAAATTAAAACAACTGATCCAACGTGCAACACTCGGATAGTAAGTGACATTCCTGTAATTATTGAACAATATAGTTCATGCCAAATTGACGGAAAACCTATCAGTACAAAAAATCCTCTTATTACTATATTTGTACAAAAACGAAGAACCTTAAAATTTAAAATTCAAACTCAGCATTGCGACCGCACGTTCCTAAATTATAACACATTTCTCATAGCATTTTTTTCTGATTACATCTCTATTTTCGTTGTCCTCTTATTACCGAGAAGTAAAAAACAAGACCAAATCTATTTCAATACCTGAGGATTTCTGTAGGAACAGACGAAAGCTTGTAAAAACTAAAAAAAAACTTTATGAAACTGGAATTTATAAACAGGGATCATATCATTCATATACAGGTTTGGGGGTAGTGTCCTTTATTGAAATTGTTTGCGAAGATGTATTCTCGCCGTTTAAAACATTAACCTCTATATTTGTTTTTTTTATAAATGATTCATGTAATTATATATATATATATATATATATATATATATATATATATATATATATATATATATATATATATATATGTTAAGTAAGAGAAGGAACAGGTAGAGTTAGAATGCGCAGTTTTAAACATTTAGTTTTTAAACAGTGCACAATACAAACGTAGAGCAAAATATAATATTATTAAAATATTTTAATAGATTACAATAAAATCATTTTACAACGCTAAGCAAAATTTTAAACTTTCAGAAATTTAATCGTTTCCGATTCGGCGATAGTAGATAATATATAATAAAAATGATTTATTCGGGAGGTTTTAAAACAAATCGTTGCCTCTTCTGTAAGTTAAAATGTGTGGAAGTCTAATGTCAGAAATAAAACATATACTTGTAGGTATGTCTGGATTAAACAATTAAAAATTAGATTTAAGTTAAAACAAAGAAATAAAAAAATAAGATCAGAAGATGGAGAGTGCTGCGTTAGAAATTCATGTTTTGATGCACTGACAGCCTATGTAGATAATTGCAGAACATTATGTAGTGAAATGCAAAGTTAACATTTGGTGACTAGTCATAGAGTAGACGTGAAAAATATTTTTAAGAATTTTGTTTTATACTAAAGAAGCTGCTTAAACTGACCGAATGGATATTATTAAAAGATTTTTTTGGGAAACTTTAAACTACGATGATAATTGAATGAGCTGTAAAAACAGGACAATACCTACATAAAACATTTTTTTCTTTGATTTATTAGAACTTTACTTTTAGGAAACTTTATAATATGCAGATTTCTTATAAACACAGGGCACATTGGTCATGTAAGGATTTACAGATTCTCGTTTTCTTAATATTTTCCATTTAACCTTAGGAGATTTACTAATCTCTTTTAAGTGTAAAGAATATTTAGAAAGAGATGATCGGTTACGGTAAGCTTTGTTGTTGAAAGAAAATCTGTTATGATACCACCTCACCTGAAATGGATTTTTAGTACTGTCAATATAATATTTCTTAACTTTTAAAAAAGACGGCGGTCGGTTAGCTGTTTCATGACAAGAGACTGCTCTTCGACATATCCTCGTTTGGGGTTCCTCACATGGGGTTCCGGCCAAATATTCCCAGACGAATCTCAAACCAATTCAAGAGGCAAGTCTGCCAGTTATATCCTTTGCAAACTATATATATCTACGGATATCGTCAGTCCACATAGGCAATAGGGAAATACACACACACAAACACACAAACACACACAAACACAAGGCCTGGGTACTGCGTAGTAAACAGCCAGTCACCAATGAGTGATGATATATTTATATTTACATACGCAGTATCTCTTTTATTGAGCACTTTATCCCATGAATATAGTACATCTTAAAACTATATATGTTCATATATATATATATATATATATATATATATATATATATATATATATATATATATATATATATATATATATATAAGGGTAAGTGTTGAAAATAAACAAGCATATTTATTTATTTTATTTTTATTTGTCGGGCTGTAAAATTTTCGCGGTCTATCATATACTGAAATTAGCTTGACAAAATCAAGCGAAAACAACGTTACGCATACTAGGTTAATTTACGCAGTCTATGGCCTGATAAGATGCATTAATTCATTTTTTTTTTTAAATATTCACTTTACATACGATGTCCGATTTTGGTGTTTAATATTCACCACTAAATAAAATGCATTGACTCGGAAAGTGATTATGCTGAAATATGAATTTCGCTAAATAATTTATATCATAATGCTTCAGACATTTTTAACACACACACACATATATATATATATATATATATATATATATATATATATATATATATATATATGCGCATTTGCACACAAACACGCACGCGTACAAGCACACACACATATACGTACATTCATACATATATATATACACATAGAGAGATAAGTCATTTTAATATCATAGACGAATTAATCAAGTAAGAAATAAATTCATATTTGTCAGATGTGTCTATGCGTTTTGCTTCTGATTAAAATATCAGCTACCTGTTCTACATTTTAATTAGATGTCTGCGAATTAATTATCTTTGCTTAATAAGTGTGAAAATCATAAAGCTGTTAATATTCCTACACTACTCTCTTATTAAGATTGATAAAATCCTCAACAATTTATTCCATCACATTAAAACTAATACTAATAAAATTTCTATGGTCACAACAATATCATTATTAACAGAATTAACAAATATTTTGATTCCCGCTCACTGAATCACCATGTACCGAAGTTTAATACAAACCTCCGTCCTAGGCTACTTATCTTCATAAGATAACCTTCAATATAATTAGAATGTCAACAGTTATTTTTTTCATTATTATCGTCCAGTAGCTGAAAACACAGTTATACATTCCAGGAAAATCATTGGCTTTACACCACAATTAGTTTAAGAATTTATTTCAAACAATTAAAATAAAAACATTGATTTCCACATTATATGGTGAATGCGAACTTATACTTTTTCTTATCTACTTTTCAGACGATAAATAAAAAGGTTAAGTTCAAATGACTGGTTAACTCCACACGATGTTGGACAGAAATTGATTATTTAAAATTGGAAAATGTAGAACCAAATTTCATCTCATGTTCAAATGAATTCTAAATTGTCCTAACAAAACCCATGAATTCTAGTGAAATTCCGATTGCTTAAATTATCTTTTTTATGCATATTAATAATTTGAGTGTAATTGCATTTTGTCAATTATGAATAAATAACACTATAAGCCCATTGGCTATAATGAAACATGATGATGTATTTAAATAAATATTCACAAATAGGAAGCTGGCAAGACATTAACGTAGAGGTTAATGAATGTGTTTCTTTTATTAACAACAAGGATTTTTGTGCTACATGCTATCACGTATTGAAATCCACTGTTGAATTTTCCGCTGGTAATTTTTGTCGAGACTTACAAATTGTGTGTGTCGTTCAATAAAAAAAAAATGTTTTTTTTCCAAAAAAAATGAATGGAAATTTGTTGTACTAAGCAACGCATCCTAGTTAATCCAACTGCAATTTGTAAACAATTACGTCTTTTTTGTTTCGAACGGCTAATTTATGGCTACATTAGAGTGTGTGACGGACGCGCAGATTACCGGAGTCACATAATTCTTAAAAAAAAAAAAATATATATATATATATATATATATGTATGTGTGTATGTGTGTGTGTGTGTGTATATATATATATATATATATATATATATATATATATATATATATATATATATATATATAGAGAGAGAGAGAGAGAGAGAAAGATACAACGTCTCAGAGCCACTTAGTTTATGGCGATGTGTGTGGAAGATAACGGTCAACCCTAGACTTGTACAGGTTAATAATTTACTAATTGAGAAAGTATCATCATCGCAATCATTTCCACAAAGCAGAAGTGCTATTCATGCGGGTATAGATTTATTATACGAGTCGAGCTGAGACTTGAAGATATTCAGATTATAACCATCGAAGTAGAGACTTCACGAGAATCTGTTCCACAATTTAGCAATTCTTGGGAAGAAGCTGTGTGTGTAGGGACTTATTTCTTACGAACAGAATAGGTAAATGAAGTTGAATTTACTATGTGTAGATAACATCGTTGGAGGGGGTCCAAAATGTAAAAGATATGGGTGACCGCTTGGGA
This sequence comes from Acanthosepion lycidas, assembly GCA_963932145.1. NCBI lineage: Eukaryota > Metazoa > Mollusca > Cephalopoda > Sepiida > Sepiidae > Acanthosepion > Acanthosepion lycidas. Next base: position 88,897,850 of record OZ010591.1, on the reverse strand, counting down.
ATACCAAATTCTGTATGCTTAGGTGTTCGGCGGATGTAATAGATAATGGCTCGGGATTGTTATTCGGAGAGCCGTGTTCTGATTGGGTTAGTGATATTCCTTTAAGATGAAATATCATTGGAAGTTATGAAGCCATTCCTTCTACTCCTAGCTATGAATTAGCTAATAAGACTTGCATCAATAAAACTATTATTGTTTCCCCAAATAAATAAATAAATAAAATTGCTTACAAATATTTAGATTTCGCCATTAAATGAGCTATGGATATTGATCTGCTGCTAAACAAAAATAAATGTAAAACTCTGAATTGGTGAAACTAAGAAATGCAGTTTGTCTAAACATTTGCCATGGAAATAGCGATAGTTTTTCCAAATTTCTTTTGCGGAAAGCGACTGTGATGTTGAAAGTAATTAATTGGTTATAAGGCTGCGTAAACACTTTTGAATTCTGTCAATGCAAAAAATTATCCATTTCTTTTTTATTGATTTTGTAGAGACAGAGCATAGGAGTCAAGTACTTGTGTTGTAAAAGGAATCGGTCATTTCTCCAGATCCTTACAGTATTGAGTGTATATATACGTTACAGTGGGTGCACAGTAGTTGTAAGTTATGAATGAAAAAGATTATAAAATCTTTGAGTATAATGCATGAAGGTAATGAATGAGTAATTGTATTGTTTTTGGTTAGGAATAGAAATAAAGCTAAAAACTGTGCGTATAATCACTTTAAAGAGAGGGCTTCAAACAACTGCAATAAAAAATATGTGCCTTCCAGTAGTATTATTTATTTTCGGTTATTATGTTCACGATGAATTGGGTTTTTCAACCAGGGAATTAACGTCATTCGAAGACGGTATCAAGGAAAATAAAAGAAAGGAATGGTGGCTGATTACGGTTAAAACTGTACAAACCTACTAAGCATTAATAAAATCAAATTAGGAAATGTGATTTCCATGACAAACAATTCTTGCCAATATTAGAAATTCTATAATTTACTACGTTATGTCTCCTTGGCATTTCAGAAATTGTTTTTAAAATGAGGCACCGGAATACAAAGGTTCATTGGAAAAAAGGAAAGAAAAAAAAAGGACAATTTCAAAGGCCAATTAAAATATTAAATCACAGGAGGATGACGTTAGAAAGAAAAGAAAAGGTATATATCTATTTTGCTATGTTGAGGTATTGTAATTATTTACATTATTTACATCAAACACGACGTTTCGGCCGTTGTACGCTCTGGCCTTCTTCAGGTGATACAGGTCGGAATTTTGAACCGGAACCTTTTAGTCTACGAGGGTAGTGACTTGATCCAAACAGTTGTGATTTCAATATCTATCCACAACAGAGGGAACAAAACTTGGAGAATTATGTTACTAATGGGAATTAACTAAAACTGAGATATAAAAGAAGGCAATGATATGTAGAATTATAACAATCTTCTCCCGCGTACATCTAGTTCTCACAAAATTGCCTCACTGTATCGTTTAATAAATCTCCCGAGAAGACAAATCTTTGTCTTACCCTCCTTTCTATTTGTGTATCTATGCTAAACTCTTTTTTCTGTTCGTATGCAGCTGTTTTGCTCCCAGTAAAGATTCTTGATATTATATCCTGAATATAGAAGTTATCTACCAATACATTTTATAAGCCGTCAAATATTTATTATTACGCTGTCTTTTTTATATTAAATTTCATTCAGTACAGTAGAAAGAAACACTCAAGGTAGAGGTTTAGTCTGTGGTCTTGCAGGTCTTGGTAAGAAAACACTGTCCAATTGGAAATTATTATCTTACTAATGCAATACGAACAGAATGAGTATGATACATCCTTATGAAAGGGGCATGCTAGGTTAAAAAAACAAATGGAAATAGCAATAGAGGAGCGAAAGGCATGCGATATTTTTTCTTTGGCAAGGTAGAAAATAACTCGCCTCTAAAAAGAACACATAGATGCTTTTGAACTCTATCAAGACAAACAGTCGAGATATGACATCCATACGCCATTTTTGATCGCATCTATTTTTTGTAAATATAAAACATAGTAGGGGTCTGGTACTTAGTGGAGCAGTATATGAAACAACTTTTTTACGTCATCTTTAACAATAAGTCGTAGGTACCCAATTATTGTTCAAAATAAAGAGCCTACTTGAGCGAACACAGATCCATCATGACAGCTGAAATTTAACAATCATTTTGTTGGAAAGATACTTCTATATGCCGTGTCCTTACAGATCGTGCGTAATAGTGGTTCTCCATTATATTTGTGCTTTTTAGATCTTAAGAATGATTGGCTTTTTTGCCAACTCTGTTAATCTCTATTCTGTCAACCATCGACATGAACGGTAAGAGTTACTGCGCTGTGTTCCCTGGGAATTTTAAATGTTTCTTTCTGATAATTGTTTCGCTTACATCTGAATTGTTGTTCACATGTTCAATGTTGTCGTGCATTCACTACCATATTAGAGGAATAATATTACGTTAGAGTCGAGTTATTTTTCCTTTGATTTTAATCAAATTTAATGCACAACGTAAAGTCTGGAAGATATACTGGGAGCGATGGCTAAATTTCCGCCATTTTATATTATTAATTTCGCGCATGTTTTTGATTTTGTCGACTGCAACATATAGTAACGTCAGTTGGCAACATCTATGAGAAAAAAAGAACACTGTGACGCAAAAAACTCAGCCAGGAAAAGGCATGATTTACTGCATTCGCGCCGGAAGCTCCAAGATCAACATTTCAGAGTATTTGGTTGTCAAACTGAAGACAGTGTAGAGGATTTGGAATGACTTGGATAATAAATAAAGTCAATATTATGGTGTTTGGAGTGGTCACTCACTAGTGATTGTGACATAATGCCTCGATTCATCTTCCCACGGTGCAACAGACTCAACACGGGGGCCTAAATCAAGTGCCTGCTTCTGTGGCTAAGGATGGTTTCTGGCCACAGGACAAGAAACAAGTCATTGCTATCATAATTTTTCTTGCCACCTAACTCCCCAGACTGTAAACCCCTTCATTGTTATGTGTGGGACGCAGTTGAGCGAGATACTATAAACACTCACCAAAGCTGAACTCTAGGCATGGATTATAGCATGATTTAACAGTAATATATAATAATATTTATATTAATATATAATTATGTGCAACAACGTTTCATACATTTTGTGTCTTTAGAAATGGACTACTTCGAGATTAAATGCCAAATTAATGTGAAATATTTTTCTTTTGATACATCTAGTCACGATTCGTTTTGATCATACATCGGTGTCGACCCTAGTATCCACATTTATATTTACATATGCTATATATCTGGTGTTGAGAAGTTTTACCAATAAATATAGCATATATTAGAACTATATTTTTATCAAGCATGGATTAAAAAAACAAAAAAAATAGATAAGTATTAAGAATGTAAAGGATAGCAAATGCCATTGAATTTAAAGTTTGTAAGATCAAATTTGACTTGGAAACAAGAAGCAGGTAGAGAATTCCGCAAACGAGAACTGCGATAGAAGACACATTTAGGATAGAACTTACGGTTACATCTAGCCATTTCAACTGTTAAATGATGAGATCTTGCCGTAAATCTAATGCTACAATTTATAAAGTCTAAGTACCGTAGAGGAAAGTCCATCAGAACAACTGAAAATTGTATTCGAGGACAACTATATTTAACAGGTTAAAGCTTCTTATATATTTCTTTTTCTGTTCATTTTGTTTCAACATGTGCCTTTCTGTCTGTAACTAGTTACTCTGTTCTCACTACTAGATTTGGATACATCTAGTAAAAAGAGTGTGCACTTTCACTCTGGGGTGCGATGGGTAAATTACCAGCATTTTTGATTTTTTTAAATTTCGCGTTAGCTCGTTGTTTGTTTTTGATTTTGTCGACTGCAAAGTCTAGGAATTCACTCCAGCTGAAATTTGGAAACGCCATGATCTACTGCTTCATATTCCTGATGAAAGCTCGAATACGATGATTTCAGAGTTCTAGGCTATCAATCTGGGGACAGTGTTGGATGAATCTAATGGTGATTACGAATGTACGACAGCTCGAAAAATTATTTCTGATCGTTCTGATAAGCACCGAACTACTGCATTTGTTGGTGAGGGCATCAGACTGATTACGGAGGCCTAAATCATGTGTCTTGAGAAGCTATTGCTTCTGTCTGACAAGCGGATCGCTGCTGGGTGACCCTATATCTGGTAACAGGAGTCTGCAGTTTGCCACATACGTAGGAGAGCCCATTTATCGCTGTCTGACTATTTCTACGACCAAATCACCCCTTACATCTGGCCACCTACCTTTCTGGTGTGCACCCTACTTTATTAATATGTCTGGGGCGCAGTTTAGCGAAAGACCAGTAAAACTACTTGTAACACATAAGATAGACTGGAGGCAAAGATTATGACAGCATTCGCCAACTTAAAAATTGAATACATCTACAAGAGTTACAGGAGATTCCGAAGACGTGGTTGAAGCCAATGACTGTTGTATTGAATAAATTCAGTCTTTAGTAATTCAAAATATTTTTTGTGTAATTTTGGTAAATATATCTGTTAAAATCAGATGACAGTGTTATTTTCGTTTTTGCTTAATTCTGACAGCTCATGGGTGAATGGTACAACATCAGAGAGGTTCACAGCATCGTGCCCTATCCAAGTCTTGAGTTTAAACCATTTTACTAAACAAGGGGAGTTCATTATTTTCTGTTACGGCTCTGTTCCTTTCTTTGAGACGACATCCTAGGTGGATTTCTTTTTGAACTTACTTTCTTCTAGTCTTTGACTAAAGTTGCACTAACTGCAAGGCAGAAGGTTGGTTGGATTCACAATTTTCATTCTGCTAAAGTGGTCGTTTTAGAACTTTGTTTGTCCTGCTATATACCCAGTTAAAATTCGTAAATTTTTCGAAATAAAAAGAAAACAAAAAAAAACTCAAGCACAAGTAAATATGAAGGATTCGTTTGTTGGATACTTGATTTTGTTTAGTGGCATATCAATGTTTAGAAATTACTTAATATCGAAATCTAAATATTTTGAACAAAATTTTATGGCTTCAACTACATCTATTATAGACCTAAATGTATGTCTTCAACAACAGGAAAAATGAATTTTTGGTCATTCTATAAAATTGTATTTCATAATTTTCATATTTGCCCATTCCTGGTCCTTAATAGGTGCTAACTACCCGGTTAGTGTTAACTTGGAGACAGCATCAATTAAGTAGTAGTTCCACGCACGACAAAACCTCAAATCACCCGATCAGAGACTTTAAGTAAGTTATCGTCATACACATGGCCGCTTATTTTACAAATAGAAATCCGTGATTAAAAAAAAACTCCAAAGCTAATTTATATATTGGTAGATTCTAATAACAGAGGAAGTTGACATACCATAAATAATTCGCCATCATAATTTTCTTCAAAATGTTATCGGTAGTATATAATGCGCAGCATAGGAGAAAAAGCGAGGAAGTTTTGTAAAAATAAAAATGTGAAATATATGTTTGAAGATGTTTGTTCAGATGTCTCTGCGTGAAGGAGTGATAAAGAGAGGCAGGGGAGAATACGAGGACGAAAGTGTAAGTTTCACGTAGCTTGGTGAGATTGAGTTGATTTTCTTTAGCGGCATGTAAACCTCTATCGGATGTTTAATACAGAAATAAATATAAATAAAGGAGGATAAAATATATTTTTCGTAATTTTAATTTCTTCATATAAAAAATGTATTGCTGGTATTTTTACCGCAAAAATGTAATTTAATAATTTCATTGAGTTTTGTTCTTGTTTATGTGTTCAATATTTACGAGTAACTTAGCCCTAACACGTGGTACCCTCTCCACTAAGCCAGGGTGGACCTTGGAACAACAATTAAAGGTGGTTAATCTAAACAACCACTCTCCCGATCAGAGGCACGATGTTGGATGCATTTTATCTTAATACCCAGGACTACGTTTAGCGACGTAGAGTATAAGTGTCCCGTAGCTTGGTAAGGAATAGGGGTCAATGAGTAAGAGAATACCTTTGAAGCCATGCCATTGTGAAATGATGTCGCATATCGCATTGACATTAATTAAATACTCTTCAAAGTGATCACGATGAATGATTTTATTATCAATGGAACGGGGCCCATTGGTTGCAAAAAGTTAAATATTTATTTTCAAAGGATTAATTTATTAACCGACTAAACCTAATGTCCAATATCAGATAGGCACATTGCCCTTAGGCATAATGTCCGTTAGCTAAAGCGTCTCTAGATATACTGCCCGTTAGGTAAAGTGTCCATACACATAATAACCGTTAGGTAAATTGTCCGTAGGCATAATGCCCGGCCACACTTTTAACACCGCTTGAAAATCTAATGAGTCAACGTTTGGAAATATACAACTGTTTTAATCACCGAACACTTAAAAATTACAAATATATGACAAGACACGACATTGAATGAGAGAAAAACAAAATGAATATACGTGACTCAATAAGGAAAGAAAGGAAAAAAAAAAGAAAAAGAAAACTGTTTTTTTTATTATTATTATTATTTCCGTGTTTTCTGGAATGGACAAAAGAAACGTAATACAACATGTAAATAATTGTGCTTTGTCTGTTGATCGACGATTTATTGTGATTCAACGATTAATTAAATTAATTTGTTGTTCCGTGACTATTTGAAACAGCGATACACGAAACACTTAAACATGGAATGAAACGAATTGTCGATTAACACACAATGTCGAATTATTTACATACTGCATTGTGATGCCTTCGTTAATTTGATAATTCTCTTCATTACTGTATTAACCTGTCAGTTCTCGCCTAGTAACAGCAGTTTATGTCTCATTTGCTCAAGCTATTTCATCTCATCAGTTATCCGATATTCTGTAACTGTTTACTATGAAACAATAATCCATACTCATTATTAGAATTCCGACTTCTACACTTTTTTTTAATGATATTCAAAGCTCTTTTGACAGTAAGAATGTATAGATGCCTTAAAGTGTCTCCGACATCGAACAAGGTGTTAAAGTTTAGCATCCGAAGGGGGAGGTCGCACAGAGGATGTTTCACATCTCACGGAGTTCGGTGCTCATTCAACTGGTTCTAAAGAGTGACCGAAGATATATTACAAGGTTACAATGTGTCCCTTTGGGGGCTGTTAGAAATAAAACGCGCCTGCATAATTTACCGCTTACATTCTTAGATATCCTTAAATTTTTCTGCTTGGGGCAATTTGTCACACATACACACACGCATCCCCCCAGTATACACGTTCCCGCATTTATACGATACACTTATATATAAATTTAAAGCTAGAGACGTTGTTGGTTGATTTGAATAAACTTGTTTTAATGCTGTGTTGATGCGTCTTATTATAGCGTAGTGGTTATTGCAGCAACGTGCCTGTTTAAATTGACCTAGGTCTTTCCAGTCGGCTTTGGCACATATATAATTAAAAAAGGGTGACATTCTGGATACTCTATTCGCCTGTGAATTATAGATTTGGTTACCAACAATTCGAGGAGGAAGGAAACTCTACATCAGGTAACGTTTCCATTTGTATCGAGAGACTCTAGCCTATAAGAATCAATATGTAATCGAAACTACACAAGTGACACTTGATAAATATGAGGTGATTGATGTGATAAAATGGGGCCATATATTGCGCTAGAATTCTCCATACTTTAAAACACACACACACACACACACACACATATATATATATATATATATATATATATATATATATATATATATATATATATATATATATATATATGTATGTATGTATGTATGTATGTATGTATGTTATTTAATAACTATACCTGAGTGTTGTAAAAAAACGGATAGTGCAATTTTAAAATATGTGTAAACAAATTGGAATCGGGGGAAAAAAAATTCAGTAAAGAAAAAAGAAAAGATTAAAAATATCCCTGTTGATTAAAATATCACACAACACCGAGTAAACTAAGTAAAAACTTTGTAGGTAGATCCTGTCTCACAACATATATAGACAGATAGATATAGATAGATATAGATAGATATAGATAGATAGATAGATAGATATAGTTACATAGATAGATAGATATAGATACATAGATATAGATACATACATACACACACACATATATATATATATATATATATATATATATATATATATATATATATATATATATATATATATATATATGTGTGTGTGTGTGTGTGTGTGTTTATATATACTAAATATTAATTTATGCCTATTCACGATTTCAATATGTATTCAATTGCTTGGTTGTCAATTCTGAAGCTGGTTCATTTTTGCTTTAATCGATTTGGTACCATATCTACCATTCGTCATTGTACTGAATATTGCTGCCATGTCTGGTCTGCTTCTGCTATATGTCTTAAGATTCTTCAAAACACGAAAAGAAAATCTGCAATGTTATTGTTCCTGATCTGGCTTCTTGTCTTGAGTCGCTCTCGCACTGCCGTTACGCGGCTTCCCTATAAATTATCTATGCGTATTTTCTTGCCTATTGTTCTAATGAGCTTTCGTTTTTGGTAACTTGACATCAAGGATTTTTGACTAGTATCAGATTGGCAATAAGGTATCATCATATGACGGTTGACATTCCTAGATTTAATCCTAAATTCTTTTCTAATACTTACCTTTCTCGCACAGTAGAGTCACCCGTTTGTGCTTTTCATTCAAAGAAGATCTACAAAAGTTTCAAAATCGCTTGTCATCTTCCATCTTACATTTTGTGCGGTATGTAATTAAAAATGTTTTCATGCTTAACGTATTTCTGGAGTTAATAACATTCTGTTTATTCTTCCTTTCATAACGCCATTGTTTATGAAACATATATTATAGCTTAAACTGAATGCAGGAATGTTGAGAGGACCCATATATTTCATATCTAGTTCCAAGAACTCCATTAAAGTATTTTTATAAGCATCGTCGTTATTTTGTCATATGTTTTTATTATCGCCAATGAAAAATAAATCTCAAATTGCAGTAAAGTTTAGAGTGGTTAAAATTATCTGATCTTGTTTTATTTAACATCTATTTTAATTATAAATGTTTACAAAAGACATGCTTTATAGGAAAAAAAAATAATGGAATTAGATTTAAACCCTTCCCCTACCTTAATGTGACATTTTCAAACACAGAAGAATAAACACGTCAAAAACATAGCATTCAAAATCAAGCTGTAGGCGTGTGGATACCGTTAGTAAGTAGTGATTAAAATTTAATAGTATACACGTGTTCGAGTAGAAGCCCCGTTTTATTTTTAACAGTGGTTATTAAGTCTACTGTTTGTGCCGACGACGGATCCGAAGTAAATGTGATCATCGACGGCAGGGTTGGAACATGTGTCCTCCTACGTAGGGGAAACCTCCGTCCGATTTGAGCGACCTGAATGTTTGTACGAGGCGATGTGAACACATTAAAAATGCAGACAAACATTACTGTGCAACGTGGTTATCTATGACTGAGTGGTCTAAATCAGAACCAATCAAACGGCGGTTTCTCCTATTAAGGGGGATGAGCGTTCAAAAAGTAATAAATTATAAAATTATTAACTTTATTCAGCAATACAAAGGACTTCAGTTGAGTTACAAAAATCCGGACATTAACTTAGCCAAAATTAAACGGAATTACAAAACGAAAGTGGGAACGAATTAAAATTATTGTTCGATAATAATGTATAATTGCTAAGATTTCCCTAGTTTTATATATGTATTTCTATATGTACATATATATATCCCAATATATATATATATACATACATATATCCCAATATATACATATATATATATATATATATATATATATATATATATATATTACTTTATGTATTCTATATATAAATATATATATATATATTCCTATATATATATTACTATATACATATATATATATATATATATATATATATCCCTATATATATTCTTATATATATATATATATATATATATATATATATATATATATATATATATATATGCATTCCTATATATATTCCTATATATATATATATATATATATATATATATATATATATATGTGTGTGTATGTATGTATGTAGGTATGCATGTATAATAATAATCATAATATTAATAATAATACTAATAGCAATAATAACAATAATAACAATATTTGAAAATTCGTAGGGAGAATTCCAAAACGATATAAAAAATCCAAAGTTATCTATCCCCACTAATTTTCAAATAATATATATATATATATATATATATATATATATATATATATATATATATATATATATATATATATATATATATCAATGGACCCGGGAGATGGGGCTTAACTTATATATTTGGAGATGTTTGACATGTATAGAAATAGGATAATGTAAGTAGAACTGGATTCATTTTCGTGCTTGACTGTTTGTTTTTGCGTGTGTATGTCAGTGAGAGGAAAGAAAATAGATGTTTACGAGTCCACCATAATCCTTACTAGACTGAAACCGTTAATGCGATTCCTTCTTTTTTTCATGGAATAACATAGACGGCTGCTGAAGTTATCCGTCATTGGACTATAAATTGCCAAGAAGTTTCGCATTGTGTGATTGATAAATTTGGATGGCTCATCAGTCGATACCCTATCGGTATCGGCTCGGCTGGCACATCGCGAAGAAGGTGTATCATGTTGAAAGATGGGAAACCCCTAATAAACCTTGATTAGAAAGAATCCTCACAGATGATGGGTGCCAAAGCATCCAACATATGACATGGCACGTGGAACTACAACAGTCTACCCTAGCGAGCGCAATAAAGGGTTCAGTTCGACATTCCAACTGCCTGAAGAAGACCGGAGCGTACAACTGCCGAAATTTTTTGATAAATATGGTAACAAATATGAGGACGATAGTTCGAACAATATAAATAGTGTACATAATACGTCATCTCAGACATATAGACAGATACTAAATTACTACCTCTTAGCAAAACCAATATATTATCTGAAAAACTAATATTAAATTTTCAGCAAAAGTTTTCTAACAATAGGAATGTCGGTTGATGTTATGTATAGTGAATATTTAAGAAAAGTTCGATACAATTCCCACGTTGCTTGAAATAAATCTTTATTCGTATAATTGCTTCTGTCAACGGTACACGAAATATGCCGATTATGCTCTGAGGATAAATAATATCACGATAGTATTATGGAAAACTACGAGTGTTTTTTTCAAAACAGGAAGCTTACCTAAGGTAATAAAAAGTACGTCTTGTTAGAGATAATTACTTTATTTCCTTGGGAAATGTTCAGCAAGGACTGAAAAAATTAATAAAAACGATGATACGTAATTGGCATGTTTTGTTGCCATATGATATCGTGAAATCTCAGGCTCAGTACAAAGCATGCATGACGAGTATAAAAAATGTATCAAGCATTTCGTTATAAGCGAGTGAGGAATCCATTCTTTATAAAATAAAACAGATAAAGCTGAGTTTTACGAGAGCGTGTGGAGATCGAACTTAGATCCCGAACGGTTACACTTTTTCGTGTTTAATCCTTCACTACCTCCAGTGATACCAAATAATGTATGTGAGCCGACCGCTTAATGCTTCTCTTTGCTCTGTCATCAGATTGAACATAGAATAGGCTTGACTATCCGTAGGATTGCCCAACCGTTTACGATAATCATAGCAAGAAACCATTAACGTAAGAACCAGTGGCATGTACTTAAATAGACCCAACCGACCGAGACTCTCGTATGGATGTTCTGCATGGCGTCTAGCTCGATAAGAAATGTGCAATCTATCGGCTATATACGAGGGTAACAAAATCATTATTCGCATTTTCGCTATATCTTTAGGTTTGTAACACTGCCTTCGGCTCGTACGTGATTGTAGGGGATAATTTTGTGGTCACGTTATCAAACTTTGGACATGATCGCCAAACCTTTCTTGCTGTTGTGACAGTGTAAACGTAGCCGGTACGTTAGTAGTGTGCGCCAATGGGGACAAAAGAGCACTGAACCATATCTGCACAGAACATGTTAAAATATTGATAACTCGCCGTTTCGACATTATACTCTCCCGAGCTTGCTGAATCTTCTCGCTACTGGTGGAAGTGGACGTGGACGGGTTTCCTGCCCTTCTTCGTGCATTACACTAGTTCGTGCCATTTTTAAATTTCTCGACCCTCTCATACACACTTCTACGTGGCAGTGCACTGTGAATGTATGGCGCTAAAAGCCACCAATGAATATCAACTCCTGACACATGACCAATGAAATTGGACAACTGCTTTTTCTTCTTGAGTTTTGCCCATAGCTAGCGTAGAGGTCATTGGAGCAAGAAAACGGCCACGATCAAGATTAAAATTCTACCAGATGGCCACAATTGGACTAAGTATTAGGTTGGTGCAAAAATAATGTCGTTTTCTAACATAGTAGTATATATGAGAAAACGACATGATTTTTGCACCAACCTAATAGAAGAACATATAAGGAAAATTATATGAGAGTAACATTTGACGGTAGAGTGTATGTTTACATTAATTGGTGTTTATTTTAATATTATCCGCAAAATTTCTTGGACATATAATGCGGGAAGAGGGTGCAGAAAATGTGATATTGGCAGGATATATGTATATAAGTGTGGAAAACAGCAAATAACCTACCTAACGGGTTTGTGTAAATGGTTGGCAGAACAGGATAGGAGAGAGTGCCGAAATCAGAAAAAAATATTTACTATGAGCTACAGCAGACAGGAATCTGTAGAGAACAATAATCGTCTGCGTCCTTAAGTCACAGAGAAGGGGAAGAAGATGTGTTTTAAATCGTTGCACACTAACACTCAACACACACTCACACTCACACTCACACGCGCAAACATACACCAACACATACAAACACATACACACCCTCACACTCACACTCACACTCACACGCGAAAACATACACCAACACATACAAACACATACACACCCACACACAACACACACACCCACACACAACACACACACACACACACACGTGTGTGTGTGTGTGTATGTTGTAAGGTCTATATGTAAATAAGTAAAAACAAAGTGATTCAATCAAAATGTCATGATCTTTTCAATGTATAGGCTCATTAGAGGTTCGAGGTAAGAAAACCACAGTTTCTCCTTGTATTTTCTAACTAGATTTTCTGGACACTCATTACGCACATCTATTCAAAAACAATACGATAAAGACTGTATAGGCTTTATTTATTCTTTATCATATCATTTTTTCCGTTTTCGATCCCTATTTTATTTGCTGTTGACTACAAATTCTCAATTTTACTCAGTATTAGTATTTCTAATTTCTAGAACATAACATCCAGATAATAAATAATATTCATTATGATGTTTACACGTCTTATTGGTACTTATTTTTACGATTATCTATCTATCTATCTATCTATCTATCTATCTATCTATCTATCTATCTATCTATCTATCTATCTATCTATCTATCTCAATCTCTCTCTATATATATACGTGAATATATATATAAATTAATTATTATTATAAACTATAATATATATTCAGTATATATATATATATATATATATATATATATATATATATATATATATATTTATATATTCAGAATATATCTCACATCTCACAATTGCTCTATATGTGGCCTCGTTTGTAAATCACTAGCGGGTCTTAAATGCACTTAAGATTATCGCACAAGCCTTCATAACTGAATCAATAAGATATCAGATCCTCATACTTCGAAACCTACGGGATAGTCCATTATTATATATATGTATATTTGTGTACATATATATATATATATATATATATATATATATATATATATATATATATATATATATATATATATATATATATATTTGTTTGAATAAAAACAGACCACGTTAATGTTCCATGTAATAAATTATTTCACCATAACCCCTTTAACAGGGCTCTGGATCATCAGACTTTACTTCCAAAAATTGAAATGAAAAATGAAAAGAAATTCACACATTTTTGACGGACCTCATCAAGTATACGTAAAATTAACGAAGTGAGGAAGTGAGGTGGGAAAGAGGATATGAATGTGTCATATGTATCATTTCAAATTCTTATTTTTAATTTTTAACTCCAATGTGTCGGCTAGGTGTTGTTCGAATTTATTGTGTCTAGTCTCAAGATATAGATGACTAAGGGGTGGAGGGGCGGAGACCGACTTTAAAGGAAGAAGCTACACTACTTTCACGAGGACATTTTTTCTTTCAAATTTTTTAGACGCTGTTAATTCGCGTTACTTTAACCGGCATGTTTGGGAGGTTAAAGTTTTATGTATATACTGAATATATATATATATATATATATATATATATATATATATATATATATATATATATATATATTTGTTTGAATAAAAACAGACCACGTTAATGTTCCATGTAATAAATTATTTCACCATAACCCCTTTAACAGGGCTCTGGATCATCAGACTTTACTTCCAAAAATTGAAATGAAAAATGAAAAATGAAAAGAAATTCACACATTTTTGACGGACCTCATCAAGTATACGTAAAATTAACGAAGTGAGGAAGTGAGGTGGGAAAGAGGATATGAATGTGTCATATGTATCATTTCAAATTCTTATTTTTAATTTTTAACTCCAATGTGTCGGCTAGGTGTTGTTCGAATTTATTGTGTCTAGTCTCAAGATATAGATGACTAAGGGGTGGAGGGGCGGAGACCGACTTTAAAGGAAGAAGCTACACTACTTTCACGAGGACATTTTTTCTTTCAAATTTTTTAGACGCTGTTAATTCGCGTTACTTTAACCGGCATGTTTGGGAGGTTAAAGTTTTATGTATATACTGAATATATATATATATATATATCTATATATTTATATATATACATACATACATATATATATATATATATATATATATATATATATATATATATATATATATATATATATATATATATATCTTTATGTTGTGGAAATATATGCAAAACAGTTAAGTTCAATAAACATCTCATTTGAAAGATCTATTTTAATCAAAGATATTTTTTACTCAATATCAATATACCTCACTATTTTCTTTCTCTCTATTCATCTCTCTCTATGGCAGTTTATCATTGCATCTCTACCTCGCACTAGTCATATATATGTTTCTATCTCTAACTATCTCTATGTCATATTTTAATATCTATCTCTCCCTTCTTTGACACTTTTCACTAACATTGGAAAATTCTGATCATTAAAATACAAATATTTTTTATTAAAAACTAAACTTGTAAATATATTAAAGAATGAAACAAAAACAATTGTTAACGTTTGGTCGTGGAATATTTTTTAAATAGGGAAATAATTTGAATTCGATTAATCGTCATTAAAAGATTCGTTCGTGATTACAAATAAAGAAGAATTAAAATAAACTAAACGGACGCATTATCTTAAAAATAAAATTTCATACGAAGTAATACCGTATACTGTATATTACGCTTAGAATATTTATTTATTATTAGTTTTAATTACAACGATTTAAATTCTTCATATCGTTATATATTACTTCGCGTCATAGTCATATCGAAGCATATATAGCAGTAAAGAACAGTTGACTGCGCCAACATACGAATATTCTCACTGAAAATGACTGTTTAACAAGAATAAATCTGAAATAAAAACCCGGGAAAGTTGAGCTATATGGAATAAAATGATGCACATGTCATTGGGTTAATAGATTTATTGTTCAGTTAGAATTCTTAAGATATAATAATGCAGTAAATGCATTTTTATACTTCCAGAAGCTGCAACCATTCTATAAATTCTTCTGCACAATGATCCTTGCGCTCGTCAAAAGAAAAATATTTTTCTCGTCTATGACTATGCAAGTCAGCTAAAACAAGAACAACAGAAAGAATAAAAGTTGTACTCGTATCATACTTCCCTTCACGATATATTACTCTAAACTGAAACCAAACTTTTATGAAATTCTTTGACCGTTGGAGTAACGCTTTGATTAGGATAACTTTCTCTAAAGAAATCCAGATTCAAGAGTGGTTTGGAATGTTTTACTTCAAAACATGCCGAGATTTACTCAACATATAACGATTTGTGCTAGTAAGCCATTGCAATTAACAGTGTACTGGGTAGGTGAAAATAAATAGGAATTAAAAATTGGTAATAAAGTCCATATTTCTATTACAAACTTGTTGAAACAAATGATACATATTTTTTTTATTACATATGAAAATGAACCTTCATGTTTCAACGTAAGCACTGATCGCCTCAAATATTTTCCACAAACAAACAGGGATGGAAGGAAAAAACTTCTCAACGGCGTCATCTAGGGTATCATTGACAAGAACCCGAATCCGTGTCTCTATGTCCTCTATTATGCGAGGTTTTATATTGCACACCTCCTCTTTTGATTAACCTTACAGGTAAAATCACGTGGAGAGAGATATGGACTTCTTGGGAACATGCATCAGGGTTGTCGCATCTAACTTCCTGCAAAATGTTGGTCTAACCACACACGTACAGTAAGAGCAAAATGGTGTGGTGTACTACCCTGCTTAAATATCTGGCCACCAATGTTATCCCAGCCAGGCCACACGTAATTATCAGCATCGGAAGATAGCGTTCTGCATTCGTGGTGTCACGCAGAAGATATGGGCCTATGAAACTTGTTGCTGTCATTCTGCGCCACATGATCACTTTTGGTCGAACCTGCAACCTCCTAACCGTCATATTCAGATCGTTATCACACGACGCCCAGTAATGGCAGTTTTGACGATTGCTGAAATCACAAAGATGAATTACAGTCGCGTCACTCCAGAGGATGTTTTCTAACAATTCATGCCAATCTTCATGCCAACCTAACATTAACTCTTCAAATTCCAATCTGCAGCCACAGTCTTCAGGTTTTAGATCCTGCATGCAATAGTGTTTCCACGGCAGAAAATTCAATTCTTTTAGCAACACGCTACGTTTTGTGTGTCTTGTGAGTTCGCTTTCACGAGCTGCTTATCGTGTTGATTTTTGCGGTCTGAAATTAAACATTTTCTGCACTGTTGCAACGTTCTCTACTTGTCTTATCGGACTGCTAATTCTTCTTGCATCATTCACAGAACCCGTGTCCTCTGCTTTGCATAACAATGCGCGCCAACAACTCTCCACATCAACAATGTATTTCCACACTTCATAACGTGCTGCTACCTTACTTCACTCTTGAACTATTAAGTGACCGACCAGCTGTAAAATAAAAAAAATAAGAAATAAGACAACAAGTAAATAAGAAATCCCTGTTATTGTTATCAGTTTAAAAAATATTTTCGTCATAATTTCAGGAATACTAAGATTTCTATAAGCATTTTCTAATGTTTAGCTACTTTCTACCCATCCTGGATATAAAAAAAAATGAATAAAATCTTATTCTGCAAAAATAATGTCGTTTTGTCACATAGTAACATATGTGAGAAAACGACATTATTTTTGCACCAACCTTATATATATATATATATATATATATATATATATATATATATATATATATATATAATATACTTTTAGTTATCAACCCAAAATATATTTTATTTTATTTTAAAACGTTATACTTGGTAAATACACATATTTTTCTTGACATTTCTTTTATGTATTGTACCGTATATTCATTTATTTTCCTCTACCGGCCTGAATATCCGATAAATTTTTATTAAAGAAAATATTCGCTATTCGGCATACTTTTAATGAGATTTCTCGAATATGCATGCCTGTAGATGATTTTTTTTTTCAGCGAGTGAACGCTGTCGGGCTTGAAGATGTCTATCTTTTATTGGAATTCGTCGCCTGTCTCTACAGAATCATGAAGAAATTTTGTCATTCCACACTACTCTAAAGGAAAGATTACGAAGGAAACTCATATTAATAAAAGAAAAGAACTTTACAAGGAAGATAAAAACTATATTCTTAAAAAAACATTTTAACAGAAAGTTGTTACAAATTTCAAACGTCATTAGCAATAATGTTTCCTTGAATGAATTCGATTAATTTCACCATTAAAATTACCAATGTCAATTCTAATCGTATTATAGACACTATAAACCAATAATTACTACAGCATTTGTCTTTATAAATCTATATTATTCATGATAGTTTTATTCAGAAGCTTATAATTAATAAAGTGTGTATATATTATTATTTATAATAATTACTAGATTTGCGGAGAAACATTAGGGGATCGATAATTTCTTAAGAAAGACCATTTTAATATTTATTACGAAAAGAAACCTAATTTAAGTTTCGAGAAATATAAGTCATATCTTCATCCAGGGATTAACATTTCTTATTACCATCTTATTATATTATATTTGGTTTTAGCTAAAATGTTTATTTCATTTTTAAAAAGGAACCCGGTTTAGATTCGGATAATCTTTGAATAATTTTTGTACGTTCTGAAATTATAGAATTTGCTGTACGTTATCAAACATAATATAGTCTGAAATGTAATGAAGACGTTGTTCCAGTTTCATATATAAAACTTGACGTTCATATTCCAGTTTTTTTTTTTTTTCATCTCAGTAATCCGTCAATTACCCTCCGCCAGTCTTGGGTGCGGGACACCTGATCCCTTGTTCAAAACATGGAAACATATTATTTACTTTGTAAATCTGCGAATATGTTCTACCTGGAGCAGTTTGTTAATATAATTGCGTGTATTACAAATCTTTCCAACGCTCGCAAATTCTCATCCTGGTGTGAGGTCATGATCTAATGCATTCGATTACGTGGAGTCTCCTAAGAAGTTTCGTATTAAATCGAGTGCAGGGATATTCCAAGATTAAAAGAGGATAAGTTTAAATATACCGAATATGTAGTCTGTAAAACAATCAAATTGCAGATTTTTCTATTCAAAGAGTATGTACGCAAATTAAGAAAGTTCAAATAGCCTTACATTATTTCTTAATTACAACATAAATATTGGTATATGTAACGTTTAAAAAATACGTGTGACGTTAATATACCATGCCGTAAGTACTGATAATTAAGCAAACATAAAAAATAAAATAAATATGACTATGGAGAAGTGGGAGGAACACAATTGTTTTTTTTTATATTTATTTTATGCAAAGAGTACACGAAAGAAGCAAGTTGTCATTGGAAAGAGTAAAAATAAGTTTCACTTACCTTCTCGTCTACCCTGAAATAGGAGATGTAGCGAATGTTATAAAATTATGAAATATAACTACATGCAATTTGCAAAAGATTGCACTTTTTATTTGCCAGCAATTAACATCTATTTACGGTTTCTAGCCAAAAACACACTGCTGTACAACGAGGTGGATAATTAGACAACATCAAGTAAATTTAACTCAACAAATAATTAGAGCTGGCACTTAGATTTACAATATTTCTAACAATTAGAATGTTTCTTATTTTGCTTTGCAGTTAGATGTAATATACGTCCAACTTCATTGCTCTAATTGATCAAACAGAAAAATAAACTCAAGTAATGATTTTCCTGATGATATGTGAAACGGAATTTTATTTTATTTCCATAAATTAAAATTTCATGTTAATTACAATTACGATTTATTGTTTAAAATATCGTTTAAACGCAGCTGAAACCACCTGTCGAGTAAATAAATGGACTTTCAATTTCAAGGGTTATAAATTGTTATTATTAATTTCGAGTAAATTAATGCGAAAGTACATCAAATATAAACTTAATAATCTGCTAAAAATGTGCATACCCTGATGAAAAAATGTCCCATACAAATATCAATATTTATCGTCAAAATAGTTTACGTTATTAATAAGAAGACCATTAATTTTTTGCCGATTTAATTTTTTGTTTAATCCGTTTTAGAACATTCGTAAAAGATTAGTTTGGACATTTTTTCTATCTTTTTTTTTTTTTGCGGTGAAGAGAACAGGGATTTGAACTTTTTTGGAAGGATCAAATAATTGTCTGATTTTAATGAAACATTCAGGATTTATTCACCAATAAATTAAATTATTTTAAATATTGTTTTTCTTTTTAGAAAATCTTGGTAATTTTTTTTTACCCGTCTTATATTATAACATTTAGAGAATCCTTGTTTATGTTTGTTAAAAACAAAAATCCTCGAAAAACTTAATGATTATTATTTGTTTGTATATGTAAAGCAGAAACGTCTGTTAGCGAAAATATTCTCAGAAACGTAAAATAAAAATGCTACAAAACTAAGAATTATCTAATAAGAGAAACTTTTAATTAATTTTATGAATATGATATATTCACAATAATATTTGTGGGGTTCAGCGTACCTGTATTAAAGGAGAATTTAATACCGGATACCCTGCCCACAAAATGCAACGCAAATTTCAAGAAGAAACAACCCGATAAGGAACGTTTGTAGAAAATAGAACATTGTATATTTATTATCTTGTGAATAGGGTAAAAGGAATAATGCTTTAGTTAGTTTAAGCAAAAATGTGATTTTGACAAAAATGTCTGTGTTCGCTGACTTTTAACCGAGTAGCAGAGTAATGTCTGTTTCGTTTGTTTTTTATATGTGTAAAGGAGAAAGGGGCGATCAATTTAAGTTTAAAAAGAGAGTGTGGATGAGGAATAAAAGATTAAAGGAAAATGTACTTATGAATTGTTTTGGAGTCAGTTGTAAATTTGTTGTTGTTCTTTTCCTAATCCACTTTCGGCTCTTAGCGTCGGGTTGAGTCAATGATGGAATTTAATGTCAGTCTTCTATGATCTCTGCGCCCTTCTGACTGGCGACTGACTTGAAACTCTGTATTTATTGTTGACTTTTTTTTCATACTGGCTCGTTATCTTTTTTTTGGTTTAGGAAATCGCCTCCTTTCATTGGTCAGAAAATTAATTTCACACCTTTCACACCTGTTTTTAATCGTTTTGATCCGATTTTACGGGTGTGCAAATCTACTTTGTGTTTTTTAGGCATTTGTTGGAATGATATAGGATTTGTATCCTATATATTAACTTATTTTTTTTCGATGATTAAAGACTTTTTTACAAGAATTGATTTCATTTAAAGAAAAAAAAAATAATGAACTTGCAAATATTTTATATTTCGGCATTACTTCTGACCCGTTATTTGATAATGTTATTATGTAAAAATATATATTTACTAATCATAAATCGGAAATCTTGCTACAACTCATCAAACACGAATAATTTAAAAATAATTTTGATCTATTTATTTTATAAACGTAACATTTTTTGTACATCGTGATGTTCATATATGACACTATCAGAAAATAAGAGCCATGACTATATACAATTCAATAAATCATTATGGAGAATGATTTCCTAAATTCTTCCGATTACTGAGTACTTCAAAATTATATCAAGAAGACGCTTACGTAATATTCTTCAATTATTTTTACAAATAGAACCACCGTAGAGAATCATTAGATAAACTTCCATCTGTATTCAATCTGTCAGAATGTCAGCATCTTACATCAACAGCTACCCCTTTATTAAATAATGCATTTCCAAACGTTTTAAACTTAAAATAGATAATATTTGTTACATATCATATAATTTCGGCTGAAGTATGAATTATCGAGTTAGTACCAGCGATTATTTCCATATCTACATGTGACACTATGTAGCGTTTGCGTGAAAATTAAAAGCGAGAAATACTTAAGGCGAGAAGAAGCTATCACGAAAGACATACTGAGCGATGTTGTTTTTCTTAACAAAAGAAAAGCGGTAAAGAATTTATTTTCATTTACGAAGAAAAGTATTTTTTTTCGCAGCAGATAAGGAATTCGTAAGATCTCGGATCTGTGGGAATTAATTTATGTTACGACGCGGCGAATAAAAGATAGCAATCTGCCAATGGCAATAATGAAAATTTCAAATTGGTCAAGTGGCCTACAAGGCAGAATGCTAAAATATAATGGATGCGACCAAAAAAAAAAAAGATCAGTTTAGACCACCCCAAAAGAAAAAAAGAAGGGAAAAGAGAAAAAAAAAGAAAGAATAAACCATTAACTATCCTCCGGGGATGACATTTGGTTTTTGGGGGGAGACACCTGTTTTATGTCCAGACCTGGACATGATAAAAATTTGTTACCGGGACAGATAATTGGCGACCGGGTGAGAAGACGTTCGGTTGACCACCCATTTAACGCCTGGCGAAAATCTCGTTTATAAATTCCGGATGACATTCAGTTAAGATAGAGATTAAGGACCACACTACATGTCGTAGTGGCCTGGTCGAGGGAAAGAAATAAAAGAAAAAAGGAAGATATTCTTTTTTCTTTGAGCGATGATTGTAAACTGAGGCCAGGCTGGCCACACTCGCGCTGTCGAGCGTCATTGGCTGACTGGTGGCGTGAGCGGTGGGCGAAGGTAAACATATGAGAAGGAGGGGAGGCCTGTTGACACCTCTGAGGGGATTGGTGTGAGATGCCACTATGAGAAAGAAGGGAAACCGGTTGACGCCCTCTGAGGGGATTGGTGTGATATACCAATATGAGAAAGGAAGAATTTGGGAGGACGATTCCCTTAAGAACCCCTCTAAAGCAGAAAGTAATGGACTTCCAAAAAATGGAAAGTGATAAATTTTCCTGTCCGAAAACAAAGAAAATCCTTATTGTGGATTTGGAATTATCGAGGAACCCAAACCACGTCAGGCCCCCACCCGGTTTTGGTCGGCGTCCAGATAAACAGATTTGCAGCGAGCAGTTGGACAGTTGCAGTTCCGAGAAGTCAGTAGACGCGGACAGACGCAGACAGAGTTGAGCTCTGAGCTCACAGACCAGCCTCGCAGGAAACTGACTGAAAGATCCCCGCATTCCGACTTAGACTTCTAACCAAAAAAAAAATAATTTTTGAAGAACCACTTAGATTCACACCACCAAAACAAGTTTTACGAATATCGCCTGAAGTTACCAAAAACCAGTTATTGAAAAACAACTTAAGTTATTAAGCCTCGCCTAACAAACGCAATCTGTCATGTATCCATAGAAGCGGTTTGGGAGAAAAACGCAGTCCTGTATTCAGCAACCAGATATAAAAATATTTGTTATTCTTTTTTTTAACACATTTGAATCTTTCGAGTTGTTACATTATTTTCTTTTACATATACTTTTGCGATGTCACCTTTGCACGAATTCGGCTTGCATTACGGCCCGGCGACTGATTGATTTCGTCTACCTAAGATCAAATCACAACGTGGGTAGGTTAGACTAGAAATCAAAGCAGTTACTTCGGTAACCAGACGTTGGAGGCGAGCTGGGAACGACAAAGCTGATACCGAATCTAACCAGATTCCCATCCGAATCAGCCATGGGTTAGAACGTCAGATTTGTCGCCGCGACCAATATCAAGTCACATTCGTCGTCACAGGATAGCACCGGGGCAGAGGCCGGGGTGACGGCACATACATATTTCCTCAAATAATGTTTCAGAAAAGTATATTTTATTTTTGAGAAGATATTTTTTATTTGATAGAGAGAATTACATAGCAATGAACGGCAGCTGAAAATACATTGAAGTGCGATTCCTTTTGGAAAAAAATGCTTCTAGACAATTTAAATTACTTTGAAATAGACTAAAGTTTTTTGTTTTTTTTTCCTTGTTGTAAATATTAAATTTGATCTATCGTCTTGAAATTAAAGGAAAAAAAATGTTTCAAGAAATAAGTTTCATTTAGGAAATTCATTTTAATCCTTAGATATCGCGAATCTGTGAACAAGCGTCGAGAATAGAGTCGAACATTCTCAAGAATATATATATATATATATATATATATAAATGAGAGAAAAATGGAGTAAATTCCATTGTCAGTGGCATGTTCTTTTAAAGTGCTGAATAGAAAGTCGAGCAATATATTATTGTTAGTATTTTGGTTATAAGACATTATAATAAAATCATGTTGAAATCGCTACACAAAAGTTTACATGTTTCCATAATTTTATTGTACTTCTTCCGACGATGAAAAGTAATTGATGATTAAGTGATTTAAAAAAAAACAAAAAAAACAAAGTGTTATCTCTTTTCCGAAAGTTACAGGTGATGGGGCTCACCTAAGGTCAGTATTAAAAATAGACTTGAGGCCATGACTTAAATAATCAATAAATTATCACATCTGTGCTACACAGGAAAGTAAGCTCAATGGTTGGAAGTGGATGAGTTATTTTTCATACCGTAACATAGACAGGCCATCATTGTCAATTGCGGAAAATATGTATGCTTCAAATATATCGTGATTGTAGACAAATATGACATCTACAATTTTCTGAAAGGGCGTTGAAGGGAGGAGTAGGATAACCAGACGTAAATTAACAGATTTTTTTTTAAATATTTAGATATTATAGATATATAGATATATTTCTTAAAGGAACCTCTAGATAAAAATGTGGAACATATATAGGATATTCCTAATACATGGGGTGGGCGACACTATTTTTTAGACACTTTATTTTTTCAAGTTTTAGGTAGCACATGCAATCTGTACTCTTTTAGTGTAATGGCAATAACATTCAAAAACTGTTTCAATACTACAAATGGAAAAGCAGAATTCAAATTAGAAGTATTTTTATTTTTTTTACAAATTTTCACAATACATAGGCGACAGTATTTTTCGGACATTGCAGAAACAATGGTAATAGTTTATGGCAGCACTCTTTTTTTCAATGACTTCTATCAGTCTCTCTTCAACATGAAACCAAAGACAAACCCATCAATCAATGTTCATACCATTAATGTACAGTTACTGTTGAACTATCTACTCATCAACATAAAAGCTCTCGGCAGCAAAAAATACCATTAAGCACACTTTTCAAAGTGTCCCAAAAATAGTGTCAGCCCCTTGTAATATGTGGACGGTATTACATATTAATATTAAAGCTGAATAACAAAGAAATCAGCTTTAATATTGATATGTATTACCGTCCCCTTAGTACAGGAAGCCGACACTATTTTTGGGAGTGTAATTGCCCGTGGATTGTTGGATTTTCTATAGTAGAAATAGTACTTTGGTAAATAAGCGTTTGATTGACATCGGCTTTGCAATGGACATTTGTTAGAATTGCTAGTATTACACTTGTTTGTATTATCTGCGTCTGTTGATTTAGAATGGGTATTATTACTAATGTTTTTGTATTGATTAAAAATTTTATCATTATATTTTTAATAAATTTTTCAACATTATCGTTAGATTAGTTTTAGTGATTTTTTGTTAAGAATCTTACTTATTGGATCTATAAATATGACATTAAAGTTTTTTTACAGATGTAACTTTTTAACACACATTTTTATATTGGTTACTTTCTTTTGACATTAATTGTATGTGCGTGTATGAATATAACTAACTACTATATTTGATATAAATTATAACAGGTATTATAATTTGAATACATAGGTGAACAAATCTTGACCGAAGAAGGATCCAGAGAGAATTTCAATTTTACGCTAAAAATCCATTTCAACACAGATTTAACCATGTCTATATTTATTTTCCTTAATGTTATGTATTCTCAACTGTCATTTCATGTGACAAAACATGTCCTCAATCCGTATATTAAATTAGGACACTGCGGGTACTAATATTAATTCATACACCTGAAAGGAACTCTTTTGCTCTCACTCTCAATTCTTATATACACACAAAAGTTCATTTTCTCCATCAACACTTTCATTTATGTAGTTCACTGCTTCGAGCAAGCAGAATTTTTTTTTTATCCTGATGATGGCCATGTTGGCCGAAAATAGTCGAAAAATCTAACGGAAATAATAATAGAAACGAAAGAATATAAATATACAACAATATAATGTGTCTGAAGAGTTTTATTTTTTAATACTTTTTATTGTTCAAAATGTACATAGACACAGACACAGACACACACACATACATACATACATACATATATATATATATATATATATATATATATATATATATATATATATATATATATATATATATATATATATATATATGCATATCTCACTGGCAGCACAACTCGGTGTTTCATGCAATATTCAGTTAGTCAGTATTTATAAATACTCAATGCGGCCTATCTATCTATCTATCTATCTATCTATCTATCTATATATATATATATATATATATATATATATATATATATATATATATATATATATGTATATTAGGTTGGTGCAAAAATAATCACGTAAGAATGTCCCTTTCGGACGTATTTTTAACGTGAAAAAACGACTTTATTACGTCATTATTTTTGCACCAACCTAATATCTATCTATCTATCTATCTATCTATATATATATATATATATATATATATATATATATATATATCTTTCAATATATATATATATCTTTCAATATATATATATCTTTCAATATCTATCTATCTATCTATCTATCTATATACATATATATATATATATATATATATATATATATATATATATATATATATATATATATATATATATATATATTGTGTATGGGTCCAGTTCGGAAAATCAAATAATTTCTTTTATTTATCTATTTGTAGATGCATATTGCTATCCGAGACATACAAACAAAACTTTTGCATGTTTTTCCAGGGAACTGCCATTGAAATTGATACGCCTATATATTTCTTGGAATAAATCGACAAACGGGGCTGAAGCATAATTGAAGTTTTGCAATAGATAAATAACGTATGGCTGACAATATCTTGAAGAAGGATTTGCTGCAGATGCCCTAAATATATTTATAGTTATATATTTCGAGACCTTCAGTCATTCCGTTTGATGTGTTTAAGCAAACGTCCCTTCTCAACCGCTGAACATTTTCGGTTACTCTGCTCACTATCTCACAGTATTTGAATTTGGTAACTATTTTAACATTTGTAGTGAAGCACACGTTTTGAATTCCAGGTTCCCATTAACAACAACTTATTCTATGAATTTTGAATTTTATTAAATTTATTTCTGTAGGGAATGATTTTGTTCGGTATAACCTGTGGTTAATGCTCAAGAAATTAACCATACCTCCTTTAAACTATTATTTTCGCGCTACTCAAACGACATTTATTCAGGAAGCCTTTCCAAATAGATAACGCTCGAGACGACTGAGGAAAACCATATTGTGGGTTTGGTAACATGAGCGTAATGGTTTTCTTTTCTTATGCAGTGTAATAGATATGTTGAATTCGCGAATATTTATGCATTTTGGATAAATATTTCTGCATTTTGTATTCGTAAATATTTATGCTTCACATGTATGGTGAATTTTTAAGAACTGTAATTTAAATCATGATTTTCTTTAATATTTTAATATTATAAGAGAAAGTATGTGAAAAGATTGGGAACAAATATTTTTGTAAGGCGGTGAGCACGGATTACATGCTCTTCGATATCGAAGCCAGTTTTCCGTTTAGGGTAAGACATCTCGAGTAACAGGCTTTACGATTCGACACATAATTGCATAAAAGAAATCTTCCTCTACCACGTAATATGCTACATTCAGCAAATAACTGAAAATCTTGCTGGAAACTTTTCCAATTATATCTTTTATCATTTTTTTTTCGTTTTCGATTATGTCGCCTTCAATGATGTCTTACAAATTGCATCTTTCCACAGAACGCAAAGTCTGGTGACCTTCAAGGGCAGAAATCTACAAGGTGAACGTGATGTATTTGGATAGATTGACACGGGATGTTGTGATGTCTAGCATACACAATAGAATTCCTTGATCTTATATTATGCTCACTTATTGATTTCTTCGAACCTCAAATCGATGTTATGAAGATGTAAAATGATTGGTGAATTGGATCTTCCTCTATCGAAATCGTGTTTACTGCATGTATGGATGTCCTCTCTTTCTTGCTCCTGATTCGTATACGACGTTTCACTTGGTTTTACATTCTAAGCTATTGGGAATGATTTTGTTTAACTGCCTCAACTAGTATATTTAAACGATTAAACCACGTTAGTCTCCAATAATCTAAGAAACTCACCAAAATGTAAACCTATGCGTGTTTAAGTGAATAAAGTTTTGTAATATCGAAATGTTTTCATAAAAGACTTGGAACCTAATTTTCTATTGAGAGAATAATTTTGAAGACATCGAAGTAGATTATGATATAATAAAGATAAATCATTCGATAGAGGTTTATACTTATAAAACTGTATTTGTGAATAGACACCGCATATTGAAGTTCTTATTCTGAAGGGGCATAATCAAACTTCAAAAATCGTAGTCCTGGATATGAAGATAAACTACATCCGGCAGCAAGGCCTATGATCGGGAGAATTTCATAAATATGATCGGGTGCGGTGCCAATTATGGAAAGATCGTTAAAAGTGAACTTTGTGTAAAAAAAATTAAACAAAAAATGCATTTCTATGTAATATATATATATATATATATATATATATATATATATATATATATATATATATATATATATATATATATTAGCAATAGATATTGATAAAAAAATAATATTTTTGAAAATGAATATTTTTTTAACAAAAAAATACTTTTTTGAAAATAAATATTACCAGCAATTAAAAATTATTTATATTCCCAAGAAAATTAAATATCTGCATTAAATGACCCAAAAAGTGTTGATATGTCGCTAAACAAACAATCATCTACCATGCATTCAGTTACGAATGCGGAATAACACCATATCTTTGTCGCTTCAAAGCACGCAAGAAAACTAAATTTCTGCATTAAATTATCCATACGAATTTTTTATTCCGTTAAATAATCAAACAAAAATTATAATAACTGACGTTTATATATTTATTCTTTATTCAGCCAAACACAAATGGTAGCAATTATAAAGCAACATTCGGCATTAATTGACCGAATAAACTTCTGCTTCTGCTTAAACATTATACCCTATTTCTATTAAAACAAGTTTTCAGAAAAATACACTTCTCATGTCGGACAACTCACTGAGGTTTCCTAACTTTTTGATCGAAGAATTGTGCAATGGCCCCCTCTTGATTACTTTATTATCGCCTATTCAAGTTACAAGTGCTATTCAATTTAGTTGTTTCTGTTGTTGAATATCTTCAGTTGATGTGGGTTCCGTTAACAGTTACAATTCTTTGGGGTTATTTTGCAACAGCTTACAAGGTTCAAACAAATATAGTCCTCGGTAAGAGTTACATACTTCATACATTGGAAACTATTTTAAGGCTAATAGATTGGAAATGGTGGATAAAAAAAATACTCTGTCTCAACCAATTTTTCATGTTCTTAAACCACGATCAGTGACCAGAGATTTACTTCCACATCGACACCACTTCACTATTCTCACTATCATCAAAGGAATAAATTTACATTCGTTATTTTAATGAATTATAATTTCAGTGACGTCTTCGATATCGATAAAGTTATTTTACCAACAAACAAGACGTCTGACTATATAACAGTGGGATATAAATTTCAAGCAAAAATAAAATGGTGTACAGAGAATTTTCGTACTGTTTTCTGAATATTTATTTTTGAGAGAGATTTCTGGTTCATTAAAAAAATTATTAGATATTAAGAGCAAGAAAATATAATATATACAGTGTAACCCGGATATAAGAGAATCCCTGGTATAAGAGTGATTTTCTCTTGTCCCAAATTAGAGCCTGTGTTAATGTAAACAAAATAGACCAAACCCGGATATAAGAGAAACTCTCTTATATCCGGGTTAAACTGCACGTCCAATTCCGGAAACCAATACAAACATACACACCCACCACATATACTGACAGATTATACATTATATCCAGATATTCTTGCCAATATCCAAAGAAGAATCTGCAATGATATCGGTCCTAACCTGACATCTAGGCTAAATCTCTTTCCTACCGACGTAATATATCTTCCACTGTCACTTCTATAAATATTTTCATAAAACCTGGTCTGGTGTATGTTCCTCTTTGGTACCACATATCTATGAATTTCAAGTTCTAGTTGGCAGATATGTCACATATTTTCTGCAACTGAAATTGCTAAGCTGAATGAAACGATTTTCTTGTTCATGGAACCAACCTCCTGCATCTTTGAACTCAATTATGTTACCCAATTATTTAAATGCAAGATCAATCGTCATCTTATGCTTCCTTGGACACGCTCACTTTTTATTTTACATTTCGTAGCGCATTGTGGCTTGCATAGTCTTGATTTCAGTGAAGATATAAACTGATAAAAATAGATAGATTTCACAGAAAAAAATATTAATGCAATGTGCATATTTTACCTGCGTAAGATAGGTGGAAGAACAATTCCATGCACACAGATACAAAATTCCCACACATACATACAAACATACATATATACACACACATACACACACACATATATATATATATGTCTGTGTCTGTGTGTGCAAATATATAGAAAATAGGAAAGAACTCGTTAGTTAAATAATTCAAAGGTCTTTAGTATGTTTGTTATTATTTTTAAAAATAGTGCTCGATACAAAAGTAGAGCATAAATATATTTATTTAAAAATATTATTCCAACACGCCACGTAAGAGTTCTCATGTTTCAAAAGTTGTTTTGAAACATGAAAACACTTATGAAGCGTGTTGGAATCATATTTTTAAATGAATAATTATATATATATATATATATATATATATATATATATATATATATATATGTATATATATATATAATAAATAAGCGGAGATAAACCAATGATATTTTCGTCTTCGTATGTAAACATTATATCATATGTTGCCTTGAAAAGGCCCTTCAAAGGATGAAACGCAGCGGCTAAGAAATATTTTATCTCTTATATCGTTTTATTAAATTTGTCTCTTCTACAGCTGCACCGTATCTGAGAAAATTTACATATATACAGGGTGAATTAAAGTTTATGAATGAGTTGCAAGCTAAGAGTCTTGAATTATCATGTTTTCTTTTGGTTTGTTTAAAAAAGCAAGCCTACTAAACCAAAACAAGATTTTGGAAGAACTTGAAGGGCGAATACAGGAAGTTATGTCTTTCATAACACAATAGTTCCTGGTAAAACGAACTGAAGCGAAAACTAGGCGGCTCCAGAAATTCGCAGTGAAATCTGGGGCCGATATCGAATTTTCATTAAAACCTCATTCTTTCATCACAAATAGATTTCTTATAAAATTGTCGGTACTAAATAAAACAAAATGGGGAATTATTCAATCACCCTAACACACACACACACACACACACACACACACACACATATATATATATATATATATATATATATATATATATATATATATATATATATATATATATATATATATATATATGCTCTCTTCCTTTCTGTTCTGGTTTATTTATAATCATATATAATTGCCCAAAAGCACAAAACTAGCACTACTGGCGTTCCACAAACATGCTTATTTATACGGTAGATGTCCTCTTCCCTCATAGTAGTTTGATTTCTGTTTCCTTCTCCTATACTGTCAAAGAAAGCAATGCAGTCTAGTGTAATCTGCAGTTATGACTTAGCTGTCGGCATATGAGATTAATCTATCCATTTGAAAGAGCATTTCTGTGATAGATAACTCTTAGATACCGACTGGAATTTGTACTATGTACGTTAATACGACGCTAATCCACTGACATTCTTTATGGACGACTGTCCACTATAATTTCCCTCGCCGTCTTGATTGTTAATACGATTTAAGACATTTATGGTTTATTTAATAATATCACAACCTAAGACGGAATTTAACCCTAAAAAAGAAATTAAACAATGAAATCTTTGCTTTCATTATTTTTGCTTTGATACAATTTGGTTTCCTAAAATATATAAACGTGCTTAAGCGTAAAATTAGAAAAAATAAATAAGCCTAAAATAATGCCTAAAATACGACTACATTTGCTAAAGTTGTGAAGGTAGTTGCATTTATGTAGAATCTATAATTCTATAAAATTATTGTTCTTGAGAGCGCATCTCGAATTATCTGGAACATAGCTTCCCTGTAACGTTTCTGTAAGAAAACCTTAATGATAATTGTTCTGAGTAAATTTATTTTATGTTACTTAGACTTTATGAATTTTACAATTGAAATGTCATGTGACCCTAATTCCTATACTAACAGTGTTTTCTCTCACTCGTCTTGCTTGTAGAAGTAACTTCCGGTTTCTTGCTTTCAATTTGAGTTTGATCTTCAAATATTGAAATGCAATGTCTTTCGTCATCTTTTGTCTTCTTAATCCCTGTTCTTTTATTGTTAATTCTCCTTTATAATGTATTTTTCTCACATTTTCTAACACTCACTAACCGATTAAATCTTAGTGGTTTTATTACCTTAACTGTGGTAAATAATTTAAACACACAAACACACACACACACGCATATATATATATATATATATATATATATATATATATATATATATATATATATATATATATATATATCATGTATTTAAATAACTTCATCATTTCGAAACTTACATCATGGAAGATATGCAGAATATCGGATCTAGGTAAATTACTCGAAAAATAATTTCTCGAACTAACAATTGCTCGAAAGGCAGATTGCTCGAAGTAATTTCGAAGCTCGTAGCACCACGGAAACTGCACCGTCTCACGATACGCCATCGGAGCTGGATATAAAAGGAGCCACAGCACTCAATGTTAGCACTCCTGATTTTTTTTCTATATTAGTTTTCTATTTTTATTTCAGTAATTTTGGAGATCTCGAAACCTAGTGATGGACATATCTTTTGTTGAGAGCGAAAAAGGAAAGAAGTTGTGTTTGGATGGATATATCTATATATTAAGGACAAATCAGTGAACAATAAGATTTACTGGAAATGCGAAATGTGCAAAAAAAGGAAATGCTTAGCACGTGTTTTTTTTATAGTAGAAATAAATGTCCGTATAGTAATAGAGTATAGACTATTAATCAATTTGACACACTCCCGTATATTCGTTTCATCTATGGTCACATGATGTACTTAATTCAATCATAGGATAGTCTGTGTTTACTCAATGTCGATCTATGTTCAAACTCAAGTGTCGGCAGCGACACTTTATTCCGATATAACAGTGAAACAATAAAAAAATGTACTGCTACTCAAAACGCTATTCATTTTAATTTTCCCAAATATATAAGCCATTTTGGAATTATTTCTACCTCTATATTAAACAGTCTGTAAGTTATTTCTCATTCAAAGGAGAAGAAACTTTAAAAATGAGGTTTTTACTGAATTTTCATCTGCGTAGCGACTAACTTAACATCATTAAAACAAAAGAAAATGTCTAGCACGACACAAGAAACAATTTTTCTCAGCATCAGACCTAGCAATGAACTCAATACAATCTTTCGACTTTATGTCAGCCGAGAATGTTAGTTCGATAAGCCGCACTCTGATGTAGGTTAGTACAAGCCATAATGATGGGAGTCTGGATAGGAACTCTCGGGTAATTAATCTAGAAAAGTTTCGTTTTCGAGTCATTGAAATTAACATGCCATTCTTTTAACAACTGACTGTAAGTCATTCTTTAAGGTCAATTTGAATTTTTTAGAAATACTATCGAGAGATGAATAAATGGTTGTGCCACCAGCTTAGATACCAAGTTGTGAGCTGATGTCATCAAAAACATCATTGATGTAAATTGAGAATAAAGTATATCCAAGAATTAGTATAAAATCTAGAAGGCTGGCCGTTCATGTCAAATTTCATTCTGCTACTTGATACAAAAGATAAAACATTAAAAATTCGTCCGGAAATGGCATCAGCTTCGAACCTGTGAAGAAGATCGGTATGGCAAACCCTGTCAAATGCTTTTTAGGTCCCCAAAGGTAAAATCTTATCTTCACTAGTCTTATCTGAAGCTTGACGTATTCTGTTAGCAATTATCATTACTTCATCAGTAGCTGCCCTACAGAAGCGACAGCCATATTGTTTATCTGAAATAAGACTCTACAATGTGAGATGCTTAACCAGTTCATGTTAATTACGTCCTCTACCAGTTTTCCAAGGGAGTTAGATGTTTAATATGCTGATATTTCGAAGGGGGTAGAAATATGGGTCTACATAAGGATGCTGAGAATACCATGGATTGAAAATGTTACCAACAGCGAAATTTTAGAAAAATGAAAACAAAATGCGCACCAATACTTAATAAAAAAAGTGAGTTAACAAGTTACTTCTTGCGAAACACTGTTTATTATTCGTCTTTCTTTCAATCTTTGCTAGCGAATACATAATTTCAGTTTTACCTTCTGTTGCAAAACCAATGTTCATTTATTTTATCCTCATCTGATGCTGTCTTTTTCAACTTGTCACATTTTTTTTTATTTTTGATAACTTTTAGCAATCATCTTTCCTCTTTCCTTCCTTATTTTTCTTCTTTGTCGCTTGGAATTCATTTTATTCACCAATCTGAATGACCATCTGGATTGATAAGGAAACAATGACGTCACGACAACTGACAAGCCATAATGGATTCCGTTATTTTACGTCACTTACGGCCCTTTTCAAAAGCAGTTCAGTGATTGACAATCTTGATGGAAGATGCATTCAAAACTTGAAGAAAGTAATTACATTAATAAATAAAACGCAACAAAAATAAATTTATTTAAATTAAACTGCGACTTAAAATGTAATTCCGCACTGAGAAATAGCTGATACAAAAGTAGGAGAGGCTGTTCACTCGGAACCATATTCATGCGTCATGTGATAAACCGCTTTATCTTGTGATTATTACGCGCTAGAGTAATCTCCCTTGGGAGACTTGCAGCTGCTGGGAAATTGTTAATGTCAATCATAAGATCCTGACAACAGAAACAGAAGAGATAATCAACTGGAACCGCGTTTCAACGATAGAACAAATCGTATCCATTTGCATTTTTTTTTTTATCTGGTTTGTATGTGTGTGTCAGTGTGTTTGTCCTTAATATTTGTTTCGTCCGTATATAATACGCCATTGCTACTTTTTCATTTGTTTTTAATTCGTCACATCTTCCATCATTTTTAAACAAATACTTTTTGTCTGTTTTCTTTCTGCTTGTTTTCATTCTTTTTCTTTATTTTTTATTTCCATAGTTCTCTCTTTTTTTCGATTTCAATCTTTATTCGTCTTATTTTTGTTTCCTTCTTTGTCTATAATTATGTTTCTTTCTTTACTTTATTTTACTTTCTTTTTTCCATGTTCATTCATTTTCCCTTTTAATTCTCTCTCTTTCGTTCTTTTTCTTTTGATTCTCTATTTTTTATTTATAAATTTATATGCTTTTACATTATTCATTTCTTTTTTCTTTCGTTCTCTATTTTTTCTTCTTTATTTACTTCGTTTCATTATCTTTCATTCATTTTTTTCTTTTTTCCGTTTTTTTTGTTTATTGCTTTTCTTTTTTCGTTCTTTTCCCTATGATTCTTTATTTCTTTCAACTGTTTCTGTCTTTCTTTCATTTATTCTTTCAACTGTTTCTTTCTTTCTTTCTTTCTTTCAACTGTTTCTTTCTTTCTTTCTTTCTTTCAACTGTTTCTTTCTTTCTTTCTTTCAACTGTTTCTTTCTTTCTTTCTTTCAACTGTTTCTTTCTTTATTTATTTCTTTCAACTCTTTCTTTCTTTCAACTGTTTCTTTCTTTCTTTCAACTGTTTCTTTCCTTCAACTGTTTCTTTCTTTCGTTCTTTCTTTCTTTCAACTCTTTCTTTCTTTCTTTCAACTGTTTCTTTATTTCTTTCAACTCTTTCTTTCTTTCTTTCTTTCTTTCATTCAACTCTTTCTTTCTTTCAACTGTTTCTTTCTTTCTTTCAACTCTTTCTTTCTTTCTTTCTTTCGACTGTTTCTTTTTCATTTTAATTTAGTACTTCTTTCGCCCTTCTTTATTATGTTTTTTTTCATCTTTCCTTATTTTTCTTTCCTTTTTATTCTTGTTTTTCTCGTTTATTAATTTCATTTTTCTTTATTTCCTTCATTCATTGTATTTGATTCACCAAAAATTGTTTTCTGCATTTATTCCTTATTTCTTTTCTTTTCCTTTCCCGCCATTTCCTTTTCATATCTAAATATGTTTATTTTCTTCTTTCTATAAATTTTATTGTTATGAGTTTTCATATTTTTTTCTGTGGCGTCTTCCACTGGCCATGCAACATTCATGGTCTTTCTCTCTTGCTTCATTCACAGACATTATATATTTGATTTTGTGTTCTTTTGAAATTGTTCTTCGTCCTTGTTAGGTTTATGTATTTCCCTTTCACTTTCCAAAATGAAATGTTTAACTGCTTCAGTTTAGTATTCCACTTTCATCTCGTCCACATTACATCGTTCTTTATATGCAATATTCTCCTTCGTGTTAATATATTTCGTTTTATATTCTGTCTTATTTCTGTTTGTTTCATTCTTGCTCATATTTCAACTTGAAGATTAAATTATCTATTAGTTGTTCTTTTAGTCTTTCATAACTATTTTCATATTTTTCTTGGGTTCATATTTTCCCCCTTTGTTCATCATATTTTATTAGTGTGCTCAAGAGACTTGCAATTTTAATAATTAAAATATTTTTATCGGCGAAATATTTATACGCAAATACTTTGCACAGGCATCAACTGTTACATAAAAATCAAGTAATGTTCATATGTACAGAAATTACTTTTTCTAAGAGACAGACCGTACTCGTGAATCCACGGAGATACCAAACACACTTTCCGGCATTTTTTATCTTCCTCAGTTCTCTCCACTCTCCCCCTCTCTCTCTCTGTATGCATATATATATATATATATATATATATATATATATATATATATATATATATATATATATATATATATATATATATGCGTACCTGTGTGTGTGTTATTAAGTTATTAATTATTAATTAGAGAATATCAAACACTTAAAATCCCATAGGTAATAATTTTTATTTCATATAGAGTTTCAAAAAAACAATTCTCAATCTTCAAGACCTAAAAACAAATTTATTAGGATTTTTCTGTAGGTCTTGAATATTCTTTAATTAATAATAATTTTGCTTTGTCTTTGGATATCTTACTGGCAATTCCATACTGATTACCATATTGTAGCATTACTATATATATATATATATATATATATATATATATATATATATATTTGCCACATCTAAGTTACACTTGTAAAATCACTGTATATAATATATATATATATATATATATATATATATATATATATATATATATATATATATATATAAATTAGATTGGTGCAAAAATAATGATGCAATAATGTCGTTTTTTGACGTATTTTTTAACGTCAAATACGACATTATTACGTCATTATTTTTGCACCAACCTAATTATTATATATATATATATATATATATATATATATATATATATAGGTACCTTGACGTGAGTTAATGGTTAGTATCTTTGTTTCTCTAGAACATTTACAACTGAGTAGTGATGTTAATACTCACTGGGTGCCCCATGCTTTTTGAATATTTTGAATGATTTGAATTTTGAATACTTACTACAATTAGATCAATATGAAAGTAAAGGAAGCAACAAAACGCAGCCTGTAACGTACCCGACGGGTTTGAGTGAATTGATGGCAATACAAGTAAAAATAGAGATGGAAATGGGAAAAGCGTTTTGAAGCATTAAAAAAATCTATGTTGGAGAGAGCCTTGATTGTATACATCCAGAATGACATGACATTTAAGTGTAGAATATTATACAAAGCGTTTTAATTATTTATCTCTGACGTTAAGCGCCGTTAACACAAACAAGGAAAGGCCAAAACGAATTTTCTGAGTGTTCAGGTAAAGCGTGTTCAAAAGGTAGTCGGCTTGTCTGATTTAAATTTTAAATCAAGAACTTTCACATTTCGTTTATATTTTTACAAGATTATCAAATAATTTTTTTGATATTTTTCGGCGTATATTCTCACAAATGCATTGTCAGTGTGATCTGAAAGCTACTTTCTCGCTTATTTATGTTTTTTAAAATCTAACCTGAGTCCTGGCTGACACTTGGATTTTACCCTTTCACAACATTAAGTTTTAAGTTTTAACTTAGTATAAATCCCATTGTCAATTCTAAAAAGAGATTGAAGAAAATAAGGTTATCCGGATTTATTGTATCTAGCCAAAGACATTACCCCGCCTTATCCTTTCCTCTGTTTTTGTCATCCTTGTATGTGTTATATGCTATAGGAGTAGGTAGTCTTTCCTACCGCCCGGTCAACACACCTCCCCCTTCTCTTGGGCATGAGCAGAGGCTTACGCATTGTTTCTTGTTTAGGAAGGTGTTCCTGGTACTCTTTCCCTCTCTGGCCTCTGTATTAGTGCAGCTCTGTTTCTCCCGTGATGTGTGCAGTCTGTGGCATCACCTCTTCATTCTGAGGGTACACGGTCGACAGTTCTCCGGCTACTGTGTGACTATAATTTCGCTCTACCGAAAAGTCATTTATATTTTTCTAATTTTTTAATTCTTTCTTTTTTTCCTTCAAATTTATTTTTATTTTTATTTTTTCTCTCCTCCTACTCGTCAGAGTGCTCGACCATAGTAACACATTTTGTCCAAATCATTCTAACTTATTTGATGGTTTAGTTAGAAATCCCGACGACCTCCCTGAAACCATAAATTCCCAAGTTGGCATCTACACGAATGACACCACAATTTAGTCCTGACTCAAAAACAAATCTAGTGTCATTGACAAAACTAACCTGTCCGTGCGTCTCAAAAAGGACCTCCAATCGGTTGTGATCTTGGGCAGGAATTGGCTGGTCAACTTTATCGGTTCAAAAAAAAAATGCTCTCTATGAATCACCACAGAGATTCTTCCTTGCCCTCCATTAGAATGTCTGACGCTCAACTTCTCGAGAGCAAATCTATGTGGCTGCTCGGCCTCACGTTGACTGCTGACCTGAGATGGAACAAATACATTGAGTCAATTGCCTCGTCCACCGCGAGGAAAGTTGGCTCCCTGTGCCGCGACAGGAAATTTTTCTCCCCGGAATCGATCCTCCAGATCTACAAATCAACAATTCGCCCTTGAATGGAGTATTGTTGCCATATATGGTCTGGTTCCCCTTCTGTTTGTCTCGGGGTTCTTGATAGGCTCCAGCGGCGGATATTCAAAATAATTGGCCCTGCTCTGGCATCTCGTCTACAGTCACTTTCTCACAGACGCGCCGTTGCCTCTCTCTGTCTGTTCTACAAACACTTTCATGGTAATTGCTCCGAGGAGCTGCATTCGCTGGTTCCCAGACTTCATGAGTTCAAGCGCCCTACGAGGCTGGCATCCCGCTCTCACCTCTTCACTGTCGAAACTCATAAATGTAGCCGTCTCTTCTACTCTAATAGCTTCATGTCTCGCACCTCTCGCCTGCGGTACTCCCTTCTCTATTCCAGTTTCCCTGACAGCTATAATCTCCAGCTATTCAAGTGTAATGTCACTCGACATCTTCACTTAGTTTGATCTATCCACTACCCTTCTCCTCATACTCTTTTCTATCACCCCTATCTGATCTCGCTCTATATTTTTTGTAATCCCTTGCGTCCTAGTGGCTTCCAGCCTTGCTTGGGGTGAAATGCTTAAAAAAAAGAAATTCGATTATTACTGTGGATACATATAATTATGGTGTACCAAAGCTACTTCGTGCATCATCTCTTTGTGATCGCATCCTGATTGATCGCGACCCCTATAAACCTAGGTCTACATTATACAGATGTTATCAACTTGTTAATTTCAAAAATTAAACAGAAAATATATACCTTATTGACGATCTGTAAATATATTGTTGTTCACATTTTGCTTAGTCGGATTTAGCCCCTACTTTTACACTTAACATATTAGTTATATACTCAGGAATAATTTCTATAAAAAATATTTTGTACATATAATGGGGTCCTCCCCTTTTTCATATAACTGGACTCTACCAAGTTTATCTGGACTGTTGCCGTTAAATACCCAGAGTTACAGTCAGTGAGGGCAGTAGTCGTACGGCAGTCGGAGAGTGTGAGAATATACGAACGGAGATAGTGTGTAGTAACCTCTTGTAGAAGTCAGTTACAAGCAGTTAGACACTAAGGAAGTCCTACTTCGAGACTATATATATCTATTTGTATTTGCTACTAACCACGTTCCTGGACTTACTAACAGTATTACTCTTTGTATGATTGTGTAAATACATTTTATTTCATATATTTAATTATTGCGTTTGTCATTCCTTGGAGACCGAATTCATCTCGGAATCCACAACAACTTGGCGAACAAGAATTCGAACTCACGCGAATAACCACAACTTGGCGAACGAGGATTCGAAACTCACACGGGGAAAGAAAAACTTTTCGTACGCCTAACCAACAAACAACTTGGCGAACACACGCGGAAAACTAATCAACAAAAGAAAAATCCTTCCCTCGTCGTTAGCGACAAAGAATTTCGAGGAGTAAAAATACATAAAATTGAGTTATCATTAAAGATTTTAAAAATATGTTGTTAGAACTGATAAAACACCAAAATGATCAACAGTTACAGCTAAAAGAAATATGGCAAAAGCAATTATTACAAACGCAAAAGTAAAATCAAGATAGACAAACAGAGCTTCAGGAACTAATATTGAAAGTAGCGGGCAACAAGCAATTAGATATGGAAAAAGAAACATTTTCGCAAGACGCAGCGTAGATATAGAGATTTTCAAATATTCTTTAGATGAGGACAAAAATTTTGGAGATTACTTCAGAAGACATGAAGACATCTTTAACATAGACTGCCAAAATTGAACAGAAGCTAAAAAGCTACGTCTATTGCTTAGAAAATTACCAACTGAAGAATATACAAAGTTCGTGGATTATATATTGCCAAAAAAGACGAACGAATTAAAATTTGACGAAGCAGTGACATGTGTTAAAGAACTCTTCAGCCCCAAAAGATCACTATTCCATAGGAGGTGGAAATGCCTTAAGCTGGTAAAGGGCGATAATGAGGATTATTCCACATTTGCCGCAATGTTAATTAACATTGTGATGACTTCAAACTAGCGGAATTAATACCGGACAATTTCAAATGTCTCATTTTTGTTCAAGGGCTAGTTTCTACAAAAGATAGCGAAATGCGTAGAAGAATGCTTGCAAAATTACAAAATAAACCGGGTCTAACATTACAGCCATTATCGGAAGATTGCCAGAGATGTTTAAGCATAAAGAAAGACGCAAAGAACATTGAAGATTCAGCTGTTTCTCATATACGTAAGTTAAACAAATGTCTACGTTCTTCACCCTCCCCGAAAGAAAACTAAAATTTTACGACAATGAAAAAAGATTCTCACCCTCCCCGAAAAGAAAAATAAAATTTTATGATAAGAGAAAAAGTACAACATACAGGACAAATTATGACGAATGTCGAAACAAATATAAGCCCCCTCCATCAGCATGTTATCCATGTGGAGGATTACATTGGAACAAGGATTGCCGCTTCAGATATAAAAACTATCTTGAATGTGGTAAAAAGGGCCACAAGGCATCGCAATGTAGAAATAGAAAAGATACTAATAGAATAAGAGCTTCAAGGATGAATAACGATGACAATACCAATGTAAGGAAATATGCGGAACTGGAAATTTTAAACAAAAAGATTAAATTACAACTGGATTCCGGTTCCGACCTCACGATAATCAACTTACAGACATGGAAAAAACTCAACAGACCTACCATGTTAAACACTCAAAAAATTTCCTAGTCGGTTACAGGCAAACGAATAAAATTTGAAGGATAAATAATAGTGAATGTTAAATTTCACGGCAAAACAAAAAAAAACTTAAGACATAAGTCATGAAAGATACTGAAAATTTAGTAGGTATCGACTGGATGCAGAAATT
This sequence comes from Acanthosepion lycidas, assembly GCA_963932145.1. Taxonomy (NCBI): domain Eukaryota; kingdom Metazoa; phylum Mollusca; class Cephalopoda; order Sepiida; family Sepiidae; genus Acanthosepion; species Acanthosepion lycidas. The sequence continues at coordinate 88,856,114 of OZ010591.1, read as the reverse complement.
CAACGTTTGGGACCTACCTATCGACTCGTTTTGCAAAAAGTTAGAGGTTGAACCATCAGATACTATAAAATTGAAGGAGGAATTATATAATCAATTTCCTGAGGTATTTTCAAGCGGGTTGGGACGATGCAACAAATTTAAGGCCAAAATAGTATTAAAAGAAAAAACGTCCAACCAATTTTTAAAAAGAAGCGAATTGTACCGTTCGCTACTATAGAAAAAATAGACAAAGAATTGGAGAGACTTGAACAAACTGGGATTCTGTCTAAAACAGAGTTTAGTGAGTGGGCTGCGCCGGTGGTTTACGTAAAAAAGAAGTCATGAGAAATTCGCATATGCGCAGATTTTTCGACGGGACTCAACAAGGCAATAAAAGACTAACATTACCCACTACCTAGGCCAGAGGAGGTATTTACAAAGCTCAACGGCGGTAAGATATTTTCAAAAATAGATCTTAGTGAGGCTTATTTACAAATCCGATGAGAGTACGAAAATCCTTTCCATTAATACGCACAAAGGGTTGTACAAGTTCAGCAGACTACCATTCGGAATAAAAGTTACACCTGCAATTTTTCAGCAAACGATGGACACAATGCTCACGGGCAAGAATTTCGCGACCGCTTATCTGGATGATATCCTAATTAAGAGCGACAATGTTGAAGAGCACACGTCACACTTAAAAGAAGTCTTTAGAAGACTTCAGGACTTCGGCTTCAAAGTAATAGGAGAAAAGTGTGATTTTTTTTTCCTAAATGAAATTAAAAGTATGCCGGAACCAAAAAATATTAACTCCCCCACAAAAAAGGGATCTAAGGAGGGGGTATTATGGGATCCACCCCTTTTTCATATGTGGAATCTACCAAGTGCACCTGGGCTGCTGCCGTTAAATACCCAGAGTTACAGTCAGTGAGGGCAGTAGTGGTAGTAGTCTTATGGCAGTCGGAGAGTGAAAATATACGAACGGAGATAGTGTGAGGTAACCTCTTGTAGAAGTCAGTTACAAACAGTTAGACTCTAAGGAAGTTCACTTCGAGACTATATCTATCAATCTATCTATCTATCTATCTATCTATCTATCTATCTATCTATATATATATATATATATATATATATATATATATATATACGTATGTATGTATGTATTTGCTACTAACCACGTTCCTGGACTTCCTAACAGTATAACTCTTTGTATGATTGTGTAAATACATTTTATTTCATATATTTAATTATTGCGTTTGTCATTCCTTTGGAGACCGAATTCATGTCGGAATCCACAACAGTATATATTTTTTTTCTGGCTTTTCTCTCATTCTACCATCATCACGTGTAAATGATACACATGTTCAATTTTTCAAGTATTGCAATTGCCGTTTTATGAAAATGTATTCTAGAATATATTAACTGGGGGATTACTAGTGAAAATAATGATTTTCATGAGAGTATTCATTTCTATCATGACAACACGTATTTCCTCGGAAGATCGAAGGATGGATGAATTGACGAGAAAAAAAAACCAGAACAGGACTTGTTCTGTCATCGCATTGTTGTTGATGGGCGAAACGATTTCCCTAGTTAATGCGCGAAAAAACGGGATAAATTTACATGACTGACAAGAGGGTCCAACAGAAACCGGGTATTATGAGTGTAGCTGACAGTTGACAGCAACGACAATAAATGGAACATCTGATTATGACGATGATTATTCAAAAAATTCTGCTTATTTTTTGTTGTATCCGAATATTTAAGCTTATTTTTATGAGTGAAGAACAAATCAATTTTATTGCTACTAGCATTGACTCATATCTAAATAAATAAATGGCAATTTCTGTCTCTGATCACACTTTTCTTTTACAGATATGTTATACCTATATAGATATATTATACATATATAAATTTTAACTATATAGATATATTATATCTATATAGATATATTATACCTATATAAATATATTATACATATCGATATATTATACCTATATAGATATATTATAGCTATATACCTATATAACCACATTATAACTATATAGATATATTATACCTATATAGATATATTATGCCTATATAGATATATAACCATATTATACCTATATGCACATATAGATATATTATACCTATTATGGAAACAGGATGTCACTTTTTTATGTAGCAAATTATGATACAAGACAAATATTGACCGACAGAAGAAGAAATATTCCACATTTTTTTTCTTTCAAGTATAGGAGCATTTTCTAAAGAAATAACCAGTGCTAATTTGAAAATACCACTGGATACAATAATTCCGTTTTCTGTCTTGTAATGATTGTTATTGCAACATTGAAAACCTACCAGAATTCTTGAACACACATCTTGATTTTAACTTATGAAAGTCATAATTAAAATTTGAAAACAGCAGACATTTCAGCGGCAAATATATTTCTCAAAAATGCTGTTTCCTTCATTTCTCCTTAGGCAACAAAAGAACCGACACTAAATTATTTGGAGTTATCTTAAAATGTTTTTTATAAAGGGTTTATATAATTCCATTTTATAATTCTCATTAAGAATTAATATTAAATATTCACACATTTTTTGCAACCTATGGAAGGTTGGAATAGAACAAGAACATGAAGGTTGGTAATGAACGATAATACTAAAAACAAGAAAATCACATATGAGATTTGACAGCGGCGCGTAGAAGTAGTCAACTACTAGAAGTGAGTCTAGTGAATTCCACAATGAATCTCTAACTGCAGACGAACACCTTACGGTATACACTACTGCATTTGTATGAATGGGGGCATACCCATTATCGTTCGGAGGCATACAACACTTTTCATGTTGTAAATATATGTCCAGAAATCTACATTCAAATGTAAAATATATTCTGAGGAATGTTTACCGGGTAATCTTTATTTTTTAATTATCCATTTTTTTACGTATAAAGAAATGATTGACTCACCACCTTTCTGTGTTAATTTTTTATTCCTGTCAATGTAAATTGACATTAATCTAAATAAATGAATGGCAAATTCTGTCTGTCCATCCCTGTGTCTGAAATCCCTGTGTCCGAAATCCCTGTAATTGGGGCATACTTACTCTACATAAATATATTATATCTTTTTGGAATCAGGATGATCCTCGGATTGAAAATATGCCCTTCATCTGGTACTTGAAAATATAGCATTGACATTTGTCTCTAGATGAGGAGTGAATAGTTAAAAATTCAAATCTTTTTCTTCTAAATAAATAATGGAAAATTCTCTAACTCGAGTCACATTTGCTCTACATAGACAAATTTTAACATTTCGGTATCAGGATGATCCCGGGATTGAAAATATGCTTTTCCTCCTGTGCTTGAACATCCAGCCTTGATATGTGTGTCCGGTTAATAAGGAAACAGTTAAAAATTTAAATTTTTAAATAACTAAAAAAAAATAAGTGAACAGTTAAAAATTCAAATTTTTAAATATTAGGTTGGTGCAAAAAGAATATCGTTTTTTGACGTTAAAAATACGTCAAAAAACGTTATTATTTGTGCACCAACCTAATAACTAAAAGAAATTAAGGTAACAGTTAAAAATTCCAAATTTTTAAATAACTAAAAAAAACTAGTGATTTTAAATATTTTAATTTATATTGAGATTAGTATAACGCAAACAAATTGTAAATTTAGAAATTCTTTAAATTCAGTTTGAAATCTCTCCAAAACTTTGAATTGAGGAAATAAATATTATTTCTTCAAAGTTCCAAGAAATTAGAGTTTAAGTGAGAGGGTTCTCGACGTGATATTTTGAAGTTTCGCAGGATTTGCGATTTGAATAACTCAACGCAAATTAAGTTCCACGGAGTTTGCAATTTAAAGGTCTCATTCTTCGGCTTGAATTGGTATTTAGGCCCAAATATCTCTTCTCAACGGAAGTGGACTTATAGCCCTAATCAGAGCCAAATTGAGATTTGAAATTTCCATGGAATGAATTGGTGAATAGGAAGTTATTTCTTCAAAATTAATCATTGCAGTTTTATAAGCGTGGTCAGAGATCCCTTTAGTTTTGGCCTGGAGGCGCAATTAGCCCTCCGAAGTAGCTATCTTACATTTCAGCACGGAAGCTATTAATAAAACATAATACAAGCAGACGAGTGAATAATAATCATAATTCTGATTATGGGCAGCACTAATCGGGTAGATAGATAATACATTTATGATTGAAGCAACAAATCTGTCGTGTGATTCACATTCTATATACGTGCTGACAACTCCCTTCGGAGACTGCGTTGAAGTTATTATCAAATTGCCCTTCGGTAGTGTGATTTAATGTTGTTATCAGGACATTAAACTACATCATTCTGTGAGTAATATGCCGGATATACCCTTATCAGACTGTGTGTCCGACTTAATATATTGTGACTTCCTATGGTAGTGGATTCTGGACAATCTCCTCAAAGATGAAGAATATCTTGATATAACAGAAATGCAGTTCCGTAGAAGGACACTGAGTATAACATATAGCGAATATATGAGTACTGACGAAACTTTAGAAAAGATGAAAACATAAAAGTCACTCATATTAAGAGATTCAGAAAGAGATAGTTGCAATTCTAGTGCACCTAATGAAGAAAGAGGGTTTGAAAAATATACCCACAGTAACGATTGAACCCAAGACGAACAGAGGGAAACAAAGCCTAACATACGTATAATAAGAGCTAAACGAGACAAGGAATTATGGAGAGCCATGATCGATTTTGTCCTGAGGGGGAACAGCTCATAAATTAGAATATATTTGTAACACAGTTTCACTTTGTGGACACTCGCTACTACTACTACTACTACTACTACTACTACTACTACTACTAATAATAATAATAATAATAATAATAATGATAATAATAATAATAATAACAATAATATATTATACCTAAATCACATCAAAGACACTGGCATCTCCCACCGGCTAAATATCCGACGAGGAATCTTTCAAGTACTGTCTCTGTCACCCCTACTGTTTTGTGTGACCTTGATACATTTACGCATGAATTAAACAATAATATCTATGATTACAGACTAAACAAGAAAGTACTCAATTACCTACTCTATATGGATGATCGCAATCAGTTTGCCAAAGACGACAATGCCTCCTCAATACTGTAAAATGTTATAGTGATGAAATAGGTATGGATTTCGAATTAGATAAATGTGTAAAAGTAATATTCAAGAAAGGTGGGGATTACAGAAACACACTCAATAGATTTAGATTTTGGCACAAAGATTAGGGAACTGCAACCAGATGAAGCTTATAGTTACCTAGGAATTAGCGAAGGTGATGGAATAGAGCATAACCAAATGAATGAGAAGCTAAGAAAGGAGTACAAGAGGCGTTTGAGTCTGGTACTGAATACCGAGCTGAATTCTAAAGACAGAATATCAGCTTGTCTATCACGGTGGTGTAAGACACTTTCATAAATGGATCTTGCCTGACATTAATGGAGTGGATGCCAAAACGAAACAGCTTCTCATCTGCCACCACATGTATCATCCCAGGATGATGTTGCTTGTCTTTATATGATCAGATCCGAAGAAGGCAGAGGATTTGTTCAGCTAGAACTGTCTTACAAATCCATAAAGATTGTCCTTCAAAGATTCCAAGAAACTATAGAATACTGGATGATGATCTGTGTCAAAGAAGATGAAAGTAGTAAGCGACGTTATTCAGTAATAAATTAAGCCCAAAATTTCAAAATGGAGTTACAAATGGGTGAAGAAATCCAGGGAAAATATAATGAAACCATAAAATATTTAAAAAATAGAAAATAAAAATCAAATTCAACCGACCAGATACAGAAACGATGGCAAGATAAACAGCTTCATGGTCAATATTCTGCCCGTACAAAAAAAAGTTGATGTAGACAAACCACGTACCCAATTGTGGGTACACAGTATATGGTTAAAAGCTGAAGCGGGAGGTTTTATTCTTGCTGCGCATTACCAATACTTGCTAAGTAAAATTACCAAGCACACATGTTAAATAACTGATAATCCAAAAGGCAAATTCAGTGATAAATATCCAGAAACAATTGCCCATCTTGTATCAGGTTGGGAGGTATTGGGACCCATAGAATATAAATCATGTTTACAAAAGAGTGGGTCAATATCTGCACTGGAAAATTTGCAGCGCTTTCGGAAATGAAACTGAAAGAAATGTGTATGAACAACACCCAGAACTGGTTTACGGAGTTAGGACCTGTAATAATTTTATGGGTCTTTACTGTTCATACAGACAGAACAATCAAATCTAATCGCCCTGACATTGTGATTTAGAAGCCGCAAAGACAAAATATGCCTCCTTATAGACATGGCCGTACCTGCAGGCTGCAATGTATCTTTGAAGATCTTAAAAAAACTATCGAAATACAATGACCTATCGAAATCTTAAACGTATGGCGCATGAGAATTCTAACAATTCCACTTGTAGTTGGAGACCTCAGATTGGTTGGAAACGATTCCAATAGACACATTGAAGAAATATTTGTTAGCCCATGCTTTAAAACAATACAAAAAAAGTACTCATAAGTACTGCCAACAAATTTACCTATGTAAAATATGTGTCATTTTTTTCTTCAAAACTGCTCAGTGGAAAATGATGCCATTGCTGACCTTAGGTCTCTGGACTGAACCGGGAAAGAAATGAGTATGTACCAGAAATCAAAGGAAATCAAACAACAACAACAACAACGAAAACAACGATAATAATGATAATAATGATAATAATATTTCCCTTGCTTGACTTGAGTAAGCCTCGTCTAATATGTTATATATACAGAGTTATCATATGTGGTGGTATCTGAAAACCGACTTATTGAATATCAACATCCTTTATTTTATTTCAGCAAGGATTCTGAGTTTTGTCCAAAGTACACAGCTAAATGTGAGCATCACAACAGAGTATCAATCTATGAACACGTGTTCCAATCATCCTTGATCTAAGTATTTTGCTAAGGATATCGCTCTTTATTTCATCACCCCTCGCAAATTCAGTTCAATACTGTAAGTGGACGTCCCCAATGATTATAAGCTGATGAAATTGCTTGTTTGTAAACTCAGGGCTTATTATGGAGAAATAAAACAATGCACAATGATATGATGGCTAGTTGAAATACAGATCTAATAAAAACAGATTGAGGGTTATCGGAAGAAGTTAAAAAGAAAAGGACGATTTTATTATTTGAATGTATTTACAGGTAACTTTACAGGGACGGTTGGAAAAGGGAAAAGAAATAACTTGTTGTTTTCCACTTTCCAAGAATTGTATTGGTCATTCGTCCACCCAAGATAAAACTAACAAATTAACAAAATGCAGGCAGTAAAATCATTATTTTTTTCCAAAATAAAATATATCGCAGATGGAAATATTTTCAAAACCACAGTAATATATAATGTCAAACAAAATGGTATATACACTTCACACACAGAAACAAACATACACTCAAACACACTAACACATTCGCGCTAAAAGGCGTATATATAACAATTTCTCACACATACATAAATTGTAGCATGTTTGAACAAAAAAATGTATCGATATGTTTTCTGTTCTTTAATTAGGTAGGTTGGATTTCTTTCGTACTCCTAGTCGTCGCTGGTTATCACACGTCTCTTCCCTTCGGTATACGCAGCAAATGTTAATCGTTACTCAACGGACATTGATCATTTACGAACTGACTGTCACTCACCATCTGATGTATGGCTCACAGAAAATTAACAAATTCTTTATGTTAAAGGGAGATCATTTTTTGTCTACATGATCCTACAAACTTGAATGATTGAATATAATCAAAACTTCAAGACATGTAACTAATTTTAAAACAGAAATGCATTTGTGAAAAGAAGCTGAAAATAGGAAGTGAGTAACTGCGTACAATAACCTCCAAAGCCACGCACAATCACCAATGTTGTTCTACATTGTTCTTAAAGGTTTGTTAAAATAACAAAACAGTGGTCATGGTTTCGTGGTAACTTGCTTTAAGTATATGGATAACGTTAATTACTTTTACAAAAAACAAGCATTTAATGGGTAATCTTATATAAACGAAGGGAAATGTCAACGAAAACAAAGGGAGAGAACTCATTATTGTGAAACTTATATAGCCGCTATTGAAGAATGGAAAAGGAGAACGCAAGGACAATGAAGGTGTTCAACAACGAAAGGGAAAGTTACAAATAACTCGTCATTTTACAAGCAGATATCATCAAACAAATCGGTCATGAAAACGTTTACACACATAATACCCCAAGTTAAAAAAAATAGTAAAATTGAAATATTGCAGCAGAAAATAAAGAAAAAAATATTGTTAAGAAACTTCTAAACATACTTTTCAATAACGAAATGTGTGGAACTAAGACATCGGCAACATGAAAAGAATATTACTGCTACCAACATATGAGCTTCTGAGGCAAGATGATTATGTCGGCAGATTATATGATAGAATAAATAAATTACGTAGTCAACTCGTCTTAAGAACTGTGTCGACACCGCAATGAAGTAACACGCGGTAAAGTTATAAAGAAACCCAAAATAGCATTAAAAGAAAAATGGACGATGAAACGAACCACAAGAGACGAACCGATGAAAATCAAAACTGGGAAGAAAAATTAATACACCTACATTTCAAAATACAAATGGATGGGCTATGAATTAAATCTCCTTCGATAGAACTATTTATGAGAAACATAAATAAAGATACGGACGAACTGCCAGATAATTGGTCATAGGACATTGCATTTCATTGTGAATATATAATTGATTATATACAGTTTATTCTTTGAAGAATAACGTCGACAAAGAAATGAATTATTTACGATAAATCCAAAGGCAAGAATAAATGTCGATGGTGTTAAAATAAAGATTACACAAATCTACATGATATTGATAGCAAACATGCCCAGACATTACAAGAGTGAACGGGAAGGATCATCCACTGTGCAAAGGTTAATGTTTGGATGATACATATCATCCTCACTGACAAATAAATGATGTAGGATATGTAATGATAGATTCCTTAGAAAAACTTCGATACGCTATGTCCATACGTGTACAAATTATATTATTCTATTTTTCAATATTTGACACCTTTTTTTTTTTTTTTAAAATCAGTTCACCCTCAGGAAAGCGATAATGCCATTAAGATGCAGGTGGCTACTTGGAGTGAAAGTGAATGCGAAGACATTAAAATGAACCGGAAACGCACTAATAATCACAAAACAATAGATAAACCTCTACCGACGTGGAAAAGACCACGAAATATGTGAATCTCATGATAGGCGAAACTATCAAATACTATAGAGGAAATAAAAAAGAATAACAAATCCAAAGAAAACGAAATTTATGTGTTTAAGAGTTTACACATTAGAGCTGAAGTAGATTTCAGAAGAATAAAATATCCTCACTTCTTAGGTTTATATATTTCTGAGTTTAAGACTTCACACATTAGAGCTGAAGTAGATTTTAGAAGCCGGAAAACAAGGGATAAAACAACAGTAATGTTTTAAGGATAGAGGGCGATATCCAAATAAACAGAGCTGTGTAAAAGTAAGTAAACACCTAAAATAATATTTAAAATAATTGTCTCTTTTTTACCAAATCTTAATTAAACAGTGTATTCATTAAGACAAAAAACATTGTTAAATAAATTACCACGACTTTCCAAGATTTTTTGTCAAGCTGGAATAAAAATATTAATCTCTATCTATAAAAGGCAGTATGTGTGTGTGTGAGAGAGAGTGTGTGTGTGTGTAACGAATGCACGGCTGCAATTTTCGACAGATTTGCACCAAAATTTACATGCACATGCTACAAGTTAGAGGGAAGGCCAAGTCCGAATATGCATTTTCTAACTTCCATCGATAGTGGAAGTAATCGATTTTATCATGCTTCTACGGCAGTTTTCATGTAGTTTGCGGCCATTTTGTACTGGCCAGAGTGAGAGCCAATAGCTGGCTGCCACAAATAGGCAGGAAGATTCTATTGGCCAGCGTGACAGTCAACAGCTGACGGACACGAAGTACCATGTTAGCATTCAAAAAACAAAAAAACAAAACATCGTTAGGTGCATGCGTCACAAGTGGGAAAAATTTAAATCTGCATGGCACTTTACTCCAGTTGGCTCATTCGCTTGCTTAAACTCAACGTTGATCCAGATTCCGCAGAACTGGCTTGGGTGTGAAAAAGTATTTGTTGTTAACATTCTTTTTTTCATTCGGTTATTCCAGTTACGGGTCATTTTTTAAAGCTGATTGTTTTGTGTTCATTTTGTTTAATTCTTTTTTCGTTACAGATTTAATGTTTAGTATAGAGCTTAGAAAAAATTCGCAGTGTAGCAACATCAGCACGGCAAAGGGCACTCCTTTCAAAGCAAGGAAGGGCAAAAATATTTTAAGTCAAGTGATAGCGATTGTTGTATGAGACGCACGATTTTGAGTCAAGCACGGGCAACGCCGGGCCATACTGCTACTTAAGAATTCAAAATTAAGATATGCAAAATAAGTAAACCCTAACATTTACATTCTGTATTTTGCTTGACATGGGTGCCAGTGCGAATAATTTTTATGGACATGTAAAAATCAGAATGGCACAAGTTCAATTTTTGGTAAGGTGTCTATACTGCAATATAACTCATTGTGTATGCAAAATGTACAGTTAGATGCAACATTTTAACAAATATATATTCAGAGTTCAAAAGAACGTCCTGAAGCTTTAAGAAATCACATGGTTGAAATCTATAATGATGGAAAAGGTTACGAAATTCTACCAAAAAGATTTGGAGTGCACTTCTCCACTGAGTAACAAATTATTTTGAATGGACGGCCATTGGTATGACACAATCACAATCAAAAAGTAACCGTCCACTGAAGATAACAGCAAGAGGAAGTAGATATCTGGTTCGGCAAACCCAGGAAAAACCTGCTGTGCCTTTTGTGGTCCTTTTGCAATACTCTCTGGACAATGTGGGAATCAATGTGAATACATGTAGAATAGGACGAAATCTGAAGAATGACTATCTTCTTGTCAGAATATCTAGAAATATCCACTGTTTAAGAAATATCATAAATATGCTGGTCTCAACTATTCCAAAACTCATATTAATAAGCTAGAAATATTCTGGCGATAGTTTCGTGGTCGGATGAAACCCAACTAGCGCTTTTTGGGAAGGACAATCGGTGGTATATCTATCGAGCTCCTAATACAGGTTTTGAAGAGAATAAAGTTGATGTTGACAACATTCTGATTTGTGGGTGCTTTGCTGCCGCTGGAACAGGCAAAATAGTATGTATTGATAGTAGCATGGACTCTGAAAGATATCAAGTAAATTTAACCGAAAACGTCTTGTCGTCAGTTCAAAAGTTGGAATTAGGTCAAGGCTGGAACTTTCAACTTGACAATGATCTGCAGCATCAAAGCACGTTCACAAATGAATGTGTAAGTAAAAAGAAATTTCAAGTTTTGGAATGGCCTAGTCAATGCCCTGCTCTAAAACAAATTGAAAATCTGTGATTCACGTGAAAGGAGGCAGTACATACAAGAAACTCACGTAATATAAAACAATTGTGGAGTTTCGCAGTTAGGATGGTCAAAAGTTGACACTTAATTCTACGAGAAGCTTCTTGAAAATTATAGAAATGATTTGTTGACATTGTAACTTCAAAAGGAGCAGTTACAAAATATTGAATATAATGATTCGCTTACTTTTGCACATATTAATTTTTAATTTTAAATAATATTTTTATTTCTGCTTCATAAAATAATTAATTTTTTTCCTTTTAAATGAAAATATACTTTAATTAATATTTATTGATTACTTAGAAAAAAGAGACAATTATTTTAAATACTATGTTATGTGTTAACTTATTTTTCCAATAACTGTAGCTACTCCCATTTCTAAGTGAGAAAGACCCTCGGTCCTTTTACGATAGAAAAACAGAGCCAATTATATATTTGGCTTATATGCTTATGTGCAATAGAAATGGTAATGTTGTAAATTCTGAAATACGTAATGAAAAAAACACGAGTATGAATCAAAAATAGCGCATCCTAATTGATGTTTAATTGTAGCTGCATTCCTATTGGTGATTATTTATGACTGTATTTCACTTCATCTCCAACAAGTCTCGACAATTCTTCTATCAGAACTGTCATATAACATGTTGACAATAGCTTTTTTGGAGATTTGATATCCTATCAAGCGTGAACGTCCCAATTTTGTAGACATTTGTAACATATCTGTAGTTAAACAAAAAATAAATATAAGTATTTCGACAAACAATTTTTGAATGAATGTAAAAGAAGAGTGGCCACTGCTGTCAAATCAGGGTGGCGACAGTGTATTTTATGCTTAGGAGGGATCGCCAGGACTGAACATTTGATCCAAGCTAGAAAGATACTGTCGTCGGCTCAGGGTTGACATCAGTGTCATGAATTTTTAGCTTTATACACGCTCTATTACAGATATTTCGCCATATAAATACACCATACATTTCTTGATTTTATACATTTCTGGACAGAAAGTGTGTAAAAATTGTAAAAATATTTTGATTATTTTCTTATTTTCTTCATTTCTGGACATAAATTATGTATAAATTGTCCGAATATTCTGTATATCCGAGCGCTTTTGAGATCGTCAGACAAACAATTTTGTCTTGCGATCGTAGATATTTTCTCAGCTTTATCGAATTAAACATAAATCCTCATCTCATTTTCAAAATGGCTCGAAAGCAAAAAAATCTTAACTTTTTTTGTAAAATGACTCCAATGCAAATCCTCATAGAATCCTTCATAATGGACTGAAATTAAAAGATTTATATGTAGTTAGATCTATCCATTTTTTTCGCGTCGACAAGATACGGTACTGAATCACCACAAAGAAATTTGACAAAATGGAAAATGTTTGTTTGAAAATAGTTTTGATTACGCCTTTCCCCATTCAAGTTTTCATTAAATCCAAAAACGAAGGAATAAATGTGTATATGCTTAGATAATGTATCATTGTAGTATTTTTTTCTTTATTGTGGACTTCCCATTTTACTCAAAGCTTTCTCTTTCTCTCTGTATATTTTTACATTTATCTGTCAGCCATTTAAATAATGCGTACAGCGTTTGCTTTAACATCAGTTATTTTTTTTTCTTTTTTGCCATGACTGTGTTGAACGGATCAAACTTATATCTTTAAAACAACTTTAACTTGTATCTTAAGCACGGGGATTTAGTCTCTTGCTCATATATGTACAATACGCATTTGATTTACATTCCAAATGAACCGCACAGTCCATGTTATTTTTACGAAACAAACTCACTTAAAATCTTCTCTTTCCGTAAATAATTTCAAGTCGTCTGTTTTGCATTTTAATCAGCTTCTTTTAGATGATGCTTTCAAATGTATTTTTGCAGACATTATTGTTTTATTTCCTTCGATTCTCTTTGAGGACCTATCGCTGATCTCTTACACGATAAAATAAAACTAATAAAAATCTATGTATCAATCGGTGCGTTGTTTTAGTATAATTGTAATCAATCAGATTGCAATTATTATAATCTGATTGAATATTAATATATAGATAGTATTAAACGTAGTGATAGAGGCGACATCTGTATTTAAAAAATTGTTAAACTTTGTAGCAATATAAAATGAAGAATCTCTTTAAACTATTTACATTGTTTAAACTGTTTCCTTCATCTTTATTGTCCTATTCACGTCTTTTCGGCCGTTGTACGATCCGGGCTTCATCGAGTGATATACATCGGAATCTCGAACCTAACCCATTATTTAGTCCAGGGAGGTAGAATGAACAGGTTACTCGTACCATGCATTATATCCACCGAAGAAGGTAGGAGCGTACATCGACCAAAATGTCGGAAATATGTCAATAAGGATCAGAAAACAGTCCGTGCAATAGAACGATTTAACTCGTTACAATACCTCATCTCATAAATATAGATAGATTTTGAAGGTGGATATGGCAATAAAGATGAGGACAACATGCGAAACAATGTAAATAGTGTAATTAGTTACAATAACTCATATCAGAAATTTAGACAGATGTTGAAGGTGAATAAGTCAATAAAGATGAGGACAACAGACTGTACAATGTAGATAGTATAAATAGTTACAATACCTCATACCAGAAATATAGAGAAAGGATGAAAAATCTCGCTGAATATGTTAGTCTTATCATTGTTGATGTTCCATGTTTGCTTGTTTTTATGGAAACTAAAATCACTTGCGTTTGAAATAATGTAAAAATACCTTTCATTTAATTAATTGTAGTAACATATTCAGCACGCAAAAACGTAATTCATATAATTTACATACAAATTAAGGCAAATATATTTACTATAATCACTGTTGGGTATGACGAAAAACACAATCCGGCAATAAGGCCTCTGATCTGGAGATTGGAGATTTCGAGGAACATGTAACAATGTCTTAATTTCTGTTAGTCGAAAGTTCACCCTTATCCGGTGTGGTAGCAATTGTTATGTTCCTAAGTCTACGCAAATAGTGAAAACCCAAAGAAAAACAAAAGACAGCATAAAAATACTTTTTATATTTACATTACCAACAATATATTTTTATATTGAAAAATGACCATCAATACAATTTAAAAGCAAAACTGCTCCAGAATTGACAACTGAAATCAACAGCAACCGGTGTCTCAAGCGATAATAATCGATTTAGATGATGGGGGCTCAGTGAGTGCCTAGCAATCAAGACGCTCCTACTATGGAAGGTGAATATGTCAAAAAGTCTTTTGTATCCAAAAAAAAGGTTAAGAACTGAACATTGACATAGTGGCAAAATATATTGATGATAAGTGAGTACAAAATTTGGAATTTTTGTAGTAAGAGTTGAGTCTATGTGAGAAGAAAATAGGAGAAAGCCTGAATGATGAAAGTTTGGTTTTAACAGTTAAGCATGGTGGTGAGTCTGTTATGATGCGGGGATATTTATTTCGAGCGGGGGGAAGAGAGATGTAGATTTTATACAGGTAAAGAGAATTATGAAAATAGAAAGATATTCTATTTTGCAGAGACATTCTATACCATCTGTTTTACACATATTTTGAAAACAATTTCATTTTCAACAAACAACGACCCAAGACACACTTCTAAATTATGTCAAATTATCTTCGAGTCAAAACTGAAAGGAGTATAATTTTAGAAATTGTGACTTGGCCGCCTAAATCTTCTCATGTATTCGACAGAATTAGTCTGAGATGAATTCGTTATGAGCTTTCCAAGTGAGTATACAAAGAGTGAGAACGGCATGCAGAATCCGTGGGAAGTTTTATCATCTATTGGCCAACAATAAAACAGGAATTAAGACGGGTGATTAGTTTATTGACAAAAAATGTGATTCTTTTATGTGATAACTTTATTTATAGTTGTGTGCTATCGAAATAAAAGTAAATACATTTTAGTTAGTAAATTTTTGTCTTTTATTTTTAAAATTTACAATACTATCTCACTAATGTATTTTTTAAAGAATGCAGTTTAACATCAAACTTTTTGCCATTAGTCTAATTTTTGAACATTCTGGATTTACTGTTCTCTTATTTATCTATCGGCACATTTCTATGGTTGATACTTATAATATTTCTGAACAACTGGTAACCTATATGAATTTACATATTTTTATCTTACTTATCCATGATTTTATGTCCCACTTTGAAATATTTCGTTGTCAACTAAACTTCTGTCCTTTTCTCTCTTAATTTTAATTTGCTTGAATAGTTTACCCATACTAGAGGGCAGTATTAGCAGCTGTCGCTATTTACACTAATATTGAAAAAAAAAAAAAAAGAATTACAAGCAAATATAAAAATTGCCTTCACTCTGACCTGGAACGGGAAAGCTAGTGTATGTTACCGTAGCTGCTTTTAATCACAACTACATCACAAAATGTTGCAAGCTTTGTCCATTTATAAGGAAATCATACGTTCGTCGGACCGTTACTACAGAACGATCTTCTGTACAATCTGGGAATACCTAAACCCTATTAAGGATCATATGCCCGGCAAAGGATGGTGTATGTGAATTGAAGTAGGGGACAAATGCTAACCGAGAACCCTTTTCACTTGCTTGACTTAATTTTGGCACGTTCCTTGATCTTTGATTACCCTATAAACTCTGTCCTTGATGCTGATTTGTTTTGTTCGTAACTCATGTATTTTTTTTTATGTAGTATTTTATTTTAAACTCTCTCGAATATTTTATATCCTTTCTACAAGTTTATCATATCTTATTCCGAATATATTACCGTGGATTCTGCCGACTTTTATATTATATAATCCATCGTGCATTTTATCACGTATTATACCGGATATTTTATATATAATCTATTGATTATTTTATCATACAGTGTAACCCGGATATAAGAGACCCGGATATAAGAGAGGTTTTCTCTGGTCCCAAATAATAGCCATACTTACCTAAACAAAATAGACCAAACCCGGATATAAGATAAACCCGGATATAAGAGAAACCCCCGGATATAAGAGACTTCGTTTCCGGTCTCGACAACTCTCTTATATCCGGGTAACACTGTATATTCTGCCAACTATTTATCGTATAATCTGCCGCCTATAATGTTATTAGTCTCTCGACTATTTTAACATATATTCTGCTTCTCAACGGCAGAGATATGCGCTGCGATCTGTATTTTGATATATTCCATTGTTCTGTTGCTTATTTATTTATACAAGAGCTGTATTATTTAACTATGTTATCTCCGTAGTCCAATCCTGTTAAACACTTATTTAAACTTATCATTAGATCAGATAATCAAAAAGCAATAACAGTAGAGTAGGTATCAAAGAGAATATTGGCTTCATTAATCACAATTGTTTAGGCGTTACGTCATACCTTCACATTGGTCTCGTGCTATGAGTAATGCTGTGCCTTTTTTTTTTGCTTGAAAAAATTATTGAAAAAAAAACAAGTTTAGTTGACCATCGATGACAATTCCAGAACAACGTAAATATAAACAATTTTTTTCTATCCTCTGCCAGCCGCAACGATGGAGAAAGTATTACCTCGAACCATCGTTAGTGAGACACGCTGCAAGAGCCACTCCGTTTCGTGAGGCTCGTCCATTAATCGAGACGCAATCGCGTCAATCCTCCGAAGGAACTCCATCGAACGAGGCCCAATAACCCCTGAACACAGTGCTACAGGAGTAAAAAATATCTATCAGCAAGAGAAGAATATTTAACTATTTTTTTCATCGCTGAGTCCCAGGCGACGGATCCCAGCTCAACCGCAGACCTGGTCAAATTTCCGGCCGAAAATGTATCCGCACAGGTCGCATCCCAAATCAACGGCTTACCTATTTTAAAAGAGAAAATTGTAATGCCATCCGGCCGCTTTTCATCACCGGAGTCGAGGCCTACGGGTTCGATTTGGGAAGGGAACCCAGCTGCATCTTTTATTAGAATTCATTGAATTTTATAGAAAGTAAAACTACTATTTAAATGATAATAACAAAAGGTTTCAACCATGAAGTTAGTAAAAATTTACATTTTAATAGTGCTCTGAAATTAATAAATATTTAGGACAAATAAGTGACAAAGCCATTAATGTTGGTATATGGTATTAGACCAGGTATATATCTACATGATTGTAACTGCTTGCCATCACGAATAACGACTTTGAGATCCATCTGAGTGTGTCAGATTAACATTTGCAAAAATAAATTTGGGAAAGCTATGAATCAACCGTACTTCATCTATGTGTTAAATATCAGCATTGATTGTGATGGCGACCAGCATAGAGGAAGGAAAACCTGCCTGAAGAGGGAGGGTCTACGCCAGCATCTCTTCCGTTAGACTGATCACGATATAGTGGGCTGAAATAAACATACTGAACCACAAACCTTACAGAATTATGGAACTTCGAGTTTTGGCTATCTCTAGTATCGCAAATTTCTTCCTGGGTATAGCAAGCACACATTATTCTCAAACAGCGTAAAAAAAACAAAGAATAGTTTCTTCAAATTTACACATGATTTTTTTTCGATCATGTTGATGTTAGAGCAATTGTCAGCTTGTTCTACTTTATATTGCATTTAATACGAAAGTGATTGAAGATATTTTCTAACTATTGTAGAAATCAAGACTGAATCAAACGTTAACGCCATGAATCTTTACGTTGTGCTGATCACAGTGAAGCTAAATATCTTTTCCTGAAATGGCAACTTCCTCTTGACCGAGAAAACCGAGTCTTCATGTCTGTGATTTACGTTCGGTCATTGAATCGGGTTAGAATTAATCAATTTGTAGCTGGTTATGGATGGCATAAAAGCAATGCTCATCCATGAATCATCTGACGTGATATACCGTCTAGATAATTCTAGACATTCATCCTGGTTTCTACTCCTTAAAACAATAAATAGTGTTTTGCCTTTTAATTCGTTTAACTTCTGCAACTTTTTCGACAACCGTAAATACATCT
Organism: Acanthosepion lycidas; assembly: GCA_963932145.1. Classification (NCBI taxonomy): domain Eukaryota; kingdom Metazoa; phylum Mollusca; class Cephalopoda; order Sepiida; family Sepiidae; genus Acanthosepion; species Acanthosepion lycidas. Next base: position 88,837,641 of record OZ010591.1, on the reverse strand, counting down.
CTCTCTGTCTATACATACACACACACACACACACACACACGTTTTATCTATATATATATATATATATATATAAAAAACGAGGAAAAGAACTAATAATCACGACATTTTGCACATACGTGCGCATGGGCGCGAATACGCACACATTCAAACTCATACAAAATAAAATAAAAACTTATCCCGATAAAAATTTAAATTCCAGAAGTATAAGCAGCCAAATGCTGATAAACCCTGACGAGTGGACGGTGAACTTCCAGGAGGTTGCGTATCCCATACTCTGAAGTCGGGATGGTGAACTTAACATGAACCAGTTAAGTGACAACAATTTTACACACACACACAAACACAAACACACACATACACACACACATACATACATAAATAAATACATATATATATATATATATATATATATATATATATATATATATATATATATATATATGTGTGTGTGTGTGTGTGTGCGTGTGGTGAAGAATGAGTATAAATTTTACTCTACTTTAAATAGTTGAATTTCTTCGCTATTAAACTGAATAAACATAAAACTGGTTGTCTACATAGATAATTCCCATATAACAGTGAATATATATTTTCCTTACGTGCCAGCAAAACCTTGTTTGATGCTCTTCTTGAGGTGGTTCAAACAAATCAAAATCGAATACAAATTATAATTTCCTCAAAGCCAGTATATGAGCAGACCCTTTATGAAGGTTTTCTGGAGAATGTTTTTGATTTGCGTGTGAGTGGGTTACGAATCTCCTGGAGCATCCCAGTGGATCGAATATCATGAGGAGATCTAATCAGAAACGGTGAATAGTTGAAGGTTGTGAGGTGATCGGGAGAGTGTTTCTTAATTACTTTAAGAAACACGAGATCTCCAAGTGTAGCCTCCCGCTATTATTTCATATTCGTGAGATTTGACACAATGCAAGGCTACAAGAAGTAAAAACAAGTTATAGAAGAAGAAGAAGAAGAAGAATTGAAAAAGGAGAAGAAGAAAAAGAAGATTTGAAAAAGAAGAAGAAGAAGAAGAAGAATTGAAAAAGGAGAAGAAAAAGAAGAAGAATTGAAAAAAAAGAAGAAGAAGAAGAATTGAAAAAGGAGAAGAAGAAATAAAAGAAGATTAAAGGAGTTGAAAAAAGAAGTAGAAGGAGATGAGGAAGATGAAGAAGGGGAGGAAGTAGAAAAAACTGTATGGAGTTAGGGAGAGGGAAAAGTGTCAGGAGAAGTTGAAGAGGAATAAAAAGAAAAAGTAATGAGGAGGAAGAGGTAGGAGAAGTGTGAACATGAAAAATGAAATAGAAGAATTTGGAGGAGGAGAAGATGAAAAGAAGCCAAGATAAAATAACAAGAAAGTATTATACATATTATTGTTAATATGATATAACGCTATCGTATGTTCAATACTAAAGTAATTTTTACTTTACTATGCCAATAATTCTACGGATTAAGCATAAGTTTAATACTTACTATACTTATCTCGTGCAGTACAAACACTATTGTAGGAGTGTTAGTATAACACGTGAGAGAAGACGATTGGTCAATGTATCATATCTTATTTATAGCATTGCGAGTTTTACTATCATTCTCGCTATATGCACTCAAACTAATTCTTTTTTCTGTGGGGTTAATATTAAAATGTTTCGGCCATTCCCTCCTGTCTTCTTCAGGGGTGTATCGATCCCTGTGTTCTTCAATGAATTTAGAACAGTACCGGAAGTAGATTGTTCGTGTCCGCTCTCATTATCTCAGGGCACCTCGTCTATTTTTTCTAAGTACAGCTTGATTATTATGATACTTTGTTTCCACTGAGTATGTACTAATCGATCTATGGTATCTCTCTCTCTCTCTCCTCTCTCTCTCTCCTCTCTCTCCCTCTCTCTCTCCCTCTCTCTCTCCTCTCTCTCTCTCTCCTCTCTCTCTCTCTCCTCTCTCTCCTCTCTCACCCTCTCTCACTCTCTCCCTCTCTCACTCTCTCTCACTCTTTCTCTCTCTAAAAAAAATTACTCCATATTAATTTGGTAGTGGAAAATCTGCCCCAGTTGATTAAATAAAGGTTTCAGAGTTAGGCGTTCTCGTATGTTTATGCAGGCGAACACTCCTTGAGGGTGCCGGAGAGGAAGAATGCGTTATTATGTGAGATAATAATCATTCCGGTTGAAAATATTGGTATATCATCATCGCAGACACGTCCATCTTTTTATACTCGCTGTGTTATATCCTTCTTCGGGTCATTGTCTTGGCACTCGATAAATTTCTTTTATTCAAGTAACTGCAAGAGAGGGTCCTAATTCCGCTTTCTGCTTTTCATACATGTTAACTGCTGTCAGTCGATTTCAAATATTTTTTTCCTTTGACCGTTTCTTCCACTAAAATAAGGTCTGAGAATTGTTAGCATTACAAGTGCCATCGACCGGACGCAGAAAACTGACAAACGACAGAAGAGCGCATATATAAATGTATTGATGAAATTATATCTGTTCCTTTGACTGTTCTTTGTACTGAAATAATATCTATTATATCCTTCAAATCAGTGTAATACTGAACGTAGATACAGATGAAACTTGAAACAGAATTACTGTGTTTCTACCGAAAATCGTTGAGCATATGTATTGAAGATATTTTTAGAAAAAACAGGAAGTGCATGATAACTAAAGCAAACAATCAAATAGAGACAACTGAAATGTATGGAAGGCATAAAGAGAAACAAATAACGTGGGAAAGATAACACTCATTGAAAGCAAGAGAAGTTGGAAGTAGCGAAAATTTTCCTTATGGAAAATATCTGATTTGATGTAAAAATAATGAAAACATCTTGATGGTAATTTGTCAAAAAAAAATGTGCGGACTGCATTAAAGATAGCGCAGGAATTGCACTCGGCGAGCTGAGTTCAAATAATTAGTAAGGGTACCTTTTCTGACTGATGACATTTGGATATGAGTAAAATAGCAATGCAGATTGTGCTATGTAGCGTTGGAGTGTAACAGCAAAATCTTTGAATTCAAAACTTAGGTGAACAAAACAGGAAAATTCTATCTGCCTAAAGAATAAATCGTAATTGTTAGCTAATAAATAAATGAAGCTTTGTGTGTGTGTGTGTGTCTTAATTAGGGCAACAAGAGATATGAAGTAGTGATGAGAGACGCTCATAGATTGCTAACCTTATATTGCTTATTATTATTAATTAAGTGAATTCAGTATTAACTAGGTGACCAAGAGATGTAATATTATATCAGATTTAACGGGGTTTATTAAACGATAATATAAATAACCTTGGAATAATAATAAAAATGCGTTTTATAAAAGAAGTTTAACGCAGATATAATCGGATCAGTTTCGAAGTTTATACAAAAATAATTTCCCTATTCGTTTCGATTTCTTCTACAGAATAAAATTAATTTCCCTCTTGTCAATGATTAAAACATATTCAGCAAAAATATTCATCTTCATATGAATTTTAACAAATAACAAAAATGCCATTACAACACAGTTATTAGAGATTTCTCTAGCAGACGATACGTCTATTTCCAAAATAATCACAACGTGCAACTTACAGTCTAATGTCAAGTCAACATTAATTTGAATATTATTATATTATTGTTGTGGTAGGATCCACCTAATTTTCATAGTGGAGTACCGATTATATAAATATGGTTGGTACCGGGAAGAGAGGAAAGGAATCGAGAGATTCAACCAGAAACTCTGCCCGACTGCGACTCAGTCAACATACATTCCAGGAACGGTCTTCACAGGAATATACAAAAGACTATATGTAAATATTGTGTACACTTTCTTGTTTCAATACATTTTGTTCTAAGTACATTTTGTGTTGCATTATTATTCCATGCATTAGTCAAGTTTCAACAATTATATTATATTATATTATTATATTATTATTTTATTATTCTATCTACACGATTCTTTGGGAAAAGAGGATGGAAAATTGCTTATGAATTCACGTTGGTTTTATAATTAACTGCGTCGATTCGTAAGTAACCAGGTAAATGATCTTACGGTCTTGGAAGTTTTCATAATGTTAAAGGATATAATTTATGATACGTTAAAATAGTTAACTCCACTAATTCACAGAAAAAAGCGCATACCATTAAAATGTCTCCAAACATGCTAAAAACAAATTGTCATTACAAAATGTTATTGTTGTTATTAAGACGAGAGACCAATGCATATTTTCATTATTCTATTATTTTTTTTATATTCCGAGGGCTTTGGAAATTCTGGCTAAAAATCTTGTTTTCTTTCGTCAGCTGACAGTGGCAAAGCTGGATCAAAATCATGTAATGAATAGTATAGGAAATTTCAGTCTATTTTTCTCGGTAAAAAAATTCGAATTCGAAATTCTTGCAAAAATCAAATGATTCCTTGATTCTGATGAAATTCTCAGCACTTATTCACACATGAATATGATTAGTGTGTTTTTATTAGAAAATATTGGTACATATATATATATATATATATATATATATATATATATATATATATATATATATATATATGTGTGTGTGTGTGTGTGTGTGTGTGTGTGTGTTACTCAAAAAAATCCTACATTATCTCATTCAACCTCGGTCTATAGACTGTGTTCGTGTTGAAATTTAACTTTGACAGCAGTCGAACAATTCATACAGAATTATTTCATTTCGATGTTTCCTTCTGACGAATTACGCGAGTCGGTGAGCCGTGAGGGTGGAAGGTGCTAGCCTTAAAGGAAAGAGGTTTTATTCAATTGACGAGGAATGGCAACGAATGGATTTTTAAATATTTTAACAACTCCAAAACGGAACTGATCTCTCTCAGTCATCTGAGAAAACTATTTCTTCCTTCCATTAGCATGCATGATGCTACGTTTCTCGGGCCAGTATTTTCCGTTGACATGAAGTTGAAGTATTAGATTAAATGGATTGCTAGGTCTGTTGGTTTGTAAGCTGATTCATTGTGTGGTGCTAAACACGAATCTATCTTGCATATTTATAAGTCTACCATTCGTCCGAGCTTTGAATATCGCTGCCACATATTGTATAGTGCTCTTGCCATATATTTAGATATTCTTGACAAAATCCAAAGAAGAACCTGCAGTTTTATAGCTCTTGACCAGGCGCCTCGGATACAATCCCATTCCAACTGTTGTAATGTTGAGTCACAGTGCCTTTAAAATATAACTTTTCATGGTATTTGATCTGATGAAGTGTCTCCTATGTTGTTTAGTCTTCATGTATTTATGCGCAGTACTAGATTGGTGGTAAGATCTCATAATTTTAACTTTGAAAGGACTACATATAACCATAAGTTCTATGAAAAACGTTTCTTTCTGTTGCCCCATCACTTGTGAAACTATCATCTGGCTCCTTGCTTTTGAGACTATTTTATTTTCAAAAATTTATATGTAGTGACAGTCGTTATTTCATTTCTTCTTAATCTTTTATTGTACTATCTTGTTAACAGTATGATATCCATATTCCCTACACCCAGTAACTCGTTGTGACGTAGAGGATTGATTGCCTTACTTGAGGTTAAGTGATTAATATATATATATATATATATATATATATATATATATATATATATATATATATATATATATATATATATATATATATATATATATATATATATATATATATATATATATTTCGGATTGTTATCCTCATATTCATAACTTTTCGTCTGTCGTACGCTCCAGCCACCTTCAGATAATTGGAATTTCGAAAGGAAAAATTTATTACGTCTACCTGGGTAGATTGTTATCGTTCTATCTACGTGCCAGGCCTTTTCCGGGTATCTCCGTTATATTCATTCAACTCAACTTCAACTCTCCAAGTTTTGGTTCACCATTGCTGTGGCCTGGTATTGAACTCACAACTCTTTGAATCTAGTCACTCGATCTATCCAACGTCTTTATCTACTAGGCTATGTCAAACATTTTTTCAGTGATAGGGACTCATCTCTCTAATTTTCAATAACTCATGTTACAGAAACATTGGATTCCCATGTTTCATTACTGCGATTTCTTGCGTGATTATTTGCGACGATAAGTTTTTACGAAAACAATTTTCATATATATATATATATATATATATATATATATATATATATATATATATATATATATATATATATATGAACAAGTATAGATTTATTTTCTATATAATGAGAGAGAGAGAGAGCTTGTCAGGAATAATCATACCAGCAGAATTCGTGTGGGATTTCACGCCACAGTATCATCTCTAGAATATTTTATTTACTTGGACAGACATATAAATGATAAATGTCCGTATGACATTAATTTATACAATTTAAAAAGACTTTCGATATAATTGTGTCAACGTAAGTTGAAAATAAATTATCTTCTCCTGTCAGAAATTTATATACCCCCAAGCTATCATCATGACACCCAGGTCTCACAGTATCAATCACAGTCCATTGATATCTCTCTCTCTCTCTTTCTCTCTCTCAACGGAATTAATATACTGTTTTCAGTTTTGTCCGTTTTTATATTTGGTTTAGACATTTATTTATCACTCGGTATCGGTTTGTGTATTTACTAATAGCTACCTATAGCGAAATACACATACTGGGAAATTAACATATTTAGTTACATTTCTGCTGTCTATTAAACCCCCGTTAGAACCACAAAATCCTTATGAGTTATAGCAGGAAACACAACCAAATCTGTTAGGGCAGAAATGCACCTAAGAAAGTAAGAAGGCTTGCTCACTTTGAAAAGAGGCACTCATAGCCAACGCTGTCACATACACAGAAACATTGACAATGCAACTCAAGGAGACGTAATCACTTGTAGTTTCAATCTCATCCAGTTACTTTTCAGCGTCGAATGAGTCCAAAAGCATCTCCACGTACTAATGGGTGACGAATTATTTGTTTTAATACACGATTGGACTCTAGTTTGAGCAAAAAGAATGTACAATTCCTCTCCAACAGAAGAATTGTAATAAAATCGATCATAAACGAAAATGATATACTCATCATTTAATTAGTTATAGCTAAGGATCGAAAGCACATGAAGGACTGAAATAAATTATACATATATATATATATATATATATATATATATATATATATATGTTTTTCCAGAATCATTTTGCAAATTATTGAGGAAATTTAAATTTCATTTAAATCATTTTTTACTGTTTTTTGGTCTTATTTGAAACGCTTCTCGCATGTGTTAAGCATCGTACGGCTTGAGTTGGATCTTTTCTATTTGATCTTTTTTTGGTCCAAGTTGAAATGATGATCCCTCTTCATGCTGTTCCTCTTTTTAAAAACTTCTTCAGTGTTTTCTTGATGGTTCCTGAATGAGCATTTTATATGGAAGCCAGAGTCTGAATGTTGGTAGCATTACTAAATACCGGAATGACCTTTTTACCATTTCACCCTTGCTTAGTTGGGAAGAAATACTGGAGGTGTCACAAACCGATTTTAAACTGTTCTCTTTCTAGATGAATAACTGAAAAGTTTCTTTCAGTGTTTCTTACGACAAATGATTTAATATACTGGTTTTTAGATATTAACTATATTGTGGGAACAACAAATAAACTGTTAGACACCTAGGACAATTTTGCTGTTACTCAAGCTATATATATATATTTCTGTAATTACGTTAAAAAATTCTTTAGATTTAAGTAATATCTTTAACCGACATTTCTGTGCAAAAATAGGATGACACGAGTTCCAAATACAGATTTGATTAGAGTTCGAATTTCAGTCGATCTTACGTGCTAATAACCGTGAGGAAAATATGAATCCACTTCTTCTCCCCCCATGCTATGGGTAAATAGCAGGACAGACTGGTTTCTATAGTCTTGGATGGCGACTGGTCTAGGAGAAGGATAACTCTATATTCAAAACCTGCGGAGAGTTATTTTGGGACCTTGTGGCACGTAGTGCACCAGATCTATGTATCCGGCCCTTCAAATAGTGTGGATGGTTCTGCACAAAACCTTCACCACTA
>OZ010591.1:88807159-88824659 GCA_963932145.1 Acanthosepion lycidas | reverse complement strand
AATCGACAAGAATCCAAGCTCAGAGTCCAAATAAGAAAAATAAATTTCGGCACGAGTAAAGTAAAAATAACTAAGCAAAGTGCTCAATACACTAAGTAGAGTAAATCTAACTACGACGTTAAAGAGGCAGGCACACCTACCTAGGTTTCACCTACGCGGATCTTCAACGTACCCTTACGATCCGCGTAGATGAAACCTAGGTAGGTCTTCCTGGCTCTTTAGGTAGTTAGTTAGTTAGTTAGTTAGATAGATAGATAGATAGATAATGTATATGTGTGTAATCCTGTGACTGTTGATCGTGTGTGCGTTTGTATGAAAATAATGTATTTATTTTCTTCCTGTTATCAATCAATCGTTTAACAGTGCAATCGAATTTGTCTTTATATAAATTATTTTCATTTGTGTTCTCCGCCGTTCATTGCATAACTTCAAACTCTTCGCTAAAACTCACTGAAAGAAATGAAAAGGAAACAAATGAATTCCTATAGAGAAAACACAAACCAAGAAAAAAATTGTATCTTAGTATTCCACTTCATTGTACATTGAAGTCAGACGTAACATTGTTGAATATGAACATCCATATATTATACATGAAATATTATGGACGATTTATTTGTCGATCTGCAAATCTGGCATTTAGAACTGTCAGTATTCATCGACGTATACGTTAATATTATGCTCATTTGTTTTATATATATATATATATATATATATATATATATATATATATATATATATATATATATATATATATATATATATATATATATACAAAAAGCTATTTCTATTTTTTCATTGCCGGTAGTAGAATATTGTGTTGCACACAAGATGAAATTGCCAGGTGCTGATACGAAAGTGGAACATAACATTTACTTTAGTACGGTACATATATCAATATTTAAATTTTACAACGCACAGTTTTCATTCAGAATCTGAAGATAGCATTTTGTCTGAATTTCAGTATTGTACCGATGTGAATAAAATGTTATTTTTTATTAGTAATATAAATGTTAATTGTTAACATATGTTTGGTGTCATTTCGCAGGAACAAAACGCATTATTTTTACAATGTTATTAAATGTACTTAATTTAATAAATGGAGTAAAAGCACGCAGAATGTAAATGAATAACACAAAACATTCAACTATTGTAGAAGCCAATACATAAAAGAAACATTGAGAACGTATCCTACAGAATGAGGTAATCGGTATTTTTTCTTAATGTTTATTTTTTACAGAATTTGCCCAATAATTTAATTTATTCGTTCTTCGAGTTCTGATTACTGCGGAGCGATAACAAGTTGCTCGTTCTAAAATATTTTCTCTTTTCATTTTGGATTACGAATTTGTGTGTAATGCAAATGATGTTTTCCTCTTTTTATTACGTTCAAAAAACGCGGAATGTAAGGTTAAAATTGCATTTTGTAAAATAAAACTTAGTTATTTTCATTTTTATTTTAATCTCAAGCTAATAGTTTAAATATAATATTTCCCATAATGAAAATGCGTTGCCGTATTTCAAACTGAATTTTGGTTCAATGGAATAGCTTCTTTTACTATCGTAAAAAATGTCAAAAATCATCCATATTTCAAATCTGCTAACACAGCGTAATAATTATTAATAAAAAAAAATATATATTCAATTAATAAATTATAATTTTCTGAAAATTTATATGAGAAAGATTAGATGATTTATAATTTAATTAATCTGATGTGGAACAAATATTCATTTCAGGTGAAACATATTGTAGAAAAACATTTTTTTACAAGGAACATGGAGTGTGTGTTTTTTTTTAGTTGGTATATTTTTCGAGTCTGACGTATGTTTGGGATTTTTGGTAACAGTTACCTAACGAATATTATGTGAACACGTTTAGATAGAACATTTATCTTCAGAAGTTAGGAAAATATTCTAAACAATAGAATATTTTATTGTATTTTAGTTATATTGGATTCACAATTTACTTATATTCGAAAATTATTTGTTTTTATTTTACTAAGTATAGCCCTCTTATTTTCTTATAATGTCATGTCTGGACGTCCTTATCTCCAAAACATCGACACGTTTATATGGACAAAATAAACTGAAAACTCTTTATACATTCTTAGGCCGTTGAATTGTAAGACTTTCCATTTATTTTAGAAAATGCCGTCTTAATGTAATAAGGATATCACATTATCGCTACAAATTTATAAAGGAATTTAAAAGATTTAAAAGTTTATAAATTACTAGAAATAATATTTTAAATAAGAATCACAAGTTTAATAAAAATGACATTCGTATTCATCATATATTTTATACATAGAAGCAATAAGAAATGTTCTAATTAAAAAATGTCGGCGGTTTATTGCGTTTTTTTTTTAATTTTACGATTTGTATCACTTTATCTGTAACTGGCGATGCTGTTTATCCTAAGAAGATTCAGGTTTTAATTTCTCCGGGGACTTATGCTTATAACTAATATAAACATAGAGTTCTAAAATATAGGACGTGTGGAAATTTCATGAAAGGAGGAGGCTAACATGTAAAAAAAAAAACATTTTTGAAAAGATTTTCTAAAAAAACAAACAAAAAAATAATACTAAACATTTCAGAATAATCCCAGAATGTTTGATTAAAACACATTTTCCAAGAATTTGACCGCAAAATGATGCTAAAAAGTTGCATTCCAATTTATTGTAGAACGCTGACACTTGCCAAAAATGATGTTAAGCCAAAATTTCGAAGGTTCTAAAAAGTACTGAAAATCATAAATTTTAGCTAAAATATTGTGATTTTCCCTTTTAAAAATAATATGAATATTTTGAAAATAATATTTTGTATTTACTATATTTTATTTATTTATATCATGTATACAAATTTCTAGCGAATTGTTGCAGATACACATACATATGTAAACAAGAATGTAGGACGCCCATGGCTAAGATACAAAGGCACTCATTTCGCACCCGCCTTGAGATGGCCGTTGCAGGCGGCGGCGGTTACATTGAAAAATAATGTAATATCTAACTCTAACTGTTGTTAAATAAACTGTCGGGTCTCTGCATATACAACGTTTGTTTTTATTGCTTATTTCGTTTACCTTTTGTCAAGTGTCGGATTCTGTTGCGACACCCTGTATATATGGCATTTTTAATTGGTATATTGAAATATTTTCATTATATAAACGTTAGCCGATACTCTCTATTTGAGTTTAATCTTCGTTTATTTATTAAACTGTAGCTGTCACCGGCGTAGATTTTCGTGAAACCTACTTAGAATAAAGTATGTTCTCTCGAATTGGAACATGTGTTGCCTAGAGATAGCATTGATGACAATCTTGCCTTTAAACACATATTTTTCGCATGCCTTTAAACACATATTCTTGCATTGATGACAATCTTGCCTTTAAACACATATTCTTCGCTCACTCTTGAAAAAGAAATATCTACTCAGTTTGGTATGCTAAACTTAAACAAAGTAATTTGTAAATAAAGGGATGGATTGTTTATTCATTTGAAAGTTTATTATTACTTAAATGTTACTTTTGGTGGATAGACAAAAGTAAATACGTTAAAAGTATATACGGAGCGTCTATTCAAACACGCGTATCTACTAAAAATCTTTTAATTAATTAATATATATATATATATATATATATATATATATATATATATATATATATGTGTGTGTGTGTGTGTGTGTGTGTGTGTGTGTTGTTTATTAAAACAAACACATTTTTATATAAAATATTCTGAACTAGGCAATTGGAGTTTCACTTTTTAAAGAAACGTAGAAATTCGTCCATTACCGTGTCTGCATTTACTCAAGAAGGTGTACAAATTTATTGAAGCCAAATGGATGTATTAAAACGCACAACGACAAGATATTACAGAAGAACAAAAGAGCAGACACGCAGCCACACTCTGACATTAACTGCCAAGATCTACTGAACTGAAAGAATATCAACGGAAGACGAAGTCTGGACAGCAACCATCTTTTCTGCCATTACTGCCTCTTCAGTCTCATTTCCATTTCTGACGGCCATATTAGATATGGCGCATTTCAGCTGTCCAAGACGTTGAGTTCTCATTCAAAAGGAGAATTCCTAATTTTCTGCATGATTGCTATCTCCAAGTAAGGTATTTCCTGCAGGTTTATGGTTGTGTCGTTCAGGTCAGTGCCAAGATCGCTCTGAAATATTAAAGAGTGAAGACCAAGTAAGAAAGAAATAAAAGATCTAGAAACAAAATAAATAAACGAATGCGAAGGAAAAGATGGAATTGGCTGATGATAAAGAAATGAGGTGACCATAAAGAAAGGAATACAGGAGAAGTTTTTATTAAAGACAGATGAAAAGAAGAGATAGTGAAACGTGAAGAAATCTACGAAAGAATGAACTGATGAGACAAAGAGATCAGACGATGAAGAATTATTAGTATTAAATCAAGTAAAGATGCAAATCTAACCTATTAAATAATGAATTAATAATAAGGAGAATGATTAAGTAGGGTAATAAAAATGATAGTAAATTAGAAAGAAAATTATACAAAAACAAAGAATTGATTAAAAATGTGGGAAATAATAATTAAAAATAAATAAAAGAAAGAAAAAAGCGAATGAAACAATTGAAAAGATTAAAGAAATCAAGATAAAAAAATAAGGAAAAAGAAAATGAAAGAAAAAATTACATATGTGCAAAAAAGAAAAAAGATCGAAAAAATATATAAATGAATAAAGAAAAAACAGACAGAAAGAAATGAAAAAGAATGAAACAAAGAAACAAATAAATTACATAGAGAAAGAAAAACAAAAGGAGCTAGTTTTTATGAAGACTGAGAACATAAACAGATGAATGACTAAATAAATAAAAAAGACGAAAACAACTGATAAAGATACATTGAAGAAGAGCCTGGCTTTAAGTCTCGTTTAAAGATTCGCCTGACTGCAGCGTTTATATGGAACGCAGTCGCACATAAGGGCAGTACGTCATTTAAAATATTCATGATGAAAGCCAGGGTATTTGCAATGGTCGGAATAAAAGGTAGTCACCATTTATTGACTTATTTAAACGGAATTAATGTGTTATCGAAGGCGGCATTTGTTATTCCTTTCCATTTCGGTAATTGTCTCTGGCGAATTTATTATCACAGAAAGTAATTACATTGCTCAGAATATTTGATGATAACTTTTCAGATTTGTTGGTAAAGTTAATTGAGCTGCAGTAATAAAATCCTCCAAACGTAAGGCGAAAGACTGATTTCTTTGAGCAAATATGTTATACAAGTTCATATAAAAAAAATAACTCTTTTTTTCCAGTATAATTATAACTCGATCATATAGACCAAATCATTTTGTAATTAATTAGCTAGTCGTTATTAAACAGGTTGTAATGGAAATCAATTTAGGAAATATATATAAATTTATGAATATAAATATAATAATAATTTTTTAAACAAAGTCATATTTACCGACATTTCTGGATTTAGTTTATTTTTACACAGCTTCTTTCTGTATCAATCAGTTATGTGCCATACGCTTAGGCGATCATGTATCTTTCGATACATGACTGACAAGGGATATTTTTCCCGCAGTTTGTTGCCATTTCTTTCTGCAGTAGACCAGTTGCCATCCAAGGCTATAGTACCCGTTCTGTCCTGTTATTTACCAATGACGGGTGGGAGAAGAAGGGGATTGATATCCTTCCCAAGGGTATTGGCACGTAAGTGAATGTAAAGGATTCGACTCGAATTCGAACTCGGCTCTCCGATTCATCAATCCAAGCCGGTATCTACCAAAAATGGAATGACGGGTGTGTTCTAATACATACTCATATTAAACTACACTTTTGCGCTGGTGATTTTCCACCCTGCGCAATCGTATTTTCTGAGCCGAGGAACATTATCTCCATTGATTATTTCAGATAAGACTTTACTTGAAATAGCCATAAAAAGTTAATATTTCGAGTGACTTCTCTAATGGTGTAATGTATATAATTTTATTTGTTCATATGTTTGATACAATAACATTTCAAATGTTATTAAGTCTAACTATTGATTCACAAAATGGCTCATAGATTTTTTCATCGAATAATCAAGAGGCCAGCTATCCATTAAATCTGTCTACTGACACTATTGTTATTTATTTTCAGGTTATAATCTAACTGATTTTTGTATATATTGTAAATATTTAATGCTATTTATGTTATATTCAAGTTTAATATAAATATAAATTGCCTGCTTTTTGCTTATGATATATTTATAGTAATATTGCTATTTTCTTTTTCTTCTTCTTATCTTTATTATTATTGTTTATATTTTCTTTGATTTCTGGTGTTTACACATTTCTTTCCGGGTCCCGCCCAGGGACATAAGGTTAGAAATGGCATCATGACACTCTCCACTGAAAAAAAATTACATAGATAAAGCCCTTCGTAAAGTGTGGGCTATACTTGTCAGAACAATTTTTTGTATCTCCTTGAGGCATGGACTTCCACGAATCCCTTCAATTATTCTACTGCAATTTTTTCCAACCAGTCCTAGGGCTCCAACTACAACAGGGATTGTTGATGTTCCCATATACCACATTTTCGAGATTTCTATTTCAAGGCCCTTGTATTTTGACAGATTTTTGAATATCTTGAAAGATACATTGCAGTCAGCAAGGACTGCCATATCAATAAGGAGGCACCGTTTTTGTTTGTGGTCTTTAATAACAATATCTGGGCGGTTGGCCTTGGTTGTTCTGCCAGTGTGTATTGTGTAATCCCATAGAATTGTAACAGGTCCTATCTCCGTAACCTTGTCTGGGTGGTGTTCATACCAGCTTTCTTTCAGTTTCCTTCCCGTAGAAGTTGCAGATTTTCCAGTGCAGATATTGGCCCAATCTCTCATTATTATTATTATTATTATTATTATTATTATTATAATGATTGACGCAACTCATCCAATATTTTCAAAATATCTCACTATTTATTATACTGGAAAAGCTACATCAGTTATTTTGTTGTTTTTTTTAATTTGAGAATATGATAGACATACTATTAAAACGAATAAGAATTTTTACATATTATTATTATTATTGGTAGTAGTAGTAGTATCAGTAGTAATAACAATAGTAATAGTATTAATAATACAACTACACAAATTATGAAAGTGAAAGAAAGCAGAAGATAATTTGTTGAAAAATATTTCAACACTATTTCATATTTGTTCATATTATATTTAAAAACCTCATAAATTTTTAATATATCTAAAACAATACAAGTCTCTGTACAAATGTCACATGAGAAACACGTTTACCCTGGTAATCAACACGACAAACCGAATGAAACGTACACAATATCTCTGGCTTTCAACTCAAACGTATCTAACAGAATGAGGTTGGTATTCATCTTGAAATCTTCCGTCAGTTGATGAGTTAGTAAAAGAAATTGCTGAAATATCTTATGAAAATTCTCATTTGTTTGTTCGCTCTAGCTTAGTGATTTTCTAGTATTTTTCATGTCATTTTCATTTCGGTCGTGTGGCGATCATTTTTGCCTCAGCTCCAACCTGCATCTTGGCTCCCGACAGTTTCATCAACACATGAGCTGTTCCAAAGAGTGCTTCCACCTTCACAAACCAATGATGTCAGGTAGGCCCAAGGCATCTTGTAAACAAATAATAATAATAATAATAATAATAATAATAATAATAATAATAATAATAATAATAATAAAATCATATTAATTTTATAATAAACCAGAAATTAGGCTGCGATTTGCTGATATTATCTTCCTCTGGGAAGATACGTAGGTAAGTTTGTTAAACTTTCTAAAATATTGTGATATTTTTGTACAAGAGAATAATTTTCGATTACAAATAAAATTTACATTTAATTTCTCCAAAGTTAATGTCAAAATTTTAGACACTAGAGTTAATTTCTCAAGGAACCGTTTGATGACTGAATTATTTTACAAACATTGTCATCAAACATCTACCTACACCGCCGTTCTGATCATCATTATCATACGAAAATATTAATCCTGAAGTTCAAATTTTGATGTATGAGGTGAATTTGCATGGAGATAATAGTTTATTTGAAGCATGCTAAAAACTTCTTTCGGCATTATGTTAAGCGTGGCTAACAAGAATCACAGCCGAAAGAAATTGTGAATGAAATAGCTAAAAATGAAAGTTACCATAGTTTTATTCCGGGACAAAATCTAGAAAAAAAACAATAAAAATTCGGAGAGAATCCGAATTCGTAAAGAAATTTTGCTTGAATTTCGAAAATATTACACGACACCAACGAGCATATTGCGTAAAAATATCTGTGTTTTAAAGAAGTTTTTCCCAATCCGCCTATAGTTTCTTCAAAAGGAAATAATAACAGCTGAAATATTTAAAAACAAAAAAAATGTAAGCGTCCATATTCAAAACCACCTTGGAGTTTCGGATCATTGTACTCGGAAAACACTCGAAGAAGAGGAAATCCCTGTGCATTGCACAAGACCATAAGTCAAATTAATTTTAACACAAATTCAAAGAGAAACATTACAAATTCTACAGAATGTGTTAGTTGTACTGATTTCTATTGAATATACGCCTCGCAATGTACCAAATATGACTTACGTGGGTTGCGCAAGGAAAAAATTAAATAAAAGGTTCAATGCTCACAGGTATGATGTCAGACAAATTAATCTGACATCAACAGAGAATGGAGAACATTTTATTACAATCGATGGTAATTTCGAAAAAAACATCTTGAGGTGCACATTCTGAAAAATTAGTCGTGCCTTAAAATCAATGTGAATGGTTACGTAAGGAAATTATTAACTTTCCGGCCCGAAGGAATGAACAGAATGGCAGTTGAGTCCCATAAGATTTATACTAAACAGTTTGATCATTTGATAACTAAACAACTAACGGAAAATTTCAAAATGAACAAGGTAACTATCATATTAAACACGTTTGAATTGCATGCCTTTACACCTGCCAGCGTTTCCTTCGATTTGACGCGTTCGTTACCAGCACAGCCGTTTTTCATTACAAGACAACCAGTATTGAAAATTATTTCAGAGCATTTGCAGTCAGTTCCCGAGATTCTGTTCGTACACGAACAGACTTCGTTGATGGTCCGAACAACTCACAGAAACCTGTATCTGATCCGCACGATCCTGGTGTGTGTAAAAGACAACAAGCAAGGTGAGCTGATTAATATGGATCAGTCCAAACTATTTGATAGGTTCGACCATTGGCACCAGACTACTGTCCTGCAGGCCGCCGGTATCAAACCAGGCTTCCAGCGGTGGATTAGCCTTCTTGTCGCTCCGCCAGTGCTGGTGAAAAGTCGGATCGTCAGAGTTGCCAGCTACTTTACGGTTTGGAATTGGAGACTGTCCTTATGTGACGAGAAGAATATATTTCGATTTATTTACGTTACGGAATAAATATTCTTTAGACAAAATAATGTAATCATGATCTCACTACAAAATATCTACGTAATAAATGCGCCGATTCCTAAATAAAAACAAGTTAAATATTTGAAAGTTTTAATATATAAATTGCTGGCAGTAATGATAAAAAATTTGGAAATTGGAGATTCCATTTGAAGTAATTATTTACTCAAAATTGGGAGAATGGATTTAATTGGAATGAAGTAGATGTATGCGGATGGTATCATTGTTATTAATGAATAAACAATTATTAGTTAAGATTTTGGTTTAAAACCAATAAACTTAATCACTGCTTCTTCATAGTTTGATTGTCTAAATGTTTTCATAACGAGGCTCTAGCCACTGAATTTTCCCAATCGAATATGACGTTTCTAATTTACTACGTTCAGTTATTCATAGAAATTTTATTATTTCGTCCAGTTAATTGATGTTTTTGCCACATTTAGGGATTGTTTTTTTTTTTTTTTACTAACCCTATTTTGTTTTGTTTTATGTAAATAGAATTAAATCATATTGTAAATAATCATTGTTTTTTTTTTAATTGTTGTTTTTTCCCCTACCCACACAGATTTTGAAATGTACATATCGGGATTAATTAGGATTTCATAGAGAATTTGAGGTATTATGGTGTACGCAGTAAGAAAAGTAGGAGTGAATGTGTTGTTTTGGTGATAGGAATCGTGTTGGTATGTTTGGGTCCGTGTCTGTGACTAGCTAAGTTTAGAATTAAGACAGAAGAAGACCGTCCTTCCCCAAACCTGTTTTTGGCCTTGTGCCACATTTTGTACAAACGTACAAATGACTAATTATTCATAGAATTTTAAAATTAGCCATAATAATCGACTTGTGTAAGATTTTCTGTTTTCAATAATTCCTTTAAGTAAATGCTTAAACCCTAATAAATGTTATTATAAAAATACTGAGGGCAAACTTGCAATTCGAAAACATGTAATTATTGTTTATTTTCTATTGGAAATTAATGAGATATCTGTCTAGAAATCTCAGAAAAAAACTGTAATTCGCTTAACATAAAATCTGATGCTGACGTACACATTTCTATACGCACATAAGTAAGCATAAAAAAGATAAATACTTACAGATAACCAGGCAGATTGAAAGAAGAAAAACAGGGATGTATTAAGGGTTTTTTTTCATTAAATTTTCTATATTTCGTCGAATTTTTCTTTTTTTCTGTTGCAACTTTAAATATACGTTATATAATGTCTGGGGATTTTAAAAATCAATTTTCAAAGCGTCTTTGTAGTTTTGTCTTGATTCGTATTTTTAATATCACGTCTTGATTCGTATTTTTAATATCACGTCTAGATTCGTATTTTTAATATCACGTTTTCTATCAGGTCATTCCATAAGTTCTGTCCGAATTTTGAATAAACAATACAAGTGAAAAAATGTTATATTTAATTGCAGATTCAATCAACAATGTATTTTCCCTGATTATCTATGATTTCCTACCATCTATTAACTAGCTTACTAATTCCATTACTGTAAAATTCTTTTGGCTTACATTCGAAGAACTCACAAATGTCAGTTTTAACCTCTTCCTGTGTTACAAAAGCTGTTTCCTCCAAATGATTCTGTAAGCTACGAAACAAATGGTAGTCTGCAGGAGAAAGATCGGGAGAATAAGTTGGATGAGGAATTTTCTCCCAAGCAAGTTCATCGATCTTTTGTGGCGTGATGCTTGCTCTGTGGGGTCGCGCATTGTCCTGATGAAACATCACCTCTTTTCGATTTATTGGAGCAGCTATTTTTTTCCTCAAAGCTTGGTTCAAACGTACTAATTGCTGACAGTATATTTGAGCATTATTTGTTGCATTAGGTGGTAAGAATTCAAAGTAGATTATTCCTTGGCGATCCGACCAGATTGAAAGAGGAACAATTTGCCAATGAAGTTCCCTTCTCAGCTGTGGCTGGGGTCCTTCCTCTTTACCAAGCCACTATCTACGACGCTTAACATTTCGATAAAAGATCCATTTTTCGTCGCCAGTGACAAGTCCATCGAAAAAAGGTGAAACAAGTTGGCGAGAATGGAGACAAGAGCAGATATCAACTCGGGATTTGATGTTGTTTTCAGACAATTCCTGAAGCACCCATTTTCCAAGTTTAGGAAAATTTCGAAGTTGTTGAAGATGACGATGAACAGTTGTATGGTTTGAACTGAGAATCACTGCCAATTCCTCAACTGATACAGCAGGATTTTCTTTAAGGGCTGCTTGAAGCTTTTCATCAAACTCAACTAGACGTCCGGTTCAACTTCAAGGGTGAAATCTCCACCTCTGAATTTTTCAAACCATCTTCTACAAGTTCTTTTATTCACACATTCCTCTCCATAAACTGAGTGAATGTTTCTAGCCACTTCGGCTGCTGAGTTTCCTTTCTTGAACTCATAAAGCATTATGTGCCTCAAATGATTCTTGGGTACTTCCAAGTTAGCATGTTTTAATCAAACAAAATTTAATTTTATTGTTCTCTGAAATAAAATTTGATCAGTTTAAATGTATCTAAACATAAAAATAATGCTCAGTTCCATTAGACATTATAAAATAATCTTTAAATTTCGTTCAATATATATATATATATATATATATATATATATATATATATATATATATATATATATACATTGTATAGTATTAATATGTGAATGTTGTATGCATGTATATAAGTAAGCGTGTATGTGTATCCACGTTGCCGAATGGTTTGAGCATTTGCATTTTGACCATGAGAAACGGGTTCGAAAGTTATTTGTATTTGTCAGGATGGAGACTTCCTGGGATTATCGGACTGGAGGAATCTATGCCAGCGTGCGTTAAAACCATATCCAATTTAACTCCCAATCCTTGGGTGCCGTCGATAGTTGTGCTAGCATTAAGCCGTAACCCATCGTGGCTTGAGTCTGCTAGGATTGTTTATATTGTTGACAATACGAGATAACACATTCTTTCTTTACCAGAAAATGTAACTAAGATTTGTTCAGAATACTTCCTGTATAAACCACAGGTGGGATTTGTGGGTGTTGAATAAACACAAATACGAATGTGCAAGCGTCTGCAATACGGCATCTTCAAATACGAGTGAACATTTATACATACATATACACACAGGTGTATTCCCGACAAATAGCTTAAACGATACACAATATCACAAACAATTTACGAGAAGATTACACTTGTACCGTTACCACGTAGTGTACCAGGTAACATTTAAACTACACATTATGGTCATTTATCAATTTTTACGGCGTTTTCAATAGGAAATACAGTATTTAATTTGGGTACCTATTACTATATCTATCCGCATAAATAAGTAAACACTTGCAAATTATATTTAATTATTATGTGTATGAAAAATAATAATAATTCCTCATAGTTTATAGCAACATTATTAAAATTTACGAAACATAAAATATGATTATACGTTTCACTATCCTAAAATATTGAACAGAAAATTGAGTTTTTTTATTTCCATCAATAAAAAAAAAATAGCATCATAAGGGCATAAGTTTCTGAGAAATGTATAAACATATTCAAAATTGATGGGCGTATGAATAATTTCGTAATTTCACAGTGCAAGTGACTCATCCGTGTGATATATCGATCTTTTAACAATACCTAAAATCATTTGCGTCAAAAATTACACACACAAACACACACACACACACACACACACACACATATATATATATATATATATATATATATATATATATATATATATATATATATATATATATATATATATATATATATATATATTTGTTTGAATAAAAACAGACCACTTTAAGGTTCCATGTAATAAGTTATTTCACCACAACCGCTTTAACAGGGCTATGGATCATCAGACTTTACTTCCAAAGGTTGAAATGAAAATTGAAAAGAAATTCGCACGTTTCTGATAGACCTCATCAAGCATATGTAAAATTAACGAAGTGAGGAAGTAAGGTGGGAAAGAACATAAGATATGAGTGGGTTAGGTGTACCATTTCAATTCCTTATTCTTAACCCCACTGTCTGTCGGCTAGACGTTGCTTAAGCCCAACGCGTCTTGTCTCTAGATATCGATAGGTAAGTGGTGAAGACCGACATTAAAGGAAGAAGCTACAGCAACCGTAATAAATTACATTCCACGAGGACAGGTTTAATTCAAATTCATAGACGCTGTTAATTCTCGTTACTTTAACGGGCATATTTGGGAGGTTAAGGTTTGATGTAAATCTAAATGTCTAAACAATCTACGAAGAATTTATTTTGAAGTTCGTTGGAGTTTTGGGTATTTTCTAGTAAACAGTCGATTAGAGAAACTCATAGACAGTACATTGAAAGAGTAATCCATTTTATATTTAGTAATCTTTTTTTAAAAAAACTTTTGTCTTATTGGTTGTTAAGTTGACATCTATTCGTTTGATTTTTGTTCATTAAATAAACTCTTGGTTGTTTTTAGGTACCCAATTATCAACGGTTATTCCAATTTAAATAATTTTATCATCAATAATGGGGTAGTATATTTCAATTTGAATTAAATTACCAAGTTAAACTTTACCTCCGTGCTATCCAAAACTCACTTCCAACTGGAGAATATTAGAGGGGAGATTTGTATAAAATGTCACTAGGAGAAATTTAGGTCCTTCTTTTACAATCTTTTATATATCTATACTCATATACACTTCTACACATGTCCTAAACCCCAATCTATATCCACATACCTATATCTCACTATATATCTATGAGTTCTTATATACACCTGCACACACATTCACAACAAAAATCATATGTACATTCCCTTTTTTACACATATACACATGCAGAGAAACACATACCCACGTATCTACATACATATCTACACATGCACTTATACTTACGTATATACATATATACACATAAAACCACCTGCATATCCATATACATCCATGCACATACGCACATATACATGTACACACATATATATGTATACACATATACACACACATATATCTATGTATACATACATACATACATATACCTACACACATACATGCATATACATACATAATATGCAGCATATCTACATACACATATGCGTTAATCTGCACGTACACATTTATAGACACGTACATGTCTCTATCCTCATGTCCACCCATACACCGACTTATGCCTGCATTCGAAGACTATATCAGTATTTAATCACATTATGGATACCCAAATCGTATAATTATCCATATCTTTACACATATATTACCCTCTCTCTCTCATATCTATGGTAAAACATATAGGTACCCATCTAATTGTACACCTCCACACTCACATAAAAAAAACCTGGTATGCCTGTTTTTCCATATAAAAACATATACATGTACATATCAACAGGTGCATCAGTGTTCAAGTACATTACCATAGTTGTATACATATAGTCATGTGTTGGTGCTCATGCGTGCATAGTAATATTTCTAAAAACAAAGGGAACAAAAATCACTCAATATTGTTTTTTCGATATAGTTATTTCTCAATGTATTTGCTTAGGTTTAGGTTGTTTTTGTGCCGGGATATAAAAACTAGTTCATTGTGTCTATTTAGTAATATGTCTGGATCCTTATGTTTGATTATGAAGATTTTCTCCTTTATGCATAAGTTGCATCTGTCTCTGAAGTTTTTTTGAGTTCTGGCTCTTGATATTATTTTCCACTTTATTTGTGGGGTTAGGCCACTCACCAACAAATCCCAATAATGTTTTGATAATGCCGTTTGATTCTTCTTACACTTATTTTTGGAGGACTGGCGATGGTTGTATAGTCGGTGTTTGCAAGAACCTCTCAAATACTAATATAGGTAAATACTTCATAAAACTGATAGAAAAACACTTTAGCAAAAATGCAACTCTAAAAAAGATATTCAACAAGATGAATCTAAAGATTAGCTATTCTTGCAAGGATAATATGGAAAGAATTATTAGTTCACACAATAGTAAAATCTTCAGAGACCTTCATGATAATCTAAGACAAAATCAGGATACAACCCGAATGGAAAAATCAACATGCAACTGCAGGACAGGATCAGAGTGCCCAGTTGAAGGAATATGCATGGCAGAGAACACAATATATGAAGCAACAATTTCCCCCAAAGAAAAGGTTGAGGAGAAAAAGATATACTTAGGAATATCGGCGGGAAATTGGAAACACCGACTATACAACCATCGCCAGTCCTTCAAAAATAAGTGTAAGAAGAATCAAACGGCACTATCAAAACATTATTGGGATTTGTTGGTGAGTGGCCTAACCCCACAAATAAAGTGGAAAATAATATCAAGAGCCAGAACTCAAAAAAACTTCAGAGACAGATGCAACTTATGCATAAAGGAGAAAATCTTCATAATCAAACATAAGGATCCAGACATATTACTAAATAGACACAATGAACTAGTTTTTATATCCCGGCACAAAAACAACCTAAACCTAAGCAAATACATTGAGAAATAATTATATAGGAAGAACAATATTGAGTGATTTTTGTTCCCTTTGTTTTTAGAAATATTACTATGCACGCATGAGCGCCAAAACATGACTATATGTATACAACTATGGTAATGTACTTGAACACTGATGCACCTATTGATATGTACATGTATATGATTTTATATGGAAAAACAGGCATACCAGGGTTTTTTTTTATGTCAGTGTGGAGGAGTACAATTAGATGGGTACCTATATGTTTTACCACAGATATGAGAGTGAGGGTAATATATGTGTAAAAAATATGGAGAATTATACGATTTGGATATCCATAATGTGATTAAATACTGATATAATCTTCGAATGCAAGCATAAGTGGGTGTATGGATGGACATGAAGAAAAAGACATGTACGTTTGTATATATGTGTACGTGCAGATTAACGCATATGTGTATGTAGATATGCTGCATATTATGTATGTATATACATGTATGTGTGTAGGTATATGTATGTATGCATAGATATATGTGTGTGTATGTGTATACATATATATGTGTGTACATATATATGTGCGTATGTACATGGATGTATATGGATATGCAGGAGATTTTATGTGTATATATATATACACGTAAGTATAAGTGCATGTGTAGATATGTATGTAGATACGTGAGTATGTGTTTCTCTGCATGTGTATATGTGTAAATATGGGAATATACATATGGTTTTTGGTGTGAATGTGTGTGGAGGTGTATATAAGAACTCATCGTTATATAGTGAGATATAGGTATGTGGATATAGATAGGGGTTTAGGACATGTGTAGAAGTGTATATGAGTATAGATATATAAAAGATTGTAAAAGAAGGACCTAAATTTCTCCTAGTGACATTTTATACAAATCTCTCCTCTAATATTCTCCAGTTGGAAGTGAGTTTTGGATAGCACGGAGGTAAAGTTTAACTTGGTAATTTAATTCAAATTGAAATATACTACCCCATTATTGATGATAAAATTATTTAAATTGGAATAACCGTTGATAATTGGGTACCTAAAAACAACCACGAGTTAATTTAATGAACAAAAATCAAACGAATAGATGTCAATTTAACAACCAATAAGACAAAAGTTTTAAAAAAAAAGATAACTAAATATAAAATGGATTACTCTTTCAATGTACTGTCTATGAGTTTCTCTAAACGACTGTTTACTAGAAAATACCCAAAACTCCAACGAACTTCAAATTAATTTCTTCGTAGATTGTTTAGACATTTAGATTTACATCAAACCTTAACCTCCCAAATATGCCCGTTAAAGTAACGAGAATTAACAGCGTCTAAGAATTTGAATGAAACCTGTCCTCGTGGAATGCAATTTATTAGGGTTGCTGTAGCTTCTTCCTTTAATGTCGGTCTTCAACCGTTACCCATCGATATATAGAGACAAGGCGCGTTGGGCTAAAGCATCGTCTAGCCGACAGACAGTGGGGTTAAGAATAAGAAATTGAAATGGTACACCTAACCCACTCATATCTTATCTTCTCTCGCACCTTACTTCCCCACTTCGTTAATTTTACATATGCTAGATGAGGTCCATCAAAAACGTGTGAATTTCTTTTCATTTTTCATTTCAACCTTTGGAA
>OZ010591.1:88802159-88804659 GCA_963932145.1 Acanthosepion lycidas | reverse complement strand
ATACAATATATAAAAATAATAATAATAATGATATATATATATATATATATATATATATATATATATATATATATATATATATATATATATATATATGGTGGGTCAAAATACTTTTTGAAATTTTGGGTGCGGATTTCTCACGTCAAAACAAGGAAAATGGCCATATAAACATATAACCGCAATGTATATAAAAACACATTTTTCCATTCTTTTACTTGTAAAATGTTCATTAATTTAACCGTAACCATTAGGTAACTATTTGCTTTAATGTAAAGATATATGCACTATATATATATATATATATATATATATATATATATATATATATATGTATATATATGTATATATATATATATATATGTATATATATATGTATATATATATGTATATATATATATATATATATATATATATGTATGTATGTATATATATATATATATATGTATGTGTATATATATATATATATATATATATATATATATATATATATATCAATATAATATGTATATATAATATTTCTTTCTTACTGTTTCTTTTATTGTTTAAAATCCAATCTCAGAAGATATGACTCACTGGAGAAAAAAATGTTTTCTTTTTTCCAAATCATGAAAAACGATCCAGAAAAAAAATCAAATAAAATATTTATATTGAATTTATCTATGTGCTTTATCTTCTAATGTTTTTTTTTTAATTATTATTTATTCATTCGACAAATCATGTGTCTTGGTTTAAAAATTCTTTTTTCTACATCTGTTACGGGGGCACAAAATGAAAGACAAAGAATTTTTTTAATGTTTATGTTACAATTGAAGTTCCTAATTGATTTTGAGACAGTTAAAATAATTTATGTCTGAATTTCTTGGACGATGAATTAGTATTTTACATTAATTACGTTTGGTCTGTTTTTCTCACATCACTGTTGCTATCAGAACATTTCGGTCAGAGAACATAAAGACCTACAATTAATAATGTAATCGAAATAATGTATTAATATCATTTAATGTTATTTAAACTCAGTTTTATTTATCAAGGATGCGTTTTCAATATCGGAGATGGAGGTTGTGGATACAATAATAGTAGGCACACTGCACAGCAAATAGCAGTTGCAAAATAAGTGAAGAAAATGTGGATTTTTCTGAGAAACAGTGTCACAATAAGTTAAAAGATCTTAATATATACGAGATGAGAACAATCCAGAAATCTGTTGTTTAATATATAGATATTATACGCATACACATAATAAAAGTAATGTACATAATATGTATACCTTGATTTACTCATAATATTTTGTAGCACAATAAAAATATGTGAAAGGAAATACAAACCCCAAAAATAAAAGGTACTCAAATATGCCAGAAATGTTTTTGTTGTGTACATCATTTTTAGCGTGGATGTTTTCAATCTTCTTTTCACACTTCTTTTCGTTTTCGTTCATATATATATATTTATGTTTATCTGAAAGTTAAGAATTTTTTTTTACAAGTGAAAACCGCTGGACTGGAACTATTATGCTTGGCTTAAATGTAGAGGACATAACTAAGGTATGATGTTCTCATTATATTTTATTGAAATCTAAAAAAAGTGTTTTTAAAGGACATTGACGATAGAAGCAACAATATAAGTATTAACACCATTACTGAATATTTGTATGATCGTTTTTCTCTCACCATTGCCCATTTAATAATGACAAAAAATGTTGACCATGAATATGAAAGGATCCATTTGAAAATAAATAGAAAAATCTTGTCTCAACTAAACTTTTCGATGAAACATGAAAATATCCCGTCAAAATGTGCTATATATATATTTTTCTTTGGGCTTCAGACCTGCATCTGTGCGATTTGTTCGACAGTAGTTCATGTTTGTGGCTCTTTCCTTTTTTAAAACCTTGTTTTCCTTCGAGATTGATTTGATTATTTGCAAATCAAAAATTCGAGGGTTTTTCGAAACGAGTCTAGTTATCTATATCTATCTATCTATCTATCTATCTATCTATCTATATATATATATATATATATATATATATATATATATATAAGGTGTGCAAAATTATGGAATAAAGTGTTCAATATAAGGGCTAGTGCGTGTATATAATATAATATCTCTCTCTCTCTCTCTCTCTCTCTATATATATATATATATATATATATATATATATATATATATATATATATATATATATATATATATATATATGGGGTGAGTATGTGATGGAGTATGTGTACGCATGCTTGTGCGCGTGTGTGTGTATATATAAAAAAAACAAATATAGCAACTATGCGAGATGGCGGTACTAGATCGACCATGAAATATAACAATATTTAGGGGAATAAATGCGTAATATAATAGGAAATCGATAATTATTATTAACATCTAAATAAAATCGTTCATTAATTATCTTTTGTCAA
Source organism: Acanthosepion lycidas (assembly GCA_963932145.1). Classification (NCBI taxonomy): domain Eukaryota; kingdom Metazoa; phylum Mollusca; class Cephalopoda; order Sepiida; family Sepiidae; genus Acanthosepion; species Acanthosepion lycidas. The sequence goes on along the minus strand of OZ010591.1, from coordinate 88,802,251 downwards.
TTTAAAGTTTCGTAAATATTAATTATTTATCAAGAATGTGTGTGTGGATGGCGGAATCTATCTTTCGATAGGAATACTTCATTTTAACATGC
>OZ010591.1:88782159-88797159 GCA_963932145.1 Acanthosepion lycidas | reverse complement strand
ACGAATGTGATAGAAAGTTGTTATAAATAATGGAAGATATGTACTAAATGCTTGTTTTTTCTTTGTTTTCTTTTTTAATTTTCATATCTGACACAGATATCTGAAATATATATTAGGTTGCTATATCACCATGGTAATAAATGTTTTATTCTTACTCTGATTTTTTTAAATTTTTAATACAATGAAAATGGTTATTATTAACCATTGATATAAGTGCAGTGAAAATTATTCTATGAAATCTGTTTTTTGAAATATGATGCTATATTCGTAAATTTTTGTAATAGTGCACAGATATACGTATGGAAACTTTTCATACGATTTCTACAATTAAAATGTGTTTATTATACTGTTTTCTCTGTGTTCAATTTAATAATAGGAAACTTCGTGTGTAATCTAGTTCTATGTTAAGGACTTGTTATCAATCAGGAATTAGGAATTTATCGCCTCGAAATTAGATTATATTTCGCCCCATAGCAATAATTACTATAGCAAATTAAAACAAATAACTGTAGCTGTAATGGAGAAAAGATTTGATGCAAGAGAAATATCATTCTACAGAAGAAGGCTAAGAAACATCAGTTGATGCTGTCGAAAAATGAAGTTATTTTATTTTCTTAGAACGCCGTCTCATTAGTGCAAACTAAACATGCTATATAAGAATTGTTGCAAAACTCACTTTTTATTGGAATGTTGACACTGTGAATGATTTGAAGTTGTCATGAGAAAATGAAATCTTACTTCTAAGCTTTGTAAAATAGGTGCTGTCAAAGCACTGACAGTTAACATTCCAGAAACAAAACCCAGGGGATATTTTAGGGATCATTTATAATCCTTAGCTGGACACGAGGTCACATGGAAGACAGATGACATTTTATGAATGTGTGACAACATTTAGGGGCGCAAAAAGAAGGAAAAAGAAGGAAAGAAAAAAGAGAAGAAAAAGAGAGAGGAAGAAAGGCGAGACTTGTATGATAACGGGTGGCCACCCACGAGAAATACCATTTGAAAATGTTATTTTGATAATGGAAGACACTGGTGAGGGTTCTGTCGGCCATTGTCTTGGGTACAGGTTGATACATTGTTTTGTTTAGATAGATAAAAAATTAACTGATTGTCGGGAGTGGTGAAATTCCCCGCAAGGAAATTTTAAAGATAAAGTCACCAACGAGAAGAGACATTTGAAAATGTCGTTTTGATAAATGAGGAATGGTGGAAATTCTTATGGCCATTGTCATAAAGCTAATTGACAAACACCAAGTGGATACAGAGTTTTAAATAGATAAAGGTTTACTTGTGTCATGATGGCAAACAATTTAATAGGTCATCTGTTGACCACACACAAAGAGAGTCATCTCTAGGTTGGGTCTTTGTCGATGGGAGGTGTCATTGATAGAAAACACATTTGGGCTGTGTTGGAATCTGAATATGACAGCGAAACAATATTTCGTTGGCGCCGAAGAATGAGTGTGTCTGGTTGACTAACCTCTTGGTGCTGGCGAAAACCTGATTGAATAATTCCATATGCCGTGACGTAAGGATAAGAATTGGGATTATCACTCTACGGGTCGTATTGTACTCTTGGCGGCCAGAGAAGAAGAGAGAAACAAAAGAAAGAAAAGGAAAAGAAAAAGATAATTTTTTTTCTTTGAACAAAATATATATTTTTTTTTAAGAACAAGGCTAGTCTAGTCACGCCTACATTGTTGATCGACCATTGGTTGAATGCTAACCAGCCAGGCGGAGGTGATCATGTGACGCAAGGAGGCAGCCCATTTAGAGGTAGGTATGAGAACTCCCTGCGAGGAAGTGGGGAGGTGTCCATATGAAAATAAGAGAAAGTGGGAGTAAGAGAAAACTTCCAAATATGGAAATAATGAATTTTTCCTGAGCGAAAACAAAAGAAGGGGTCTATGGATTTAGACTTATCAAGGAACCTCAAACCCCGACGAGCCCACCCACGGTTTTGAATCGGCGTCCATATAAGCAAAGTCGCAGCGATCAAAAATCAGTTAGTTTTAGTTTTAGTTTTGAGTTCGAGAGAGAGTTCCAGTTGAGAGCTCTGAAGACCCACCACGAAGAGCTGACCGAGATTCGCGCAACTTCCGAACTCATCTTCTCACCAAGAACAATTTATTTTTTTTGAAGAACGACTTAAACTCACACCACCAAAGCTTTGTGAATTTCGCCTGAAAACCACGTGTTACAATCCATATAGCGGGTCGGGAGATAGACGCAGTCCTATGTATCCAGCAACCAGATATAAAGTATTGTTACCCTTTTTTTGATATCATTTTCGACTTATTATTTTATTTTCTTTTGCCCGTACTTGTGCGATACCGCCCTCATTCGAAATCAAGCGTGAAGTACGGCCCCAACGCTGATTGATTTCGTCTGCCTAAGATCAATTCACAACGTGGGTAGGCAGACTGGAGATCAAAGTAGTTACTTCGGTAACCAGACGTTGGAAGTGAGTTGGGAACGACGAGGCTGATATCGAATCTAACCAGATTCCCATCCGAATCACTTAAAGGTTAGATCATCACAATTGGCGCCGCGACCGGGATAAGACCCGGGATAAGACCCGGGATCGGCTGACGTCACAATTTGACGTAAAGGTTGGATGCCACAAATGTGATCCTAAATATCTTCCTCGTCACTGAAATTAAATCTCACATAAAATTTTGCTTATGATGAAAAGAAACAGATTTTGGGATAAAACTGAAAATGAAGAGAGACTTACAGCCATATCTCGTTGAAACATGACTTTCGTATGTTCACCGAAGGTAAGCAGCGTGGAGCCTGGTCAACATCTATATGGGTGACCGATAGGGAATACCAGATGCTGTAAGTTTGGAAGTAAGGGTGGTCTAATATATAAGGGCTTAGAATTTGAAATATGGGATCCGTGTTCCAATTCCAGTTTGGATTTCCCATATACTCTTACGCGCAGGTAAACTTAAGAAAGGTATGAATCCAGCATATCCCCCAGCTATAGGTTAATTAGTGTGACTTGTATCAGTAAATAATTATTATCTCCAGAATATGACTAAATTCTATTATATATTCTGTTATTAAATAACCTACAAATGTTTACAAACCATAAAGAAAATAAGTCAATCAATGAATAAAAAGAACGATATTTTCGTGTTCTGGAACTAAAGTAATTAACACTGATGGGTAGAAGAGATGATTTTTAAAATGGCTCAAATACCAATATGGTCGGAAAGTATTTACAGACTTAGATTAAATCTATTTATTAAATTTATTCCAATAATGTTTATCAAAGATGTAATCGTCTCGATTAAAAGTACCATAGCCCAAAGGAAGACAGTTTTTCGATTCCACTTTGGAAGAGTTCTATGTACTTCACCGAAAAATCTTAGAAAGACGTTTTCATTATCTTCTTATTCTACCACTTATTAAATATACATATGTCTGAAATATCTCATGATGAAAATATGTCTAGTGATCATGGCATATATGGAAAATTTTCCTATCTTAACGAATTTATTCTTTAAATCTCTGGTTTTACAGAATGGGTACTTCATTGTTAACATTTAAATAACATAGACCTTCGTGCAAATTAATTGAAACACCCGCTTTAGTTTCCTTTCTTTCAACATGAGGTTAGTTTTAGACCCACGGGAATGACAGAGTGTAAATAACTTCTATTTTTTCTTTAGATTAGGTCGTTTGCAGTGGTGTGCATTAATATGAATCTACTTTCGGTGTGTATGATGAAATTTGTTTGGCCTTGAAAAATATTGCGTCCTCCATGATTGCATCAGATTTTTATCACGTGATGTCACTATTGTCTCAACTGTCGATTAGTTATCCTACGGCCATTGTCTGCGATAGATGTTACTCCAAGTAAGTGTATGAAAATTGTATCGCTGCACGAACACACTAAAAGCCTTACCAGTGAGCAAATCATCAAAGTTCTATCGACTGACCCGGAAACTCATCGAGAATCTGTGGTAAATCTGCAAGTAATAACTAAGTGGAATGGACATACCAAGTACTAACATGTGCACTGTCTCATGTTTCATTAGAAAAATACGAAAAAAAGTAATTAATATCGTAATTATTCGTTTTGTTTCAATTAATTTGCACCAGAGTGTAATTTATGTTTCCCAAAGAGAGGCATTTTTGACGCAATGCGTCGCTTTTCCAAAAATGTGTAAGCAATAAATGACTTCGGTGAGTGTGCTTTCATGAATCCATTATCTTGGGAGGATATATTAAGCAACACGGAAATTTCGTTAGAAACAAAAAGAGTGCCCAACTGTTATTTAATATCGGTCCTTCTGTATGTCAGAAAATGATGAGCAATCTCCACACAGACGAAGAAAAGATTTGATGCAAGAGAAATATCATTCTACAGGAGAAGGCTAAGAATAGTATCGACCTGATATGTCACTACAACAAAGTTTTACAGGACAGGAAAACAAACAGGGCACTTATAATTCATAAATAGAAAATTAAATATTCTAAGGTATTTAACAAAGAAAGAGTGCTTGGAAAATATAACACACTTTTGAACAAGATTAGAAGTTCTTAGATGTTCCGTAGTCAGAAATGGGTTTCCACTAACATGTACTAAATTCTTTCTAATCCCTTTCACTCCAAGTAAGCATTTGTGTCTTAGTGGCTTTATCGCCTTGCTTGAGGTGAAAAATGTTTAATTATTAAAGGCAAGAGAGACGAAGGAAAGAATCGAATGATTACAAACAAGTTTGTGTAAATTTCTTCTCAGGACGGATATTAGGAGACACAGCAAAAAGAGAAGTCTTTCTAAGAACTACAAGGATGCTGTGGATAGCCATGATCGCCCGCATCCTGATGACACACGGCACAAAGAAGAAGACTCCACATTCTATTATTCTTTCATTGCCGATTATTTCAATGTGAAAATCAGTTTTATAAAAATGGGGATGCACTCATGGGCGAATGATCCGAAATCAGAGAGGTCCGCGGCGCAGTGCAGTGCCTACCTCTTGTAGTTGTACTAACAATTGCAGTCAGTCTGTTCATTATTTTCTGGCGTGGCGAGGGCGGTGATCCTGCTAGGTGGATTTGTTTGTAAAGTTAACTTCTTCACTTTGCCTAAAGAAGCGGGACTTACAAAGCAGCAAGTGGTTTGAATTCAGTATTTTCCCTCTGTAGATCCCAGTCTCTCAAGCTATTTATCTATAGATGGAGGAAGAAGAGAAGAGAAGTGTAATAGCCTGTAAGTGAATCCCATTGGTCTTCGAACGCGGCTCTCTGATTCCTTGCCCCTATCTCAACTACATTCCTTATTATTAACAAACATAAACAAGGAATATGGCTTCACTCTTTCGTACAGCGGGAGAACGAATACTTAACCCTATTTTGTGACGTTCCTGACTAAATCACCGAAAATATTCGACCCAGTATTCTGTGAATTGTTCGTTTTATTCAATCGTTTATTATTCATATCGTGTTGTATTTCTTGACTCGTTTCATTGTGACTAAATCAGTGCAAAAACTGTTTATTACAAACCAATACAGTATACTTAGTAGTAACCACTTTCGCATATAATGTTGTTTTTGTTCAGTTAGTTTCTGTGTTTTCTTTTTAAAATTAAAGGCGCTTGGCAATTTTCTCTTACACCAGAATATAATTGGCACTCCTTAATTCATATGGGGAATTCCGTTAAATTCACTTAGTCAAGAAAAACAAGTGAAAATATTATTTAAAATTATATTTTCATGTCTAGGTTGTCCGAATGATAATTCCGTCCGGGCCTGTCACATAGAAAATTCAAAAGAGGAAAATTATTATGCAAATCTTAGAGAGAAATCAGACAAAACCCGTGTCATACGTTTTGAGATAATATACTATCAAAGAACGGCCATTATGCTGTATTATGACGACGATGATGATGATAAATTCACCACAAGCGGTTGGTACTCTTAACCTCCTGATTTGATCCCCAAATTTAACCACCATCGCCATTCCGTTTCGTTCGATGTTTTATATTTCCCATTCGTTGAATATGTCCTCACCTGGCATGAATTTGGAGTTTTAAACACTGCTTCTCCGGACACAGGATTATCTCCATGTTATATGAAAACTCCGAAGAACAACACGCAAACTCAATGTGTTAATCCTGCCGCGGAGTAAATGGCTTCTGTGTTATGAGGTCATGAACGATCCCCCTAAAGGGTTTCGAACCCGTTCTGTAAAAGAATTCTCTTACCAAATGGGCAGGACGAATTTGGGTGAACTTTTGGACGCGTGCGTAGATCGTGGGAAAAATATGATAATAGTCAAACCAAAAAATTCAGAACTGCTTTTCTAGTGGATAAACAAGGAGCCCGTCTCTTAGGTGGCAACGAATCTGATGTCGAAAAATCTTTTATAGGAAAGAACTGCTTTAGAAATAATCTCAATGATGACCCTGCGAATTCTACATTCTACATTCTAAATATTTAAAGCAAGAAAAGATAAAATGGTCTTGTGAGGAGTACAAACTCGATATGACTGTATTTTTTGAATCCTTGCGCAATCCTCCAAAAAGCATCGCTACCCAAACATAAGTCATTTAGCGAGAAAAGGTTGGAGAACATATTATAAAGTACATAGACGAAAATAAACGACCCAGTGTAAAGTGAATCTGGAGAAATAACCGATTGACAGAGTCTGAAATTAAAGAAATAAAAAGAACGGCAGCCAGAATAGGTGTACATGAAAGGGGATCCAAAATGGACATAAAAAGTACTAACATCACGCAAGCCACACATCATAGTGTAAAAAAATGAGTTACGCACCAATAATTGTGAAGATAATGCTTGAAGTCTAGAAGAGGTGGAAAGACGTGATCTTAGTCGCTGACAAACCGGCAATAAAATGAATCCTAAACAAATTGAACCGAAGTAATGTAGGAAAAACAATACAAGTATACAAGAAGCCAAGAAGAAATCATGAAACATATCAGACAGAAACAAAATATGAAGGAACAAGAAACATTACCCCTCTGTGGCTTCTTCTCGGTCTCACGTTGACTGCTGACCTGAGATGGAATAAATACATTGAGTCAGTTGCCTCGTCCAATGCAAGGAGAGTTGGCTCCCTGAGCCGCGCCAGGAAGTTTTTCACCCAGGAGTCGATCCTCCAGATCTACAAATCAACAATTCGCCCTTGCATGGAGTATTGCTGCCATATATGGTCAGGTGCCCCTTCTGTTTGCCTCGGAGTTCTTGATAGGCTCCAGAGTCAGATATGCAATGTAGTTGGCCCTGCCCTAGCGTCTCGTCTACAGTCACTTTCTCACAGACGCGCCGTCGCCCCCCTCTGTCTGTTCTACAAATACTTTCATGGAAATTGTTCCGAGTAGCTGCATTCGCTGGTTCCCAGACGTCATGAGTTCCAGGGCCTTACGAGGCTGGCATCCCGCTCTCAACCCTTCACTGTCGAAACTCCTAAATGTAGCCGTCTCTTCTACTCTAATAGCTTCATGCCTCGCATCTCTCGCCTGTGGAACTCCCTTCCCTATTCCTGTTTCCCTGTGAGATATAATCTCCTGCTATTCAAGTGTAATGTCAATCGACATCTCCAGTTGCCTTGATCTATCCACTACCCTCATCCTTTCTTCTATCACTCCTATCTGTTCTTGCTCTAAATTTTCTATAACCCCTTGCGTCCTAGTGGCTTTCCACCTTGTTTGGGGTGAAATGCTTAAAAAAAAATACAACTAACAAAGCAGAACTATTAAACTGTAGAACTCAGATTAATACTGGATGAATTAGATCTCCATAGAAGTGACAACTAACCAATAAGAGTAACTAAACCTCAAAGTAAAAAGGATGTCACACAGTCATAAGATGTAAAATATATGTAAAAGAAGGACAGAGATGGAAATTTAACGATTTAAATCGAATTGTCAATAATCGATGATCTGGCAAGAGGAAGAAATATTAAGAATAGAAAAGGCAGAAAAATTAACAGAAAATACAAAATTATAAAGGAAAATGAATTTCTATCAACTATAGAAATATAATGCAAACAATACAAACGGAGGCACGAATAATAAGACTAGGTAAATGATTCTACAGATTTTTTCAAACCGATACGAAGAAATTTTTATAGAGAAATAGGCGAACAAAAAATGTGACAACCCCACATTTCCACAATGAAAGAGGTTATAGAGTTCTTGGAAAGAATATCGTCTTGCCCTAAAGAACATAACAAAAAAACAGATTCGATTACGTATGAGGTAGAACGGATGAAAAATGAAGGAGAACAAACATGAATGGTAATCACAGCGAAGGTGGTGAATGTGCACCGCAAAAAGCACACAACTGCAAATCTCGAGATACAGATAAAATTCCTAACATTTGAGTCTATGATCTAAATACGGCACAAAAAAATGTGGCCAATGAACTTAAAGAATTGGTCAATGATCGCATAAAAATTCCGACACGGGTAACCAAATGATTTGCCTTCCTTCTACCAAATAATGGTGACACGCATGTCTTCAAACTATTTATAAACAGTGAACATTTCTTATGGCAAAAACTGATATTTCATTCTTAGAAAAACATTTCCGTCGTCGTCGGCATCCGTCCATCTCGAGAGACGATGGAGTAGAGCTGTACGCTACGAGCCTCGGCGGGATATATGAAGGACTAGGGCTGCCCAAACATCTAGTTCCCTCTCTAGGCTTTGCTAGCAGAGTCCAAAAGGAGAGGATAAACCAATACATTTTGGTACCAGCGCGGCTGCAGGAGTTGCCGGAAGGTAGCACAAAGTGCCGTCCATTCGCCTTACGGGTTCCACTTCTAGTTTGAATTCAGAGTTGTCCTTCTCCTAGAAAAGTTGCCAACCAAGGCTATAGAACCCAGTCTGTTCTGCTATTTACCCATAGTTGGAGGGAGAAGAAGTGGATTCACACCTTTCCCAAGGGTATTAGCATCCGTCCATCACGAGAGACGATGGAGTAGCGCGGTACGCTACGAGCCTGGGCGGGATATATGAAGGACTAGGGCTACCCAGGCATCTAGTTCCCTCTCTAGGCTTTGCTAGCAGAGTTCAAAAGGAGAGGATAAACCAATGCAGTTTGGTACCAGCGCGGCGGCTGGAGTTGCCGGAAGGTAGCACAAAGTTCCGTCCATCCGCCTTAGGGGTTCCAATTCCGGTTTGAATTCAGAGGTGTCCTTCTCCTAGAAAAGTTGCCAACCAAAGCTATAGAACCCAGTCTGCTCTGCTATTTACCCATAGCTGGAGGGAGAAGGAGTAGATTCACATCTTTCACAAGGGTATTAGCATACTACAAAAAGGTATAAACGTGACTCTTACGGATGTAAAGTCTAATTACTTATTAATATGATGATCTTGGAAAACTACTTCAATACAAATAAAAATCCCAGTACTTCCTGGATAGATTAACTTAAGGCATTCGACAGCGTACAGCCTTTCAGGATCTTCTTTTAATTATATGCATGGTATCCCCCGTCATATTCAATTTCATTAAACAAAGTATATCGTTATGGAAATCAACACTTCAGCTTAATCATATAAATGGAGTCTATAATACTGGTGAGATAAGCAACATCAGAGGAATATTTCAAGCTGACCCTTTGTCTCTATTACTAATTTTATATCCCTAAAGACATAAACCGACGAACTTAACAGGACGAAATATGGCTATAAGATATCTCAAAAGAAAGTAATCCATCTATTTTACGTGGATAATTTAAACTTGTATATGTAAGTTGTTTACAGATATGTGAAACTGATGTGGGCCCATAGTTGGGACCACGGAAGGAAAACACGGAACACGGATTAGAGGTAAGAAATATATATTAATCAAAAAGGTTACAAAGATAGTGTAAGTGGAGCTTACTATGTACTAGTGTCCGATATTGTTAGTCGTACGGGGCTGATACTTCGGTATTAGATTACTCTCTCTCTCCTCCTCTTCTTCTTCTTCTCTCTCCTAGAGTGTTTTGTCGCATACTTTATATAGTCCTGGAAAAGTCCATGTTGTAGGTATGTTACGGTCTCACAATAGATACAGAAAGTGTTATATCTTATGAATGTGAGCAACAGGAATAATAATGATTTTAGTAGTATAATTATAGTGATATGAAAAGATAAAACTTATTTACTTCTTATTGGATAAAAGGAATAAACATGAAAAAAAAGTGTTATTAGTATTTATCCCCCCGCCTCAAAAACAGTTGTTCTTTCTCTTAATCTTCTCTTAATGGAAAAAATGTCAACGGGGCAATAATTCGGGGGCAGTTGTCCGTCGGGCAATTCTCCTGGAACCATTGTTTTTATTCTTCTATTGTTCGTTTTTTCCGTTTAAATTTTCCTTCTGGTTATATTCATTAGATTTTAGATCATAATTTGCTGATGTGGATTCTTAAGCTGATTTTCTGATGGAACTCAAATTCATATTCACCTGATTGATTAGGCAATGCAATGAAAATGTAGCCAGTGTCATATATTTATATTTATTACTTATATAATTTTGGCGAGTCCGAAATCATCTAAGACTGAGTGCATTTATATTACGAAATACATGTGGCTATAGAGCTTTAGTCCTCTGCAAGTTGTCCTAATTTTACTTCAGACGAATATATTTGTGGATCTTCTAAGCTTTTTATTCTATCACCCTCTCTCTATCTGTCTCTTATCACGAAATGGATCTCTGACATATTTTTTTACATGACTTGAGCTTTGTTAAACTTTCTATTATCACGATTTCTTCATTAGATTTTACGAATCATATTGAGCCTATCTTTTGTCTTGTTCATTCCTTTATTACGTTGTGCATAGTTGATCATTCTGTGTTTCTCATCCTTTTTTGAGGGCAATTTTCCTTGAATCATTCCTCTATACACTATATATTTGTCTTTAATTTCTAGGTTTGCGTTTTTTCAAACTTACATATATCTTGCCATTGTGAGTTGAAATTATTTTATCACCGTTGTAAATCCATCTTTTATATACAATTTCGTTTCTTTCCTAAGTTTCCCGGGATGTTCCTATTCGATGATAACACTAGTTCAATTTTGAATTTGTAATCGCAACTACGAAATGGAAAATTGAATTAAAATGCATTTTTTGAGATACATACATACTAACATATCTATCTATCTATCAATCTATTTTTGATTTTATTTTTACTAATGTCTTATAGGATGCGAAGCATTTTTTGACGAGTTTTTTGATGTAGCATCCTAAAATAATGTTAGGAATATTGGAATTGTATGTGTGTGTGTATCTGTATATATATATATATATATATATATATATATATATATATATATATATATATATGTGTGTGTGTGTGTGTGTGTGTGTGTGTGCGTGTGTGTGTGAGAGAGAGAATGTATGTATCTGTGTATATATGCATACATCAATATTATATAATATAAAATATATATTTTATGTTATATACTTAATATTATTATAATATTATGTATATATATATATATATATCTGTGTGTGTGAGAGAGAGAGAGAGTGTATGTATGTGTGTGTATATATGCATATATCAATATTATATAATATAAAATATATATTATATGTTATATACTTAATATTATTACATATTATATTATATATTATTATAATATTATGTATATGTATATATATATATATATATATATATGTGTGTGTGTGTGTGTGAGAGAGTGTGTATATGTGTGTGTATATATGCATACATCAATATTATATAATATAAAATATATATTATATGTTATATACTTAATATTATTACATATTATATTATATATTGTTATTATATATTATTATAATATTATGTATATATATATATATATATATATATATATATATATATATATATATATATATATATATATATATATATATATATATATATATATTGGATTATATGAATATATTATATTTTATTATCTGAAATATATCATGTTAAAAATATTAATATATATAAAACATTATTCTATATATCTATATATATTTATATATATGTGCCTGTATGCGTGTGTGTGCGCGCGCGCTTCTGTGTGTGTATGAACATATGCATAATTAATAATAAAAATAAAATATTTTCCACACACCGGTATGTGACTTTGAGTTTCTTGAACATGGACAATCTTTGAACAATCTCACTTCCGCCAAACGAAAAATGAGAAGAATTGAAAAACTTAATAAAATGTTCCTTTTCGCTCATATATATCTTTATTCTCATATATATCTTTATATACAGATATATTTTTACAATGTATATTAAACGTATTCCAGAGCTAGAAAAATGTGATCATTCAGATTTGCCAAAATATACATTAATCAGACATGTGTGTCTGCGTATGCGTGTGTGTAGCGGGGGAATGATCGAGTGTTATACTTGATGTCTGCGAATGGCAAGATATTTTTTTTATTTTAAATCTGAAATAATTACACAACCTGCCCCTCATAGTTATATATGCCCCGGGTGTTGTTTTAAGGCTACCCGAGGGCCTATAGTCAAAATAATTTCTTTGCAACAGGTCCCAGTGAATGTGCCGTAGACTAACCGTATGTTTTTGGTATTTGTTGTGTTAACTAAAACTTATTTACTCCAATAATCGTAATGCTTTTGTGTTAAATACTAAAGAAAACTTGTGCTACTGATAAGATATTTAATCGCATATTATTCCATGAAATCATAAAAGGTCCCTCTTCACTTTCTTGGTAGTTCATGAAATACTGTTCATGTCAAAATGGGACAAGGCAAAGATGTCTAATGGCCCCTGGTTTATTGACGCTTTACTTTTCTCTGATGTTGGAGTATGCTTTCTGGTATTATAGTAATGGCGTTTTGTTTGTATTTAGAACAAATGTCGGGGAATCTAATCACCAAAGACGTAGGTGAATACTCTTATTATGAGAAAAATGCTTTTAAACCTATTGTTCTCAGATGTTTCTGTTCTTGTTGATAGCTCTTTCCAGGATGATCAAAAAGTAGAAAACATTCTTTCCTGTGCTGCTAAAGTATTCAGTTTTACAATAAGTGAGTACAAAAGAGAAGTTGCATACCAGCTAAAAACTATACCTCTCCGAAGGAGACACATAATATATCTAAATCCTAATACATTGAACCATGACGCCAAATGAATGGGGAAAAAGCTTTTAAGGTACGTAACATTTTCCCCATAGTTAAGAATAAAAAATCAACACTAGTGAGTCTTTAGATAATTAAAAAGTAAGTAAGATCACCAAGTCTAGTGATACATTTGGAAATCTGCGAGCAAACGTTTGGAATGAAGAGGGACTGAGTTTTGACAAACACAAAGTTAGTTTACCGTGTATTTTTTATATCAAAGTCGCTGTGTGGGTTCGAGTCATTGACACTGTATACGAGATCTGCTTTCACATAGAAAAAAAACAATTTTAAAGATGTTGTTATTTGACTAATCTGATATATCTTGATTGTTCTTCTCAAGATGGATGGTCATACATGTTTTGGATGCATGATGAAAGGCTGCTGAACGTTTTACTCATAGCCAACTCAAACAAAATGCAATACAAACATCAAAGGAGCAAAATTGCTAAAATGACATTCGGTACCACATCCCGTATAATGATTGAGCACAAAAGTATGGAAAATAGTTCAAAATACTATTATATTCAAATTTTTCGGTAATATGAAGTGTGGTTTCAAATAGCAGAGCAGGTATGCGTTTCACAAAAAACACAAATGCTGAGATGTGGAGTGGTGCAAAAAATATACGTCTTGTCATCCTGCGGCGTGAGAGAGAGTGTGTGAGAGAGAGAGAGAGAGAGGGAGAGAGAGAGATCGAACTCACTTATTATTCTGTGAGACAGTGTAGCAAAATCTATCCCACTGGTCCGATTTTCAATGTATTCCCATATCATTAAGAATCAACTGAAGGATAAAAAAAACGTTTAAATCTAGGGTTAATTTTGTGACATTCATTTTTTTAATGCTATAATTTTGTTCATTATAATTTCCTATTTCATAATTCGGGTATTTTTCTCAATACTTTTTTCGTCACAGTTGTCTATTTTTCATAAAATTTCACAATGCAGTAATACATTAGTTTAAGCTTTTAGCGGTAATAATTTTCTTGTTACACTTTTTGCAATTATCCTGAACCTTTCTATTCCATTTTCAGTGAGATTTGTGGGGCAAGCATTTCAGTAATGATAAGTATGTTCATATTATTTTCAAACGACAAGATATCAGTATAATTTTCTCGAAAGTGTGAGAAAATAAAATAATACAGATATATTTTTACAATGTATATTAAACGTATTCCTGAGCTAGAAAAATGTGGTTATTCAGATTTTGCATATACGAGAAGTAGTACGTAAAAATTATTTTCATTACGTCTATTGTTCATGCAGATTGAAATGATTAAGAACAACATAATAAAATTGGAAAATTTGAAACTTATAGTTTAGAGTGTCTCATACTTATTTCTATCACAGACGTGACATTGCCTCTCTCTGTCTTTTTTATAAATACTTTCATGGTAATTGCTCCGATGCGCTCCTTTCCAGACTTCATGAAGTCAAGTGTCTTTCGAATCTGGCATCCCGCTCTCACCCTTTCACGGTCGAAACTGTTAAATCTAGACATTTCTCCTACTCCAATAGCTTCATATCTCGCACATCTCGCCTGTGGAACTCCCTTCCATTTTCCGGATTCCCTGATAGATATAATCTCCAACTATTAATTGATCTATCCAATATCCTTCTCTTCATCCTTTCCTCTATCTACCCGCTCTCGCTCTAAATCCTAAGTAATCCCTTGCGTGCTAGTGGCTACCAGACCAGCCTTGATTGGTGGGAAATGCTTATATATATATATATATATATATATATATATATATATATATATATATATATATTTGGTTGAGTTGATGTGAGTTTGTGACCCTAGATTTAACGCTTTTGCGATCGTCAGAGTTTGTCTGACGATCGCAAATGCTTGAAACACAGGGACACGAACTGACACCCAAATATGTTAGCTCTAT
>OZ010591.1:88732159-88777159 GCA_963932145.1 Acanthosepion lycidas | reverse complement strand
TATATATAAATATATATAAATAAATATATATATATATATATATATATATATATATTATGTATGTATTTATTGGACAATATGTATTAAAGTGGAACTGTTTTGAAATAATTTCGATATCGACTACAGTAAATTTACTTCCAGTATCAAACAAGTAATAGGCATTGGTAAGAATATTATTTTTATATTAATTTAGGATATTTTAAACAGTGGTAGTAAAATAAAGAAAATAGGTATGTATATATATATATATATATATATATATATATATATATATATATATATATATATATATATATATCTGTGTGTTTCCGTATGTGTGTTCGAGATGAACATCCTCACACTTATGGAGGGTATTTCATCATGGCGACAGCATCCTCTCGTATTAAGACAAATAGCTAGATCGAACTAATTTACCATATAATTGCTCACATATCTAAAAGTAAACTCTTATATATTACCAACTATCTCATGGCAACACGTAATTGAATTGCGGATCTTCCACTCCAATTGTCAAGGGACTCGTAACTCAGTGGCACTATATGCCAGGCTTCAAAAATATGCCACTAGTAAGTAAAGATCTATTCTGTCATATACACAATCAACTTGTGAATAATCGTCTAAATCTTTAAACTTAAACGTTGGAACCCACCAGAAATCAACATCCATTTAAGATGAGTTCAATTTGAATTTCCTTTTAGAACAATGCAAGAATGTAATATTTAAAGTATATTCGTGTTCGCAGTGGTCGGTATGTTGTTTTGTTTTCTTAATGTAACATTGAGGATATATGTTATTGTAGGTTGAACTTAAAGAGTAAATGTAACATATAGTTGGAATTGCAATACCGGAAATCATTAGATATTTTAATAGACAGTATCTTACCCGGGTCAGATATACTGATAATTGCCAATGTAGTTGTTCGTGGTTATTAAGTCATAGTGATTAGAGCTAATGCGCCAATTGCGAAAATGTGTTGATTCGGAAGAAAGTGAATTTATAGAGTTTGAATTTTTTCTTTTTGTGGAGAATTACCTCGTTGGTCCAACAGGGCCAGAGTAGCGTCGTCTATATGTGCGAGCAAAATGCTAGCAATGGAGACTCTCCGAGCATCGGTGTTGGAATGACGAGGCGCATGCGTCAGTGAGTCACATCGAGGGTGACAGCGTGTCCAATATGCAAATGCTCTGGCTTGGCAAGGACATATAAAAAGGCGAGTTATTGTTGAGTCGGCAGATGGATTTTTGTGCATTAATCGTAATTCACGCAGTTGCGCAGTAAACCAAAATTCGTTGCGAGATTGTTTCTAGTGTCTGTGCTACTGAATTACATCTTTTCTGCTACACTTTTAATATAAATAAAAAAGAATTAATTGAAATTTTAATGCTCTCGATATTATTTTTGAAAGCCACAGGGCATATGATGAAAAGAATATATCACCCTTTGAAACTTAAGCTTCAAACAACAATGGCGAATTCCCCCTCTTTTTATTAAAAAAAAGATGTTGACACATAAGAACAGGGTTCAAGTATATCCTGCAACAACAGATCAATTTTAAAGCCCAAATAACCTGCTTTCTCACATTTCTTAGTAATAAGCCTTATAGCCACACTCTACTCGAGTCTAAGGGTCATAAAATCAAGGAGTTGGTTTCGGGCATTGCAAACCTCTGTACACCGCTGTACTTAAGGACTACCTTTTTGTTTCCATATATACATCACTGATTTGGGATGCGCTCGTTATCCCATTCTTCCTTGATATAATTACCCACGATTAGAGGGAGTTATAGGTACCAGTACTGACAAATTTGAGAAAGGATGGAATTTTAAGATCATTTCACTCTTTGATTAGATACCCAACCCATATGCTGTCGCATCATCTGCCCCACTACTACCTCAAGATCATCACACATAAAGATCAATTATGTTGAAATTTCTTATGAACGATGCATTAATCACAATTTGGATTATTTCGTTCTGGTAATAGTTGCAAATATGTCGTCATAAATTTCCAGATTACATAAATCACCAATAGGGAAGTTTTTTACCCGCAATGTAGAACTCCCTCATTAGAAAGCGTCTCCCAAATTCGAACACTACTGGCTTTATAGATCATAAACTGAATGGTTTTCTAATAACTTGAACAGATTTACATGTGAATTTATTTAATTGTCTAATGATTATTTTCTTTTTCTTTCAGATGTAACAACTTAAGTCTTTGGCAATTTCAACCGTGGAAAGGCTAACAATCAAACAACTTATTAAAGTTATCGAAGCCCACAACGGAAATGGACGTTCAAACATAATTTGGTCAACATTATCGACCAACCGAGAGTGGAATTTGAAAAACTGTCCACAAATTCAAACAAAATGGGTCGGAGACAGACGTGAAAATACTTTTGAATGCTCGTTTAGGACGTTCAGCCGAAAACATTGCTGTACTGCACGAAAATGTGGCCTAAAATCCAGAACCCTCTATTCGTCATCGCGCGCAGGAATTGGACCTATCCACAACAACTTTACATCAAATTTTGTGTCTCCGAAGCTTCAGAGGGTAATTGGGTGATATTATTTTTGACAGATAGTTGTCATGCCTTAAATAACATGATCCAATAGAGAAATAAATAAATTTTCACCAATAACACTGATTTGTTTACTGCTGACTTTGATCTGTGTTAATGAAACACCTTTTATATCGGTTCACAAAAGTTTTTCGTTTGATGAAGACTCCAATACTTAAATATTCTAAACATCATAAAGTTTGCAGTAAGATGGAAATGTGTAAACCAAACTATTTAATATCTTACTAGACAAATATCTGGGAATATATTAGGTTGGTGCAAAAATAATGACGTAATAAAGTCGTATTTTGACGTATTTTTAACCTCAAAAAATGACATTATTACGTCATTATTTTTGCACCAACCTAATACAAGCTAATAGATTCGTAATGATCATTTAAGACTTTCATACCATATCGCAAGCAAAGCTATTAACAGAAGAAAAAAAAAGCGTTCCTGTTTTCTGTCCTAAGATCAGTGTACTGATGCTCTGGATAGTTAATCCAATGACGTACATCTTAACTCGAACAAAAAGCAATATCCTGTAACATGTATTCCAAGAAATAAGACCCAACATATACATTGCCAATCATAAATGATGATGATGAATTAGAATGAACTAATTAACTAATTAACTAATTAATTATTCCCTGAATACATTAAACATTAAAGATGTGGAATTTATAAATACTAAACACTTCAGATAAGTCATATCACATTTTGCATAGGCAGATAAGGAAATCAATATGTTTAGTTCCTCAGAAAACCATAGGTTACTTCAAAACAAAAACTTTAAATTTTAAGCTCAAGTCATTTTCATAAATAAACACATCATTTCGAAACTAATATAAACCACATTCAATGGCAATAATGTTCAGAAATATCTAAACTGACGGATTAAAGATTAAAAAAAGTATCGAGCGTTTGTAAAGCGTATATCTCATCCATGACTATCCATTTTCCAACTTCTGAGACTGGCACTAAATAATCACAAACGATAAAATGCACGAAATAAGAGAAACCATATCAGTTAAGATCTTTCTACAGAAGCAACAACAAAAATATGATGTTAAATAAAGAGAAGACATTTGACAAGATATTAACGTGCAATCGTTTAGTGGAGTAAGCCTCCAACAATAAAGGAAATACATATAAAATTTATTTTTACTAAGAATTTAGCCCAATATTTGCATTAATAGAAATATTTCATAAATTTTGAATTCACTGGCTGCTAAATAATTGAATGCCGAATTTTTCTCATGAGGAATCAGTTACTATCAACATTACTGTATGTGTGTGTATATATATATATATATATATATATATATATATATATATATATATATATATATATATATATATATGAATATATATATATATATGTATATGTATATATATATATATATATATATATATATATATATATACACACATATATATACACACATATATATACACACACACGCAAACACACATATATATATATATATATATATATATATATATATGAATATATATATATGCACGCACACAGAGGCAAGCAGGCAAAAAACGAACACACACACATACATATATATATATATATATATATATATATATATATATATATATATATATATATATATCGAGTATGAATATTGAATAGCATTATACGCAGCTGTCCAGTCATATCCAAACATGAAAAATCAGAGGAATTAAATCTAAACATAAAATTCTCGATCGGAGTCCCTGAGGCGGTCGACTGTCAACATTGGCTGCTTTCCTGCATCTCTTGCAGCCAATCTGGCCCCTAATGTATTGCGTTCTATTCTACTTGCATTCATCTGTTTTGGCCAGAGGGCAACCATACTGCCTTGATAGCGTTAGACATTTTGCCACCATCGCCCAGAATTGAGCTCTTATGAGTCCACTTCAATCTTATCACCTGGTAATCTTGGCCGTTAAGGGAACGACAAACATCCCTCGAAATAGTTTTATGCTAAATATATATATATATATATATATATATATATATATATATATATATATATATATATACACGCTCAGTCTCTGAAATCGAGCACTTTAAATTTAAGTATAACATATATTAAAACTATATGTGTGTGTGTGTGTCTGTGCGCGCTTGTTTGTGTCTGTGTGTGGGGGGTGTATGTGTGTACTAGCTTAAATGCAACATTGGCACTTTTGATTCTAACCTAGTCATCTGTTGGCGGAGATTTCTTTTTGCGAAGCATACTGCTGCACTCTGCGAGAGACAACGATAAGCTTAAGAATAACGCAAAATTATTTAAGCACTGCATTAATATTTTAAATAGGTATCAATTACTTCAATCGCAGAATATCGAGTAAAACTTGTAATTTAAAATCTCGTACCGTCTAAACGTTGTCCTCAACTCCTGCAAAATTATTCAGGACTCGGTGAATATGATTGATATCATGAACTGAAATCATCAGCTCTTTATATCTGCTAGAATAAAGATTCCTGATGATCAGAATGTTATCAGAAAGAGCAATGCAGAACGATGTTTATCTGTATTTTATAGATTACACAAAGGCGTTCGATAATATACGCCACAAATATCAGTTGGAACGTCTCAGCAATTTTGACGTCTCATATTAGATTAATAAAAAAAACAATACTGGGAGCAAACCGCCTGCATACGGATAGAAAAATAACTCAGCAGATAGACAAAATAGAAAGGTGTGTTTTCTTACCGGACATATTCAATCTATACAGCGAGGCGATTTTGAAAGAATTAGAAGTCTTCATATGAATCATTATTGGCGGTTACACTTAACAGCCTAAGATATGCAGACGATACATTGTTTATAAAGGAGACTTAAAAAACTAAAAAACACTCAGACAGAAGATTATAAAGAAAAGTGGGATAAAGGATCAGACATCACCTGCAAGAAAACAGGCTATACGGCTGGTAAAAAAAGATAAACCCAAAATTCGTAGATACCAGAATCAAACAAGTTGTGTTTTTATCATTTCAGTTGAATCCAGGCAATGGAGGTTAGTTACTGTGAGAGAATAACATCAAAACCTAAATTTGAGGAGAGTCGGAAATAGAATAACAAAGATCAACGATTGGCGTTACATTTAAAGTTTTGATAATCAAACTTGAACAAGAAGCAAGAAATGATAATGGCGATAGAAAACATTGATAGCGTATGTAACGGTTATTGTCAATACGTTTAGTATGTGATTTATTTACCCATTTGTTCATTTTAGTTTACTTTGAGTATTCTATTTCTTTAATTGTATTTATTCTTATACTAATTCTTGTAGCATACATTCGGAGGATATTAGGTATTAGCATGAATACAGTAGGGATTACCATATGTTGGTCTGCAGTTGCGGATGCGTCTCCAGCTGTGCTAGTCAAACTCTTTATCTTCGGGCAGAGAGGAACCCATACGAGGCTATGCCGAAGGGCAAAGTCTCGTCTGGGTTGCTAGGCAGCTACCCGACCCCGTTTTTTACGGGGTGTACGGGGAATTTTTGCCTGAGCCTACGGTCTCGGATACCCCACAATAAACTCGGCCTTGTGCCACATCCGACCGGGTGGGGCGGTTGGCTCATATCCTGCAGTTGGGGATTCGTCTCCAGCTCTGCAAGTCAAGCTCTCTACCTGCGGCAAAGTCGAAGGGCTTAATCTCGTCTCGGGAAACAGCTACCCGACTCCGTTTTATACGGGGTCTATGTGAATTTTGTGCGGAGACTACGGGGTCGGATACTCAACATTATTTTCGGCCTTGTGTCACATATGACCGCGTGAGGCAGTTGGTAGATTTCCTGTAGTTGGAGATTCATTGAAGAATTCACTTGACTCACATGTAGCAGTTGACTAATACTTTACGCACCGCTGTCTAATTTTAAATGTGTTGTTCTTGTCCTAAGTATTATCCTTCATTACCAATCTTCGTTTCATTATTCTATTCAGTAACTTCAGTGACCTTCTCTAGGTTACAACACTAATATAATATATGCACACTTTAATTATACCATATATATTCAAGATACTGTCTACGGTTTTGAATTATATTTTATTTACAATATATATATATATATATATATATATATATATATATATATATATATATATATATATATACTAGCAGCATGGGCTGGCGTTGCCCGTGCTTGATTCAAAAATTGTACGACTCATACAGCAATCGCTATCACTTGGCTTAAAATATTTTTGCCCTTCATTGCCTTTAAATGAGTTCCCATTGCCGTGCTGATGTTGCTACATGCCTTACTTCTTGGCTATTTCACACTCCGAATTTTTTCTAAGCTGTATACTAAACATTATATCTGTTACGAAAAAAACTACTAAACAAAATGAAAACAAAACGATCAGCTTTAGAAATGGACTGGTAACTGGGAAAACCGAATAAAAAAAGAATGTTAACAACAAATACTTTTTCACACCCAACCCAGTTTCATGAAATATTGAGACTGGTCATACTACTTGGGCGCGGTTGTTGTTGCCCTTGTTTTGTTAACCCGGTACTTTGGAAACCATACATTGATCCGATTTTAAGTTCAAATAAAAAGAGTTCAAAAGTGTTTAACAACGCGAAGTCAACTGCACAGAGTCCAAAATGAAGTGAAAATCTTAGATGTACTGGGCCGCGTAGTGCAGGCGAGACATTCAACTTAAAAACCCCAAAATCCGTATCACCTGTGAGTTAATCGTTTTTTTTTTTTTTTTTTTTTTTCAAAGTTTGAGTCCCAAGTAAAAATTCGGGCTCCGGCATGACACAATGACGTAAATTGAAAAATCGGATCTGGGATGCGGCCTGAGAGAAAGAACAAATTTTAAAGAAGTGGGAAATGGACTGCTGAGGGCATGGTCAGTACGGAGGTTAGTATCAATTTTTGAGTCACGACGGGGTCACACGGCATTCTATGCAAGGCACATCTAACTGGGCCGCGTAGGAATTTCTGGTTGAAAATGAACGCCCGAAATTTTAGAATGTAATCCGCCCAAACACCGGAGTACCAGCCGATTTGCCAATCTTTTGAAAGCCTGAGTCCAAATTGAAACAAAATGACGCCGTAAATATCGGAAGCTGAATCAACATTTGACGTTAATTGCAGCCTGGGCGTGAAAAGAAGTCAAAAACTGACAGCTGATGGCAGTGTCGAATCGGAACTTTTTATCGATTTTTTGCTGCACGAAGGCGTCTCGCACGCATTTTTGAACGGGCCCGTAATCTGATCGGGGTCATTCATTTCTCTACATATGATGTGAGGAGAGACAATTGTTGCTTGTAAGTATACATTACTTGGCGATGAGTTCAATGCTTCACAGTAATGCGGTAAAGGGGAGCAAGTGCTTATCCCAAGGATGCATTTCTATCCATCATATGCTGATGTACCCTTCACTTTCAGAAGACCCACATTCCCAGTCGCACCCTGTTTTGCTATGGCAATTAATAAGGCCCAAGGACAAACACTGTCTGTCACTGGTGTACACTTAAAGGAGCAGTGCTTCTCATACGGCCAACTTTACGTCACCTGCTCCCGAGTCGGCAGGCGCGATGATCTGTTCCTTTATTCACCATCACAAACTCCATTCTATTTTTCCTTTCCATGCAAGAAAATTGAGGTCCCTGCCGAATCAAACATATTGAATGCTGGATTTGTGGTTTTTCATAGCTGAACACAAAAATATTCAAATCTTGAGACATCTTTTCGCATGCAACCAATCGCTGAATGCAAAAAAGGGACGCATCTTTTGCACAAAAGACGGCGCTGCCGCATCCGCAATCAGCATCACAATGCGTGAGCAGTTAGATTTTGTTCCAACGTAATCGAGTAAAGTTTCTCCTCGAGAAGCTTTCTCAGTTTGACCACTCAAATCGAAGAGTAATAGGTCTTTGCAGTTCTGCAGTGGTGTGTGCAGCTGAAGCATGCATTGTACACCATGCCCAACTCTCTCAAAGGCCTAAACGTTAAAATCAGTACTGATTTGCGTGGACGCGCTCGACTTCTCTGACAATTAAACGAAACTCTTCAGTTTTTGCAATACGATTGGTTACAACTAAGCAAGATGTGATTATCGACCGGTTTGGGTTTTACTCATTAGGAATTTAAAGCATTCAATTGTTGAAATCCACACTGAAATCTGCGATTTAAATTTTCTATTGCAACAAATAAATTAGCATACGTTTAGAATAGCATTTGCAGTAAGTACGGATGTAAAAGTACAGGGACCTCCATTTTCTTGAATAGAAAGAAAAATGGAATGGAGTTTGCCTATCACTGGATGAGGACTTCAGTGTAGAGCCAATTTTTAGCTTTTTGCGAGGGTGAATAAAGGAACACATCCTCGCGCCTGCCGACTCGAGAGCAAGGTACGTAAATTTGGTCGTGTGAGAAGCACTGCTCCTCTAAGTGTACACCAGTGACAGACAGCACTTGCTCACCTTTAACACAGCCAGTTATAATTTTGGCCTCAATAATGTTTAGGTGTAGGGCCTGAATAACCATTCTGCTCCCATTACAGAGTTTCGGTGGACGCAGGTTTCTAAGCAACATAACCGGGATCCCCACTTTAAGATCCAGAATGTGAGGAGGGAGACCAGCGGGGTGGAGGGTGTTTAAGAACTCCACTGGAAAGTTCGCCATTTCAGCGGGGTCTGGAGTTCTGTCAATGGATTTATAAACGTGCAACCCCCCCCCTGGCACAATTTCCAGAATCTGTCTATCAGTGGTGTTGCCCACCCAGCAAGCCACTCAATATTGTTGTAGTTGGTTTGAAGATCAGGGAAAACTGATTCTCTGAGTGTTACTGGGGTTGTGACCACTGTAGACAACACTTGGATGTTTACAAATGCATTAGTGTCCGCTGGAATAATACCTTCGTCAAGGGCTAATAATGAATTCGAAAATTCGTTGGACCCAACATCGCCAGTTAGGTGCTCACGCATGTTGGTGGTAAGGTGCAATGGTCTAATAGTGGACCAAAGTTGTGACGATTTCAAGCACGCTCGAGTAGCGTCGGCCCTTGTCCCCTTAGGTACAACGGGGAGGGTCTGTGGTAAGTCACCGGATAGAAGGGCAGTTATACCTCCTATAAGGTCATCGGAGTTTCGAATATCCTCCAGAGAGCGGATTACAGCCTCGAGTGCAGTTTTGGGACTGACAGTGCACTCATCCCAGACGATGAGCTTCCATTGCCTGAGTACCTCCGCTAGACCTGATTGTTTGGCTATACTGCATACAGTGGTTTCTGCCTTAATCAGGTTAAGCGGTAGTTTAAACGTTGAGTGCACTGTTCAGCCATCCGGTAGTAATGTGGCAGCAACGCCTGAAGAAACTACTGCTAGCAACACTTCGCCATGGCGCCGAATTTCTGCAAGAAGCAGTTTTGTTACGAACGCTTTTCCCGTTCCCCCAGGCCCGTCCAGGAAGAAAATTGATCCTGTACCCTGCCTGGTGGATGCAAAAACCGCATCGTAAGCGGCCCTTTGGTCTATGAGAAGTTTTGCCTCATTTGTGGTGACATAGGCGTTGAGCTCCTCAACAGAGTAGGATGTTTCCCGTACAATCTCAGGTGAGATACTGTAGGAAGCGATACGATCTGGCGTTTGAAGAACAATAGCGGCGAGAGATTCCCCACCCCCACTTCAATTAAACAAATAGGTTCTCAATGTTTATAAGCGCCCTGTTGTAAATTTCATCGTTGAATGTAAGAGCCATTGGTGGACACAGCAGTTTCGCTTCTTTGAGTATGTCTTCGGACAAAAAGTCCTTGTATTTGTCCCAAAGTGATTTGGGATCACTGGGTTCGCACATTTCTAAGATTGTGGTGAAGAGGTGGCGCAAAGCAGAGGGCATTTTAAAAGCGCTCCCTAAGCCATTGTGGCATCCCACTGGCTGTCGTCTTGCAAAAGGCCGAGACGGAGGCAGGCCTCACGAAAAGTGTCACATAAAACTCCATTAACCGCCCGTAAGTTAATGTAGCTCGTTGGACCACTAACTTCGTGCAAAAGGAGTCGCAAGTAAAAACGTTCCTGTCGCGATGGGGGAACTGTCAATACCCTTCCGAGTTTGGCGTCTTTTTTGACGCCAGGATACTTCTCGACGTTGGCTCCGCACTTCCGGCGATCCCAGGTGTACTTTTTTTTGTCCACAAGTAGTATGAAGGCACGTCTGGATACAGTAGAGACCTAGCAAAATCGTCCTGTCGACAAAGTTTAGAGAACGCTGTAAGCGTTGTTTCTTTGGTTACGCGCAGCCACATCCATTGCTGTATCCGCAGAAAAATAACGAAGTTCGTCGTTTTCTAGGTGCACAGCAAGCTGGACGATTGCTGGGAAGCGTTCGTGGATGGAGAAGCTGAATAAATGTGAAGAGCACTCTGTGCTGCTAATGACGCGCCCTGCAATCCGCGTCCTGGATTTCGTCTACGGAACCTTCCTGCCTAATACCAAACATTGCAACATCAGTGCCTTTGTTGATATACTTGCATTCATAGCTAATGGAGCGAACTGAATGGCAATATTCCACATTGATGTGCGCATTGAACGCTTCAGGTTAGCAGGGGACAGTATGGCACTACCCATCTGTTATCCACTTGGTGGCCCTTTACAACGGCTGTAAATCCTACCTCAGCGGGATTCCTTTGTCGGTACAGTGGATAACTATCGCTCCCTGTAATGTTTTCGCTCACGAAATCTCGTCGGTACGGCCGGGTGCATTTGCCGTCGCTGTTGTGACAGCTGGTGTAATTGTTATACGACCAGCAGGAACCATGAATCATGTTGGTTGTCACTATTTCGTACAATTCAGGGTCAGCCGACGGATCAGGAATTTCAGCAGAAATAAGATGATTGATTTCTCTGGCCTCAATCTTGTCGCACAGCCAAATTAGTATAAGTGCGTGAGGCAGGCCGCGATTCTGCCACTAAATAGTGTGCATGCGACAGCAACCAGCCGCAAAAACCTGGTCCTTTGTAATTACATCCATTAGCTATACCCAAGATCAGATGGTAAACGCGCGCAATGAGGTCTGGACGGTCGAGGGCCGATTGCCCTGGCATAAGTTCTTTAGCAATTGCGTACCATTTTGGGTTACACGTGAAAGTTATGAATCGGTCTGGTTGGCCGTACTTACGAACGTATATAATCGCGTCTTGCGTCTTCGCATGCATGTATCGTGGACTGCCTGTGAACGTTGCAGGTAGTATGCACATCTTGTTTATATTGCGTGGATCCGTGTCATTTCGTAAAGCATCACTGAGGTGAATGTAAGAGTCGCAGCGCAACTTGGTCTGATTCATTCTGATGTAACAGAGTCTTTTGGATTCTATCTTAGCAGCCATGTCTACTATGAATTGATGGAAAAGGTGCCGGCTTCGATGAAGATGATTGAATGCACCCTCATGTACCATCAATAGGTAGGCCTAGAAAGCTCTGCAAGACACTCTTTTTAAGGTGAACCCTTTTTGCAGGATGCCAAAGTGGTACCCATTTTTCGTAAGGGAAGAGAAGTGTGTATTGCAGTGCATCGTAAGACCGGTGCGTTTCACTGATTCTTCGGAGCCCACTGCTCCGCGATTCGGTAACAATGTCACGTCTGTTGTACTGATCACCGCTGAAAATGACGGAAACTTTGTTACTTGCGGGCGCATTGTAATGACGTTCGTGCTCTCCCTGAGGCCGTTCGTCAGCATCAATTACAGTAATGAAATCAGAAGATGTTTTAAATTCGAGAGCATACTTAAAACTGTGTACATAGCTGTTTGTCTCGTGGAGCATCTGTTGGAGACTCATTATGATATCCCTGCGAAGATGATTGTCCTGGCCTGTATCGTTCTCGGGAATAATGCCCATGCGGGCATCTGCCTGTTGATTGTAGTCAGCCATGAAGTATATTTGTAGAAATGCCGAATTAGTGGCAGTTTCCGGCAAAAAATACCCAATACGGTAGTAAACCTCACCTTCAACATTGAAGGTGGGATTCCAACGGACTTCGCGGAAGGCATTACCACCAAAAGAGGTCATCTGGAAGGCACAATTGTACTGTCTGATTTTTGCGAGGAAATGTTTGGAGTCTAGACTGGAACCTTTCAACAGAGCTTACAACGGAGCAGGTAGCTCTTGAAAAGGTGGCAACTCTACCTTACCGTCTGAACAACACAAACCTGCAGACTCTCCAGACCCTGCAATGCCCACAGACAACTGACATAGATCCTATTTGGAGGTCTTTGCTATCGGAAGGCCTCAAAACTGACTCATAGTTGAACGCCAGCTTAAACCAAAACTGCTTTGGTGGGCTACAGAACCCTCCCTGTGCATGGCGGCGCTGGTTAACAGTATTTGGCAAGAGCAAGGCTTGGCCGTAAACGGGGTCAAGCTGCTTGCTGCATATGCAGCTTGGCTCTAACGCACGTGATGGCGGCGATGAGAATGCAAGGAGCTGCAATGAAGCGTTTGCTCGTTTGGTTTGTGCGACAACGAAAAGCCGCTAACCGTTTGCCGGCATTAGCTTTGAAATTGATTCGGAGGAAGCCATGCTGTTTTAGCGCAAAAACTCCTCGGATGCGGCCTGGGTTAGGGGAAAATGTTTAAAGAATTGGAAAATGGACTGCTGAGGGTGGAACCATTTTCACTCAGCACGTATGCGGGTTTTTTTTTCAGTAAAGGCGCGAATAAAGGAAGTTCTTATTTTAGTAAGATGCGACGATGAAAGCAAAAGTGTTGACAATGTCGAATATGGTATTTGTGGCACAAAGTCAGACCTAGTAGCAAGGATAAAAAAAGCGAATTTCAATGGCCCTACACCTATTCCAGAATTTGAGGTCCAATGTTTTCTTCTACTCCACTGCACGCACTGACCTGTCCTTAAATTAATCTGCATTTAGGAAACACGCAACCGGAAAAACATTTTTAAGGGTTGACCGATTGTCTATTTACACTCTGTTTGTGGGGCGCTCAGAGTTGAAACTTCACTTCACTAAAAACCGACATGCGGTTTAGGAGCAATCTAGGCGTATCGGTCTTTTGGTTTTATCGATTTTCCGCGCTGTTTATGGGTCCATGGTCATGAAACTTCTGGACAACAATTCTAATGGTAGACTCTTAGAATGAGTCAAATTTGGTTAAAATACGATCATTCCTTCTGTAAGCAGATTTTTTCGATTATCGATTTTTTCGATTATCGGTTTTTCGATTATCCATTTTTTCGGAACCTGAGTCCGAACTCAAAAATTGGGCTCCGCCATTTCTTTACAGCAGCAATTTGCAAACTTGTGGTGAAAACCGCATCGAAATCGGGTGAGAAATGCGGCCTGGGTGAGGTAACAACGCCCACGACAGACACACCGACAGACAACATGAGAAATAGAGATAGTATATATATATATATATATATATATATATATATATATATATATATATATATATATATATATATATATATACACGCACACACACATAAATATATATATATATATATATATATATATATATATATACATACATATATATATATATATATATATATATATATATATATATATATATATATATAATGGTCACTGAATGATAATTTGACAAGGGACATTTATTGAATGTCCCAGAAATCCCTTATCTCTTTCAAGAATTGCGCTTTAGTTTTGAAACGACAATCGGCAGCATAAGATTGTTATATGTTAATTGTTGATTTATTGAACAGCAACCGATATACAGGCATTCTGTATTGCACAAGTTCCCCGATATTTTCTGCTGAAATAACGAATTTATGAGAAGATTGATTTTACATCTCGGACTGATTCTTAGTCACTAAAGTTGAATTTTGTTATTTCTCTTAAATTATATACTAATAATGAATTTTGAAATACACTACATTTCTTTGGAAATATTAACTTCTTAATATGTTATATAAGTCTTATATTCGAAAACAAAGTCAACTTCCAGAAAATTAGTTCAAGCTGAATCAATCAATATCATTAATTTTTTCAATTGATGACCTAAAAGCGAAGATTAGGATCTAAATGTTTATTAAATTATAGAATCACACGGCCAATGTAGAAGAAAAATACCTCTTACTTAATATCTGATTACGCACGCAATTCTTATCGTCACTATTCCCTCAAATTCTTCATTTTTTTTCATTTCAGTTGTACTCCTTGTTATGTAATTCTTTCGAAGAGCTATATTTACGTTGCCGATTCTTTCATATTAATCGTACCACAATATTTAAGTTTTAAAAATTGTTTGACAGCTCAGGATCTTTGCCTAAATTTGCATTGTTTGCAGAAACAAGATAATTAATTTATTCGCAATTTCCTATCTTCTCTTTTGCATGTAAAATAATTTGTACGTACCATGGGTCTATTCTTTGTTGTTGAAATTCAACAACGTTGGTATAAGCAAGAGGTACTAAAAAGATATGACGTTTTTTTCATGTCCGCTTAGAATTTTTGCAAATGCGCATGATTCACCTGGATAAGCGTATCATTTTGATTTTCCAATCTTTCATGAAAAACTAATCATTATTTTCAATTTCACATCTATTTGGATTACAAGTTTAACATTTTGAACCCTGCGTTCCTGAATAATTTTAACCTTTCTGTCTGAGTTTCTGATTCAAAATTCGCAAATAATTTTTATATAATATTTCACAGTAGATAGAAAGATAGTTACCAGTGTTTAGCCTCCTTTGAGCTGGTAGCTGAGCATTAAGTCATTTTTTTTCTACAACTGTCCAACCGGTGGATTGGCATTAGGTCATTTTTCTATTCACTGGTGAAATGGTGGTCTGGGCTCAAAGGCTTAAACAAAGAAATAAATCCAATTTCTTTATTTAACATCCTGCGTCATTATTCTATTTCTGCAACCATTGCCACAGAATGGTAACTGAATAATGACCTAAAACATCTTCCTGTACTTAATGCAATTGTCAAGCACACAATTTTAGGTTCATGCGCGATGCTGATCTTCCTTGCTTTTAACTTACTGCAACTCTTAAACATTTACACAGCCCTCCATTAACTTTATGTTAAAAGTTTCCCAAAGTTCATTTATGAGTATAAAATATTAACTTAAATCAAGCTGATAGATTTAATAGTCCTACAATGTGAGCATCGTCCTAACGTTTCTTTGGTGTTTCATCACACACATATGCACATACTTACACAAATGCAAAATTATACAACGACAAACATTCATTGGATAATAAATCATCACTACTTTGTAATAATCAATATACAAATTGCAGCTATGTGACAATTTTTTTTAATTTTCATGTAGTCGATTTTGTGCACTTTGGGGACAAACGGGGCCAAGAGGCGTTCTTAGGTCTCCCCAAAACTCGCTCGTTAATTGGTCAATGGAAACGAATCAGATTGTCTGCATGTGAAGAATAATTCTTCCCGCAGAGCGATCTAGGAGTATGTCACGGGATTACATTATCTATAAATAGCAAATACGAGTTTGTCTCTTTATTTTTTTTTCTCTTCTTCCTGTGAAGATGTGACATTTTAGAATTTTCGGCTCGACCATGGCGGTAAGACGTTAAATAATATTTTACGCATTCAACTACGTAGGAACTCGTATGAACTTTTCCAACATACATTACAAACATACAGAACATTTCCAAACATGCAACAAGAATTTTATTCTTCTAAAACAACAGTTTAATAATTAATTCATCTTCGTGAGCTCCGATAAAGATATTCCCAGTCTAAGAGACATAACTCCATCAGATCTTTAACTTCTACGCGTGTACATCAACACACAAATAAATAAAATGTTATCTTTTTTAAAAAAATGTTTTGTTCCATCATGTATTTTATGATTTGTGGTATTTTACGTTTAATATAAATTGTGTGGTCATGTTATTCACACAGGCGTAAAAAAACATCCACAATGGTCATTCCTCATAACATGCCTCTGCATTCGTAACTAGAGATCAAACCCGTATTCACCACATGGAAATATTACGGGACATATAATCGAAACGATCTCGCATGAAAAAACTGCCCACGAGCTTATATAACAATATAATGCTGAACATACTACTGACCACCATCTCTAGTATAAATTTATGTATCAAATGCCTCGCGATAATTGTATGTTTACATAACGTTGTATAAATTACAGGTCTTAAAAAATATGGTTTTAGTTATGAGTCGAAAATATATGACGTTAACTGTACGTTTCTACCCTTAAACGATTAATGGCTGCTGTCTAAACATATGACTGTGTGCAATAATCGGTTAAAGCAATATTTAATTATTGTCAAGAGAAAATAATTCTATGTCAAAAGTAACATAAACATGGCTAGAGGTTGATATACACATAATATCTATATAAAAACGTAAATACTTGCTTAAATATTTACAAATTTATATCGACGTCTAGAAAACTGGATCAATATGACCATAAAATGATAAAGTTAATAGCGGAATATTGATTTGACACATCTACTGTATAATATTTGCTCTCTGTGATTAATGACGATGTTTTGGGTTAAATGCACTGACTCGGAAAGATACTGTATTACCTACATCGCTATTTGTCGTCTACCTTCAGGATGAAGGCAATAATAGTTTTAAATAGTGTCTTGTGATCTTCTAAATAAGCATTACACACTTTTTTGTTTGCCAGTATTTCTTCTGACACCTATTTATTCAAAATCTTTTTCATTTTCTCGATTTTCACCTTTATGTTTTGTATTTATCTTCCTGAGAATTTTAAATTGTATAAAAAAATATCTATTCCTTATGTGGCAAAATTTGCAATACTCTTTCTGGCTATTGTCTATGGTCCTTCAAATATCGTCTTTACTTACAATCTCTGTGTGTATTAGGTTGGTGCAAAATAATGTCGTTTTCTCACATATGTTACTATGTGAAAAACGACATTATTTTTGCACCAACCTAATATATCATGCCTATGTCATTATATATATATATATATATATATATATATATATGTAGAGAGAGAGAGAGAGATAGATAGATAGATAGATAGTAAGATAGATAGATAGATAGATAGATAGATAGATAGATAGATAGATAGATAGATAGATAGATAATATTAGTGGTAAATATACACATACAGATGCAAAATATATAAATATATATACATACATTCATACACATGTATATATATTTGTATATAAAGATTCGAAAAGGATAGAATCCAGGTAGAACTCAATGTCCAGGACAGAGTAAGGATATAATAAAAAGGCTTAAACACTAATATTCCATGATCATAATTTATTCAATTGGAATCGTAAATACGATCCAATTCACCAGACCTAAAATTCAAAAAGAAAACCGAAAAAAAAACTCCGGAAAAAAAAAAAAATTAGAGAGAGTGTAAATATGAGAGTGTGGGACGAATGTTAGAGCTAAAGAGAGGGGTAACAGACGAGAGAAGGTGAGGGATTAAAATTTAACAGAGAGAAGTTTTAGAGAGGGGATTCAAAGACGGTTTAAGTGAGAGAAATATGGATGTTGTCGGACGTCTAATACATTAAAGATGTAACTGGAAATGATCTCATATGCATATATATATGTATATATGTATATATATATATATATATGTATATATATATGTATATATATATGTATATATTTGTATATATATGTATATATACATATGTTTATATATATGTATATATATATATATATATGTATATATATGTATATATGTATACATATATGCATATATATGTATATATGTATATATATATATACATATATATATATGTACATATATATGTGTGTGTATATATATATGTGTGTGTGTGTATGAGTGTGTGTGTGTGTGTGTAAGTAGTAACTGTACAGCGTTATTATTTGAATGAATGAATATATATTAAACTTTTTGTGCAAATAACAATTTTCTCTCTTCTTCTTTTGAGTACTTTGGTTTAATATTCATTTTCAAAAAATTATTTATTCCTTCAAACTGAATATTAACATTTTTTTATATAATTGTATTCAACATTCTTTCCTTAGATCAAAATTTATGGCCTTCTTTCATGATATTTAAATGTATACCGTTCAAAACTTTTGATAACAATGCCGTGATATTTTCATTTTCTCCTGTGTGTGTCGTTTCTTAAAATGTCTAGAAACACTGTATTTTAATCTCATCAGGCCCTGCAATATTTTATCTGTAGATGTTGACCACTCAATCTAATTATACATGTATTCGCATGCAGTGACACTTATTTTTCCATTCTTCCATAACGGAAGAATCCACTCATATACTTTCTTTGTTTGAGATTTTTGGAAATGATTGGTAACCTGGAAATATTTGGGAAGGGTATTAGAATAATCCAGAATCTATACCGGCTGCAAAGCGCCTGCCTACCGATAGAAAATTAATTCAATAATTATAAAAACAGAGATAATGATGTGCGACTAAGACGTGTCTGATCGTTACTGGATGAAATCAGCATATTGCCACGATTTTAGAGAGTTAAATTTCCTGCCAGATTATATGACTGGTTGACACAAGCTGAAAACCATACGATATGCAGATTACAAAGTGTTGATAACAGGTACATAACCTAGAAGAATGGACAAAACCCCAATGCTGCCCTACAAAAACAGTCCAACATATAAATTACAAATTGGAGATCACTGAATCAAGTAAGTAGAAAATTTTAAAGTAGATGGAACGTGCGATACCTATATCCGAATGTGAAATGGGATAAGGCAAGATGCTTTCCAAAAGCTAAGCAGTGTATTAAGAAAGAAAAAAAATAGAGTAATGAACTGTTACGAAATATCAGTCCACCTATATGACAGTGAATGCTGGGCTATCTTTTGAAATATGACCAAACTAGATGTGATAAAAATGCATGTGGCAGAAGTGAAATGCAGGATGAAATGTCGGGTACCTCTGATGAGGTTGCCCGTAACGATCGATCAAAAAGAAAACGCTTGGTGTGCTGGGTATACTGACGAGAATGGCCGACGCCATCCCGAGAACATCCGCTTGCCAAAAATATGATCGCGGTGGTGGGCTGAGCGGTGCTTAGAATGTGTGCATGCAAATGAGTCGTGTTCTATATAGAGATATTACCGATATTTCTGGGATCAATATAAACAGACGGATTTTCTGTTTCGTCAGAAAGTGAGTTACCAGTATTGCTCGTTTCCGGAACATCAAGATTCTGATTACCTTTTTTGTTCTTCGTCGCTTTCTTTGTTCCGGTAACATTCGACTTTCTTTTGCGCTGTTCCTTTGTGGAATTCTTCGTCGCGTCTGTTTTATTTGCTTTGATTTGCTTGTCTCAGGTGCTGATGTTCGTTCCGGACCTCCTCGTTTGTGTTCTGGCAGCAGAAAAAAAAATTAATAATAAAAAAACAATCTTCAATGTGTTTCTGCAGAAAGTTGCTGAGATTCCAATAGACTAAACATGTGAGCAGCAACGTTTTAGAGACAATAGAACTAAAATTGATCTATACTCAACATCTGAAAGACAGGGTTTAAATTTATTTGAACATAAAATGAGGAAAGAAGTCTTGAAAAATTCGACACTACCAAGAATCCACCTATCTTTCAATCCCAGCTATAGATTAGTTAGTAGGACTTTTGCCAGTAAATCACTATTTTCACTAAAAAAACATCATGGAACGTAAACATTTTTCTGACATTAAATTACATACAAAAGTTCAATAACCCCTAAAAAATAAATTACTCAATCAAAAAATAGATTTTTCTTTAAATAGCGCCATATTTCTCATTTCATTGTTTACGGTTTGCTTGTTTTGTTATATTTGTTTTTGTCTACTATCTTATATTTTGTACGAATTCTTGATTTTTCGGATCATTCTTAACATCAGAACAGTAATAAAACTTCTCAGTTCATTTTTCTTGTCTTTCTTTCGTGAAGACTATAAATATGAAATGTATCGTTAGTTCTTTTATCAAACGTTATAATTACAAACCCTAAAATTTTTTTCTCAGCATTTTAATTTTTAACAGAGACTATGTATTTTCTCTTTACATCAAGATGCCGAAGATTTTGTTCTATTTCAGGTTAAGCGTCCTTAAAATTTCACAAAGTATAAAATGATATGACCTACCTTACGAAATATTGTAAATTGATGGCAGAATAGGGTGGAGGTGTGGCACAAAAAGAAAAAAAAAGTACTAAAATCTCCAAAGAACAGAAAGGCCACGGCACCTGCAAGAAGCAGAGCAATTAACATCCTCCTCGGACATAATCATGCCTTTAATGGGCACTTTGTTACGGAAAACTTCGTTTGTAAATTGTTTCATCATTATTGCATAGTTCAGCTGGGTTTTGTTTTTTATTTGCGTTTTATATTTACACAGACATGAAATAAAAGCATTTTTCTCCACGCTCGATGTCTTATTTAAGTTCCGCACTTTTCACTCATTGTCCAGTTTTGTTCAACAGCTACTTTCTCATTTACGATTACAAAAATATGGAAAAATTTCTATGTTTTAATCAATGATGTATTTTGTGTTTGCTAGAAGACTTATGCGTTGTGCAGTTGGTGTAGTGTTTGGGGTCTTGGAACAAGAAATCATCGGAACGTATTCAAAATACCGTCGAGGTCGTTACATTCAATTTTGCGCGAAAAATTTGGAAAGCTTATGCGATTATCTAAGCTTAGCTTAGATTTGACACAAGGCCGAATGTATGGGGCACCCAGGGAGGATCGATATCACTATTCAGTCATAACTGATCTAGCGAGACACGCATGCTAATCATTACACCCCGTCGAGGTACCTCTTGGAAATTCTATGAATGCATCTCTTTTCCAGCCAACTAAGTATGTTGGATGCCAGCACAGACTGGACGGTGTCACCGCGTTTGGCAACTAGAAGAGAAAAAGGACAAATCTCAATTCAGAATCTTATGTTGCCTGTTAGGCATAAACCTGAACTGGTACTAAGTTTTGCGCAACATAAAGCACAATTTGGGCCCGGTGGATATTGATGAAGGAAAAATAGGCGTGAGACGATGAGCTTACACTGTAAAGGGGCAGTTAAACTGAAAACGAGAAATCACACTGAATTTCAGTGTGTCTTCATGTAGAAACCGCTGACGATAATTGGGCTTATTTATAGTAACGAAAATTTTCATGTAAATGGCGCTACTACAATGTTAACTATGTTGTATGATTTTCTTTCTATTTCAGCAGAAGAAAAATCATTTGTCAGTCACACCAAACAAAAATATTTTCTTTACATATCATATAACATACGCTGCGTATGTTATAAAATCTGTTGTTTTTTCTATGAGTTCTCACTTACAGCGAGAAGGCCATTATTCAGACATCCACTTTCCTCATTTGCTATTCTGAAATTCATAAAGTGTACACTATTTATATTATTCGGACTTTTATTCCGAATAATTTAAATATTATACATAATAGCTCATCTCAGAAACATAGTAATATATATATATATATATATATATATATATATATATATATATATATATATATATACATATATTATTTGAATTATTCGGAATATTGTCCCTATCTTTTTCGGCATATATATTACAACGTTTCAGCCGTTGTACTCTCCGTCCTTCTTCAGTTGGTTGGAATGTCGAACTGAACCCTTTATTTCGCTCAGTGGGATATACTGCCATGTCTAATGGATTTCAGTCATCAGTTAATCTCCTGCTAATTTCCCTCTCTAAGTTATCCACTGCCTTAACGGTTATTGAACTCACACTCATTGGATCCTGTCACTGAATGTAACTAACGCCTTTATCCACTGTTCCATGTGTCTTTGAGAAGGCCGGAGCGTACAGTGGCCGAAACTTTGTAATAAATATGGCGACAAAGATTAGGAAAATAGTACCAATAATGTAAACAGTGTTCATAATACCTCATCTCAGAAATATTGACAGATACTGAAGGCCGGGGCGTACAACGGCCGAAACATTTTGAGAATTATGACGACAAAGATGAGGACAATATCCCAAATAATGTTGATAATTTACATGAAACCTCATCTAAAAAAAAAAAAAAAGACAGATACCGATAAAGTGTACTAATATTCCCTGTTCCGATTGTGGACAGTCGCTGGATAATGCTCGAGTGACAAATATGTTTCATCTTTCTTATTATCGAGCGAAAAGCCACTTACAAAGTAACTGAACAAGTTTACTGATATTTTCTGAATTGTGAAGTACCCCGTGTTTCTTGTGAGGGAAACACGATTGGTTTCCCGTTTCCATCTCAACAGTAATTGTATCAAGATAAAATCTCTTGTAAGCTATCGGTTGACAGTGATCTTTAATCGACTTAAGGCCTTCTTCTCCTAATAGTTTCGTAAATATTCTTCAAAGCCATATAATTGTAGGAAAGTTAATCGGTTTCAGCGACTACTATCCAATAAAAAATAACATGGTTTCGTTTCGCGCTCAAATATTTGACTCTGTTTACACGTTGTTTGGACTGTTGCATCCCCTTCAAGATTTGCTTGAAGTGAACATATTAGTTATATTAAAATAGTGTGAAGACGTTATATATTGGTAGAAACTATTAGTTTTGTCAAAGTGGAATTAGCAAATTAAATTTGCAGATATTTATTTTTTCGGAGACTTGTTTAAATAAATCTTCTATTTCTAAAATCATTTATAATTATAAACAATATATCTGTTTTATTAAAACTTACAACATAGTGCAATAACTTACGGTCGCCTCACTTTGAAACAACGTTTTCATTCGTTTACCGACGATAAGCAATGTTGACTCTGATCAGTTCTGATATGGTTGATTGCTTCGGAATCCTTGCTACTGTAATTTTGACTACATAGTGTAATGGATAGCAGCTCCAAATGTGAAATAGCAGAGCTGGGATCGAATTCTAGTCGGTTTCGTTATCTTCACTTAAGCACGAATATCCTTCGTCAATAATGTATCGAATTGATATATAATAGGCAAACCCTAATACCCAGCAAACA
Source organism: Acanthosepion lycidas (assembly GCA_963932145.1). NCBI lineage: Eukaryota > Metazoa > Mollusca > Cephalopoda > Sepiida > Sepiidae > Acanthosepion > Acanthosepion lycidas. The sequence goes on along the minus strand of OZ010591.1, from coordinate 88,753,654 downwards.
AATAATTATCCAGACAGTGCTGGCAGTCAAAGGTACATTCATTCCATGAACCAGGAGAAGGCCTACATCCAAAAAGAACTGATCGCTTCTACCAATGGAGAAGTAAAACGACTTCTTCCATCCGCTAGGTTTATTTGAGACCGTAACTAAGTCTTAGCAAAGCCGAAGCTACCCATGCTAAAAAAACAGTTAACAATTTAAATATTGTTCCATTAGCCACAAGAAAGGCAACTCATCTGGGAGAAGGGAAACGCTGATATAAACAAGCTCTGATAGACTACTTGATTAGCTTTTACAATCAGTACCCAGAGACGCATAGGATGGTTTAGATTATTTAGATTTTTAGCAACTGATCTGAGGGAGTACACTCTGACTTAAGGCCTGCGATGATTTTATCACTCAATATGTGGCACACTTTGTACCAGTACAGGCCATGGTATCTGTTGTCCGATTCCTAATCATCGCACTTCACCAGATTGAAGTATGAAAACGTTCGGAAACACTGAAAACTTCAGACCCTTTCTGACAGTAATCTTGAAGATATCCCGAAAAGAGAAGACATTACATGAACCTATTCTGTTTTCATAAATGCTGTATACCAGTAAACGCGGGGAAATACATGGCTGTATCAAGAAGAAACATCAAGCCTGGTTTGACACAAATGATCCAAGCATTTCGCATCCTTTGGATAATATGTACAAGTGTAATATCAATAAGTGCAATGACATCAAGAAAGCGTGAAACCTATCCCACTTTCAACTTGGGCAAATGAAATAAGATCGGTGCAAAGTGTAGGCATATAAACTGAAGGATGATAGTAAAGAAGCGACTTTAAATCTTTGTATCAATATCTAAATTTGTTTTTTTCAAACCGTATCCAAATGCTTGACTCACAATATTTCTTTCGAAATCCTTATACACTGACAATATCGTTACGTTGATGTAAATATCATAAACAACGTACCTCAGAAGCGTATTCTTTGAGAGCTTTCAGATATTCTATCGATTGCGGAAATGAAAAAAAAAAGCATAACTGACAATCCGTAATTTGGTATCGATGGGATACCAGAACTTATATTCAAACGTGACAACACTATATTGGTTTCTAAACTTTGATATATTTTCTCTTTAATCTTGGATTTAGGATTAGTTCATTAGGTGTTTAATTGGTAATTTTGATAAGCACAAATGGAATGAATACGAATTTGACTGCCATAGGATTCCTACCTTCAGTATTTTGTAGGGAAAATCCTTGGCAGGATCATCGTAAATGGACTCATCTCTTCTCGGAACGACAGTTTTTTCTGAATCTCAGTGAGGTTTCCTTTTGGTTAGATGCACCGTGGACATACTTTCCAGTTTAATAAAAACCTGTAGGAGAAAGGGTGAAACGTGGCAAGGGCCTCTTTGCTACTTTAGTTAATCTCACTTTTGATACCGTTTCAAAGAACATTATTGTTACATTCCATGCTAAGAGAATAAACTAGGTACCTCCACTATTTCGGCATAAATTTTCTATATTCAAGTTTAAAATGATTTTTTTTTCAACGAAAAAACATTCTTGAAGATTTCATTTTAGCTTTAATTGAAAGTTTAATAATTAAATTTACGATTTCTATTAATTAAACAATTCTGGTGTATTTCAGATAGAAACTATATACATTTGATTGTCAAATTTAATTTCAAATTTTTTAATTTTCTTAAAAACGGCCATTTTCTTAATTTTAAGAAATTTGTTAACAAACACAAAATTATCGATTTTGAAAATATTTAAAAAAATTTCTGACACGTTATTTTAGTAAAAATAAAAAAAATTAAGGTTAAAGTAATCTGATTTGAACGAAATTCTTCTTACTTATAGCATAAAAAAATAATATACAACCAATTATTAACGATCGATCCTGTTAATCTGACCCAACTATTGATGGTTGTTGACTGACGAAGCGATGACAGCTACTACGGATTACCATAAATGACATAATTTTTAAAAGGCTGAGTTTTAAAAAAATTAATCTATTTGAGTATGACCCACACTAATGGAAATACAATACATAAAATAAAATTATTTAGTGAAATAGTAAATGAAAAAAAGAAAAATTACTTTAAAATTTAAAATTTACACTTTTAAAGTTGAACGGAAAATATGAAAATGCCACGTAAAAGGGACAAAACCCTTAAATCACGTGAACTTGTTATAATACTGACAATTTCAGTATATCATACATGGAAATAAGGAATGTATTAAGTAAAAAAATACAACATAAAAAATTATTTTTAAAAAAAAGTAGCTCAACTAAATTTATTAAACTTAGCAATTTTGGATTCGTCAATTTTTTTTCTATTTAATTTTCTACTTCGTGCGTTTGGGCTGATCATCAGCATAAAAAAGTAGAATTTATCTCTCAGAACTTCGCCTATCTGTAAAAATCCCCTCTGTTATTCTACGCTTTATATTGAGGGAGAAAACTTGAAAACTATTTCCTCTTTCAACGATGTTGGCTCCGCTGTATCTGTGTTAAGGTGGATAAAGGAATTGAGTGCGTATTTTAAAAGCTGGGTCTGCCTTCGGTATTCTTAAATGCATGCTCTGGTACACAAGCGATATCACGTCAAAGGATAAAGTCGGTGTTTACAAATCAGTAGTGCTCACATATTCTTCTACATTGCAGATAATCATGGACACTGTAACATCAACATATCAGTCAGCCCAATGCTTTCCCCATGCGTTGCTTACGTACCATATGCATCATCAAAGTGAGTGATCATATTAATAACAGTGAAACATTGATTAATTGCAAGATAAAATCTAATGAAATGATCATCAAGGAGATTTTTCCCGTATGATCAATAAAAGAAAAAAAAAACTCCTCTGGGCCACGGTGGTGTAAGGCATAGAGGCTCGGATTGAGCAGAGTTCGAATCCCAGTCAAATCCATTACATTCACATACGAATCCGTTACATGCACTTACATGCTAATACCCTCGGGAAAGGTATGAATCCACTTCTCTCCCTCCCAAGCTATGGGTAAGTAGCAGGACAGACCGAATTCAATAGTTTTGGCAACTGGTTTACCTCAAAAAGAAATGACAACCTCCTGCGGGAAAAAAAATCTGCCTCGTCAGTCATGTATTGTATAACACATAACTGAATGGGGTAAAACTGTCTCAAGTAGATAACTTGAAACTCCACGCTTCGAAGCCAAATCAATATCTAAATTAACTTTCTCTATGTGAAAAAAACACAAAAAAACTTGAATTATAAAACATCGGTCAATTTGGACAAATGGATAAAGTGTCATTTTTCCACCGCGACAATGGAAGACCACATGTAGCAAAATAAATCTTGCAGTAGAGTAAAAAGATTAAATGGGAAAACAACCACCAACCACAAACCATATTATCCTGACAGACCAATTTGAATTTTTCTTTGTTCTGGACTCTACCGTGCAATTAAAATAATAAACCGATTCATTCTGTGTAATAACGTACTTGATAAACTTATTCCAACAAAGAAATACGAAAATAGCATCATTAAAATTGTAGAACGATGGCTGATAAATGCTAACAACAATGGACACTATGTGTTTAACTAGTAAATGTTTTTGTTAGTTTATAATATATATATATATATATATATATATATATATATATATATATATATATATATATATATATATATTATAAATTAACTTATTTAAAATATGGATTCGTCGCTACACAGGAATTCCCAGTTTCAAAAAATGAAAATAAAATCTTCAAATTCAATTAGATTAAATTAAAAGCATTAGTTCTGGATAAATAAATACCGAAATCAGACGTCCCTATCGAAATATTTCTGGCACTTAAAAGAAACCAATGAAACACTAGCAGTAAAATGGAAATTAATAAGAAAAACTATATTATATAGGTCATTAAATGACACATGTCTTTTGTGCATACATGAGAAACTTTATATTACTGGGTTTATAAGCAATAGAAATTTACTGAATAAGAGACATGAAATACCTTTTCTTTGCCGACATTGTGAAAACTTTTCTTTACATGTTTAAAGAAGAAAAAGAAAAAGAAAAACAAGTATATCCGGTAATATACATATACGTAATAATTATTCTTAAATAATTTAAGTAATTCTGTTATTTTATTTGTTTTAAAAAGAAATATAATCCATTAGTAATTAAAAGTAAAAATAATATTTTAAAGTTGTAGATCAATACAGCGGATTTTAATCTAAAAAAAACCTTTTAGAAAGAATCTATATGAATACAAGTAGAAATTTAACGAATAAAATGCCGAAAAAAATTGCCATTGATAAAAAAAACAAAAAACAGGCAACATCCGGTAGACGGATGTCAATTCTTAGAAAAAAGGCACCCCTACCCTACCTACATTTAACCCGTTTTCGAACGTAACTCAAAATTGATAGAATAATAGTTAATTCAAAAGAACACGCTACCACCCCTGCCTAAATAATTGTATTTCTCTGTATCATTGGAAACACAAATTATAAATGTATGTTCTTTTAAAACTCATTAATTATTAAAATAAGTTGTTCTAAAATTGGATTGAAGATGAAACAGAACTAATGCTTTTAATTTAATATAATTGAATTTGAAGTTTTTCTTTTGTGTCTTTGAAACATGATAATTCCTGTGTAGCGATGAAACTATATTTTTAAATCAGTTAATTTATATTATTTATGCTCTGTAAATTGACATTGAGCACTATTTTGTAAAAATTAAAAAATATCAATAAGAACAAAGGATTACAGATTTTTTACTATCATATATATATATATATATATATATATAATATATATATATATATATATGAGGTATCTGTCTGATTGTATGTCTGTGTCTGTATATAATATTTATACACGTCCATATTACTCAACAGATTTCGATGAATTTGTATACACATGTTGCAAATTTATCAAGTTAAGTCAAGACAAAAGTTTTAAACTCCAGACTCCAATGGTTTGGCCTAAATATCGATAAAATTCAACGTGGATACGACATTTTGCAAAAAAAACACCGCAAAGCTGTAAGCGAAAAAAAATTTACAGGATGAGCTAACGTTCTCTTGCAAGTAATGCAAGATAGCTCATTTTACGAGGTTTATGTATAGTGCTTGATAGTTTTACTGCGGCATTGACTCCCCCCACCCCCCAAAAATAGCCAAACTGCAAAAACTGTGAAAAAATCGGCTTTTTCATTACTACTTAAAATAAAAATGTGAATAACTTCATCAATTTCTATCAGATTTTCATCAAACATATCTCAAAACCTTGTCATCATGCAAGAAATATTATTTCCCGCGTATAAAGTAAAAAAAAATGTGTTAAAAAAAAATGTGTTAAAAAAAACCGTTTTTCGGCGATAACTCCCTGGTTTTTTATCCTATGCTTTCCAAGTTTTTCATGTAAATTACATATGATACACAAACTGTCTGGCGTGAATGTTTCGTTTAGAATATTTAATTTCAGTGGAAGAAATCAGCGACAAACTAGATCCAAAATAGGCTTTTGCCATTTAACCAAAAGTTTCTTAATATGATTACATCCTGAATTGGAATTCAAACAGCATTGATGCAAAGACTGTTGAAGAAGTAGTATGGAAGATTTAAAAGGGAAAAATCCCGGAAGAATCACTTATTAAACCAAGCTTAAATATAAAGTTGTAAATAAGGAGGGTGCGTTCCTTCTTTTGCAATTAGATTTATTAGATTTTCCCATACCATTTGAAAGTTAATACGGCAATTATAATTTTGCTGAATATTTAAAACATTGTAACAATTTAACCCCGTGCAACGACAACACAATGTAGGTAAATGCTATACATTAGGTTCAGACTACATACGAGTAGTTTTAAACACTTGCGAAGGACATACCGTAAAAAAAGATGAGAGGGAGTAGCTTATTATACCAACGGATGATACATCCCAGGGATAACACAAGCAGGCATTTCTAGAGGGGTCGCAGGTATACAGAGTTTGCGGTTATACAATTGCAGGCGTGTACTACGGCGACTCCGCGTAAATCGGGAAGTCTATATATATATATATATATATATATATATATATATATATATATATATATATATATATATATATATGGTGTCAACAAATGAATGTGTTCTGTGCATTTTAGTAGCAAATGTTCATGAAGGAGAAATCATTAAAACCGATATACATTATACGTCAATCAATTTTAATTATCGAATTTTCACAATTGCCGGAGCTTGACTCATCCATGGTAAGGAGGAATCTAGAGGTCGATCCGAGGTACTAGTTCAAAACGATAAAATGCTGAGTATTTAGAATTTGCGGGCTCCAGGGCTAGGTAACTCAGTAGGGATATTTATGCCAGTCCTTCTATAGACCTATGGGAACTGAAATGCACTGGACATTTTTCAGTGCTTGGAAAATGGGCCACAAAAGACCTATCTTCATAGAATTGTCAAATATGTTTCGATTCTTGCGAATCATAGCATACACAACAAATTCAAGTGAAACTTTTGCGCAGGCGGTGACGAGATATTAGGTTGGTCCAAAAATAATGACGTAATAATGTCGTTTTTTGATGTTAAGAATACGTTAAAAAACGACATTATTACGTCATTATTTTTGCACCAACATAATATATATATATTTGGTAGTAATCACTTGGTATATGATCCAAGTGAACCCAATATAAAATATAAAATATTAAGTTTTAAATCTGATTCACAGATAGAGCTCAATGTTCTATTTATGATAAACAAACCAATTTATTTCATACGATCAAAATATCAGAATAAGATATCATTATGTAAAAAGATTTTACATAATGGTAACTAAATTGCAGTTGCATAATATATATATATATATATATATATATATATATATATGTGTGTGTGTGTGTGTGTGTGTGTGTGTATGTATATATAGATATACAGATAAATATATATGTATATATATATATATATATATATATATACACACACACATATATATATATATATATATATATATATATATATATATATATATATATATATATATATATATATATATACATACATATAGATAGATAGATATATAGTGTTAAACTATTAAACAAACTATCCACGATCGGTTTTGACGTCAGTGACTACATTTATGTGTATATCCTCTCAATCCCTGAAATTGCTTACTTTTACCCAGAAATAATGCATTAAAACTCAATTTTTATCATATATATATATATATATATATATATATATATATATATATATATATATATATATATATATATATATATATAATTGCTTCCTCCTGAATATTTTCCCAACCTTGCCACTTTTGATATTCACTTTTCCATGGATTCGTATAACCATTTGGATGTCTAAAAGTTGACATGACGAGAATATGGTGAACCGAAGTCTCGTATTTTAGAGAAAATCTTAAAACATGACATTTATAAACTTGTTGTCAGATTTAATGAGGTTTTAAGAATCAATAAAGATTATGTTGATGATTATATATTTCTATATGCATCACATATCATCATTTGTATACTAAAATTGAAGATAAAACCGGCAAGGTTACGATAATATCGGTGAAGACTTGCGGTTCAACTTGATGTTTTGCTTATGCAGAACCTCATCTGCGTTGCCCTCTTTCCATTGAGGAAATTCTACAACATGCACTGCCTCAAAGGGGTTCATTTAAAATAGCAGGTTTACATTATGTTTTTCTCTAAAACATTTTCTTATTTTTTAATACTTGCTATTTGCTAGGCACCCTAAAGTATTCGATTTCTAATATATAATTAAATAATCATTAAATTAAATGATTTTATCAAAATAATTACGTAAAATAAATCCTTATTTTTAAAAGATATTTTTTAAATTTAATTTCGGATCTGAAAAATGGTATAATGTAACTTCCTATTGCTAAAACAAATGACGTTGAACCAGATTTAACCTCGTTCTTGTACGTTTATGTTTGCCTTCTGAAAGTTTTATCAGAAAAATATTAATAATTTCATGATTATGCAGAAGCTCATCTGCGTTGCCCTCTTTCCATTGAGGAAATTCTACAACATCCACTGCCTCAAAGGGGTTCATTTAAAATAGCAGGTTTACATTATGTTTTTCTCTAAAACATTTTCTTATTTTTTAATACTTGCTTTTTGCAAGGCACCCTAAAGTATTTGATTTCTAATATAGAATTAAATAATCATCAAATTAAATGATTTTATCAAAATATTAGGTTGGTGCAAAAATAATTTCGTTCTCTAACATATGTTACTATGTGAGAAAACGAAATTATTTTTGCACCGACCTAATAATTACGTAAAATAAATCCTTATTTTTAAAAGATATTTTTTAAATTTAATTTCGGATCTGAAAAATGGTATAATGTAACTTCCTATTGCTAAAACAAATGACGTTGAACCAGATTTAACCTCGTTCTTGTACGTTTATGTTTGCCTTCTGAAAGTTTTATCAGAAAAATATTAATAATTTCATGAAATAGAATGTTCAACACTAGTGTCTTTCATATTACTAGTAAATGTATCATTATCATTTTATTATCCTCCTCCTCCTCATTAGTATTAATATAATTATTGGTAGTGTTGGTGGTAGTATTATTAGCTGCGATTTCTGAAAGTGATGAATATTTTTTCAGCATTTCATCAAGCTAAATATAGCAGGCATCAAATTAATGATGCTAACTCGATGTCCTCAAATGCCAATCATAAAGATGAGAGTAATTTAATAAAAAAATAAACAAGAGAGAAACGACTCGTCGTGCAGTATATACTTCTGAAATTCAAAAAGCCAGATTGTCAATTGTAACTAAGTTAGTGTTGATAGAAAATAATTTCATACCATTCTTACAAGAAATCTTCTGCCTGGAAAATCTGTCATATAGTTGCAGAACCTAGCAAAATTCTAAATTTTAATTACATGTCTCCGAAAAGCATTTTGCGATTGATTGCAACAATTTTGTGATCGAGGTGTGTGGAAAATTTATCCGCTATTTTTAATTTAAATTTGATTCGATGTGAAAATCATTGAAATACACTTTCAACAATAGAAAATAAATCATTATTATACTGAACATTCGATTCCCATATTATGATTATCAATCTTCTTCTTATATCAGAAAATATATTTATCTAAAATATATTGCCGTTTTTATTTTTTCTACATTAATTATTTTTTACCCATTAATATATCGATGTGATCTTAAGAAATGTTCATTTTTAAATATCATTCTCATTTCAGACAATGCTTCCGATATAGCAACATTGTTTTACAGAATGTTTTTTAAACAGAGCTGATGAAGTCTAATGTTATTGTTCACCTCAGCAGCAATCAACTTGATTATAGATAAGATAGCAGAATCCTTTCTTAAACCTTTGTTAACAACGACGTGTAATATTAGGAAAATGGTTTCACAAATAATGTCACAGTTCGCAGAAAATGAATTAAACAAAGAAGATTTATGAAAAAAATCTCCAGGCGTTCCTTACGACACAACGTGACGTTGTTAGCTGAGCGTAATCATTTTATATTTCCAGATAAAATAATATAAAATAAAAATGCCATCTTATATTTACTCTTGACTACACAGACGAGATATAAATTTCAATTCACTTAGTAGCAAAGATGAACTTTAGCTTGGAATGTGAGACGACGTGCGGTATTCGCAAACGAATGCCGTTCTTTATTTCGGTCTTCCGCAAAAGTGAAAGAATCGCTTGTACTCTATAAAGTTTTCTTATACTGGGCACGTTGATTAAGCAAAGCAGCTCCAGAATTACGCCGTTGAAGAAACAAGCAAATAATTTTACAGCTACCCCACCGCTCTATTTTCTGACGGGGAGAGGTTATTCAACTCATCTGGATTCATACTCATTTCTTTATGCTACGGCAATACCGAAATTGATTTTTTTTTTTAACTATTATCGACCGTTTGCATGCTATTAAAAGCCAGTAAATGTTTTTGGATTGTACAATTATTTCTTGGACGATAATAAAGTCTTTTATATGGAATTCCTAATATGTAACGCATATAATGGCTGTATTCATATTTTTTCTAAATGATAATGGCAATTGGATATAGCGAACCCGGCCTCAATTTGAACCCACACTTCGATTTCTAATTTCGAGCCTTTTACCATTACACCATCCGCACATTAAAACTTAGAGCACCAGATATTCCTAAGCGTTCATCAATCTAGATACTGATCAAGCTTGACGTTGCTTAACTTAGCTGATCGTGTGAGAACCTGTGTTTCAGCCTGATATGGCTATAACCCTTGTTTTTCTAAGATAACGCAAGTATCAATCGAACTCAAACGTTTTTTCTAGTTATTAGCAAAGTTAATTCAGAAATCTCTTAGATATATCAACTGTTTACTCTCTCCTGTTATTTATTTTCTGGAAGAAGAATATTTGTCCTTTAGAGAAAATATATATATAAGAGAATCTTATTATTAGCGACTATGTTGCCATAAAACACATGATTCTTTCAATCACTGAAAGAAGGATGAAATTCTGATACGAATGGAGTTGAAGCTTTTCTTTTACACAATCTCTCAGTGGGTTGCCTTATTTTCCTTAAAATGCTGGCAACACTGACAGATGACACTTTCAAAACAACAAAACTTTTATTCTATATTTTGCTGGCAGTCTTGGAGTTCCCTCCTGAGAAGTTAGACCCTAAATTTGTGGATTGGCCAAGATTCACTGAAAGAAACGCCAATTCTCTTTGGCAATTTAAACACATCTAATTTTAACCATTTATTTTGCCTCGCAAGGCTTCCTACGTATTTTTTTATCCTCTAAATCGACAGCGATATTATTTTTTGGAATTACGTTTAATGCAAGAATAATAATATAATAATAATATAAAGTTCCCGAGGAGCGATGAATTGGCAATCATAAAGAAAGCATTCGTGTTCCTGGCACTTCGGGAGTGAAATATATTCTACAGCGCTTTCCGTAATATAGAGGGACATATTGGGAGAGAATATTCCGCGTTAATATTAAAGAATAATAAATAAAATATAAAGTGTTCTATCTTTTGTCCTGTCTCCATTTCTTTTAATTGTATAGTTAGTTAACAAAGTAATGTCTTTCTATATCTGGAAACATTTTTATCAACCTTCTAAATTCAATGTCGTGTAATTTCTTTTTTTTTTTTCATTAATTCACCAGTTTCTATTTTTATCCTTTTAACAGTTGCATTAAACTTACGAGTACATATTGTGTTTAAATTGCAAAATCTCCAAGCAACCATTGTAGTATACGCTTTCATGCTGATTATTTGACTATTGTTTCTGTATGCTTGAAAATTACGTGGGCTGTTTTATTTTCATTATTTTTGGCGATAGAGGAAATGCGTGTAACTGATGATAGTAGTCGTAATTTAGGCTATTTCTTCGATTGTTTCCATGTCCACACGTTACTGTTTCCATGTCCACACGTTACTGTTTCCAACGAAGGATCAAATTTGTATCAGCTAAAGAAAGCTACGCATTAATATTAGACGATAAGAAGGTGGACAACTTGAAAGAAAGGAGGAAGGAGAAATACATATTTTTGAAGTAATGGAAATGGAAGGTAAGAAAGCTATTTCAAATGACAAGAAAATCAGCTGAGATTACAAACAGACGCACGTATATATATATATATATATATATATATATATATATATATATATATATATATATATATATATATATATATATATATATATAAGTGAACATGGAAGTCAACACTCAGAGTCGATATTCTATTTCAGGCCTGGCGAATGCGTCCAGTATGAAACAACCTGTCGCCTCTGAGTGTTGACTTCCATGTTCATTTTTATATTTATATTTACATCAGCTCTATCCCTGATATTGAGCAATTTATCCCATAAATGTAGCACAACTTAAATCTATATTTCACACACACACACACACACACACACATATATATATATATATATATATATATATATATATATATATATATATATATATATAGTAAATTGAATTGAAATTCCAGAGGTGTATAATCCAAGTTGGTTCATAGTAATATAAAAATATTAACATAGTTCCACAGATAGAGCTCGATGTATTTTATTTGTACAGAGGAATATGATGAATAAACAAAAAAAATATTATTTTTACATTATGTGGGGAATAATCTATTTCGGCAGACGATAAATGTGGTCTTTTGTCCTTGCAATCTCGATATGATATCGAATTTACTTAGTTAAGCTTTATATTTTATTAGATACAAGTGTTTTAGTAGACGTCCTGCTTTTGTTACTTAATCAATGTGAATCAAACTAACCGAATATTTATGCATTATCGATTACATTTACTGGATATTTATACTTATGATACAACGCTATATGTCTTGACTTTTAGAACTATAGATGGAAAGAAATTGGTCGCTGTCCTCTTAACTGATTTAGCTCTTAAAACTTACTGGGTGAAAAACTGACTGGTGACATTCACCACCAAGATGAAAAGAAAAAAACAATCTAGTCCCATTCCATCTCACACACACACACACACACACACACACACACACACACACACACACATATATATATATATATATATATATATATATATATATATATATATATATATCCTGAATTCCCTTCAATGACAAGTGTTGTCATATTTTCTACAGAGCTTCCATTTTTCCACGCATCATCGTAAGCCTAGCCCTAATCTAACACCATTTACCTGTCCAATGTTTAGATGTTCTCCGTTTATTAGTTCCGGTAGTTCAGACCCATGCAACAAGGATATTCCTTGACACATCCAAGCAAACGAATGACTTTTATTTCCGTCTGAGTTACAATTATAAGTAACATATCACATTCTCACAGCTTTTTTCCTGTGAATGTCGTAATTCGTAATAATCCGTAACGGATTCTCCCTTGGATTCATGACTGAGCACTTAAATGTTATAGTCTTCATAATCTTATCTATATTATTAATCTTATTACGGAAGGAAAGAAATGCTCTCTAAAAAAGTGATATTCATACGAATCCTAAAATAAACATAATGACAACAAATTTTATAAAGTTAAACCAAACACAGGAAACACAGCCGAATTTGTTCGATATGATGACTGTTTTTGATAAAAGCAACCACTATATTCATAGATGGGATTCAAGTGCAAATATCTTCAGGTAGAGTAATGCAGTCCTCTCAGATATTTTTTGATTGAGGGTGCACCCAATTATCAAAACGTGACCCCCAATTTCCTTGGCTACTTCACTCTTCAAACTTAAAAAACAAAATAAAAAAAAAACTGTCCTTCATATGCACATAGATGCTCTCATTATTATTAAAGTTATTATTGAATGAAAAAACCACACATCAACAAAACAGTCATGTAAGACAAATATTGTAAGCACAGTATACAGGGAGTTTAATTATTCTAAGCCAAGCCAATGTGTTGCAGTAAAATTTTGAAGATTATGTCACACATGTGTTCTTAAGTATCCAGAATGTAATAATAATCATTTATTACTGAATAATTTTTGACATCTATCAATCATTTTATCCCAATAAAAGCAATAAAGCCACAAACACGCAAAGGGTTATTGAGTGTGAGAGACTATGGACATAAGTATACATTATTAAAGAAATAGAACAGTAAACAAACGAAAATTAAGTAAACAGAAGATGGAAATCCATATTATATATAGATTTTGAAAGCAATAAATCAGAAGAAGATTTCACAAGGGACACAAAGGATCGTGTTGTAAAACGAAAAAATTCAATAGCCGAATTAGACAAACAAATTCGAATATCAAATCAGATAGAGATTTGAGGAAATATGTAACGACTGGAATATTTAAAAAGAATATGAAATTTCAACTCAATTCGGGTTCAGATTTAACAATAATGAACTATAAAACATGGAAAATTTTAAAACGGCCTACAATAATGAAGTCAACGAAACGCGCTCGAACGGTAACTGGAAAGGAAATTAACTTCGAAGGCGAGGTTGTACTTCCCATGAAATTGAACGGGATCGTTAAAAAAATAAAAGTTTTCATTTTGAAAAATGGAGAAAACTTGATGGGTACAGATTTTATTGAAACATTCGAATTGTGGGATAAACCGTTAAACTCATTCTGCAGAAAAGTAGAAAGTAATACGCAAACAAGTCAGGACATTAAAGATGAATTAAAGAAAAATTTCCGGAAACCTTCACACCTGGTCTTGCAAGATGTAACAAGTTTGAACCTAAATTTGAATTAAAGGAAAATACTATGCCAATTTTTAGAAAGAAACGTAACGTGCCTTTCTTAAGTGTAGAGAAAATTAACGAAGAACTTGATAGGTTGGAAAAAATGGGAATTATTTCGAAAGTAGAATCTAATTCATGGGCTGCGCCAATTGTGTGCATTAAAAAGAAATCAAACCAAATCAGAGTCTTTGTTGATTTTTCGACAGGGTTGAACTCGGTAATCAAGGACTATCATTACCAGTTACCGAGTCCGGAGGAGATTTTTAACAAGCTAAATGGTGGAGTTATATTTTCAGAAATTGACTTATCAGATGCCTATCTCCAAATTCCCGTCGAAGAGAATTGTTCGAAATTACTAGGGATAAACACGCATAGAGGGTTATTCAAGTACAACAGGCTTCCTTTTGGTATTAAAGTGGCACCAGCCATTTTTCAACAAGCTATGGACGTCATGTTGAATGACTTAGACTGTGCGTGCGCCTACTTAGACGACATCATATTAAGGAGCGCAACCGTCGACGAACATCGAGAGCATCTCAATCAAGTATTTAAAAAGATTCAGGACTTTGAATTAAAATCAAAGAGTCAAAGTGCGAATTTGGTTTGGAGGAAATTAAGTATTTAGGTCACATAATCAACAAAAATGGCAGATGTCCAGATCCTGAAAGATCCATTGCGATTAGAGACATGTCGACGCCCACTAATGTGGCTATGCTACAGAGTTTTCTGGGGCTCGCAAATTATTATCAACCATTCATTAAAGGAATGTACAATCTAAGAGCTCCGTTGAATGAACTACTAAAAAAGACAAGGCATGGGAATGGACGGCAGAATGTCAGAAAGCATTTGATGAAATAAAGAAAATGCTTACATCAGACCTCTTTTTAACCCATTACAATCCAAAACTTGATATTGTAGTAGCAAGTGACACCAGTTCATACGGGATAGGAGCGTGTATTCAACACATAATGCCAGATGCTTCTAGAAACGCCAATTGCACATGGTTCGAGAACTTTACTCCCAGAAGAAAGGAATTACTCACATATCGAAAAAGAGGCGCTGAGTATCATTTTTGCCATAACAAAATTTCACAGATACATCCACGGCAGACATTTTATGCTTGAAACGGATCATAAACCGCTGATCACTATATTTTTGGTTCGAAGAAAGGGTTACCCGTTTATACGGCAAATCGTCTGTTGAGATGCGGAACCATTCTTCTCAATTATGATTTTCACATAAAGCACCTATCATCCAAAAATATAATTCATGCGGATAGTTTATCAAGACTCGTACCGAGTCAAGAAGAAAGATTCGAAGAATCAATTATTGCAAATATCAGAGCAGATTATGAGTTGAAAAGCATGGTAAACAGCATTTTAAGAGAGCTACCGGTTACAGCAAAGGAAATAAAAAAAGAAGCTGAAAGCGATGATTTCATTTTAGAAATAAAAAAGCAAAATGGTAGCAAATGACAAAAAAGTGCAGGAGATTTATTCAATTTGTGACGGAGTTTTATTATATGGTGAGAGAGTAGTAGTACCAAAAAAGTTGCAGAAAAGAATACTACGGGACTTTCATATGGGTCACCCGGGGGTTAATAGAACAAAAAGCTTAATGCGAAGCTTTGTATATTGGAATGGATGTGGATATCGCAAACATGGTTCATCGATGTAAAGGGTGTGCGTTAGCAGTTAAGGCACCACCTATAGTACACAAACCATGGCCCAAGACGGATCATCCGTGGACAAGATTACACATTGATTTCGCTGGTCCAGTAGAAGATTATTACTACTTAATAGTGGTAGATAGTTTTACAAAATGGCCGGAAGTACTACGCTGTAAAAAGCCTACGTCCAATACCACAACAACTTTTTAGCATGAACTATTTGCACGGTTCGGTGTGCCAGAGTGTATTGTGAGTGACAATGGTACACAATTCACTTCTGACGAATTTAAGGAATTTTGTGAGTTATATCAAATTAACCACATAACGACGCCGCCGTATCATCCGAGGTCCAATGGACTCGCAGAAAGATTTGTCGATACGTTAAAGCGCGCGTTGAAGAAAGCCTCAGGAGTTCCAACGGAAAAGGCGCTTCAGCAATTCCTACAGGTATACAGAATTACGCCAAACCAGAGAACACACTCAAACATGGCACCAGCTGAACTAATGTTGACTAGGAAAGTTAAGTCAGTGTTTGACAAGCTTTTGCCAGGAAAAATTAGAGTAACGAATACTATGTATACAGCGAGAAAAAGATACACTGCCGGAGAGAAGGTGTTTTTCAAGTGGTACAAAAACAACGTTGAGTTCTGGGAGCGAGGCATAGTGGATAAGAGAATCGGTGACCTGATTTACATAATTAAAGGGCCGAAGAATACTCATAAAAGGCACCAGAAACAACTTAAAAAATGTTACGTTCTAGAGCATGAAGAGAGTATACCGTATGAGGAGGAAGATCCCATTGATGTAATGTATGATATGTTTCAAGTTGAACCTCCGCAGAATACTCTTGAACCGAGAAGATCCGGTAGGAAACGAAAGTTCACGGACCCATTGGACATGAATCCAAAACGAAAAAAATATTAAAAGTATGCAAATGGATCTACAAAGAAATAGCCATAATCATCAACCCATATAGGAAGCCAGTTTGAAATCCAAAAGGGATTCCAAGGCTTGGGAGGGGGGTGTTGTGGTGGGATCCAGCTAATTTGCATAGTGGAGTACCGACCATATAAATATGGTTGGTACCGGGAAGAGAGAAGGAGGAATCAGGGGATCCAACTAGAGACTCTGCACGACTGCGACTCAGTCAACACACATTCCAGGAACGGTCTTCCCAGGAATATACAAAAGACTATATGTAAATATTGTGTACACTTTCTTATATCAATACATTTTGTTCTAAGTACATTTTGTGTTGCATTATTATTCCATGCATTAGTCAAGTTTCAACAATTATATTTGTACTTTGCTTTCAAGTAGTACGCGTCGTCCCAAAGTTTACCCAGGGACTTCAGGAGACACAGAGTTTTCTTTTGTATCAGAAGATGCAAACGAATGCGGAAACATGTAGTCAAAGAAAACTATGTTATTTTTGTCACTGCATGAGAGTAACCCTAATCAAGTAGTGAGAAAAATTCCCTCTATTTTAGGCCGATCAGAAATTGATTCAAATGTTTGTCTTCACATTTTCAGATGTTTTTTTTTTAAGCTCTGGGGGCAAATAATCGGTTATCCACAATGTGTGGGGTAAGGTGACTCAATTACAACTTAATTTGTTAACTCTTCAGTGTATTCGAGCATTAGCAATGAGGGAAGTCTACTCTATATATACAATCTTAGCAATGATTTTCCTTGCAAATCGCTACTTCCATACTTATATATCGCAAAGCAACAAAAACAAAGGTTTTCTTCACTGACCGTAATTCGTACAAACCTCTTTTTAATCTATCATAATTGTCATTTTTTCTTACTTGACAATTTCTCCAACATCCCTGGAGTATGCAATATGTGGAATGATTCGCTGTATTAATTTTTCTGCCGTTATTATTATTATTATTATTATTATTATTATTATTATTATTATTATTATTTAAGGGAACCAAACACGAAAGACTAACGCTGGTTACAAATCTACAAAACCTACTATACTCATAATGAAATCGACTCTAATGAAGGTATAACAGGCACATGCCACACAGCCAAATATGCACGATTCAATGACAGATCTTAATAAAAGTATCATATAGTTTTCTAGATGGGCCTCAGTTAGAAATAAATGAAGATGTAGTAACCTAGCCAGCTCAGAGGTGTCTGTTATTCACTTTCCATTTTACAGGATATTCATTGCTGATTATGTAGCTACTGATGCACTTACTGCCCGCCATCTTTTGATAGTAGACTTGACGTCATTCATCTGTTTTTCTATATTATCGGCTGATATATTGTATTTATTTCTGCGCAAGGCCTAGTAAAGAGATCCTTATAGCCTAGCATATGCGTCTGATTCTTTGAGACATCTAACTCTCAAGTGTTCTTCCTTATCCAGTATTTTCACTTCATTCCACGTTTTCCCTCCATACATTATTACCATGCGCGGTTTCATTGTTTCCCTTCACACTACGGCTTTTGGAGGTTCTTAGACTTACTTTTTGTGGATGGTTTCTTTCTCCTTTATATTCTCTACAACAACTGTTTGGAATCAAGTACACGCAATTCTTGGTTATATTCTTCCCCCGTGACAGAAATTGAAGTAAGACAGACCAGGGTAATTTTATGGTCAATCGCCTTGTTCTTTCTGTTCCCACCTGTAGATGCTGATGACATTTTTGTCCGGAGGTTTTTTTTTTTTTTTTGGTTTTTTTTTTATCCTAAGGATGACCAAGTCATAAATGTCATCTTTATATTTTCCATTGACTATTTTTCTAAAAATAAACAAAAATAAAACATCATCGATAAGAACCTTCGTAAGGTGTGAGGTTTGCTTATGAGAACAATTTCTTTGTACGTTTTTAAGTAATGGGCTACCAGGGATGCTAACAATGAATCTGTTAGAACTTTTTTTTCATTCAAGTCCAACTACAAAGGAAATTAATGATGTCTTCAATCACAATATTTCTTTTAGATTTCTACTTCAAAGTTCTTTTATTTTGGTAGGTTATCTTCAAAGAAACTTTACAGTCTGCAGGAATTGTGGTCTTTATGGTCTTGGATAGCTATGCCGAGAAATTAACTTTGACTGTTCTGTTTGAGTGTATTATAAAGTCCCATATATTTTTTAATCTGTCTGTAACAGGGTCTGAGTGGTGTTCGTAAAATTTTTTAGCTTGTTATCAATACTATTTATATTAGTAATATATTTATTAATATGGTCTTAATATTAGTTTTTTTCTTCTTTTCCTGTATAATAGGCGACCCGTATCAAAAATATCACTCGTCACATGACAGAAGAGAAAGGCTAAACTATTGGTTTGCTGAGTAGAAGAGTAACCCGGCAGGTCATGATAGATTACATCTTGGAAATCAATAAGCATACAACGAGGAAAAAAGGGACTGATCTTGATCATATGACATCAGATGAGCAATGATTTCCACCGATATTCGCCAAATAACATCAAATGTTCCAAACAGTATATCCGGGCATGTTTTGTTCGACTCAAATGATAGTAAATCTTCAGCAATAAATATGTTTATGAACATCGAGAAAATGCCTTCAATGCGATTGATGTTCTCGACCAATAGTGTAATCGATAAATAGATAAACACACTCGCAAACACGCATGTCCGCGCATAAAGAAACTCTCATACGTAGGTACACATAAATGTAATGTTGGAATCATATTTTTAAATAAATAATTATATTTATGCACTACTTTTGTATCGAGCACTATTTTTTTTTAAAATAATAACAAAAATACTAAAGAACTTTGGATTATTTACCTAACGAGTTCTTTCCTATTTTCTATATATTTTTCACACACACACACATAGACATATATATATATATATATATATATATATATATATATATATATATATATATATATATATATATATTAAAAATTAATAAATGTGCGTGTCTGTGTGTGTAGGTGGGTGGGTATATGTGTATTTGAGTGCGTGTGTGTGTGGTGTATGTGTGTGTGTGTGAGTTTGTAAAAAGACAGTTGTGAATATTATTTTTTTATATGAGTACTAGCAGCATGGCCCGGCGTTGCCCGTGCTTGATTAAAAAATCGTACGACTCATACAGCAATCGCTATCACTTGCCTTAATATAGTTTTGCCCTTCCTTGCCTTTAAATGAGTGCCCTTTGCCGTGCTGATGTTGCTACATGCTTTACTTCTTGCCTATCTCACACTGCGAATTTTTTCTAAGCTCTATACTAAACATTATATCTGTTATGAAAAAAGAACTAAACAAAATCAAGACAAAACAATCAGCGTTAAAAAAAGGAATCGTAACTGGAAAAAACGAATGAAAAAAGAATGTTAACAACAAATACTTTTACACACCGAACCCAATTCTGCGGTATCAGAATCAACGTTGAGTTTAAGCAAGTGAAGCAGCCAATTCGAGTAAAGTGCCATGCAGATTTAAATTTTTCCCAATTGTGACGAATGCAGCTACCGATTGTTTTTGCATGCTATAGCATGCTAGTTAACATTCGTGTCAGTCAGCTGTTGGGTCTCACGCTGGCCAGTAGAATCTCCCTGCCTATTCGTGGCAGCCAGTTATAGGCTCTCACTCTGGACAGTACAAAATGGCCGCAAACTACATGAAAACTGCCGTAGAAGCATGAAAAATCGATTATTCCACTATCATTGGGAGTTGGGAAATGCAATGTCGGTCTTGGCCTTTCCGCTAACTTGGAGCATATGCATGTAATTTTTGGTGCAAATCCATCTAAAATTGCGACCGTGCATTCGTTACACACACACACACACACACACACACACACATCCTACCTTTTATAGATAGAGATAACGGGAGTTCATATTTAAAAACAATTTACATTAAAAATTAATCAAGATCGCCATATTTGAGCAGATATTTATTTTTTAAGCCTACATATAATAATCAAATCATTTCTCTTATTTAAAAGCTGGGATCATTTAAGTGTTTTTAGATAACTTTTTTTTCAACAAGACATAAATGATATCTATTACCATTGTCAAGATTTCTCTATTGCTACAATACTACACGTGATAATAGGTGTATAACTACCATTTTTAATAGACAGAAATGTTCAGAGGGAGATATGCTGCTTTTGTATTCTATATTGTCTAAAGTCTTTCTATGATGGTAGAATTGAATTTTCTAATGATTTTAGGTGGATTAAATAATTATATTTGACATCGTTATCGGAATGTATGCTAACTCGACATACACTATTATCAATCATACATTGACCATTTAAGGGACAGATCATATTTTTATCGACAGTAACATTCATTTTTATAAAAAATAATGTTTCCTTATTTAGAAATTTACTTCGTATTTTATGATGGGATATAGATATATCAATGTTACTAACGCGGCTATAGCTGATCTTTGACGTTATTTTTCTTAAAAATTTATTTTGTGTATTTTTTAATAATTTCCTGATTTATAAACTTAGTAAATCTGTTTTATTATATCGAGCACTGTTTTATTAACACTAGCAATATATGTGGGACATATAGATATATTATACACACACACGCACACATAAATGTGTATATTATAGTAAAAGAATGAAAAAC
>OZ010591.1:88617159-88729659 GCA_963932145.1 Acanthosepion lycidas | reverse complement strand
AATTACGCGCCTGAATTCTTGCGAAAGTTATGAACCTGTCTATTCACCCAGGACAAAATACTAGGATTTTTTTTTTGGAAAAGAAAATGTGATTCTCAAAAAATCCTTGTAATAAATCTAATTGTTCTTACTGTCCAACATGTCTTTCAGATTTAATTAACCGTGAAATGGTCCATAAGCCGTAAAAAAGAAAACAATCGATCAATTTCATTTCTCTCTCTCTCTCTCTCTCTCTCTCTCTTTCTCTCCACAGACACACAGGCACACATATATGTACCTATGTATGTATGTGTGTGTGTGTGTGTCTGTGTTAAAGAATGTAGAATTCTAGCGATATATATATATCCCCATTTTATCACATCAATCACATCACATTTATCAAGTGTCACTTGTGCAGTTTCTATTACATATAGATACTTATGGGCTAGAGTTTCTCGATACAAATGGAAACATTACCTGATTTAGAGTTTTCTTCCTCCTAGAATTGTTGGTAACCAAATCTATAATTCAGAGGCGAATGGAGAATCCAGAAATTCATCCGTTTTTAATTATATATGTGCAAAAGGCGACTGCAAAGATCTAGGGTGCAATTTAAACAGACACGTTGCAGCCATAACCACTACGCTATACAAAGATCCATCAACATAGCATTAAAACAAGTTTATTCAAATCAACCAGCAACTTCTCTCGCTTTACATTTAAATATAAGTGTATCGTATAAATGCGGGAAAGTGTACGATGGTTTCACCAATATTTACAGTTTTAGAAAAAACAAATATATTAAATATTTTATACACTTTATAGTGGGATGTGAAATTTTGGGACCTTATCATTTAAGAATTCTATACCATATTCCATAGAATCTACTAGTAGATGAAAACGATTCTGTTTTCTCTCCTGATTCCAATGGACTGAAGAATAATGATATGCCGATGACATAGTTATTTATTATTGGGATAAAAATGATCTTGAACAGAAAATCAATATTCTATACCACGACTCAAGGGATATCTTTCCATAATAAAAACTAAGATCTGTAATTGGGATTAAAGCAGCGATGTCACATGCACTGTATCTATCATAAAACTTCAATATCTGGCATTACTAACTACTGAATACTTCAAATAACTTTGCTGTATAGATCAGTTACAACAAATTTAGTACATCAGATAAGGGAATTGTACATAGAATAGGCTATATTAGAGGTAACTTTGAGCACCTTAAATTGCGACACAAAAAAATATTAACCCGAAAGCTCAAGGCGTGTTATTAAAGGGTAGGGTGAAGGCTTTCATGTGGAAGTCAGGCACTACTTCAAATAAAAGTTTAAAACGGAAATCTCTATCATTACTTGAAAGAACGTTAATAGCTATTGGATATAAGAAGTCTATTTTCCTGAAATATAAAGATTTCAAAAAAAAAAAAAACAGTCGACAGTATTACTAACAACCCAGTCAAAGAAATCCAATTGTGTCTTTATAAGAAAAAGGTTAATATTACCCTCATCATCACTACTGAAACGGAGAGTAATGACAAATTCTTGGAAAGTAATTCTAAAATTCTAAAGAAGAAAAAAAGAGCCCCCAAAAAAAAGGACGAAAAAAAGAAAAAATCAGGAAGAGGTTACCAACACACGGTTCCTGTACTTCAACAAAATTTGCTTACACCTCAGTACTCTCATATAGTAGTAAAATGTTTATTTAAATAAGGACTTCTTTTAGCAAACCATATTATTTATTTAATAACCATTTTGATGGTTTGTCCACTTAGTATTTCGGTAAGTATTAAAATAATATTTAATTTGAATAATTACAGAAAAAACGCACGTTGTGCCCTCTATCTAGAGTTTGATCTGATAGTTCCAAAGAAATACACCATTAAATAGAAATGCTAAGATTATTGGTTTATGCGCGAAGACCAAACTTGATGAGATGCAAAGGTCGCAATGAATAGTGATTGATAAATGGACGAAAAAGCATTGCAGTTCAAAATCAAATACGGGGGCCGATTTTTGATTGCCAATCTGGTTGCGAGCAAAAAAAATAAAAAATAAAAATTCACAATCCACTAATATATATTGCAGAATTAAATTTCCTGATGATTTCGTGACCAACGCATGCACATCAAAATTTAGGTTTTGCTAAAAACAGCGAAATTTGACTATCTCTTTTTTATGTATTGCATATAAAACGCACACACAGGCAAACACACACGCATACATACATACATACATACATACATGCGTACGTGGGTGTTTGTACATATATATATATATATATATATATATATATATATATATATATATATATATGTGTGTGTGTGTGTGTGTGTGCGTGTGTGTACATATATCAAATATGGCTATCAAGCAGTTTCTACGACCTCACCATCCCTAAAATCTGGCTACCTACCTCCCCATACTACAACCTCCTTTGTTATTATGTATGGGGTGCAATTAAGCGGGAGACCTACGAAACTCCTTTTAACCCAAAAGATAAACTGAAGGCAAGGATTATGGTAGCCTTCTCCAATTTCAACAAGGAAACCGTCTAGAAGAGTTAAACGAGATTCCGAAAATATCTGGTAGCCGTGGAAGCCAATGGCTATTATATTGAACAAATTTAATCTTTAGTATTTCATGATATGTTTGTGTAATTTTGTAAATATACCTGTTAAAATGAGATCTCGATAAATTTTCAATTTTGCGTAATTAAGACGAAATTTAATCCACCACACCCTTTAAATACTACGACAGTGAAAGGTCGGCTGAATCGGAGTCGCTGAAATTATCATTCGTCTCCATCAGTGAGAGGTGGTGACTATGTCTACTATTACTACGGATCGTCAAAACACGTGTCGGTTGTCTCAGTACTTGTCACTTCATAGATTTTATCAGCAAAAGATGCATTCTTTCACTAATTCTTTTTTATTATATAAGTGCAAAAGCATCGATTCTAAGAGAGGCAGTCCTCATTTTCTTAGCGTTTCTATGCCCAATCATCCTGGCCCAGGATCCGCATTCAGTAACAGCTGCACCGCGTACATTTAAACCCAATACCCTTACCAAATAGTTATCAGAAAGAAATATTATAAATTCCTACACAGACCGTGATGTCACGAATCATGACTCATCCTTTTACTACGAATAGATAGCTTTATCTAAAGTAGCCCGTCTCCTATCCCTCTCTGTGTCGCACTCACTTTTTTTCATTATTACACTTTGTTCTGTTACACGTTGTCTGTTTCTGTTTCCCAACCGGACGCATAGCATGGTCTGGGCTTAATAAAATATTTCATTGGAACATCATCTATTTTTATTATATTCCAAAATGATTATTATTAAAGAATATTTTAAAGTTTTACATTCTTTGTCACTCCCTCCTTCTGTTTCCCTATGGTTATGTGTGACACCATCTGTGGCACACAGCATACATAGGTACAAGTGTGTGTATATATATATATATATATATATATATATATATATATATATATATATATATATATCCTTGTGCAGGTATGCAGAAAATAGAAAAGAACACGTTGGGTGCATAATCCGGGGTTCCTTAGTATTTTTGTTTTTATTTTTAAGAAGACAGTGCTCCATACAGAAGTAGAGCTTATATTATAATAATATTTTTTGTTTAAAAATATGATTCCTTCGCTACATAAGAGTTCTCATGTTTCAAAAACGAGAGCCGAAATCATCCAAATAATTAATAAAATTAAGTTGGATTGTGTTGTTTAGTCCCGTTTCATCTTCAAGCGAAATTTTAGGAATAAGCTATCTCTCGGTTTACGTGTATTTTTACAGAATTTGTTATTGTGGGAGTGGCTAGACTATTTTCCTTCTTTAAGTGGTCAGGGAGTTAATTCTTATCAGTAGATTCATCATCCTCTGAGAGGTTTTGCTAAGGTTGGGTAGGGTATCTATTTCAAGGCTAATGTTTACGGTCATCCTTTAGTTGGTTCCCAGTGAAGGATATTTTTATGGCGCGCCTACAGTCGTTATGTGTCTGGAGAATTGTCTTTTATTATTGTCTATCTGATTATCTATTTATTTATTTGTTTATTTAAGTGGGTGTTTAATATACAGATCGCTTTGCATTGAATTTCATATATTATATATATGAAATATATATATTATATATGAATATATATATATATATATTATATATATATATATATATATATATATTATATATGAATATATATATATATTATATATTATTCATATATTATATATATGAAATATATATATATATATATATATATATATATATATATATATATATATATATATATATATATATATATGATCTGAACGTATTATGTCTATTTTTAATCCTCTTTTAATGTTCATATAAAATTCATTAAGGAAGGTCCCGTAGATATTTTTTTTTTCATTTTTTTTATTCTTACAAGTATATTCAGTTTCATCCTATTCATATTCAGAGGTAAATTGCTACGAAAAAAAGGTTAATGAAATTGAGTTGTGATTCTTTGTAAATAAAAAAATGAAATAAAAAAAAACTACGGCGCCTCCCTTAATGAATTTAATATCAACATTAAAAAGTCGTTCAAAGAATTGGAGAGGATTAAAATAAAAATACGTCCAGATTTTTCAATCGAATAAGATTGAATGATAATATATTTTGCTGCTCTGCTGTACTTAGTATTAGGTTGGTGCAAAATAATGACGTAATAATGTCGTTTATTGACGTAAAAAATACGTCAAAAAACGACATTATTACGTCATTATTTTTGCACCAACCTAATAGTTTTTTACGACCTCGATTTTCTAGTCAACCACACCAGTTCAGAAAAAAGGTTCGAAAGTTAATGTTTCTTTTTTTTATAGTGCTGTTTGACCGATAAATCTAGAGAGACGTGTTTGCCTTTCTAGTAAGTTATTTCATGGGAAGATTAATTCCTAAATGTATATGTGCGAAAGCGAATTCAACGTGATCGCTCGGAATATTAAGTCACTCTTCTAAACCTAATTTTCTAGTCGGTAACAGCTATGCTACGTACTCATCATATGTAAGAAATATATCTGGTGCGTTTTAAATATAAAATATATATTTTTCCAGGATCCTTTATAATCATTTAATTTATGGTGTAAAATATTATTATATATTTTTCTGGGGTGCACATGAAATTTTTATTCGGAAACAAACATATACCAGAATAGCTATTAATAATTATTTTTTTAAATTTGAGTTTTATCAACATTAACTTAAGCTTATAAACTTAAGTTTATTTTCTCATGCAAAGCTGAACTTCGGAAATTGCCAAAATGACCCTTGACTTGGAGGGGGAGGATGAGCTAAAAATATTGTCAAAATAACGAGATAAAATTTGATCGAAATTTACATGGATATTGTTTGCGTTTTTTTTGTTTTTTTTTTAAATAATTAAAGTAAAAAGTTGGTATTTCACGGAAGAAGATATTTCCGGGAAGCTTTGTATGAAATATAAATAAAAAGTACATTTACAGAACGTTAAGTACATTGTCTAAAGTCATTAAGTACATTGTCTAAAGTCATTAAGTACATTGTCTAAAGTCATTGAAACCTTAAATAAAAAGAACGGAACTGACACCAGTCTTCTCTAAACGTTCTAGATATTGCGTCAGTTACGCTTTCTTTCCACACTGTTGGAAGTCCTCATCTGATGTCCCTGTCTTTAAGGACTCCGATGACCCATCTAACTACCGTCCGTTATATCTCCAACAACTCTTCAGCAAAGTCTTCCTGGTTTTAATCAACGCCGAAGTGGTTGAGCATTTACATCCCATGATCTGCTCTCAGACAAACAATATGTTTTCCGCAATATGGTTTCCGCTTTGCCTGGTCTACCGCTGACATAAGCACAACCATAATTGAATTTATATACCAAGAACTTGACAATAACGGTGAAGCTTGAGTCGTAGCTTCAGATATTTCTAAAGCCTTTGATAGTGTTCGGCACGTTGGCCTTCGTAAGCTTCAGGGATACGGCATTACACGATGATTATTTGACTTAATAAAATCATCCCTGTGAAATGAAAGTCGTCCTAAACGTGTTCTCCACCAATTCCTTTCACACGAACGCTGGTGTTCCCTAAGGCTCTATCCTGGGTCCTACGCTGTTTCTCACTTTCACCAACGATCTTCTTGATGTTATCAACTCTCAATTTGACATCTACGCTATGTAGTCCTGCTTCAATAATAAATTCGGCATCACAAAAATTAACTTGGCCGGAGGCCTCGCGTAGGACCTCCAATCTGTGTTTGACTGGGGTAGGAAATGGCTTGTAAATTTTAATGCAACTATTAGTTTGGTGCAAAAATAATGACGTAATAATGTCATTTTTTGACGTATTTTTAACGTCAAAAAACGACATTATTACGACATTATTTTTGCACTAACCTAATAAAACCAAACGGCTCTCATAGCCACTATCTGAAAACATTTTAAAAGTAATTATCTTGAAAAATACTAAGTCTAACTCAAACAAATTGAACAGTACATGCGTTAAACATGATAAGCTTATTATGGCACTGATTTGATATGTGTCCAATATGTGCGCCGCCTTTGACGAGGCATACGTCAACATCTTGCCAAACACACTATAGCAAGTTTACGGTAACAATATGCAGTGCTGAAGTGATTCTCCGTTTCAGTTTATCAAGACTATCAGGAAGAGTGGGGGTATAAACCAGTCCCTTAATTTATCGTCATAAAAAGAAATCACACGCGGACAGATCCGGTGAACGTGGCAGCTATTTCATCAGAAAAATGTTTTCATCTTCACGTTGCAATATCCATATATCTGGCTGACTCTCAATGAGATGACAAAACAAAACATTAAATATAAAATTTATATCTGTTTCTATACATTCTGTGAAAGAATTTCCAGAATTATTGCCATGCGTCAATTTGTTGTCAATTTTTGGGGACCCCCTCTATATTTATAAACTGATAATCGAAAATAGGTAATTATCCTGTCACACTTGTATATCCAGATCTATGTAATGCTTGACCTCTTTATTTTATTTTTTTTTTAATTTTAAGGTTCCGCCTTAGAAAAATCATCTGTCTTATACAATACATCATTAACTACAGTAAGTCATTTTCATGTACAATGGAAATGGGTGCCTGATGAACTTTAAGACAGAGATGTCAATCGGGATTTGAATAGTTTTCTTCTACGCTACAAAGAAAATGTAAATTTTAGGACAAGATGTTCATTTAAAATAAATTATTGGCTTATTACAAAATTCCTTCAAACCGTTTGATAGTTCTCGAGCAAAATTACTGAGATTTTTCAACTAATATTCCCGTAAAAAGAGAAAATAACATAGTTTTTCTAGGTAAAGATATATACTGGTGATATCAGGAATAAAACGGGCAATTTCGGATTGGAAAATCCATGACTGAAATGATGCGAGTAATTCTACACGTAGTTTCCCAAGTCTTCATATTCTTGTACTAATATTGATTCCAGAAATATTTAGGGCCGTTCCACATCTTCAACTCGTAGCACAATGTACGTTATTCATAGCAATATTCTCTAAAAAAGACCTGTATACTACAAAAACTGCTATTACCCTCACTGATAAAAACAAAATCATGGATCAGGCGTCCGTGCAAAGCCAGGTAAAGTCCATTCAGAGGCCTGAACTGAGAAAAAAAATCCCGATTCAGCGGATACTTCGGAAAGATATGAAGCTGCGCGATTTGAAATATAAATCATTCCTCTACTATTACTAAAACAACCACTAGCTCTTGGAAAACCTATCCAGTCGAGCGGTAAACATGCTAACATATCTGTTCAAGAAAACGGGGCCACTCCAAAGTTTGACAGGCTAGTGAGGGATCTGTTGAACATCAATTTTCCTAATTGATGGATCGGTCGAAGTCGTGTTCTCGGAGCTCAAATGACATTGTGACTTAAATTTTTTGCGGGTCTATATCAAAAGCATTGTTAATGCAATTAAACTCCATGTCCTGTCGCATTCTGAAGAAAGATTCAGCAGGGCCTGCACCAAGATCGTCGGAGAGGACTGCGTCCGAAGGTGGCTGAAGTTTGTTAAAAAGAAAAGCGCTCATATGGAGGTATACAGCTACTTTTAAAATGATCGGAACGTGAGGGAAAATCTAAAATAAAACGACAATGACAATGCTAAATATTTAAATAAATTCAGGTCTTGTATATTTTAAGGAATGTAATAAAGGTGTATAGTGTCTTATGTGACACTATATATATATATATATATATATATATATATATATATATATATATATATATATATATATATATATATATATGGTCCTGACGAATTTGGTTTTGGTTGAGCTCTCTGGAGAAGAAGTGTGGCTTTGTAAACTGTGACTATTACAGCTAATAATGCAAGACTCTCCGGTAAATCGAATCGAGTTATCTCTATGTGTTTATGTAAAAATAAATACGCTTAAATTCACTGTTATCCCTGCCATGTGCCAATGGCTTAGTGGTAGGATCCCCCCGACTGACGACAATTCAGTCGGGTTTCTATCCTCGCTAGAAGCAACCGGGCGCCTACGAACACTGATGAGTTGTGATACACCGAAACAGTCTGTCTGCTGATTACTATATATATATATATATATATATATATATATATGATATATTGTTTAAAATCGTCAATACAGGCATAACATAGATTCCAATGTCCACATCCCATCATTAACCAAGCTTGTAGTGATATATGTATAAAATGTTTTTGATCTTGACTTAAATTATGTGAAAAAGTTATCTTCATCTATTTCCGAAGATACTCCAAGACTGTAAATTGCTTTACAAAATTCTAAACAGATGGTAATGGTGATTCCTGTGCGTGGAGTTTTTTTTTCAACCGACGTTTCAACGATATATTTTTTTATTCACGGGTTTCGTAATAATGTGTTAACATGATGAAGGACTGGATTTTTCGATTTGTTAATAAGTGTCTTTTCTTTCAAAATCTGTTTCGAAGAACTTAACCGAAAAAATGTGTTCATAAAACTAAAATTTCCCAAAGGTGGATGGTTAGATCCTTACTTTTGAAGCCATGAGTCACGTCATCGATTATCGTCATTTACAAGAAAATTACTTCAGTATAATATCAGATTGGTGTGTCAACACCGGGGTGTGGCACTCTAAAATACATAACCTTTGATGCCATCACAACTTTCATTCTAATTCCAGATCCTGGATACTGCTTTGTATTGAGTCTTATCTCTTGTAATACTTGGTCGAAGATTTTGATTCTTTGTCCAATGCCCTCCTTATTCTACTCCCTATATGATCAACATAGTTCTCCAAAGTCACCATCAGTAGATTGTCCTCTGGAGGAAAAGCAGGGAGGTTTTATTTGCTATTAGTATATGTGGGATCTGGTATGAAATGAGTAAATGACCAGTGTCCATATCTTTATATTTGTGCTTGTATAAGCGCAGGAATTAATCTAGGAAAAATATTGAATAGACCGTGATTCTCAATTTGTGATGGAATTGAATGCAATGGTAAGTATTAATATTGTAATATTTCATTAATTTTCAGCTACCGAGTGAATGCGATAATCAGACATTGTTGTTACGATTCACTGCGTAAGAAAAGACACTACCTGAGCAAGACTATAATATTCCTTTCTAGTTGCAAGAAATTCTTTACAATGGATTTCCTTTCGCTATGAATTAAATTTGATACATTGTGATTGAAGTTTACATGTCTGTAATAATGAATTTTTTTTAAAGTTATTTCAGATTAGTGCTTGTGTGAGAATATTGTTTCATGCTTATATATGTTGTTTAGTTAGAAATGCACAATTTTCGCGTCGAGAGCTACGCCGCCTGCACTTGGAAGTCATTAAATTACGGTACACTAAACATAGATAAATGTCGCTCAATGTCATTGTAATTTTCATAACTGTTGAGTAAAAATGTTTTCGTGAGAATTATACACGCATGGCAACATTGTATCTACACTTTTTTCAGCAATTTAAAATTTTATATATGTTTCAATTTGAAACAATAGACGCATGTTATAGTGATAACAGAAGAATTCATTAATTATGAAGAGGTATCTACAAAGGTGATTGAATGCAAACAACGGCAATTGAAGTTAGCTGAACAAGTTTGCATTACATATCTCGAGACCTCATCTTCAAAATATAAATCTGAAAAGAGGTTATCCAAAGGTTTATCTTTCATTATCCATTTCATTAATAAATAAAAAATGATACGTTTTTAAGGCTAACTGGTAATCGTACAATTAGTCTTTGAATGGATGATATTTGAATCATTTCAATTTTGTAGGGTTTTTTTTCCGCGCTGGTAATATTTTAGTAGTTTTGACTGATACACGAATAAAGGGCGGGTATTAATGATAGCGCAAGTACTTGATTCATAAAAAAGTGAAAATAAGTTAACCCTTTAAAGTTTACAAAATGTTCATTTGAGTAAGACTTTCAGAGACAATTAATGTTTAGTAGAATAATAGTTCAGACAGGTTTTACTTTAGGAATTATAACATGTTCAGAAACGTTCGAGGTTTTTTTAGCGTAACGGATTGAAATATGCTAGATGTTAAAATGAATAACACGTCCAGAGAAGTACGCTTGTCAGTTGAATTACACGTTCAGGGTTCATAGATATTCTGTGGAATAAAAAGTTCAAAGAAGTTTGATTTTCAGGTGAATAATAAAGTTCGCAGTCGTTCGATGTTGTGCACCCTAACAGGTTACAAGATGTAAGGTGTTAAATAGAATCACACGTTCAGTGAAATAGGATTTTCTTGGGGATAACACGTTCAGGTTCGTTCGGTTCTCTGTAGAATAACACGCAACGGTATATGGCTACACATCCTACAACCAAGATGATCAAAGCTTGGCGGCTAAACTTTCCACTAACCTCACTCTAACAGCTCATTGGTGGTGGTGTTGCTTTGTGTGGAGGGTGATGTAAATAGTTGTTAATATTCAATGCCTTAAAACTAAACTCGTATAATTTCCTCATCGCCAATCGGGCCAAAATTTTTCGCCAATCGTGATGAACGAGTACCTTGAGCAGTTATTGTAACTTAAACAGAGAACAAATGTCAAGTGGTACTCGTACGTACGGTTCATTGCTGCATAAATGGTTGGTTTCTTTTACCGCTCCAGCAAGTATCTGAATCCTCATGCTAAATTTACACGAGCTAGATCACAGTAAATGGAGTACTGTTCCCGTATAAAACAGGAGTTGCCAAGTGTTCACCTTTCTCTCTCAACAAAGTCCAAAAGCAACGCCGCATCCTTCTCTGTGACAAATTATTTTCCAACCTGTAACCGATTCCGCTGCTCTATCTCTAAGTCCATAAGAAGTGTTGTGATGAACAACACTCTTTAGTTCCACGTCTTCTAACATCCAGGGCTAAGGCAAGACAAACCAAAAACATTGTCGCGAATCACACTCATTCCATTCTTATTCCTTTGGAGATTTGTTCCACTCGAAAATGTTCTTCCCACAAAGCCAGTCTTGTTGAACCGACTCCTAAGCAGATACTTCCCTGTTCACTAAAATCTTAACCGTTATCTTCCACATTATCTGTGCCTCTGAATCCCTAACCCTCTACACTGAGTGTCCCTCGAGCCTTGTTCATGATGAACATTATCTGCAAATGCAGATCTTCAGGAGCGGTAGGATATTTATTAATATATAACTTTAAAAATATACGAAATTCTGTAGAATAATATATTTAGGCCTGTAGCATATTAAGAGCAAATGGTACGTGCAGACATTTGGAGAAAATACACCTTCAAAGATATTCAATATTCCGTGAATGGTATCACTTGGGGCTACGTTGTAAATGTCGACAGAATATTAAAAAAAAAAAACGCAATTAACATATGCAAAGGATATATTCTAAAATGTACGGAATAAATAAGAAAAATCAAATGATACGTTTGAAGTGTTTAAGTCAAAGTATGATTATGAACAGTATGAAAATCATCTCCAAAATATTGATGTGTGACATCAATTCAAAAGAAAAGTTAGAGAAAGCTGGGCATATATTCTTTCATATGAAGGGAGAACGAAATATTTGAAGGAATAGATATTCTAGAGGCGTATTATAAAATGCCAATTATGGTTACATTTTCTGAAAATTTGCTGAAAATGGATTTGGAAAAGACTAAATAGGAAATGAAGAAACGAATTTTATTTCCTAATCTTTTATCTACCAATAATAGTAATTATTTACCTGTCATAATATCGTTAATATAGACAGCAATCAAAGCAAGATAAAATTGTTCTTAACATTCAGGGAAATAACGTGAAACTCAATAATACATCCTATTAAAAAAATAAAAGTAAATAGCTGAGTCTCAGATGTAAATTAAAAAATTAATGGCTAATTCTCAGATTTAAAGTTTAGCGAAATTAGAAGTTTTAAGTAACGATTTGACATCTTTATCTAATTAATAAGACATTAAAATTGAGGAAGCAGGTCGATGGAGACAAATCGGCAATGTTTAACAATAATAAAAAAAGCAAAGGAAAAATTAATTCCATGCTTATTTCTATAAACAGTAATTTATATAATTTTTTTGGTAAAAATCAACGGGATTTATCATTCAAAATATGAGGGTAAAAAAATTGTGCTTTATGAATGAAAGAATCATATTTTAGTACAACGCCCCAAACAGACGATTTTATTATAAATCTGGCGCAGTTCACAACTGATTGTTGTCATGGCATTTGTGACGTTTCTACACTTTGATGATACAAAGTACATGAATAGTCAGAATTTCATTTCCACTATATATATATATATATATATATATATATATATATATATATATATATATATATATATATAAACTACATGAATAGTCAGAATTTCATTTCTAATATATATATATATATATATATATATATATATATATATATATATATATATATATACACTATTAGTAGCAATCTTATAAGTATAAGAAATTATACTCGTTCGGAAAACATTCAGTGTTTTGATTTGCAAATAATCAAGCCAATACCAAAAGGGAAAAAGGTATAAAAATGAAAGAACCAAGAAAATGATTGTTAGCCTAAAATAATCGTCTGGCATGCAAGTCCAAAGGCGAAAGAAAAAAACCGATACGAGCACGCAAAATCACTAAAAAATGTGCTCGATACAGTAAGTAGAGAGGACCTAGTTAAACCTAGAGAGCCAGACAAACATACCAAGTTTTACCCTGACGATCCGCTTGGGTGAAACTGTTGTGGATTCCGGGTTGAAATCCGGTACCAATAAATAACAAACGCCAGGAATGAATATAGGTAAATAATGTATTCACGTAATAATACAAACTGCTAATGCAGGTTAGTAGCTCCAGGAATACAGGTGAGTAGCAAATATAGATATACAGTCGTTGGTATTGAAGTATCGCTGTATGACTTCTTACTGAGTCTACGTGCTCGCTCACTGTGACTCCTACAATGCTGTTACCTCACCCCCACCCTTCCGGTTACCTACAACCTTTTACTCTGTCACTCTGGACTGGACTCGACTCGACTCCTCGGTCTTTCTCTCGTCTCGCTCTCGTAGCAGTCATATATGTATATACTGGGTGAGTCCATTTGTTTAAAAAGGAGTGGACCCCACACTAAAAACCTTGGTAGGTTTGTGTTGTTCTCTCGGTTTAATATATATATATAACAGACTGATATGTAGATATATAATAGACTGTTCCAGACGTGATATATATATATATATATATATATATATATATATATATATATATATATATATATATATATATATATATATATATATATATATATATATATAATTCAAGTGAATCCTAATAATATAACATTTTAAAAGTGATCCGGAACTGATTAAAACTGTTGTTTTATGTAATTTCCAATCACCATACCGGTGACAATCCTTGCAAGGTAATTCTCGTGGGGAGAAATAGCTATACATATGGCATATTTAAAAAAAAAATTATATATATATATATATATATATATATATATATATATATATATATATATATATATATATATATATATATATATATATATATATGGCGCAGTTCAATTCATATCACAATGAATCATTCAGACAAAAATAGATTAGTAAAGTTAATGATTTAAAATGGCGAAATCCCTTCGCAAACAAATGTTTTAAAGATGCATTAACCTACAAAGAAGTGTTATGATCCTAGTTTTTAAAAATTAAAAGCTGTATAAGATCTTTATTTTATACGCAAGTTCATGCCACATTGACTGATAAACTCCTACAACAACAAAAATAATCTCAAATCGCGCTCTTAAATTTTCAAAAAATTCAACCTTAGCTACAGTTGAAAGTATTTGAATCAAGAGGTAGCTTCATGCCCGTCCTCTGCTAAACGTTTGACATGAAAACCGAAAAATATATTGTTTTCATCACTTTGACATAACACGGGTAATGGTGTATTTTCCAAAGCCTGCGAGCCCTGTTAAGTGATATACAGGTGCACACTCGTTTGTGACCAAAATTCTGTTTATATATGCTCAATCTTTACGTTAAAACATTATTTTTAACACACACACACACACACACACACATACACACACATATATAACTGATGATAGACTCTTTCATGCGTGAAAGCAATCTTCAGGCCATGTGTGCCGCGTTTTAAATCGATTATTTATATATGCTTGCCAATAGTGCATTATGTGAATAAAGTCTACTGTATTATACTAATAGTTATTGGGTCGGCGCTCGTGACTAAGTTTCAAACTATTCTGAAATTCATATATAGATTATAATTTGGGTGTAACTTAAGCAGAATTGCATCAGCACCAAATCAAGAATCCATAAACACGATTTGGAGGATGATATCACCTTCCAAGTCGAAAGAAAATTAGTGGACAAAGGATCACAATACATATGGTCATGAAGACATGAAAATAATTTTTTACTCAATTACTAAAATTTCAAAAGAATACTAGTAAAATACCACTTATGGAAAACGACAATGTATGCCTTATATCCAATGCAGTTAAAATAATATATATTTTTAATCGATATCAAGCCAGTACTGACAGTAATACGCGAGGGGTTACAGGATGTGGAAGAATTAGGAACAGAAAAATTACTAATGACTAGAAAGAGAAAAGAATAATCAGGATGATAGTAGATAGCCATTGACGTGGTATTTAAATGTTTGCAGACGGCTGGAATGCATGTAGTCAGAAGGGAAATCCACATGTGAGAAGTGTGAGAAAAGAAACTTTTAGCATAAAAATTAAGGCTACATCTACCCAGCTCAACTTAAAATTGATGAGATTTTTCTGCCATTCTGTTACAGCGCTTAAAATCAAAGAGTCTATATACCATAGAGAAGAAGGCAACCGCATAAATACCATGAAAGTTTTTATTTTTAAAAAAAAGGCACCGGCAGGTGAGCTTGCGGAGGTGGGCAAGTGACAGAAGCTGATCCGTCGGATCAGGACCAATAATATTACTGATTCTTCTTTGAATTTTTTCAAGGAGAAAGTGTACTCAAATGATTACTTTAACATTTCCAACAATGATAGCCGCCAATTAGTTATTAACACGTGATTAACCAATTAAAATCTCTAAGTTTCATAAAATTACTATTTACTACTGTTACGTAAATTTGGGGAATATTTGCCCAAAAGTAAGGGTGGATGGACAAGCCAACTACACTGGTACGTATGCGGAGAAAGGAATAATCTTATTATATGTGCCATGAACCTTCGGAATGTTAGCGGTCATGAATCTTTTTGTCATTTTTTCTAAAACTTCTTCCCACATTCATTTAAACAAATTTGCTAGATAATTTAGGCATTTTTCTTTGCCTCCATGTCATCAATCTGTCCAGTAAGAATCATATTTTCCTAGCCATTTTCTCTCATTCTGTAACCTAGAAAATTAATCCGTCTATTTGTGATGTTAAGTCTAAGTCGTTTTGTTTCGGTTTTCACTGAAAATTCGTTGTTGCATATATTTTCAGCCCATGTTATTTTCAACATCCTTCCGTAGAAAAACATTTCTCTTGTTTCAAGTCTCTTCTTCACCTGTGAAGATATTCTTCGATATTCCCGGCCGTATAAGAAGACTGATATAGCACAAAATTTCAGTACACTTATCTTTGTTTTGCTTTGCTTTGCTTTGGTTTGATTTACGGCATATCAACCTCAATGGTTAATTTAATGCTGATAAAATTTTTATTGCTGGTAATACTTTGTTTTATCAAAACTCTATTTCTGGTAATATTTTTTTTCATTCAAAAATGTATCACTGCCAATAATTCTTTCAAAAAAGTATTGCTGGTAATATGTTTTTCCTCAAAAATGTATAGCTGGTAATATTTTTATCCAAAAATGTATTGCTGGTAATATTTATTTATCAAAAACGTATTGTTGGTAATTTTTCTTTTTTTCAAAAATATATTGTTGTTACTATTTTTTTCCAAAAATATTATTGGTAATATATTTTTTTCAAAAATGTATTGTTAGTAATATTTAAAAAAACAAAAAATTATTTCTTCAAAAATTTATTGCTGACAATAGTTTTCTACAAAGTATTTCTATTATTAAACCCTATTTTTACACCTTCATAATGTTTTTACCAGAGTTTAGTGGTTAACTATTTGCAAATAGCTGGGACCCTAAGAGGTGGTACCACTCCGGGTCAGGGTGGACCTGGGAACAACAGAAATTAAGAGGTTGTTCCACGCACCTCAAAACATCCTGATCAGAGGCCTTCCTGCTGGACGTAGTTGATCGTCTTACCGAGGACACGGATAGAGTTTATCTATATACCCTGGACGCAGACTTGTCTTTGTTTCTAACTAAATGTTTCTGTTTCTTAATATATTGCTTTCCCTGTTCTACGTCACCATGTAATCATAATATGTATGTATGTATATTAATAAAAAGAAAGAACAGTAAGATATATAATCCGGTGTTCTTATAGATATTTTTATTTTTACAAAAAAGTGCTCAATGTAAAATTACAGAGAATTAATATTATAAGTTAATAGACTTAAAATATGTTTTTTCGCTACACAGTTCAAACCATGTTTGAAAAATGGAAGCTAAAAGCCCCGAATTTAATTTTGTACTTAAATTAATGACATTAGTTCCATTTCCATTCGCTTGAGGATGAAATGGAACTAATGTCTTTAATTAAAGAAATTCAGATTACTAACACAGAAAATGTCTCATATCGAGAATATTTAACATTGAAAGACAAAAGAAAAAATTAATTATTTTTAATAATATGTGGAAATCTCCGCTTTTACCTGAAGACGGTCACGAGACCAGAAACACGTGTAATAAAATTATGTAAAATAAAACACAATATTTTTTCTAAATAAATCCACATTACAACCAAAAACGTTTACGGCACCCCTCTTCTCTCCTTTTTAATATATATATATATATATATATAATATATATATATATATATATATAATTAACATGGGTTATAACTCGTCACCTAAAGAATCTTGCGGACTTATTGCACATGCACTGTTTGTAGCTCCTGACCATATCAGGATAAATTTGTTTGCAGTGTTTATTTGCTGGCAGACCAGACTAATTGATACACATCGTTATATAATCAACTATAATATGCTTTTTAACCCATAGCTGGAGGAAGTTTCATCTTTGACATTTTTCAAGTTCATTAATGTGAAGTGAACGAAGCAGAATCGACAGACATTTGATCTCGAGTCAACGTTTTCATACTTTCAGCCGATAACCATTACCCTCGCCGAACATCCATAACATGTGTCATGTAGTAATAACACTTTTAAATCTTGTTTTTTTTTTTTTTTTTTTATATGACTTCTTATTTCTGCATGTATTGTGTTTTGTTTTCTCTGCCTAGACAGATAAATGAATAAAGCAATGCATTTTATAAGGAAAATCACCAAAGGAGAGATGGTGTTTCGTTTGCGACAAAGGAGCAAAAAATGGATACAACCAGGAAAAGAATAGAGAAGTGAGGACACTATTTTCTTAGAAAGAAGAAATAAACATAAATATGAAAAAATTAGAAAATAAATTGAAAGACGAAGAAAATATCCGAAACTGCCTAGTAAATATCTAAAGTTAACAGGAGAAATGTAAAAAGAAAGAAAATACTTTTGCCAAATAAAGAAAACTAAAGACGTATGCTTTGTAAAAGACAGTGTACGAACACTTTCCACATGAGAAAATGAATCAAACCTGTTTCAGATGAAAGAAAGAGATATCAGATTTTAAATGAAAGAAACAAAGAGATCGAAGCGAGAGGAATGATGTAATGAAAGCAGAAATAATTCACATTAGTAGATTTAGGAAAAGAACAAACCAGAAGAAAGAAATCAAATCATCAACGAACTCCGGAAGAAGACAACCTCACAGATCTTTGAAGTCTTAATGCAACATTGTTGGGCGGAATCGCTTCTGAGATAATGGAACTTTAAGTAATTCTATTTTTGTCTCCGCCATAATGCATCGGCTCTTCTTTCGTTTACTGTTACTGTCTTCAACTATTCGTCTTTTACTCATTCTTTTTACTCAGTGTCGGAATATGATTGAGATTTGGCTTCCCGAGTTTCTGTAGTTGCCGCAAATCTTCACAGCCGTACGTATAGGAAAATAAATTAAATCTCTTCTTTCGACAGAATTCAGTACCTTCATATGAGATATCGCACGTTAAATCGATATTTTTTACAGCTTACCAACCCTTATTACAGGTTATTTAAAGCCAGAAAATATTTTTTAGGTTGTAAGTGCTTTTCGAAAATAATACTGATTTTTACTCATAAAAGTTCTACTATTAGCCCATGACTTTGAGCTAAAGAGGAATCATAACTTTCCGTTGGTATTTTCTCATAAGGGAATATAAGAAACACCGATTGGAATTGGTATTTGGCTCATCGATTTTCGAATTCCAGGCTGGTTTGTCAAAAGGCTAGCAGACTAATTCTACACTGCTTTTTAACCTATAGCTGGAAGAAGATTGATTCATACCTTTTTCAATTTCATTAGCGCGATACAGTACATCCAAATTTACATAACAGTAGTCACCCATCTAGGTTCTGATCAGGCTCCACATTGCTTAATTTCGGTGATCTCGCGAAAATAGGTGTTTCAACGTGATATGGCCATATAATTGAAATAACGTATGATTAGAAACGCTTGGAATTACTCACTGGTTGCATTCTGTCCACTTTTCGTAATTAATTATTCGGCTTCTTTAAATATAACTTTTCTTCAAAAATCCAGCAATTTTAATCTAAAAAAGATTTTTCTAAAAATAAACCTGACTTCCTTTAATTCTCAGCTTTGATGCACGCCATGAAAAAAAAAATTGCTGAATTTTTTTGAGGCTAGCGATCAAAAATAAAACTAAAATAACGATGACTTCAATTTTTTTTTTACTATCTCTTTTTAAGATAATGAATAGTTTCTCCTAGTTTCGAAGCATCTTGCAATTACGTTTCAATATAATGCAAGAAAGATCGCTATTAGAACGTGTACAGGAGTTAGAATTGTGAAAGATGCTATTAATATGAAAGATAACACATATAAAAAGAAAATATGCAAGCTGAAATTCCGAAAGAAAGTTTGTCATGTAAAAATGTTAACTTTCGGAAAATATTGTTTCAAACGTGGCATATATTTTATATATAACAGACTGATATGTAGATATATAATAGACTGTTCCAAACGTGATATATATATATATATATATATATATATATATATATATATATATATATATATATATATATATATATGTATATATGTTAGGTTGTTTCATACGTGATATATGTGTTATATATAATATACTGAGTTGCGGATATATAAATCTGTTTTGTAAGTGGAATGTATTTTATACATAATATACTGATATATATATAAATAAAATTGAATCTTTTAGATGCTTATGTATTTCATGTATAACTAGCCGAGCTACTCGGCGTTGCCCTGGTGTACATGAAAGTAACTCTCTGTATAACAGCAGCAAATTGTTGAGAAAGTTTTGCCTGCGTCCTGGTTACATGCTTCACCCGTTGATATACTTAATTACTTGACACTTCATCTTTTTATGGTGTGTCGTTCGCAAGTCTTTGATTGTTTTTAATAAAGGAATTCCATCGATAAAACTTCTTGTGTGGTCGATGCTCGGGGTTAAATTGTTTCAATGTTTTAGATATTCAATAACTTTCTATGGCCGTAATAACTTTCAGATATTATGGCATTGTTCCCAAATGTAATAATACAACAAAAACATGGATTAAGCAACCTAGCTTGATTCAACTGCAAGTGCAAACGCATGAAACCTGATCCTTCTTTGCACGTTTACTGTAAACCTGAGGTTAAGAATATTTTCATTTGCTCATTTACCGCTGCAATCATCCTTCTCAATCAGTCTTTGCATCAAAGGTTTTTAGAATCCCGATATAGGACGGAATCATATGAAGAAACTTTTGGATAAACAGGCAAAACGGATTTGGGACTTATTTTATCGCAGACTTCGTCCACTTAAATAAACTAAACCAAACATCCACGTAAGAATATCTGTTTCATAAGCAATTTACATAGAAAATTTGGAAAGGATCGGATGAAAAAAACGCTGAGTTGTTTACAAGTCTGTCTTTTTTAACAGGTTATAGTGGGTTTTCGTTCTACGCCGACAAGTGAGTAAGGCGAAATCTTATTTGTACTATGATTGCAAAGTTTCTGCGACATGTTTGAAGAAAAAAATAAAGAGTTTATTTCGGTTTTTCAATAGTACGAATAACCAAATTTTTGCAATTTTTTGTATTAAACTAATGTTGAAAGAAAATCACCAAGCCCTCTCCTTCAAACTCATAACATAACATTTTTTGAATTAAGTGAAAAATACAGCAGCACATCCGGTAAACTATTTCTTCGCGTGTAACTTTGCCTTGGTTTTTGTAAAATAGTCGGTACCCACGTTCAGTTTCATCGATACTACTCCCAAATCCAGAAGGCGCTTGCGATTGAAATGCTGGTTTTATCCTATATTGGTACATTTGCAACATGCGTATACAATTTATTCGAAATCGTTCGAGAAATGTGGACGTCAATAAATAAAATACACATACAGACAGACACACAGACAAACATACATCTGTTTTGTAGATATTGATAGACTAGTTCTATCCATAAAAATATTTGACCATAACATTTATCGAATACTCATTGTAAAACAAGCTGGTTGAATACTATACCTGATTACTAATATATTTAATATATACTAGCGCTGTTACTGATTTCTATTTTGTATATCCAGGAACGTATATTTTGCCATCAACTGATAAATGAGATATTTTAGCAGTTATTGAAAGATAGAGAAAGAAATACGTCAATTTGGAAATGGTTTCACATAGATCTAAGAATAATACAAAAAACAATCCATAAATATTACATTAGAAAAATAAAATCGTATTCATTAATAAATGTTATTAAATAAATTTATTCATGTTAAAAAACATTTAATTCCTTGTAATTTTAGTTAGCAAAAAAGGTGTAAAGTTAAACGCAGTGATTTTTGAAACAGTCAAGTATTGTAGGTCAGTTTTAAAATCACTGGTAAATTTCAACTACCATCATTGTTTCTTCATTGTTTACCTGGACAATTGATGTCGTGAAATGTGTAACATATAGATGCAGCATATTAAATATATTTTTGAAAGTGTCAAACATGAAATATCTCAGTGCACAGAAAATGTTCCTTGCCACGAATATAGAGAAGTAAATATGTATATAATTAATTTTCTCGTTAATTATATGCCAATTGTCTCCTTTTTAAAAAAAAACAAAAAACATAGTTATGTCAAATACATCTTTCGATTTATATAAACAGGTGTTTCATTACGAGACAGTATAGATCATTGTTATTTTTTACAACAAGGTACATACTGCACAAAGACCAAGTTTCACTCGGGGTAGAGGGTTGAGTTAAGGGGTAGTCTCTTACACAGAACATTAGTTCGTGGGAAGAAGCTGTTTGAGTGGAAGTTAATTCTCACCGATGGAATACGACGGCAGGTTTGCGACTATATAAGTGGCATGGCGGGTCCTAGCCGTGAAGGTTAGACTTAGATAAAGTGCTGAATGTAGTTTATCACGACGGTTTCTATGAAATTAGTGTTAGAGAATTATGAGAGAGAGGCTGGTGGGTATGAAATAATTCTTCTCGACCAAAGACTCAGAATCTCTTTTAAACACAATCAAACTGGGCGAGTTCCACCCAAATATGGCAACGGAAGTCGTTCTTCGAATTTCGGCTTGATATGGATCTCATAGATGTAGAAATTGTGTGTTTGTTGGAATGGATTTGAAATGTACACGCGCAAAATCGCGCG
Source organism: Acanthosepion lycidas (assembly GCA_963932145.1). Lineage (NCBI taxonomy): Eukaryota > Metazoa > Mollusca > Cephalopoda > Sepiida > Sepiidae > Acanthosepion > Acanthosepion lycidas. The sequence goes on along the minus strand of OZ010591.1, from coordinate 88,707,265 downwards.
CGCGCACACACACAAACACACACACACACACACACACACATATATATATATATATATATATATAACCATATAACTATATAACATATATATATATATATATATATATATATATATATATATATATATATATATATATAACGATTTGAATGAAAACTCTAACATTTTTAGGCATTTAAAACGACATGACTGCCCGCACACCCAATTCCGTAAAATACTTGTCGAAAGCCCAATTATACTTCGAAATGAAAACAATGTACAAAAAAATAAAAATCCTTGAATCATTATACATCAAACAGTTGAAACCCAACCTAAACAAAATCAATTATGGCATCTCTACAAAATATTCTTAAATATCTATAATTGGTAACAGAAGACATTGGGTTATACCAATGGCTTTCCATCCTTCATACTTCTCCAATTCACTTTCGTGTGATCATGTGTGACGTCATGAGATGCGGTGCGATTTTCGCTTCTTGCGTCTTATATGCACCCGTTTATCGTTGCTTAGAAATCATCTATATAAACAATCACAGACTATCATCACTGTTGTGTCCGTATATTGTTTAATATGTTGTAATTGACATCTTTGATAATGGCTTAAGGAAGCCAAAAGCTTAGATTGTATTAAAAAAATAATGGATCAATATTGTGAATTTCTTTCTTCGTTCAACGATAATGTTATTAAACTTATCAGATGTTATGAAAAAAAATTACATAAAATAAATAGACAACAGTTGTCTATATTATTTAATGAAACGTGTATGAATGAAAAGATGGTGCCTACAGACACACAACTATATATATATATATATATATATATATATATATATATATATATATATATATATATTGCCAAAAAAAAGAGCCAAGCACTATATCACTAAACCCTCTCCATAGCATGCCGTTCAAATATGTGTGCCTGTGGTCTTCACCTGGATAAAAGACGGCATCGATTCTTACCTTAAATACCAAGTTAAACTGTATACATCTCTTTGGTTTTTAAATGCTTTCTCAGTCGATATAGTCCACAGGAATCACTTCTTTCATTTGTACCAGAGAGACATGTCTCGTTGTAACAGACGTCTCTTTGTCACTGCTCGTAACAAAAGCAAGCATGAGCTCAATGAAACATAGTTTTTTTTGATAGAACGAAACATCGTATAGCTTCCCGCAAGTTTGTTTCTACAGATTATTGGCGACTTTGCAATTGTTTGCCTAACAAGAGCAAAACCACAATCCCTCCTATATTTAATCAATCCGATGTCTTCACATTTACAGCAGATAAGGCTAAATACTTTGTCCGAAAAATCTCATACAGCTCAACTATTGATTCATCTTGTGTGCCCACACCAGACATCCCCCCACCATAGAACTGAATCTCTGATGAGTGATATCCTCATAACTCCCTCGTTGGTCATTCACAGAATTTCTAAATTAGACTCACATAAGGCAAGCGCGGGCGACGGGTAACAAGCCATAGTCCCAACGAAATGTGTCCTTGCTCGCTCCTGGTCTCTACAATGTATACAATTATTGTTTCGCTGCTTCCTGATTTCCAGCCTATTGGAACTCCTCCTCAATCATAGCTGGAGAACACACACATATATATATATATATATATATATATATATATATATATATATATATATATATATATATAGTACATTATGCTTTTGTTTAAAAAATTAAAAATAATAGCAGTTTTTACACAGATCCCACCACACGTATATACGTGCATGCGAGGAAATATTATTCAGCGAAAAGAAAAAAATGGTTTGATATTTGACATGTACACAGTCACGAGACATTCACGAAAAAGTATTCGCTACACTTCCGATCTTTAAAATTCAACATACAAATTCGCATTTCTAGAGACAACAGCACCCATATATATACATAAGTCGAATCCCATACTGTCCACATATATTTATGTCTGTATGAGCCCCGGCGGAAGAGCGAGTGTGCATGTGTGTCTGCGTACCTCAACGGGTGTACGGACATGCATCTATGTTTGCGTTAGGATGAGTGATATAACGACGACGATTCTCCAATAATAACGCCAATACACGCAATCTATATAAACTCAAAATTTAAAAAAGAATAATCAGCTTGTCTGAGAATCACAAAATCGTGAAACCAAGGGTCACACACTCACATCAATCCAACCAAATATGTTAGCGCTATATCTGATATTCAGCGCTTTCTGATAAGTACCGTGATATAATATATATATATATATATATATATATATATATATACACACTTTTCACACACACACACACACACACACACACACACACACACACACACACACATATATATATATATACACACACTTTTCACACACACACACACACACATATATATATATATATATATATATATATATATATATATATATATATATATATATAAAGATAGACAGAAGGGTGTTCGTGTTAATGGGATATAGAATACAGACAATATCTGATAAATTTTACAAAATGGAAATATATTTTATTGATTGGCAAATATTATTATTATTATTATTATTATTATTATTATTATTATTATTATTATTATTATTTCTTTAAACTTTATTATCATTTTATCACTAAATATCTTTGTATTTTTATTGATTTATGAAACAAAATAAGAGTTACACTAACTAACCTTGAACTTAAATTTAAGTTTGAGCTTAAATTCAGATTCGAGATAAGATTATAGTGCAATTAAATATTTATCTACAATTATAATCTACCCATACATCAATATATCTCGCAAGACCCAAATATTAACAAAACTGTGTAAATTCAAATTATGCGTATTGAGCAATATATATATATATATATATATATATATATATATATATATATATATATATATATATATATATATATATGGATTAAAATGACAATTGTAAAATGTCAATTGTAAAAATTTTCTTACCTCTTTTTCCGACCCGTTTCGTCATTCGCTTTTATCAACGCAAGCTATGAAAGCGAAATGTTTTGTAGTTTCATAAAATTCATTTTTTTTTCTCTCTGTCGACAATATAGTTAAATTTCACAGAAAGATTTTGAATATAAGACGCGTTTCGTCTTCACACTTTACAAAAACAATCAATGAAAGCGAAATGTTTTGTAGACAAAGATTTATTACTGATATAATGACTGTGGGACAAGGCTAATCTTCAGAAATTTGCCCTACCGACACCACTTCATCACTAGGAAGACCGAACATTCACAGACGCACACGATCATGGGCGCACACGCACGAACGAACGCACAACACACACAGCGCACACACGCGCGCGCGCACACACACACACACGTATATATATATATATATATATATATATATATATATATATATATATATATGCGTGCTAAATTGATCAATATCTAGGTTAGAGCGTATGTAAATATAAATGTGAACATTGCGGACAAGATCCTGCAGCGACATATATATAAACAAACTGAGATAGATAGATAGATAGATAGATAGATAGATAGATAGATAGATAGATTTCTTCCACAATACATGTATATGGCGACAGCAAATGAAACTTTGAATATCTATTTAGCTCTTCAGCTGCGAATAATAAACCTCGGGCCAAAAAATGTCCACTCGATTATTCACGATGTCTTATAACCTTCCTTGCCCTTCAATATGCATTTGTAAAGTGAAGGGCTGCCAATATGTATGAATAGAAAAGCTATAGTCTCCATGAATACAACCCATAACTTGACGCTTCTTAAGATTAAAATTGCTCAGCATATTTCAATTTTATTTAAATTCCGCCCAAATCAATAGGAAGGGAAATGCAATATAAAATGGGTAAGTATATCTGGAAGCTATATGACATTTGCTTACATGTTTTAATTCTATTCTAGTTTGGCACGAGGTAACAATTCGAAGAAAATATTTAATCACTACTTACTAATGTCGTGACACATTGCGAAAAGGTGTCTCTGTAATTATTATACTGGTAACGCAGCTATCTTATTATTTCATTGGGTAAATTTCCATTGACTGAAACTTACTTAAATTCGTATATTTAAGATCGTCACATTAAAAAATTTAAGGTACGACTATTATTATTACTTACATCATTCGGATTGTTATCATCTTCTTTATTGCCATATTCACAACATTTCGGCCGTTGAACGCTACGGCCTTCTTCAGGTGATTGGAATTTCGAATCGAACCTTTTATTTCGTCCACCGAAGATGATTGTTCCAATTCGACGTGCTATGGTTCTTACCTTTAACACAATTCTTTAAATTATGGTTCACCTATTTGTGTTTAGTCACTGTATCTAACCAACGTCTTTATCCACTGGGCCATGTGTCCATGAAGACATCTGTGTATGAATTTCTGGAACTGATAAACCTAATATCTTAGCAATCATTATTTAGCAGTGTTCATATTGCCATCTTTCTGTTGTTATTATTGCATTTTAAGCCAGAGTTTATAACGCATTTTTTATTGTTAGTCATTGCGTTTCTTTAGTACTTCTTATTACTGACTCCCATATTATATTCATTTCTATTCTTGGTCGGCTCAGGAGATTTTTTTATGGCATAGCATATGAGTAATTCCGAAAGTTTTTCTCATTTTCTCTATTATTTCAACCTCATCACACATCGGTGGGGGGATCACTCTTTCCATCCATATTTGGTTAGCTACGATTGTTATTTATTTCTAATTCCCCTTGTGTTAACGCTTTATTATGTTATTGCAGTCTTACCTCAAGGATACGGTCTGTTTCTCCATTGTATGTTCTACCTCAGTTACAAGGAATGGCGTACACAGTTTTTCTCTATGAGGGGTCTTACTCGGAAGAAGTGTATGCAAAGTTTTGATCCAGTTTTGGAGATTATTCTGATGTTCGAATTTACAATAACCTGAAGAAGGCCTGAGCGTACAACGGGAGAAACGTTGTAAATATAATAATGAAGGTGAGGATAACAGTCCGAATAATGTAAATAATGTAAGTAATCATAATACCTAATGTCAGAGATAAAGAAAGATATCGACTATTAACAATAGTCAAATCCAAGCACAGATTAAGAATCCGTTATTCTAATTCTTGAGTTCGGAAGTGCTTTGAGTTTCAAATATTTTCGTATTTTGTACTAGCAGTAGAGCCCGGCGTTGCCCGGGGAATTAACAGAAAGATACAGATCAAGTATCGACCATCATAAAGACTGAAAAATAAAATTGACAAATATTACTGTTTAAGGTTGACGGACGCGCATGTCTTAATTAGCTTTTTGTTTTGTTTTGTTTTTTGGTGTTTTTTTATTACAAATTGGTCAAACTCAAACAAAAACAGTGTTTTCAATCAATATGAGTCTCTACCGACTGAATAGAATTTTATTATAAACAATTGTCTTGTAAATGGAATATTTAAAGCATTCTGAATGTTAAAATAAAGAAAAAAGTGGGCAAGAAAATAAGAAACACTACCTGCCAAAAACAAAATGTAGTTTTGTTGAAATCTATTGAAAAATATAGGAAATCCGATCCCACATATAAACGAAGACGAACACACATACACACACAAACAACCTGGGTTTTATAATAAGTATGACCCGATGTGGGTTGTCCCCCTTTCATTAATGCCTTTTAATTGTGTTTTCAAATTTATTTCGTGCAAAAACAATTGTGTTTTTCCGAAGTTGGCGAATAAAGTAAGCCAAGTACGTGCACGCGGGCAACAATAAACGCAAAAGTGTGAAAGCACGCCTGAGTCACGCAGTAGAGATGGTTGACCTTGAGTAACGTTCAACTCTCTATTAAAAAATTGGCCAGCGAAAGAGGAAATCACGGTAGATATCGGTGTCATTAAAGTAGGGGAAAGATCGGTAATAGTGACCGTGCCCCCCTAATATAAACCTTAGGTTAAAGAAGAGAGAGTGACAATACCCTCTCTCTCTTAGCGAATATTGCGTATCCTGTTGCGTTAGTGCGTGTATGGAGGCCGTCCCTAAGGACCGATGAGCTTGGCGCTCGAAAATGCACCCACGTGTGGAAAATTATTGAAGTTTAAAAAGTAAATTATGAGTCGAGGTTCCCCGGAGGAAACGACGAAAATTCTCGTAAATCTTTAAGCAAGTCATACAGCCTCCCGCCTCGTAAAGACTCACTTGCATGAACAAAAAAAAAAAAAAAAAAGAAAGAAAAAGGAATCAAGCAGAAAAGTCGGGTACAAGATAAGTACTGTGTTCTTTCCTTAATAATTATCATCTTCGAAATATTGTTGTTTTTTGTCGATCAGATTTCTTACGCCGGCATTTTTAAATGATTTCTTACGCCGGCATTTTTAAATTATTTCTTAATACTTTCTTTTAAATATTGAATTAATTAATTTCAAATAGAACCAATTCCTTATAGATGCCTTGTACCAAATTGCAAAGGGAATTATAAAAACGGCCCTAAAGTACGTGGAATTATCTTTGCCTAAAGATAAAGAATTATCCGATGTTTGGATTCGTACAATCAGTAGAGATCGTTAGATTATTGCTTAAGGTTGACGAACACGCATGTCTTAAATAGTTTGTTTTTTTTGTTGTGTGTTTTTTTTTTACGAATTGGTCAAACCGAAACTCAAACAAAAACATTGTTTTCAATCGTTATGAGTCTCCAGATTGAATAGAATTTTATTATAAACAATTGTCTTGTAAATGGAATTTTTAAAGCATTATGAATGTAAAAATAAAGAAAAAAGTGTGCAAGACAATAAGAAACACTACCTGCCAAAAAGAATAAAGGGAAGTTTTGTTGAAATCGGCTGAAAAATGTAGGAAATCCGATCCCATATATAAACGAACACACACACACACACAATCTGCGTTTTATAAGTAAGATTACAGGCTATTTTATTTGTACATACCATCTATAAAACTGGACAGCTTGGTAATAGAAGTAAATATAATATGATATCCATTTACATTTCATAACACAGCTTATATATATATATATATATATATATATATATTGTGAGGGTAGTTTTATGTAAATGACATATACACTGAAATTAGTTTTATATAAATTTTAATAATTTCCGCTTACATAGAGATACTAGTAATGGCACTTGTCATGTAATGCTGCCACGGGTTTTTCATTGGTGAAATTAAGATTTCTTGTAATTTTTCTTTTCTTTTTTGAAAGTGTACAAGAAATATAATCACTACTCACCAAATATATAAAAATACTGTCTTTTTGACATGTGAATAATAAATTTTCTGAGCACGAAACACCCGTTAAATAATCCACGAAGGTTTTGCTTTGACAAGAAACTGGCAACCACATGAACGGAAGAAGAGGCCATTTCACAACACCTCGTGAGCTTTCAGAAAATATCCATTTATGGCAAGTCGTATCAGTATCTAAAAAAAAACTTTCGGTTCGGGTATTTGAGAATTTCGCATAAAAAGATATTCAATCTGTATAGAATAATAAATGTTTAAAGAAATTGGGGAACTGTGTTCGAATCGGTTGCGTTGACTTTTGTAAGATTTTCCTGGGAATTGTAGGATCGCTAAGTTACGCTAATTGAGTCAGTGATCATTGAATTGATGTTGGTTTTAAATTAAATTTTGCTTCTCCAAGAAAATCTGAAATACAAGACTTCAGTTTAATCTAATAACGTTTTCCGAAGACATTAACAAAGTGAACACGGCAATGTCAAAATAAGAACTCAGATCGTCTATTCTCCTTACTGAGTCGATACTATTTAGGTTACACGAATATTATGCTTCTATGAAGCGTATCCCCTTAAGACGTGGGTGATGATTGCGGTCCACAAGTTCCTATCAAGTTTAGCTCTTACTATGCTTTTACTTTTGCTATGTGAACGAATCCCTGTTCTCAAGACAATTTATATAAGATTGTTAGGTAATTTATGCACTAATTCCCTCTATTCCTCTTTATTTGAATCTCTCCTGTGAGTGTCATATTTCCTAAACTCATTTTCCTTATTATACAGTGTAACCCGGATATAAGCGAGTTGTCGGGACCGGAGAAGAAGTCTCTTATATCCGTATTCTCTTATATCATGGATTGGTCTATTTTGTTTAGGTAAGTATGGCTCTAATTTGGGACCAGAGAACATCTCTCTTATATCAGGGTTTCACTTATATTCGAGTCTCTTATATCCGGGTTACACTGTACAAATATTATAAAAAATAACTGCCGCTTTGTTACTTTTAGTATAAGTATCTTTTTTTTTCCTTTAAAGCTTCCTTGTTAGTAATACGTTTAATTGATTCGATTCTCAGTATCCTTCTGTAGAACCCAATTTCTGTTACCTAAAATTACATCTTCATTGTTTAACATTCAATGCGATAAACAGAGGAGTGATATTACATAAAAGGTCAGTAAACGTGTCATTGTTTTATAGAATATTTTTTCTGTTTCTTGATAATTTGCTTAGATTTTGGAAGGCATCTTTCGCTAATACTTCGCGTCTCAGCGTTTCAGTGTCGCATTTTGGGTACTCTATAACAACAATTCATAGATATTTCAAGTTTTGTGCTTTCTCTATTTCGGGTCTTTCACTTCGTAGATGTGCTAAACAGTTCTTCCCGCTGACAATCATCAATTCTGTCTTCGTTCAACTGATATTTAATGCTTTTCTTTTTCAAACTTCACTTTGCGGTCATTTGCAGGGGTTCGTCTCCTTCCCATTCTCTGGTTGCTATCAACATTTATCATTTGCATATATTGAATAAGATACTAGGATTTCTAATTATCTTAGAAATTTCTATTAATGAAGCTTGAATAAGCCTGGCGATCAAAAAAATTCTTGTCTTAAGCTCCTTTATATTTCTCTATATTTACTGAATTCTTTTTCTTTCCGTATGCAGGGGGTTTGCGCCAAAGATATGTTAACGATTGTTCTATTAAATTTCAATTTAATCAATCGTTCCTAGCGTTTCAATATTTCTTTTATGTCGTACCTTACTAGTAGTATTTGAATAAGGCATAAATGACAGATATAACATTAATATCTCATTTGAAGTGTGACAGTAATGAATTCAGCCGTCACAGGGATAATATGAATGACAAATATCTATAGAAGAACAGGTTCGGTCATATGCTAACTTCCGCTTTCTTGAGAAGCAATTGAAAAGGTGTTCCGGTTATATGTTTTTTCAGAAAAAAGTAACTGTACGCGCTGGAAATAAATATGAATTTTTGTATGAACTTTCTTAAATGTCCTAGTGAAACGTTAGCGCTATATATACTTAGCTTATGGTTAAGATGCTATAAAGAAATTTTTTTCTCTGGTAACTGATACCTGCAATTTTTGTGTGGTACACAATATCTGAATTTTTCTGTGGTAACAAATACCTGAAGTTTTTCTGCGGTAACAGATACCTGATTATTTTTTGTGGTAATCGATACCTGAAATATTTGTGTGGTAACCTATATCTGAATTTTTGGTGGGTGGAAAACAATACCTGATATTTTGTGTGGAAATCAATATCTGATTTTTTTGTGTGGTAACGAACAACTTAATTTTTTGTGTGGTTACAAATACCTGAATTTTTTCTGTGGCAACCAATACCTGAATTTTTGGCGTGGTAACCAATACCTGAATTTTTGGCGTGTGAACCAATACCTGAATTTTTCGCGTGGTAACCAATACCTGAATTTTTCGCGTGGTAACCAATACCTTAATTTTTGGTGTGGTAACCAATACCTGAATTTTTATTGTGGGAACCAATACCTGAATTTTTCGCGTGGTAACCAATACCTGAATTTTATTGTGGGAACCAATACCTGAATTTTTGGCGTCGGAACCAATACTTGAATTTTTGGCGTGGTTAACAGTACCTGAATTTTTGGCGTGGGGACCAATACCTGAATTTTTGGCGTGGTAACCAATACCTGAATTTTTCGCGTGGTAACCAATACCTGAATTTTTGGCGTGGTTACCAATACCTGAATTTTTGGCGTGGTAACCAACACCTGAATTTTTCGCGTGGTAACCAATAACTGAATTTTTGTTGTGGGAACCAATACCTGAATTTTTCGCGTGGTAACCAATACCTTAATTTTTGGCGTGGGAACCAATACCTGAATTTTTGGCGTGGTAACCAATACCTGAATTTTTGGCGTCGGGACCAATACCTGAATTTTTGGCGTGGTTACCAATACCTGAATTTTTGGTGTGGTTACCAATACCTGAATTTTTGGCGTGGTAACCAATACCTGAATTTTTGGCGTGGTTACCAATACATGAATTTTTGGCGTGGTAAACAATACCTGAATTTTGTCTGTCGTAACTGATACCTGAATGCCCATTAGTATTGCAAAAATTGGCTTTCAAAAAATGTTCACAAAAGAGAAACAGGAAAATTATCTTAAAAGCAAAAACTAGAATATAATTTGTTTTGTAAGAAGGCTAATTCTCTGAAAACATACCAGAGATTAAACGATTAAAATGCCACAAATATTTAAAACTAGAGTAGAATATTGAGAATAATAAGAACAGAGTTCTTTAGCGGTGATGAACTTTTAAAGAAAATGGTAACACAAATGAAATAGGTACCCAGAATCTAAAAGAGACAGCCTGAGGAAGGTGGGATGGTGGAAACTATCATTCATAAGACACATAAATCGAAAGGAGCAAGTGAAGGCAGCGAACCACCTACCTGCCGAGTTTGGTTTGGCAAAATGAGAAATGTTTCTAAAAACAACAACATCAACAACAATAACAAGTACTAGTAGCAGTATTATTATTAATATTTTTAATAATAATAATAATATCAGTAGTAGTAGTAGTAGTAGTAATCTCTTCAATGAATAACGGGGAAATTTGCTCGCTGAGCCAAGGACTATGTGGCTATCATATGAATACCAGGTGTAAATATAAGAGATGGAATAATTTAGGGAATCTACTTGGAAGAGTAAGCTAGAACACTAGCTTGACGTGTGCATTATCTACACTGAAAATACAGTTCCGCTTGATACGTTAATAGATCCCCAGTTCAATTCAAATAAATTAATTCAAATATTGGATACCCAATTTAAATACAATCCGAACCGCTCTCTTTTTCTGTCCTTCTATATTTCCATAACTCATACATGCCCTGAAAGTTCAAAGACTTCAACACATGATAACATATCTTCAAATACGTTCCTGAAAACTACTTCTAGCAATATTTACAGAAATGGCACCAATTTCTCATGAAGTGAATATATCAAAGAAGAGATGAATTTGGCGTTGAGAGCTGCCAATATTGAAATATTATTTATTTCACGGACCCATTCCCGGAATTAAATTGTCACACTTCGTATATATATATATATATATATATATATATATATATATATATATATATATATATATATATATATATATATATATAAATTTGGTCTGAGGGAAAAAGCGCGTGTTTGTAAACAGTGACTATTACTGCTAATAATGCAAGACTCCCCCAACGGATAGAGTCTTTTTATCCGTGTTAAGTAAAAATAAATACACACAAAAAAATCACATTTCTCTCTCCCGAGTGTCACTATACTTCGAGTTAGAATCTCTAACTTATAACATATCGGTCGGGTTTCGATCCCGGCTAGTAGCCATCGGGTGTCATCCTAAACTGAGGGGGTGTGATACAGCAAAACAATCTGTCTGTCTCTCTGTCTGTCTGTCTCTCTCTCTCTCTCTCTATATATATATATATATATATATATATATATATATATGTGTGTGTGTGTGTGTGAAGTGTATAGCGAGAGAGAGACAGACAGATAGATAGTAAAAGAGAGAGAGACTCATAATATTGTAGGCATTTAGTTTATAATTTCACCTGCTATATATACTTAATTATTTAAACAATGAATTTACAAACACCAGACATACATCACGAAATACGAAACGTAAGCGTCGTTGATCTCAGTCTAGGCTGGGTTTTATAATTTGTTTGTAATGACTCAAAGTTAAGAAAGACATAGTTTTATCAGAAAAATATTTGCTATTCCTTAAAGAAAAAATATTTTTTTTATCATTATATAATAATTTTAATCCATTTTAAGACTTTCAAAATTGTTGTTTACATATTTTTTCTGAGTCAGCGGGTGAACCTAAATAAGTATAAGACATTTTAGCGTCATTTTCGCGCGCTGAAAAATACTTTGATTTGGAAATGCTTCCAAATCTATAATAATTGTCTTATTTTAATTAATTTTTCAGGAAATATTCACAAAAGAATGACATATATTAGACACCTTACCTTATTTAGATACTCTGTTACTCCCACTTAATTAATGTATGACATTTGGATAGATTCTTTTTGTGGAGCTTTATACATACATACATACATACATACATACATACATACATAAATACACACACACAGAGACACAGAGACACAGACACAGAGACACACACAGACACACACACACACACACACACATATATATATATATATATATATATAAACAGACATAAGAGAGGAAGAGAAAAATAAAAATCGGAAAAAGTAAAAGATGAATAGAAGGGAAGGGGTAGGTAACAGAAAGAAAGAAGAAGTAGTAGTGTATGTGTTGATATGATTGGTGGTCACAAAGGAAAAGAAAATGGGAAAGAGTAAGAAGGAAAAGAAGGACAGAAAGAGATTACCTAATTAATATACCCAGTAAGGAATATACAGTGCATAGACCAAATGAATCATCAGAAATGAATGGGAAAAAAAAAAACAAAAACAATTATTATATAAAAAATAATAAGAGATAAACCCCTAAAAATGAAAGATATATAATTCAGAATTAAAGATCATTTTCTCTTCCTTTCCTTTTCTGACGACCACATATCAAAACTTACATTACTTCCCAATTTCCTTTTCCTCCTTTTCTTCAGTTTCCTTTTTTCATTTCTCTTCAAAACTCTTTTTGTATTTTTATTATTTCAACATTCATCTTTTGAGACTTTGAAAAAACCTGTAAATTTAATTCATACAAAGTGAAAATTATCATTTACATAATGGTATATTAATTCTGATTGTATTCGATACATACATACACACACACGCGCATATATATATATATATATATATATATATATATATATATATATATATATATATATATATATATATATATGGTTGGATAGATGTGAGCTTGTGACCCTGGGTTTCACGCTTTATCGTACGATCGCTAAAGCGTAAAACCCAGGGTCACAAGCTCACATCTATCCAACCATATATGTTAGCTCTATCTCTGATATTGAGCGCTTTCTAATAAGTACCGCGCATATAATATATAAATAATTATACATATATATATATATATATATATATATATATTTATTTATACTTATATACACAAACTTTTCACAGATATATATATATATATATATATATATATATATATATATATATATATATATATATATATATAATTTAAGTATATATTCAGATGTAAGCAGAACTACATGGAGTATTGAAATCATTTTGCTTTGTAAAGGAGAGCCCCAGTTACCGAAAATTTGTATTAGGTTTAGTGCAAAAATAATGACATAATAATGTCGTTTTTTGACGTATTTTTAACGTCAAAAAACGACATTATTACGTCATAATTTTTGCATCAACCTAATATTTCCTATGAATCGTAAAATAAATGCAATACAATTAAAACATAGTTTAACTGAATTGTTTAAAATTACTTTTATAATTAAGATATCAACTTTCGCGTATTTACTTAGAATCTATGAAGAACAGTACTATATAGGTCTCAGAATTATGCAGTTCAAGTTGCTAGATGTAACCGTAACTTCCAAGATAGCAGCTATTTCTATCGCACTCATCACTTTTGGAATTCACTTCAAGCTTCTTGCTTCCCAATCAACTTTGATAATCACAAATTTAAATGCAATTTCATTCGTCATCTTCTGTCTTATTAATATTTGTCCATTTATTGTTATCTCATCTTAATAATATTTTCTTCTATTATCTAACGCTAAGTAAACCCCCTTTCGTTTTAGGAGCTTTATTGTTTTAAAATTGATTATAAGAAAAAAGTATATTTTGGACATTATTGTCTTTAGAAACATATTCAATGAATAATCAATTTTTACAATAATTGTTTTCATTTTATAACATTTTAATTAGAATAATTTCTAAGTTTGTGTAAAATATATTTTTGAAAGATTTTTAATAAAGAAAATTAATTCGTACTGAAGGTATTGTAAATGTGGCTAAAATCACCCATTTTTACCTCTTAGAACATAATTCCAATCAATTCAGTATGTTTTGAATTACAGTCAATTCGCTAATTAGAAATAATAAATATTGTATATTAACTTGAAATGAAGCTAATGATTGCTTACGATTGAGCAGCTATTTTGAATCTCACTTTGAGTTCTATATTCTCAGTTTTCTGTCTCGTTACGCTTAGTAAATATAATTATAATTTTTCCAATATATATATATATATATATATATATATATATATATATATATATATATATATATATATATATATATATATATATATATATATATATATATATATATATGTATGTATATATATATATATATATATATATATATATATATATATATATATATATATATATATATGTATGTATATATATATATGAAGTAACAATCTTAGTTTTTCAATTTCTTGAAATTGCTTATTGGAGTTATTAGTTTGGCGCAAAAATAATGTCGATTTTTGACGTCAAAAACCGACATTATTTTTGCACCAACCTAATATTTACATTGGCTTTGTTAAGCTTTTTTAGGCAATTTTAGCTGTTGTTTTTTTTTTCAGCCAGACCAAAAGAAAAACGACAATTAACACTTTGCTATATACCATTGGATTTCTATTTCGATAGATATCTAAAATTAATTCTCTTTCAGTAAGTGCTTTTATGATCTACAACATTTTATGAACTTCATCACAATATTGATCGGTCACTTAGCGTAATCTTCGCATTTTAATAGTAAGATTTTATCGTTTCATTGTATTGAAGCTTTGCACGAGTTCTATAAAAGCACGCGCCTCTTATTACTATAAACGCGATACATCATTTTAAGTAATGCAACCACTTGCCTTGTTTTATTTTTTCATTAGCTTTGGCTTTATTTGAATATTTGCACCGTTTAATGATTAAAAAACCCAAAGTTATTCTTACATAAAACAATTGATTTAATTATATAAAGAAATCTTTATGAATTACTCGCTTATATTTTCTCAAAACTGCATAATTGCACAGAGGCTTTGATATATCCACATTTTCTTATTAAATAGACACGGTGGAGTAATGGATAGAGGCTTTGATTGAAGAATCAGAAAGTCACTACATTTTGAAAGATATTTCGGAGAATGTATTCTGATAATGTTTCAATTATTGGCATCCTCATATCATGGCATTCGTAGTTTAAAAAAGTAGTATTTTGAAGATGTTAGTGGTCACCAATGACCAGGTAATGATCATTTCTTTGTGTGGGGTTATTTCGGGAACTAAATTGACACAGTTATAAAAACAACTCGGATTTTCTCTGTCATTATGCCAAACTAGACAGCCAACCATTATATATCGTTTTTTGATCAGCAGTTATTTGGCCTTATAAGCGTTTATAATAATTAATTCGAAGAGCCATTTAGATAGCGAAAGTTACGTTAAAAAATCTTAGTAAAGTAAAAGGTAAATTTCGTTACAAACACAGTAATAAAATAAATAAAAGTTATGTAATATTATCCGCCTATATGGCGGTTAATGGTGAATAATCTCCACACAGATGAAGAAGAGACTTGAAGTAACAAAAATCTGGTTATACAGAAGGATATTGAGAATCCCATTGACTGAACATGCGACAAACGACAAAGTTTTACAGAAAATGGAAACAGAATAGAAATGGAATAAGACAGTATACATTTTTAGGGCATATAATGAGGAAAAATGTAATTGACAGAAAATATTGCTGGCAAGTGGACAGACAGAGGAGAGCAGCGTATACCATACCTTACCATTCTTTGTAAATGGTTTTCCGAACATTGATTGGGGAAGAGATAGCAAAATGAAAATTTTATTAATGTTGGAATTTTTGGGTACCATGGTGTACTAGTGAGCCAGCCAAAGTGAGCTGACTCATTTTATAGTTCACCAATCAGAAGGCTCAAAATATTCAATGCGACGTGTATAAAGGCCGCCATGTTTTCCCCGAATATTCACTGCCAACCTTTGATATCGAAGACTGAAGAATTACGGAACATCTGCTGGGGGTATTGGCGATATAGTCAGATTCAATAAAATATCTGACTCGAGAGTGTTCATATTTAACGTTGTTGCATTGAACAGATTACGTACTGTGCTTTATTCTATATTCATAGACTATGGTGAACATGGTCAACATTTAAGGGGCTACAAAAGACAGGGCATTGTGTTTTCACGTCCTGAAGAGACATTGAGAAGAGAATGTAGTCCTATTGCATGTATTATATAATACGTATTTAATTACCAGTCAATTTTGTGCCATGGATGAAACAAGCTTCTGCGATCATGTATCTTTCAATACTGACTGACGAGGCAGATGTTTCCCTGCAGTAGGTTCCTATTTCTTTATGCCATTCAAGGCATATAGAATCCGGGTGTCCTGCTATTTACCCATAGCTTTCCCAAGGGTATTATCACCTAAGTGAATCTAATGGATTCGACTGGAAATCGACAAAGACTGGCATTATTCTGTTTTGTAAATAACCGGAAATTACATGGCAGAGGCTATTCTGGGGAATAAAGTTGTTCACCCTGTTTTGTCACAGATTACCTAGGCAGAAATTAACGAAGAACTTACTCATCATTTTAAAATTTTGTGGGCTGTTTACCTGTTCATTTTTGCTTCTGCTATAGCGTTGCATCTATGCTAGCTTATCAGAACGCATCTCGATTGCCTCTCTCCACATTTTTCTGTCCTTTACTTGCTTGGGTGCTCAACTTTTGCGCTACAAGACACAGATCCTCGACTTATCTTGAACCACATGGGCTACTGAAAAATAAGATGTTTCTTAACACCATATTCACAATAACCCATTTTTAATAAGCTTAATTTTTAACTATGATTTTTGTAGGTTTTTAACAAATGATTATACTAATTATCTCGTCTATTTACCTTTCACGTCGTTTCTGCTAATTATATAACATGATTAATTACAACGTCCTCTAGTGAAAGGAAGAAATCAAATTTACGTGTCGGTACATGTATGACTACAGATGGCTGTCTGACTAATTATTTAAAGAACGTTATTCGTTTATAGCAAGGAATAAATTGTCACAAGTTGTATATATGTTTGAAGTCGTCGTATTAATGTCTCATATGAAACATACATTTTTTTTTTCATTTTCTCCATTTTTAATCCTCATCAACGTTGGTCTTGTATTTTTTAATTAATTATTTTTGGGCACAATTATTTTCTCTTTCCCAAACTCGGATAACCCTAGCCGTTAACTTCAGCGGAGTGCAGCTTCGAACCTTTCGCGTCATCTACAAAAGACAATCTAATTCAAAAGACCATTGTATAGACCACAATCGAGGACGGGAGATTATGTTTTATACCTGAGAATACAAGATCAATTTCTTATTTTACTAACACAATAACGTTGTATTAAAATAGTCTCATTACACTGAACATGAAAACACAATGTTCGCTGCCGATATTATTTCTTTCTTGTCTCTATTCTTTAAAATGAAACCCTCGAATTTAAGCCTTTGTTATTTTTACGTCGTGTCTATTGAATCTTAGAAAAGTAATAAAAAGCATCTTTGTTATTAAAACTATTGAATATATTCACGTCATGTAGTGATCTATTTACTATCTACATGTTTTTGTCGTACTTACTGTTATGATCATATTCTCTTCTGTGTTTTTTTTTCTGAGGTCAGCTGTTTCGTTTTATTCCATTAGTGTTGTCGATTTGGTTGCTGTTCTCTTTCTTTCCCGCCATACGATAATATAGATTTTGTTTTCCCGCCTTTTCGTATTTGTGTTCGACTTGGATCACTTCATTTTTTCTTTTTTCTTTTTTTCTTTTTTTCTTTTCTTTTTGCCTGTTTACAACTGTTAGCCAGAAAGTCGGCCAAGTCTTGATCTGTAATCAAAAAAATGAAAATGCAATCTCAAGAGGCTGGGACACGTTTTGTAGAAGAAACGTTGTAAAAGCAAACAGCTAATGCCAGCAAGATAACTAGTACCCTCTTCTCAGCAATAAGTGTGAGGTAATTCTAAATTTATTGGTGATAGCTATAAACAGAATTCCCTATTAAGATATACTGTACTTACATAGAATAAACAAATATTTATAAAGGCTGAATGATACAAAAGTACGCCGCTATCAAAAAATAAGCCTATCTGTTGTAAATTTAAAATAGAAAAGTGATAATATTGAAGTTGATATTCTTGTCATGATGCAAGTATTTTAATAAGGATAAATTATAGGAAACATAATTCTCAACGTACAAAGGTAGACATGAGACAACAGGAATTAGTTTTATTAGGAATTTTACAAGCAGTTACTTGTATACATAATAAGAAACTACAAATATTTTAGATAAAGGAAGATATTAGATATTGTCGTTGAAAATTAAAAAATGACAATGTGCCTATGGAAACAAATCTCAACACAAATATTAAGTCATAAATCTATCGAACATAGCACAATATTGTCCATTGATTACCGATTCTTCGACTGATATATAAATTCATATATTATAACTACCAGATAATTTTGAAGCTAGCTTATTATGAGTTTGTGCCGTGAAGACATTTAATAATAGCATTTCTTAGTCTTGTGGGTTGTACCTGAGTTATGCTTAAACGAGTAACTAGTGGTCTATGGCCAAATATATTCGCGTACCAATACAGATATATACGAAAGTAGTAATCAGTTAATGGTGCAGACATGTAAACAAAGTTTCGTTAAAATATATGTTTCTCTAATATTCCTTTATTCGCGAGAATGAAATTATTTTCATCAGGACAATGCAATTCTTTTCACCACGACAACGCAATACTTTTCATCACAACAGTGCAAGTACTCCTTCATCAATACAGCGTAACTGCTCTTGTATCAATACAACGCAAATACCATTTCATCAATACAACGCAAGTACCCTTTCATCAATACAACGCAAGTACACATTCATCACGAAAGCGCAGGTACCCATTCATCAATAAAACGCAAGTACCCATTCGTCAATACAACGCGAGTACCCTTTCATCAATACAATGCAAGTACCATTTCACCAATACAACGCAAGTACCCTGTCATCAATACAACGCAAGTACCCTGTCATCAATACAACGCAAGTAATCTTTCATCAACACAACGCAAGTACTATTTGCAATCAATAAAATTAGAAAATAGTAAGAAACCTAAAAGATTCACGGTTGGTTAATTGCTTCCTTACATCGCTGATATCGATGCTGATGACATTTTGTTTCTAAGTATGAAAAAAGTGTTAAAGGGCCATTATATTCAACTACATACCTCAAATAATTCATTGAAAATAGAGCATACCATGATGAAAAAATGTCCCCAGCTTGAAAAAAAAAAGTTCCATCGTCAAAATGTTTATGATATTGTTAAAAGGAACACATTCTATACGTTCGAAATTTCGATTAAAAATCTTTTGTGCTTGCTTAAGCGTGGGCAGCAAAGATTAGTATAGAAATTTGGAGCATTTTATTCTCATTTTATAAAAACAAAAGACAAATCCTCAAACACCAATAATTTTAAAAGAATTTTGATTTTATTTATGCAATTAAAAGCGCCAAATTTTCTATATATAATGGATCATACACGACATTATCCGAAAATAAGTGTGATAACTGTAGTAGATTTACAGTCAAACCTATATAGATGTCAATAAAACATTAGATAAATGTTTAGGAATACTCAATACTTAAAAATTATATAGGAAAGGCGCTCACGTTAATTATCTGAATTTTGAAAGGCGTAAAGCTCCTATACAACAGCATTTGATAAATATCAATAAGTTATCAAGATGCCAAACAGGGAAATGTCTCAAATAAACAGCTAATGTCAAGTTAAAAATATGTATTTCTGCGATATTATACTTAAAATAAATAGGCGTTGATTCAAATTAGATTAATTATACATAAATTCAGCTGCATAGTAATTGTCAAGTTAAGACCTCCGCGCGTGAAACAGTCGACAGTCGACAGTCGACATGTATCATTGGCTCTTATGGCATATATGTTTATTTCTACCAATATATATATATATATATATATATATATATATATATGTTTCTTTTAGATATATTTAGACATATATATATATATATATATATATATATATATATATATATATATATATATATATATACACATACATATATATAGATAGATATAGATACATACATACATACATTATACAGATAGATAGATAGATAGATAGATAGATAGATAGATAGATAGATAGATAGATAGATAGATGGATGCTGAATATAGTGTTAAACTCTTAAACGGACTACCCACGCTCGGTTGTGATGTTAGTGGCCACAATTCTGTTTATATATGCTCAATCTCTGAAATTGATAACTTTTACCTAGAAATAGTGCTTACGTTGAAACTTATATATATATATATATATATATATATATATATATATATATATATATATATATATATATATATATATGATGGTGCGTCTTTGTGTTTTGATTGATAAATGTGCATTATCTAATAAGACAAACTTTTCTAAATCAATGGGATCGTCAAAAGGTATTTAGCACACTCCAGTAAAAAAAAAAACTGGCATTGAAACATGATTGTTTGCCATTACCGTACTGCAGTCGCTGGCAGTATTTTCTTATGTCCATAAATTGCTTAGAAAAACCCTAACCTCCTTTCTGTTTCCTACTGAATAAAGTTTCTGAAACTTTGTGTATGTATACTAATACTTAATGAGTGAATTGATTGATTAAAAAAATGTCCGTTACCGATGAAATTGATTAACTGTCAAGTGAAGATCAATACATCAAATAAGCAATATTGGAAAGCAAAAACAACAAAAAAAATACAGCAGATAGAAAAACTGCCAAATGTCTGCCGCCATAATGTCTGCGTTTATTTATAGATCTTTCTTCGTTTTCCCGCAAATATCTTATCGGCAAACAATCATAAAATGTAGTACTGTATAATTTTTCCTTTCATTATATTTTCTAATAAGAGCTAATTTGGATTCCAAAAATTTGTTTCATTGAATAAGAAAAAAAAAAAATGTGAATATTCTGAATACGAAATTTTAGCAAACCAAAATAATTACACAACCCTTTTTGACATGACCTCTTCAGTTGTATATAGTATTAATAGTACTGTTAATACAAATACTAATAATGACAATTGTTATATTTAACCTGCAAAAAAGACTCCAGTATTATCTACACCCATAAAAAAGCATATCTGACATGTGTAGAAATTGATCAATATGTCAATTTTATTAGGTTGGTTTCAAAATAATGTCGTTTTTTGACGTTCAACTTCTAAAGAAAAACGACATTATTTTTGCACCAACATAATATATCAAATATGTCCTACTATTAAAAAGGAGACTTAAACATAACACTAGAAGTCAATTAATTTTCCAGATTATATAATGAAGAAGTAGGGTTTGGCAAATTTGATATTCACAAGGACCAAGGAAAATACCACAAAACCTAGATAGTGTGTTTGTATGAATCCAGGCGGAACAATTTTTAGAAGAGGTATTAAGAAGCAAGCATTTATTAAGAGCCTCGAAGTGATGATGGTTGCTAATGCTCTGAACAGGCACAGCACGTACAGAAAGAAGCACAAGAATGAGCAAAGAAGAAGAAGAAGAAGAAGAAGAAGAAAAGAAAAAGAAAAAGAAAAAAAGGTACTATGTAATTTTTAAAGTTTTTTATAATCTTTTTTATAGCATGATTCGATCACTTTATTTATTCATCGATCTCTTTGATTCGAGATGTCTGGTTTTCTTCATGGTTCCATTTTATCGTATCAAGACTGACATCCGATGATTTGCCATTTCTGACATTTGAATCGCCACCGTTAAATTGATTAAATCTCTAGGATGCAATAGTAAGATGTTTTTGTTTTAATTCCATCTCCTAAATTCGGTAGCAAGCTTAAGCGGGTTTAAAACTTTATTTAAGTAATGCTTCCAATTTTCAAGGATATTAGAAATAATTATAATATTTTAAACAAAACATACTTATTCCAAAGTTTACATTACTAACGTTACAAAATATGTAACTAGAATTGTGTTCAGAGACGTAAAGAATTTTGTTCACGTAAAGAAATCGCCTTGACACACAAGAGCGTTTCATAAGCTGTTTCGACACGGTAAGACTGGTGTAATCTTGAATAATTTTATGTCAGCAGAAAAGCTATATACAGATTATCATTTAAATAGTAAAAAAGGAAAATGATTTAAACTCAAAGTGATTAATAAAATCCCCTAAAATAAATGAAAGAAATTAGTTCGAGTTATACCAGAATGTTACCTAATAAAATATAAAGAATATTTAAACGGGGAACACATATGCAATTTATAAGGTAACCAAACAAATAAGAGAATACGGAAACGTTGTCAGTCGCATCAAATATCTGACAAAATGTCCACCCATCGGAATTTTTTAATGGCTTAATTCTCACCTTAATAATATTTCAGTATAATTTCAGAATGCTAAATATAAAAATAAATCAGTTTTATACAACCTTTGGAAACCTCTCCTAATTTTAACCAAACTATTTTCGTAATTTCATTCTCATATCTTTGGAGGTAGTCTTCTTCAGTCAAATCAGTCAGACTGAGAGCTAACCTAAAATTTATTGTCGCATGTCTATATAAAAACTTGCCGATATCTTGTTTAATTTTTTTCTTGTGATGTAATGAATATGCATACAGCTGTGTCCCTCCTCACAGGAACATGATTGACTGGTGTCAGCCATAAATACAGGATGACGTAGAAGTACAGGACAACGCCCATTGGACTACGCCATTGTCTATCCTATTGGTCTACGCTAATTGCCTAGACCTATTAACTGCGACTACGACGAGTACCAAGTCCATTACTGCTATCTGCTAGATTGTTTAACTCGTTTAAACCACTTAGCTACTTCGATCGAATATATCCCTTCTCGAGACATATCATCTTGTAATAACAAAAACCCTAAATTGTAGCTAAATGAACTTGTAAATATACACTTACCAGTTTATTTAGGCTTCTGTAATTCATTTATGCCTACATTTATTTGTCTGAGAATTATATTATCTGAATATCTTATTTGATTACGGAATTCAATTTATGAAATAAAAGACATAATGAAAGGAGACAATAGAATACGACGATTATTGTAGTTAGCAATAGGAAAATAGCGGAAGAGAAGAAATATAAAACGCACATTATAGAATGAGATGACGGATTATCGCTCTAAACTCGTCAGAACTCGATCGAGATAACTAAAAAATTCTGCAAACCGACTAAAAAATTGATCCTAAAGAAGAAAATACACGTTCATCACTTATTAATTGATATGCGTAATTTTGTGAAAGAAACACTTTCAGTGCAAAAACTCTGTCCTTTATTTTGCGTAAGGTTGTTTGTGGTTCCTTACGGAAACTATTTAAAAGGGCTTAAAAGTAATTTTAAATAGTTTCATTAAGGAACCACAAACAAAATTATAGCTATTAGGTTGGTGCAAAAATAATGACGTAATAATGTCGTTTTTTGACGTATTTTTAACGTCAAAAAACGACATTATTACGTCATTATTTTTGCACCAACCTAATAGAATATGATCAGCAAATAATGATGTACACTATTGGCTTTTAATAATGTATTTCCAGATTATTGTGACGGGACGTGACGGCACACATATGCAAATTTTAATGACAATCTTCTATATAATAAATGCGAATGTCAGTGTGTCACACTTTTCAACTTTATTTCTAGAGTCCATAAACTAAAATATGATGTCATTTTGGAATCAGGCCGGATATGTGAGCAAATTAAAAACGTTCCGAGCCGAAATTTCGAATTCCGAAGTTGTCATTATTGCGATTGTTTTCGGTGATTTTTTATGTGAATTTTTCGACGAATTTTTTTGTACGAAGACAATTTTATAAGTCGGATTTAATTTGAGAATAATCGAAATCAATTGCAAAATCCTGCTAAAGTCACCCACGAAATTAAAAAAAAAAATGTTTATACTGAAAGTAAGGACTTATGTACATCAAATTGTCTTTAGATTTAGTAGCGGCTGATGAATTATCGTTAAACGTTTAAAATGCAAGCTTAAACATTAATGCGATACTTAAATGCAGCTTTCAGTCTTGAGTAGTTCTGTAGTTCATTGTTGCCTATTGTATCTCCTCCTGCCTACCTGTTGTGATGAAGGTCCCATCAAGATTCCTCTGGTAGAGCGGCTTTTAAACTAGTTTCTGTTATACGCCGGAATATTTGATCAATTCTCTTCTCTAGAAGGTAAACTGTCCCACCTATTTCCTATGTACAAAAGCTTCATAAGATATAATTTTTTTTAAAAAAGTGTTTAAGCAAGTAAAGATTGAGGTTTTTGCAAAGATCATATTTGTTTGAACATTTTAGACTGGCGCTAAAGAATCGCAAGTAAAAACTTTACTAAATAACGGAAACCAAATCAGACGAGGACTACTAACGGCAGCAAGTAGTAAAATGGTATGCATATGTAACTAGAAGAAAAGATAGTGACGTAATGAAGATTATTGACATTCCGCAATACTCCAAATGGAATGTTCGGAAGGAAACCCCTACAAATACTGAAAAAAGCGATAAAAGTTACTGAACTTTAAAAACCTGTTTTCGTAAAAGACTAGTCTGATGAAGTCGTTTTAGATTACGAAACATGTTACACAATATAGATTAAACGTTATATTTAATGGATACCTATATTTGAGTAGACAACCTGTTTATTTATTGGGTTGGTGCATTATTATCAGGCGTTTTTAAACAATATATATAATGAAAAAAGAATCATATTAGGTTGGTGCAAAAATAATGTAATAATGTCGTTTTTTGACGTATTTTTTAACCTCAAAAAATGACATTATTACGTCATTTTTTTTTGCACCAACCTAATAAAAAATCAACAATAACATTTTAATTGATAATTCCGGAGACTTTCATTATCAACACAAATTTTTCTAACCTGAATATAAAATAATACTTTTAAAAAAGTAAACAAAACATTTTTCTTATCAAATAACTCCCCTAACATTTTATAAATTGAAAACGAAAACAATATGGTCTGCTCAGGTCAATAATGCCAAATATTATCTTGTAGAGAAACGTCTAATATTACGATTGACATTATCCTGCCAGCTCTATACTCATAATTCTAATATTTTGCCAATGTTATGATATTGTGGATTTTAGAAGCTTGAAAAGATTTTATTGTGTACGGAAAGGAATTATTTTTCCAGATATGGAAATCGTTTGAAAAATATTTATGTGGATATTAGATAAAATCGTTATATTTGCATTAAAACAACGACAAACATCTGACTGTAGCGTCGGGTAGTTGTAAGTGGACATTAATGGAAATATATACAAAACAAACACAGACGTTATTTATACCAACATTTTAACTATTGAGGACTAAAATCTGTGACTAGACAAGAAAATCTATGGGGAATGTTTTCTATAACACATATTCTGAAATCATTTCTTGTCTGCAAACATGAATTATTTACGAGATAACATATTAAAAATAGAAAACAAAAGAAAAGCGTTCTTTCTCACCTTGTTAGCATTAGCAAGTTAAAATGAATGGTGGACGATAATGGAAAATAAACCAATCGTCAGGCGAGTCATTTGTACCGGATTAGTTGAAACTGGATTTAATTCTTAAAATACCAATGTGTTCGATGTGCCGAGATGCTAAATTTTGTTTTAGGGATACGCTCAGTTGCTACCCAGAAGTTTCCAGAAATCGAAAAAGTCATATTCTGCAGTTAATAGCTCATATAATATCATTGAAATCAAACCATGTAGTTGCCGAGAGAAAGCGAATACGACCTGAGCACTAATACACGTACATTAGTTCATTTACACCCAGGAAGCATCATACGTAAAATTCCTGAAACTGAATTAGAATTGAACATTTACAGCACGAACACCTTCCTATTTCTTATGAATATATTAAAGCCTTGTTAAATGTTGCCAAGTGAGTGGAGTAGATAATTTAGATACATTTACAACTGAGTGATATTAATCCAGATTTTCTATACTGATTCTCTGAGATGACATCTGTTATGCGACGTAGGGTCATTTTGACTTGGACAACGAGATCTCTTTTCAGATTTAAATAACCTGTGCTTAAATTACCAGGGATTGAATATGGATTCGTTATATGTGAATTGCAATAGACGAAGGACACTCACTAGTGTCACATAAGACGTCATATCTGTACATGTTTTGACATCTACGAGTTTTCTATTCTGTCGATATATTTCAATTATCAAACTGTTTTCTTTCTAGAACATTGTGATAAAAAACGGATCAATGCAAGGAATTGATTACTAAATTTTAGTCATGTATCTCCGATTTTCATGACATACACATAAAATAATTTGATTGTCCTTAGACTTGAAATTTGACTCTTCGTTTTAACGATACCTGAAATAAATGAATGAAATCTAAAACTTATTCACGCTGGAATTAATTTAGGATTATACTTCCAATTCACAAGGACACTATTGACGTAATGAATATCATTCATGTTATCAGATATGATTTATACTATTTGCCTCATCAAATAGGTTTTACAATCGGCGTACATGAGAGAAGTCAGGTAAAATTTGAACTGAGAGTCGAAAAGGAAACTATGATCAGCACTTCTCGTCGATGTTATAACTGTCATCGTTATATAAATGCATGATCGACCCAGGTGTACATGGGATGTGAATCAGTGAAAGAAAAATATAATAGGTAGATATATAAACAGTCACCTAACAGGGTACGGATGGGAGTCTAAATATGAGCGTACATGGTTAATTTTTGCTCGATCGGCGAGGCCCCTTCGTGGCGAGTTGTTTTAAATCACATCTGATCTAACGACGGGTTCTCCTGCTAAGCCTAAAACAGATTTCTACCCTGCCGGTGGAAGCATCTTTCCTTAATAAGATTTCTTGAATGATCAGGACAGTAAACGAAGTAAATAAATATACTTATCTATTAAAATAACAGTGAAAATATTTTAAATTTGTATTTAAAATTGTAGTTAAAACGAATTCTAACCTAAACAACTTTTAAAATTGTAGTTAAATAAAACGTATTCTATTACAGTGTAACCCGGATATAAGAGAGTTCTCGGGACCGGATAAGTCTCTTATATCAGGGTTTCTCTTGTATCCGCGTCTATTTTGTTTAGGTAAGTCGGGCTCTAATTTGGGCCCAGAGAAAATCTCTCTTATATCCGGGTATCTTATATCCGGGTTACACTGTATACGAACACACACACACACACACACATATATATATATATATATATATATATATATATATATATACTAATTGAGAATATATATATATATATATTTTCATTTAGCATATATATATATATATATATATATATATATATATATATATATTATATTTATTTATACACAGACATACGAACACACACACACACTCATATATATATATATATATATATATATATATATATATATATATATATATATATATATTGGTCAAATATTTAAATATTGTTATGACTAAATGAAATATTTAATGTGCTAAAATCGGTTAGATTAATAAGTAAAAAATCATTACTCATTGAGGAATCGATTTGTTAACGATAGAATAAGAAATTGAAAAGATATAAATGTTCGAGAATCTGAGGAAAATTTGCGATGATCAGATATTATTCGACTCCGATCGCACGGCAAGATCATTCATGGTCGAGTTGGTTTAAATCACGTCGGATCTAACGGCGGTTTCTACTGCTGAGAGAGCATAGTTTCGAATCCTTCCAGATGGCGTACAGTTTATTTAATGGGATTTCTTGTATATTCAGGACAGTATTCAAAATAAATAAATATACTGTATAGTATTGGTCGGTGTATAATTATCTGGCGTTTTTATAGTCGAGTTATTTGTTCAAATAAAATTGATGTTTTGTTTATTTGTTTTTCAAAATATTATTGTATTTTCAGTTTATAAAAAATTGTGTCGATAAACATAGGCTCCGGAATAATCATTTAAAATTGTTAGAGTTGAATTGTCATGTTTCTTTTTCATAATAAATATTGTTTAAAAATGCCTGATAATAATGCACCAACCCAATAAATAAACAGGGTGTCTACTCAAATATAGGTATCCATTAAATATAACGTTTAATCTATATTGTGTAACGTGTTTCGTCATCTAAAAGGACTTCATCAGACTAGTCTTCTAAGAAGTCAAAACGAGTTGCGTATATTTCTTCCCGTTTTTTTTTTTTTTTATCCAATTACCTCTTATTGTTTTGATAAATAGAAATTATATATCGTATTCGCCCCCAACTATCTGGCTAGCTATCAGGCCGTGTGATTACAGCATTCCTTTTCGATTTGTCAGAAAGTTGACACATGGAAAGATCCTGAAGACCCTGCCACGGGTTAACACATACATTGCAAGTAACAGAATATATTCAAAGCTAGCTTGAAGTTCAACGATTGTGAATTCACAAGTCATAATCACTTGAGTGTACTGGCGTTGTTCAAACTGCTTATCATGATAGATCATGTCCCTCTCCATGAAACTCTAACCCCGCTCAGCTTATTTGTAATATAAATCAGAGGTGGGATTTCAGAGTTTTAATAAAAAAACGCACATGTTCCTGATCAGCTGATATCTACAGGGATTGGGAAACCACCTTCGCATACAGGTGAACTTGGAAAACGAGAGTGGCCGGCCATTTTTATCTACCTGTTTTCGACCTGTTCATATCTCTATCTATTTTTAATCTTATAAGAATTTTAGTCAATTGATTTCATTAGTAATATAAGACGATAATAATATACTTGCAGATATATAATTGGAATTTTGTTATTTTAACTTCGAGTTACATGGGCTAGCTATTTTAGTTGTCGCTGCTGTTAGTAGACGTCGAGAGATGTGGTTTCTAGTATTTGGTACAGTTTTTTGTAATATTAATAATTATTATAATTATTATCTTTAGAATTACTCGCTTTATATATTTTGTGATTAATAATAATTCTTATGTTAAAGACTGAATTTCTTGCAAGTTCCACGATCATAAAATGGATTGTTAATTCTCTGTTGTATTCAGTAATATGTGAGCTGAATGTCTTTCAGAAAGTAAATACTGCAATAAAATTCATAACTATAAACACAGGAAGAAGTGACTACAAACAAAAGGATTCAAAATTATTTCATAAACAATCATTATACAAGGGAAAATTCGATGGATACAATTTGCGGATTTAAGATGAATTACTTTAATATATTTTTTTGTTTATATTTAAAGAATATATTATTTCCCGAATGCTATTATGTTGAAAATAAACTTTCCTCCGATGATCTTATATGCAAATTATTTAAAACACTGAGAGCTTTGTTTATTTTTGCTTCTTTAGCGTTACTTTCACGGAAAGCACTCGGACGAAATATATTCCCTGGTCTTGCCGAGGCAAAATATGACAGCCAGAATACACCATACGGCATACTTAGTAGGAAACCACCCACACTCCCTCAGCCCTGTGAAATCGATTAAGTATGGGTAAAATTTTAATATGCTTTGAGAATGTTTGTATTCAATTTGTACTATGTAGATGTTTTGTTTTTTTGTTTTTTTTTAGGAAATGTGTCTTCTGTCACTTCCTATTAACATTCTCTTCTTGAATATCTT
This sequence comes from Acanthosepion lycidas, assembly GCA_963932145.1. NCBI lineage: Eukaryota > Metazoa > Mollusca > Cephalopoda > Sepiida > Sepiidae > Acanthosepion > Acanthosepion lycidas. Next base: position 88,677,361 of record OZ010591.1, on the reverse strand, counting down.
TGATATGACATGATCTTTTAAGAATGATAACCGTGTTTATTTCCCCAATTACTTAACACACGTTACGTAGCCTATATCAGCCATGAAAAGAAATGTGAGTTCCTGCCTTTTCTAAGAATTTCTGAACGAAAGTAATCACGCAAAAATCCCTCAGATTTCGAACACGGATCGCCAAGTGTATTTCTTTGTGATTCACTGTTATGCTTACCGCACATCCTTGGTACTATGACTCATGGGAAATTGTAAAATCTACATCCCTATTCTCTTTTCCATCACTAGTTACATTGATCGAATATCTTTTCTACGGCATGTCAGGATGATTGACAGAGAAAGTAAGTGGCTGCATAAGCATTTATGTAAAAAGTTTTCGGATAACTCCAGCCCACAAAAACAGAGCTACTCCACCAGCTGAGATGATATATTAGAGAATGAATATATGTATATCTATCTCCATAGTAAATTACAAATGTAAATATATTGTGAAACGCACAGATATATTATATGCTAGTCTGAAAAAAAAAATATATATTTATACAGAGAGAGACAGAGACAGAGAGAGAGACAGAGACAGAGACATAGATCATCGATAGATAGAGAGGATGCGATGGATGAATTGTAGTGTAAATAATGCAAAATAAAAATCTCATTTTAACAGATATATGTATGGAAATTACACAAAATATATGTTGCAGTACTAAAGAGTAAATATACTCAGTAAAATCCCCATTGGCTTTAAACTCAGCCTCTAGACGACTTCAGAATCTCCTGCAACTATTCTGGACGATCGCTTCGTTTAAGTTGGTGTAAGTTGGTGAATGCAGCCATAATCCTTGCCTTCAGTCCAGATGAAGTGCAGGAGATTTCGAAGTCACCTGGAGGCCGTGGTTGAAACCAATGCCGATTTTATTGAATAAATTTACTCTTTAGTATTCCAAGATATTTTTGTTTAATTTTGGCAAATATAACATTTTAAATGCGATGGTAGTTATTCATTTTTGCGTAATTAAAATGTATCCATTGCGCCATATATATATATATATATATATATATATATATATATATATATATATATATATATATATATATATATATATATTATCTTTATAAACTTTATTTTATGAGTATTAATTTATGAAATTGATTTCGTTCTTTTACGCTCTTAAACAAACCAATTTAGGTGCATTCCATACTCGACGATATGAGCCCGAACTACCATGAATACGAAGGAACAGAGGATCTATCGAGGAGAAGCACCTTGCCTTGAAAGTCTCTTGGTCTCAAACTCACATTCAATCTCAGTTGGAATTCGTACATACGATATATTGCTAAGCATGCAGTTTAATTGTTCCTCTCTCAGTGCCGCTCCCGTAAGTACCTGTGTCATCCTGCTATTCTCTACCATTATAAGAGCCAGATTGTGCCAAAAATGGAGTATGTTGTCATATTTGGCCATAAGCTGCCCAGACTTTGATACAGTTCAAAAATAAAAAGTATTCTAACCTACCCCCGCAAAAAAAAAAAAAAAAAAATCTTTAAATATACAAATTTCGAACTGAACCCTTTATTTCGCTCACTGGTAAAAATGGTTGCTGAAGACATTAGGTTTATAATACCCAGAAATACATACCCATATATCCTCAAGGACACATGGCACAGTGGATAAAGGCATTGGTTAGATCCAATGACAGTGTGAGTTCAATACCCGGCAGTGGAGAGGGAAATTAGCAGGAGATAACTGATAACTGACATCCATCAAATATGGAAATAGAAAAGTCTACACCAATTCCAACCACCCAAAGAAGGCCGGAGCGTACAACGGCCGAAACGTTGTGATAAATATGGCGACAAAATTGAGGACAATAGTTCGAATAATGTAAATAATATGCATAATACCTCATCTCAGAAATATATATATATGTATATATATATCTCAGAAATGTATATATATATAATACGGAATTTAGAATATATTCTTTGAGAGGTGGATTTAAAATCTAATTTTGGTAGTCTGGGATTATCTGTGGCATGGAGCTGTAAATTTCAAAGAATGGAATAAAATAATTCTTAGAAATACCTTCGCATGTAGACTATTCTAGATTTCTAAATGAAAATCCATGTGAAATCAGAGAGTTACGGGGTAGATTGGACTAGAACATTCCATAATTGATTCTTAGCATGTACGAGATTTAAGGGATTATTCGTCGACCGTCAACATGGATGCTTAATTTTTATTTTATCAATACTGTCCAGCGTTTTGCCGGAAATTTTTTCTTTCTGTGTGCCGAGTCCTTTCAGGACATAGGCGATCATGGCTCTCCAGCTCCCTCTATCGTTTTCAGCTCCAACAATTTCTATCCGTCTGGCAATTCCCCGAGATCACGTTATGTCATCCGCTTGTTTAATGCCGCTAGGTATGCCATGCGATTTTTTCCTTTGCCTCACTTTCCCTCTATTCGAGCCCTGAGTATCAGATTATCCATGCTTTCCCTCTTCATTATGTGTCCAAAGAACTTCAGCTGCCTCTTCCTGATATTAAGTAAAAGCCTCCAACTTGTTTGCAACTTCTGTGAAGCACATTGTTGCACACACGCACGCTCCATCTTTCTGTAGAACCACATCTCTGTAGCCTCAAGTCTCTTCTTCGTCTTTGAGGAAATGATCCAACATTCGCTGCCGTAAAGAAGGACAGATGTCACGTAACAGCTGAGTATTCTTTTCTTCGTTACCAAAGGAAACCTCCTTTCTCGATATAATTTGCCCAGCTTTTGGAATTATTCCTTGGCCATCCCAATACGTCTACAGATCTCAGTGTCGCATTTACCGGCCCCTTTCAGAAACCTTTTCCTTGTCCATCTCAATACATCTAGAGGTCTCAGTGTCGCATTTATCGGCCTCTTTCAGAAAGCTTTTCCTTGGTCATTCCAATAAGTCTATAAATATCAGTGTTGCATTTAACAGCCTCTTTCAGAAAGCTTTTCCTTGGTCATTCCAATAAGTCTACAAATATCACTGTTGCATTTAACAGCCACTTTCAGAAAGCTTTTCCTTGGTCATTCCAATAAGTCTACAGATCTCAGTGTCGCATTTATCGGCATCTTTCAGAAAGCTTTTCCTTGGTCATCCCAATAAGTCTACAAATATCAGTGTTGCATTTAACAGCCTCTTTCAGAAAGCTTTTCCTTGGTCATTCAAATAAGCCTACAGATCTCAGTGTCGCATTTACCGGCCTCTTTCAGAAAGCTTTTCCTTGGTCATCCCAATAAGTCTACAGATCTCAGTGTCGCATTTATCGGCCTCTTTCAGAAAGCTTTTCCTTGGTCATCCCAATAAGTCTACAGATCTCAGTGTCGCATTTACCGGCCTCTTTCAGAAAGCTTTTCTTTGGCCGTCCGAATACGTCTACAGATCTCAGTGCCGCATTTACCGTCCACTTTCAGAAAGCCTCTCACATATTTAAATTGCCGAGTCTGCGTACTAATATTCGACCGGTGTTGGACAGTAGACATTACTCCAGATACACTGCTCGAGTTGATATATATTCACTAAAATCAAGTCAATGAATATCGAACTTACCAAAACCAGATTTTAGGCGTTATGTATGTGTAACGCTATCATTATGAAATTAATATCAAAAAGAGACTAAATAACTTAGAGGTAACCTTAATATTGGTCCCCTCCAGAATCACTTAATATCAAAGGAGGGTATGAATGTGAGTTTTCATGCCAGAGATGTGGTTCTACAGAAGGATGCTAAGGATATCATGGATGGAGCGTGTGTACAACGATGTGGTTTAGAGTAGTTGCAAACAAGTTGGAGGCTTTTACTTAATATCAGCAAGAGGCAGCTGAAGTTCTTTGGACACATAATGAAGAGGGAAGGCCTGGAGAATCTGATACTCAGGGGTCGAATAGAGGGAAAGTGAGGCAAAAGAAAACAACGCATGGCATACCTTTGAATGTGGTTTCGTTATACTGAGTGTAGTTGACTATTGGCTAAGATGGGAGAATTGTAGCTGATATCTACTGATATAGCGATTTATCACAAACTGTTTTCTCCGCCGATGTAGCACTGAGTGAATATTTTCTTTTCTAATAGTCCAGTACACTCTAGATCTATCATAAAATAACTTCATTAGAGAAAAGGATCATCATTCACAAAACATTCATCCAGACGCCCTTCTCACATGCTGGTGTGAATCACGTATAACATGAAGAAAGCGCAGTCATTCCAACACAGGGTAACATAAATTCGTGTAATAAGTTTTCGTGAATATTAGGTTGGTGCAAAAAATAATGACGTAATAATGTCGTTTTTTGAAGTATTTTTAACGTCAAAAAACGACATTATTGCGTCATAATTTTTGCACCAACCTAATAGATAGCGAGTACTTCTTGACATGCAGATGTTTCGTTTGAATGTATTTTCGCTGCGCGTACACCGGAGAAATTTCCACGACCTCATTTTCAGCGGCACTGTATATCATTCTTCGAACGACAGCAAACAAAAATAGGAAAATTATTGGCTTGATCATCACAAGTAAAGATTTCTAAACTGAAAATAAAATCATGAAAGAGAAATATAAATTATAAAAGTGAGTAGAATGTGAGAAATAGCATTGCAGGATTTAGAAAAATTATGAAATGTTCAAATGATGATATATGTTCTAGAAAAATGACACCTTTTTGCTTAAATATGCATATCACAAAATTATGATTCCAAGTAATCAGTTTGTCATCTTGAGTAAGAATTATATATATATATATATATATATATATATATATATATATATATATATATATATATATATATATAGGGGTTAGACAAAATAATGGAAACATATGAAAATTTCAGACACATTTATTTTAAAGTTATGTAGGACCGCCTTTGGCCGTAATTACAGATTCGAATCTCCATTCTTACACATTTGAGGAAAATTGCTTCTTGAGATTGTCATTAAGCTCTGCTGTACTTTTCGGAGCTGTATTCTTGTGGTCCTTCCTAACAATCCACTTAAGAATCTGACGGTACCTATTAGACAGCTTTTGCTTTTTCCAGAGTTTTGCTTCCGTAAAGAGTTATTTATTTTTCTTTCTGAAATGCTGTCATTACTAGGTGACATTATTTCTTGCTACACCAAATAATCCAGTGACGTTTGTTTCATTAGCGACTGCCATATGAGTACCGACACTTTTACCTCTTTTAAAGCCTGAGAGATCTGCGATTTTAATGAATTTTGATTAATTTTCTCTAGTGATATTTGCACAAAAACAAAAATTTTAGTAAAATATGAAAAGGCAAATTAATAATAAAATAAAAATAAAACATAAAAATAAAAAAAATAAAAATCTTTCGGATTTATAGGAGTTTCAAGATTATGACACTAAGATTACACTTGTTCCATTATTTTATTACAACACACACACACACACGCACACACACACACACATATATATATATATATATATATATATATATATATATATATATATATATATATATATATATATATATATGTACAGTCAACGACGAAATTATTCGTACACCATCAATTTTGAATGTTTATTCATTTCTCTGAATATATTGCCTGTATAGTGCCCGGATATATTTATGTTATTAAGCATAAAAAAAGAAGGATATAAAACTCAATTTTCAGATAACATAGGTTAAATATAACACATTTGACAGGCTAATAATGCAAAAGGCCGAAAGACAGAATTATTCGTACAATATAAAATATATTTTTAAATTGATTGATTCGTGCATGTGTAATTTTTTTACATAATTATTCTATCGGTGAAACATTCCAGACTATTTACTTAGTAGAATTGTGATAATTCCAGCAAAGAACCTCACATGGTGCTTAGGTTAACAAACCAATGGGGGAAGACAAAGGAGGTTAGCAGTGACAGAAAATTATTAACTTCCACAAGTCGGAAAATATTTACAGCGCTATTTCAAACCGGTTAGCTATCCCTAGATCTACGGTTCAGTCCATTATGAAGAAGTTTAAATAGGTTAGCACGACAGAGAATTTGCCTTAGAGTAAAATGTTATGCAAATCGTTACCAAGAACTGAACGAAACTCGTGTTGCGAGGTTAATTTAAACCCAAGAGATGTTTTGAAAGGCATCGCCACAAGTTTGAACAGGACTGCTATCAGCGTATGAAATCATATAATACATTGTTTAAATAGAAATTGATTGTATGGAAACCGAGCACAATGATCCCCTCTTCACAATCCATGTCACAATGTTGATCTGTTTAATTTTGCTAACAATTTGTTGGACAATAAAAATTTCCATCCTTCAATTCCACTTTGTAAATCAATTCTTCCATTTTACAAACACCATTCACTGGAGACCTATTCTTTCTCTGAAGTTACATTTATCACTATGCACCATAATTTGCTGCACGCTACCCTTGAAATTCTTGGCGTTTTATATTTTCCTTATAGTACACAAATTCTTCGTACAGTTATAACTTAATTTCAAAGTATCTCTGTTTAACATCTTGTGTAATACTGAACATTTAGGAAAGTACATATCGAGCAACTGGCTGCCGTGCCCTAACGCGAATGAGTCCGAAATCTTATTGTCGATAACTTCTAAACGGTATATTTTATCAAACTTTCTTTGTATTTTTTCTTTAATTAAGCATGTACATTTACACTTAAATATAACTATTCGCAAATCTTCATCACATTTTAAGCCCGGGGCTTAAAAAGCAAATTAACCACCACTTTCTCTAATGTTTCGTTTATAATGACTTATTGATTTTTTCTTTACTTTTTTGATGCCTAAGTACATTGTATCGCCGGTGTTTTATCGCGATGTCTATAATAATTTCTCTGGTAAACCTACATATCAACAAGCAACCTCTTCATTGTGTTAGATTTCCCATACTTATTCAATTCAAATTCCACTCCTTCATTAATACTCGGCATTTTGACAATACGTAAGTTCGTTTTTTTTTTCTTCATGGTCATTATAATTTTAGGTCATCAATGTAAAAGAGGTGATGATTATGATACTTCCAATATGGCGTATTTATTTCAATGGAAGGTGTAATGTGTAAAATGACAAGATGGAAAGAACATTAAGTAACCCCTTGGAAAATATCACAATTTGTGTTCGATAACCAATTCCCATAACAGAATACCATTTCTATGAGACAGCAAAATATATGATTTCCACAGTTAAATTTAAATATATGCTCTTTCTTATAGCATAGATATTATTATTTTACAAGTAGCTGTGAAACCTATTCAGCTCTTGATTATTATTAGTAACGTATGTGATTTGAATGCCAGTAGGCATTTATTCACAGTTGAAATCATTATTTTATTAAAATAAAACAAAAAACCCTAATACTTGAACGAGGAATTGAAAGTTTGGATCTTTATCAATATCAGTTCCATCCAAATCCGGGATGGTAGCATATCGTTAGGTGTGTCAGTTAATGTTTTATTATATTAACCGGCATGGATATGACGATAAACTACATCCGCATCCTCGGTAAGACGATAAAATACGCCCAACAGCAAGGCCATTATCAGGTTTTGAAGACCGTGGAACCGATTGTTAATTGCTGCTGTTCCTAGTTCCACCCAAACGCGGATTGTTAGGATCCCAAATATGAGCAAGTATTCCCCCCACCAAATTAGTCAAAACACTATAAATGTATAAAAATTATTTTTTATAGTAAACATGCTATCAATACATTTACTAGTAAAAAATAAAATTACTAGCAATACATTTAAAACAAAAAAAATATTTGCAAACATTTCTGGAAAAAATTGACAGCAATATATTTCTGTAAATGATATTATTTTCCTAAGAAAATTAAATTTCTGCATTAAATGACCCATAAGGAGTTGATGTGCCGCTAAACAAAGAAAACATTTTCGGTACAAGTAGTTTCCGTGTTTTTTTTAGTTTTTTTTAGCTATGTTTTAATTTAGAAATAAATGTTTTCTTGGCCGTAACCAGAACATACATTTAGAGAGCGAAAGATGCCCACCAAAAGTTTAGTAAATTAATAAGTGTGACATAGCCCCCATTGTTAGCTGTTGAATCGGACTTATAATGAATTTAATAAGAAACGGACTGTCTTTGTGTTTCAACTTCTCCTCCTTTCCTTTTATTTGATTTACTACCTATCTTGACTGAAGAAAGATCAAGAAAAGAATTTAGGGTCATTTGAAAAGAAACAGGATGACCTCCTCAGAATCGGTCATATAAGCTCATGTGACATACCTCACCAAGTGGCATTTTGGCATTGTAATTTTAGTTTCTTTGTGATCTCTGATGACAAACATTCGGGAGAAAAAATAGACTGTCCTCATCCTAACATAAAGGATGAGAAATACACCACAATCTTATTCCATTACTTGTGTAACGAATAATAAATTTCGTCTTGCTTAACGTGGCTCTATTTGGCTATTTAATCGGTAAAAAAGAAAGGAATGTTGGACCGAAGTAGATACAAAGTAATAAATATATTTTCATCTTGGAGGCACTCCAAATAACCAAGATTAAACGGAACACAAAAATTATTCCGGAATGTTATAGTTCACATTGCGGAAAAAGAAATAACCAACTTTTGTTAACATTCTACAGCAACTTTGACTGTCTGTGACTACAAACATTTGCTGTCCAAATTACTTAAACACAGACGTTTGAATTGACATCCAATATCATTTAAGTGTTATTTTATTAATTGTACGTCAGCCACTCTATACATTTTCCCTATTAGTATTTTGTCATATCAAACTTATTTACAAATGTAGTTCTTGCGTTTGTTGTTCGTCGGCAGCTGATCGTTTGTTTCTATCTCAACGGACCCACTTATATATATATATATATATATATATATATATATATATATATATATATATTCTTTTTGAACCTGCGATTAATACTTTTATACATTGAGAATTCGTAACATAAGAAAAGGATAATTTCCTTAGAAACAAAGAAAACAGTACATAAGGATTATAAAATATCACGTGAGCTATATGCGAGTGAATGCTGGAAAATCTCATCAGAGATTAAGAAAAGACGTGAAGCAGCAGAAATGTTTCTCTACACAAGGCTGCTGCAAATTTCATGAAATGAAGATGTGAACAACGACAAAATTTTAGAGAAAATGGAAACGAAAAGGACATATTTAATGAGAAAAAGATACCAGAAATTTCTAGAGCATAAAACGAGGAAAGAATGCTTGGGAAATTTGACACTCACAGGACTTATTAAGGCCATGAGGAACACAAGAAAGCAGCACATATGCTAAACTCTTTGCTCGAAATTGATAAGGAAAATGGTTTGGAAAAGATCGTAAAAAATACTAAGAGCTGTAAAACATATTTTTGTCATGTCAACGAATACTGGTTGACACTTTTGTTATGCCAAAGAATACTCGTTGTCACTTTCGTAAATGTCGTTGTAGTAGAGACTATGAAATCGCAGATTACAACTATAGTACACCGTTGAACAATGCAGGTGTCAGTCGATTTCGAATATCACTCCTACTTATAGTACCTGCTCGATAATACTCGCTAGAATATCCGTATAGAGTTCCGAATAGAGAAATAGTATAGTGAATATTATAGAGAATAGCAATTCGTATAGTAATAGGAAGAGAAATAGCGATCACTCAGACGTCACGCGACTTCCTCTATATATCTGTTTCTACTCTGGTCACGTGAATTACTTAGTTCAACTAAGAGATCACCTGTTTCTCTTCACTGGCGATCTAGGTTCAAACGCAAGTGTCAACAGTGACACCGTCTTCCTATATAATACACAGGAAATTGTGAAGAGCCAGGATCGCAAACGTCCTGAATCGAGAGGGTACGTAGAATAATATCTCCCTAATGTTCTTTATTCCTCTCCTTTACTCTTTCATTGTTATTTGTTTTGAATCTTCTCACTACACAGTTTTAACCTAAATTCATTAAGTGCATCGTCAGCTGTCACTTCTACTTTAATTTGTTGTATAGTAGAAAATATTAGGTTGGTGCAAAAGTAATGACGTAATAATGTCGTTTTTTGACGTATTTTTAACGACAAAAAACCCCATTATTACCTCATTTTTTTGGCACCAAACTAATAATTGATAAAATTATCAATTTGTTATGTCCGTGTTATTAACCCTTTCTTGGTTATTTAAGACCGAAACACATTTTCTGGAATTTAAAAATAATAACGTTTTGAGTGACTATTGCATTAACTTATACTTTAGTGATGACAAAGATTTTTCCAAAAATAATCCGCATTCATTAAACCACAGCTGGAAAATTACCATGGATTCATAACTTTCCCAACTCTACTGGATTTCGAAATCGGCTTTCCCGTTTCTCTTCTGAGCTAGTATAATCGAAAGGTTTGTCTTCTAAAAATAATTTATTTCATTCATGGAATTGGTTCTTTTTTTTCATATTATCGTCTTTGTGTCTTAACTCTAGCTTCTCAATTAATGTTTTAGTATAAAAAGTGAATATATATATTTATAACCCTTATGAGAATTATTAAATATTCAAAAAAATAGCTCTACGAGCGGATAAATAAAACAATGTTTAAAAGTAATTTTGTAATTTTAAATGTAATTTTTTTAATTTTTTTTCTGACGAGTTAAATGTTAAAACCTTATACTGCGCTATTCTCTATTAATTTAAAATGATTTAAAAGCATTTACATATATTTATGAAATTAAATTTATTTAATCATTTGAAATTATGATGAACTTAAAATTGTTTGTAAAAATATAAGCAAAATTGTATTTTCTCTTAAAATCAATATTCAGATGTGCATAAATATTTTAAAGCTATTTTATGTTATGTTATAAAGATTTAAAAAAAAAATTCTAACATGCATTATTATATAATAATATACCCTGTATAATTATTTCCTAGGATTAGCAAAGAGCGTGTTTTTGATCTTTTCACTTAATTAAAAACAACACCTATTAATGAAAAAATAAAAAAATAATAAAAAAAAAACTCTTAAATCGACATTTCTTTTCGCGCGATATGAATTGTGGGTATCTATGAAGAGGATTTTATTGATTTGTTTTTTAGTTCCTGTTTTTTTTTTTTTTTTCAAAGCTCCGACCATAATAGGAACAGTTTTACATAGGATAAAATTTACTAAGAGTGACAAAGGACGAGGAAATGGAAATCGCCATGATCATCAACTTAATGAAGCGAAACGGAGCATAGAAGAATACATTCATAATTTTACTTCTCTAACATTTTACTATTTTCTTTTATATTATTCTTTTGCCACATTCTTTTCTGTTTCCAACTCCAGATCTTTTTATCTCCTTTGTTTTCTTTTTGTTTTATTGTGTTTTTTTTTTCTTCAAAAACCTTCTGAGAGAAGATTTTGTCATATCGTCCACTCATGTCAATCAATGCGCATTTATTTTATTTATGTCTTTGTTGATGATGTCTGGATGATTTGTTTGTACTTTTAGATCTGTGTTCAGACAACATTCCCAGAGGATGGTACTATCTGCAAACTAAACTAAAGATTCAAGACGATGTTCATGCAATATTACGGCTGTTTTGACCCAGAGCGATGAGAGACCCTCCCAATGCAGATATTGACCAATCCTGTCATGACAGTTTTTGTAATCATTGGTTCTGAGTAGTGAGAATTCTGAGATAAGGTGATCATTCATTATTATTAGTAGTAGTAATAGTATTATTAATAATATTAATATTATTATTAGTAGTAGTAGCATTTTCATGGACTTAACATTTACTTCCGGGTACCAACCAGAGAATGAATATATATATATATATATATATATATATATATATATATATATATATATATATATATATATATATATATATATATATATATATAAACAGACTACTTTAAGGTTCCATGTAATATTAGGTCGGTGCAAAAACAATGACGTATTAATGTCGTTTTTCGACGTTAAAAATACGTCAAAAAACTACATTATTACGTCATTATTTTTGCACCAACCTAATAAATTATTTCACCACAGCCTTTTTATAAGGACTGCGGGTCATCATTAGGAAGTAAAGTCTGATGAACCGCAGTCCTTTTAAAATGGCTGTGGTGAAATAATTTATTGCACGGAACCTTGAAGTGGTCTGTTTTATTTATATTATTTGCTCTGGATTTATATTGGGCTCTCTGGATTATATCCTCCTTAGGTTTACCCATACGGATTACCTAGTTTTTCATAAACTATATATATATATATATATATATATATATATATATATATATATATATATATATATATATAACCCCAAAAAATGTAAGATCACATACGTTTTACGTAGATAGGGCACTTCGTAATGTGTGACATATACATGTGAATTCGTTTTTTTTTGTATGTATTTAAGTTATGCGCTACCAGTAATTACTTCAGAGAATCTATCGGAACCTTTTCCAGTCATTTTGAGGTCTCATACTACATCGGAAATTATTGATGTTTTCATTTCCATTTCAAGAGCATTGTATTTTGGTAGTATTTTTGGAAGAGGTTCAATGTTGCATTAAAATCTGAAGTGTCTACCATGTCAATAAGAAAGCACATTCTGTTTTTTTGGTCTTTGATCATGATGTCTGGGGCATTGTTTTGTCTGTGTATGTTTTGACGTACCATAAAATTGTTATATGTGCTTCTCTGTAACCTGATCTGACTGATATTGATTCCAGTTTCCAGCAGTCTCCTGCCCGTAAAGGTGGCATATTATCCAGTGCATATATTGGCTCCACTCTATCATGCTGAGTTTTATATCCACTGGGCGCTATCACCATGCAATCTGACACAAGATGCTTAATTGTTTTTGGATATTTATCATAGACTCTGCATTTCGGATTGAGAAAATTTTGCAGTATGTGTGCCTCGTAGTTTATAGTTAGCAAGCATTAGTCCTGTGCCGCAAGAATAAAATCTGCGGTTTCAGCTTTTAAGTCTGCAGTTAGGTACTGGTGGGTATGGTGTTTGTATCCATCAGCTTCTTTGTTACGGGTAGAATATTGACTGTGAAGATGCTTATCTTGCCATCATTTCTGCGTTTGGTCCATTGCATTTGCTTTATCTTTTGCGTTTTTGCTGCTGCAGTAGGACTGTCTTGTTTTATTTGCACTTCTGAACCCAACTGAAATTTCCTTTTGAATGTATTGGCTTCCGACTGTGATTTTGAAAAACAGTTCTTGTTCGAATAATCCACTTCCTTCTTCAGATATGTTCCCATACGGAATATCAATATCAGCTCTAGGATGACACATACGGTAGCATGTGAGTAGCTTTCTCGTTCTGACATCCATTTACTTAATGTCAGCTACGGTACAATAAAGGATGTTTAAATTGTATCGTACCACTGCGACAGCCGAATTATTTATATCTAATATGCTGTTTGTCAATTCAACTCGATATTTAACTCCATACTCACACGCCTGGAGTATTCTTTTCTTAATTTTAAAGCCCTTCGTAAAGTGTGGGCTGTACTTGTCAGAACAATTTTGTGTATCTCCTTGAGGTATGGATTTCCAGGAATCCCTTCAATTAGTCTACTGCAATCTTTTCCAACCAGTCCTAGGGCTCCAACTACAACAGGGATTGTTGATGTTCCAATATGCCAGCGTTTTCGAGAGTTCTATTTCAAGGTCCTTGCATTTTGACAAGTTTTTTGAATATTTTCAAAGATAAATTGCAGTCATCAGGGACTGCGATATCAATAAGAAGGCACGTTTTTTGATTGTGGTTTTTAATAACAATATCTGGGCGGTTGGCTTTGATTGTTCTGTCAGTGTGTATTGTGTAGTCCCATAGAATTGTAACAGGTCCTATCTCCGTAAACGGATCTGGGTGGTGTTCATACCATTTTCTTTCAGTTTCCTTCCCGTAGACGTTGCAGATTTTCCAGTGCATATATTGGCCCAATCTATCATGCCGGGATTTATACTCAGTGGGTGCCAATGTCATGCAACCTGACACAAGATGATCAATCGTTTCTGGATATTTATTACAGAATCTGCATTTTGGGCTGACACAATATTTTAGTACATGTGCTTGATAATTCCTAGTTAGCAAGCATTGGTCCTGTGCAGCAAGGATGAAACATTCAGTTTCAGCTTTCAACCCTGCACTACGTAGCAACTGATGTATTATTATTATTATTATTATTATTATTATTATTATTATTATTATTATTATTATTATTCAGCCTTCCCGGTTTGTTTAATATAAGTGTTCTTAGCGAGTTATTGAACACATTGCATACATTTTTTTCTCTGCATGTGAGTAGTGTTCATGTGCAAAATCTTTGTTCCTGTAGTAAGGTGTTTCCTGGGATTTTGATGAAGTATTTATCAGTTTTCATTTTCATTATTCCCCGTGTTTTAGTTACTATTTGAATAGCGGTAGTGTTTAAATGTTCCATTCTTGAGGTTACTCTTTCCTATATCTCATATATTGCCAAATTCGTTTTCTAAGTTCTTTTGTTGTCAGGGAATATCACCATACCTCGTGAGTAGCACAATTTATGTAGTGATTTGTCATTATATATTATAATTTGCACCGGTACGTATTATGAATCATATAATAGTTTACCCTCTGTGAGACGGTCGTTGTTTACGTTCGTCATTTTACTGCTATGCGAATGTCAAGTTTACATGACTTATAATATATATTTTTTACCTCTCTTATACTATATAACTGCAAATTCATTTGTGGAAACAGTAGACTATCTGGATAATATACGACTAAATGTTTTCCTATCGTAAGTGCTTCATAAATGATTATATTAGGTAGAACAATGAATAATGGGACATTTAATGGATATGTTTTCCGAATCTGATAACATTCCATAAGATAACCCGAAGCAACTGAAACAAGTTCTTACATATTTAAACAGCAAAACCCCAAATAATTTTATCCATGAAGTACTAATATTAGGTTGGTGCAAAAATAATGTCGTTTTCTCACATATGTTACTATGTGATAAAACGACATTATTTTTGCACCAACCTAATAGTCGTATTTAACCCACGCTAAAATATCAGCTCTTTGACCAGAAGACCATTCGACCTTGAGAGCAAGAAAGTTTCAGAAAAGGTTCTTACGTTCGCAAAGATCAATTAATAAGATTTCTGGAAAACTGTTATTCACAAAGCAAGAAAATTATGTCTAGAAAATAAACATATTTAAATTAACGAATAAATCATCGCATAAATCGTGTAAAATTCATATCAGAAAGGTGAGAATTACTTTAATCACAGATTCCATTGAACAGAAATAATGCCTATTGACTTATTTCTCAAAATGTGTCAACGAAAACCATGCAGTGAATGCTATCAATTTGTTCATCATTGATTGAAGTTTTGGACGACCTGACCGAGGCAGGCTCATATTTCGTGCTATCCTTTCTCCGCTAGAAGCACATAGCCCACTTCTTCACAGTTGCATAGGAAGTGGAGCCTTCAGTAAGTGGTTGTAACATGTACTCATGGTATCCTTTGAACGCGATACATTTCTTTTGCAGATATTTTATTAAATCTCGGGCTTCTGTTTTGTTCATTTTTAGATTTGCCGCACATCTCCCAGCTTTGTTTGGGCCTCAGCTGCACATAAATCAAGTTAGAAGTCTAAATTATTTTGTCTAGTTTTATTTTGTCTAATGGGTTGTCACAGAAATATTCAGCTATTTCACTTGTTTTTGGGTGGGGCTCAGATATCTTTGAATGTTCATCGTAGTAAAACCAAATGTGACATGTTACAAGTAAATAGAATTGTATTCAAAGCGATTATCGTTTTTCTTATTACTGTGTGTTATAACTGAACTAAGTAATATATCTTATGGTTATGGGGTAATTGATAGGTCCAGTAATTGTTTAATCTATATGGAGCCCTTAACAAGTTTTCGAAAAGAGATACTTATTTTGAGGTTTGCTTAGTAGTAATAACAAACGTCTGTGATGTTATCACCAAGCAATGATGTCTACAAGAATGTGCACCTGCAACATTCACAAGAGGATAGTCGGCAAAAAAGATAATTTAAATATCAACTGTAATTTGCGGACTACATCAAGAAATATTTAAATATATTTGTACAAAAAGGACAGGAAATCAATACGAAAAAATATTTGAAACATTACAAATTATTTTTAGTCAATTATGCGTGAGAAAAAACCGAACTAAATGAATATATGAAAAATGTATTATAATTTTATCAATTATTGGTGTTACCTACACTTTTAATGGATGTGAACTGGAATTTAAAAGAGATTAAAAAAAGATAGATTAAAGTACACCACCACAAAGCAGAGCGGGATAGGCCTAACTACCTTCTTACTTACTAACCACGGGTAGAAGGAACTGTGCAAGAAAATTAATATGTGCTGCTGTTTTTAGGACAATTTCTTTGTTTTTTGATGGTCCTCACATTATTATACGGATCACATCTAAATCATATTTAAAAGACATATTATTATGATTAAAAAATCCTAACTCATATTCAGTAACCACAGCGCTTTCTATTAATTCACATAGTTACCCTGATTCAAAACATAGCTGTAATTTAGCATGTTGCATAAAGGAATACCACATCCAGTTCTTCCTCTTTTGGGTACCGTATCCCTGCAAGGTCTGAGCGATGTTTTTTTTTTCTTGAAATCATCTCATCCGTTGCATCTCTAAACAGTTTTTACCCCCTTAATATCTTTCGCAGCTAACCTTTAACTGACTAATTGAATAAGAATCTAATTCAACTGTCTCACATAATTTTCGTGGAAGTGAAAGACATACAATGCTGAGAGGTGTGCGACAAATCTGCAATGAACAAAAAAGAGTCCCTACAAAAGAAAGGTGTTATTGGACCTTACCCATAATAACATAATGGACTATTCCATACGTGATAAATATTGCGCCTCAAGAGGAAGCAGGGTGTTCAGTCCGAAGTCGGGGGACCGGCTGATCGGTTGAACTCCATGCCTACGGGCGGGGAGGAACCCGAAGGAGGCTACCCCCGAAAGTCGGAATCTCTTTCGGGGTGGGAGACCGACTCTGAACCCGTTTATACGTGTTCAAAGGGCATAATTTTGCCCGAGCCCATGGGCTCGGAAACCCCACGTTAAACCGGCCTTGTGCCACATGATGCCCTCGTGGGGGTGGGTACTAAATACCGTTCAGTGCGAAGTCGGACGACCGGCTGATCGGTTGAACTCTCTGCCTTCCGGTGGGGAGGAACCCGACGAGGCTACACCGAAGGGTGAAGTTTCTTTTGGGGAGGTAAACCGAACCTGAACCCGTTTATACGGGTTCAAAGGACATATTTTTGGCTGAGCCTATGGGTTCGGAGATCCCACGTTAAACCGGCCTTGTGCCACATGATGCGTTCGTGTGGGGGGGACTAAATACCGTTCACTCTGAAGTTGGGCGACAGGCTGAGGAGCTGACGAGCTGATCGGTTGAACTCTCTCCCTTCGGGAGGGGAGGAAACCGAACAAGGCTACGCCGAATGGTGGAGTCACTTTCGGGGAGGTAAATTGACCCTGAACGCGTTTATGTTTGACTAAATACTGTTCATTCTGAAGTCTGGAGCGAAGTCCGACAGGAGTCTGCCAGTCAGTCAGAGCGAGCGAGACAGTCAGTCGAGTCAGACAATTGCTACAAGACATTGGAATAGTGATACTAGTCGAGACTACTTTGTTCTCCCTACTAAACCTGATTGTTCGCACTAACACTTTCTACTTCTCTGTGTATATTCCTATTTGTAATATGTCTGTGTTATTCCATATCCGTGCTCGAGTTCTTCTTTATTGGTTCTACCTTGGACTGTCATCGTGGTACAAGGAACCGGACCATAACAAAAGATATTAGTAAAATTGTGCTTAATCTTTTTTACATAAAATTGTTAGATCCGTTACACGATGTTTCCTTCTGACGTTGCTGTCAATACCCTTTGTCATTGTCAAATTAGCCAAAATTTATTTCCCCATAAGTTCTAGAAATTCAAACAGTTTCATTAAGATTGTAACTATGTTTCCTTCTTTAGTTTTTATTGTGGATTCCGGGATGAAATCCGGTCTCAAAATGAATGACAAACACAGGAATGAAATATAGCAAATAAATCTATTAACGTAATAATACAATTGGTAATGCGATTAGTAGCAATAATAATATATATACAGTCTGGGAAATTCAGTATCGAAGTATGACTTCCTTCTGAGTCTACGTGCTCGCTACTCTGACTCCTACAAAGCGGTTACCTCACACTCTTACTCTCTTACTGTTCATTGTATCAGTGTTTTTCTGATACTCACTCTATCTCACGGATATTCACTGGCAGCAGTACAGGTATACACTGGTCGAGTCTACTTGTATGAAAAAGTGGTGTACCCCATAACAGTTTCCTTAAAACTTCCTTGTATCTAATATGCTCCGTCCTCTTTCTTCACGGCATTTTTCTGTAAAACCACATATATCTTAACGTTCCCTGTTAATTTCTGTTAAAATTGTTCAGAATTTCCTGCTGTATATCAGGAGTCATAGTGCATATAAGCGCAACACTCTTTTCTTTGTTTTGAGCGAAAATTTCCCCTTTCTTAATACATTAAATAGCTTTTGCAAGGCATCTTTAGTATTCCAATGTACCTTCGTATTTCTATGCAACATTTTCCATCACCTTTTATAACGCTTTCCAAATAGTTACATTTGCCTAATTTCCTAATTTAGACATTTCCAATTCTCAGCTGGCATCTTGTGCTTTTCTTTCATTTCTCTCTGCAGAAAAATCTGGATTCTCCTTTTGGATCCAGTGATCCATACCGTCAAAATTGTTTGCACATTGTCTCTATTCTATCAGTCAATATTATTATTCATATCATCAGTTTCAATTTTGCTATGAAAATGATTCGCATCTTAGTGATCAATATTATTCATTCATTCAGCTGTTTATCCAAGGCTTGCCCCAAGAGTCTCATTTCTATGAATAACCCGTCACACTTTGTAACATGTGCGTTGCCGGCCAATTCATATCCAATTCCAATGCGCCATTGTTGTAGAATCTCAATTCACGATTCTTAGAAGCAACGGCAGATTTCATATTTGAGATATTGCAGCGTTTAAATTAAGCATTCAGATGTGCATAAATTTATCTAAAGAAATAAATGTGTTCATAGTTTTAACTCGATCCTTACAATTTCTTCCAATCCTCAAGTGAATATGATGTGTCATCATTGGGAAGGCAGGCAGAAAATATGAGATTTGATGGCATTTCTTTGAATATTTTTCATTAAATTTTTGTAATATCCAATGAACAGTGGAAGAAAAATAGAGAAAACAATGGATTATTGCGTGTCGTTACATCATTTCATTCTCTACTTTTTTTTCTATCCATGAATACACAGAATGAATAATAATGCAATTGATATAGATAGATAGATAGATAGATAGATAGATATGAACAGAGATAGATAAATTCATATAGAGGCGTCCTGGGTTAAACTACATCAGCGTCCTGGGTAAGACGATAAACTACTTCCAGCAGCAAGGCCTCTAATCAGGAGGTTTTGGGGTGGGTGGAACAACCTCTTAATTGCTGGTGCTCCCAGGTCCACCCTGACCCAGGGTAGTAGCACCTGTTAGGTTCCAGCTATGGGCAAATAGTTAACCATTACCAGCAATACACTTTAGAAGAAGATTATTACAAGCAATACAATTTTGAAGGAAAATTAATACCAGAAATAGATTTTTGACAAAACAAAATATTAGCAGCAATAAAAAATTTTGTCGGCATTAAATAACCCATTGAAGTTGATATACCGTAAAACAAAATAAACAAACAAATCTAAAACAATGAATATACATTCTATTCAATACGAATCTATCCTAAAAATGTTGTCGGCATTAAATAACCCATTGAGGTTGATATACCGTTAAACAAATTAAACCAAACCAATCTAAACCAAATAATACATATTCTATTTATACGAATCTATCATAAAATGTTGTCGACATTAAATAATTCATTGAGGTTGATATGCCGTAAAAAATAAACTAAACCACCATATATATATATATATATATATAGATAGATAGATAGATAGATAGATAGATAGATAGATAGATAGATTTTATGTGAAAGGGACTGAGATAGATTGTATGACAAAGGGACTCATATAGATAGATATCAACATAGATAGATTGATTGGTTGATTGTCTGATAAAGGGTCTAAGGCAGATAGATTGCATGAAAAAGGGACTCAGATAGATAGATAAATTGTTTCATTAAGGGACTCTTGTATTCTATGAAAAGAGGTCTACGATATCTAGTTTGTAATGAAGTGATTTAGATAGATAGATAGATAGATAGATAGACAGACATGCATGCTTATAACCACATAATACATGTTACGTTTAAATGAGCAAATCTCTTTATATAAGAAATAAACTATTATAAATAACCAGATACTACCATTTGATCTTAGAAATTTAACAACTTTCTCTACTTTTTCGATTTTTGAAAGACACTTGTAAAAATTGGGAATTCAGATATTTTCAAATATATACAGATTCTAATTTGGACTAGAAAAATTGCTTGCTGTTAATTTTACCTTTTACTCCACTAAGACCTTCCGTGTGATTAACATAGTATGAAGTCTTATGAAGAATGTCAGTTGCAAATGTTATGAATTTCTAAATTAAATCGACGTTGAATTTGCCCACATTACAGTCAGCGTTGTTATAGGCATATTTATAGCAACTCTGTTCCATAAAATTTAAATGTATCTTAGATATGAACGCCGATACATGTTGATAGCCTTTAACAATTCTATTGGCTGAAAGTTCGTTCAGAAGAAAATAGAGATAAAAAGAGCAATATATAAAAAAATATGATCATAAATATTGTCTTCTATATATTTTTCTTATTATGAACATACTATAAGTCCATGATAGTGGTGCTTCTTTTGAGCATTATATTGTTGGAGATAGTCTTGGGATAGTTTTGTGAAGAGGGGCTTATAAAAGAAACACACCACTCCTTAATAAGCAGATTTGAGTTCATCAGAATGATCAACCCCATAATTGACAACTGGTTCGGTAGGCGTAGGGAGGTGACACAAGATATCGAGTAGGCAGCCTCATTTTCGATCAAGAAATAAAAGGATAATATAGTGATTTTCTAAGCCCGGCTTAGATGTGGCACAAGGGCGAAAGCATGGCGCACCCAGTGAGGAACTCACTACTCAATCGTATTTGATCTAGCAAGACAAGCTTTCTAACCATTACATCCTGTCGAGGGGCCCTAAAAGAGGAATATATATATATATATATATATATATATATATATATATATATATATATATATATATATATATATATATATATATTACAAAATGGACAAAGTCCGACAATTTATTTTATTAAAGACATTTTTATGTTTAGCGTTCTTATTATAGATAGAAGTATTTAAGTAAATGCTCTGTTTATAATAAACAGTATTAAATAACATTTACCGGCCTGAATGTCCGAGAAATGTTCATAGAAAGGACGAATATTTTCTATGAAAATTTCTCGGACATTCAGGCCGGTAAATGTTATTTAATACTGTTTATTATAAACAGACCATTTACTTAAATACTTGTATCTATAAAAAGAACGTGAAACATAAAAATATCTTTAATAATATATATATATATATATATATATATATATATATATATATATATATATATATATATATATATATATGTATATATAATTTATTTTTCATTTATTCTTGGATTTTTTCTCTTTCTTTCATCCATATTTTTTGTTACTTCCATTTTTTTATTTATTTTTTTCTCTTTTTCCTGTGTTTAATTTTTCTTTTAATTTCATATCTTTTTCTTTCCGCTTTATTTATCTGCTGCGATTCATTCTTTCTTTATATGTTTTTTTTTTCTCTTTCTGTGCTCCTTTTCATATCCGTTGTTTTCCTGATTTTATTTTTCTTTCGTTCTTACAGATTTCAAGTTGAACACATCGTTGCAAATTATGTCTAACTAAAAGTCATTTTGTTTTTAATTATTCGTAACATATAAACAATGAAATAATATGAATAACTTGTTAATAAATCTTATAACATCTGTAATTTTGATAAGAATTAATATCAACACCATTACCAAATGATAGAGGAAGGAAAACTACGTCATCATGTCAGTTACGAGTAAACATTAATTTGCCAATATATTCTGATTAAATAATGTCGTGTCTGACGTATTAACACATGTGAGAAAACGACATTATTTTTGCACCGACCTTATATTTCACTATTTACATTCAATATGCATAAATTTATTCCATACGATTTGGGAATATAACATTTAGATAGCACAACGCTTTAATTGTGTAGCGGGGCCATAATACGTGTTAAAACTGAAGTTTAAATTATTTCATTCGAAATTGGAATTAAATGTGTTGCCTTTATTTTCTGATTTAATCGAACGTCACTTTAGATTGATAACTATTAAAGGAGAAAAATATTTATAAAAATAAATCATACTGGAACTTTGTTATAATGAACATTATTTACAAATATTTATATGGATTAGCTTTTTTATTTCTTTATATAGGTTATGAATCAATAAATAAAAAGAAATGTTGACCTTTATATATATATATATATATATATATATATATATATATATATATATATATATACATACATATACACACACACACACACACATATATATATATATATATATATATATATATATATATATATATATATATATATATGTATCTATACAACCCAAACAAAATCAATTATGGCATCTCTACAAATATTCTTAAATGTCTATAATTGGTAACAGAAGCCATTGTTTTATACCAACGGCTTTCGATTCAGACTTCTAAAATTCACTCTCGTGTGGTCATGTGTGACGTCATGAGATGCGTTGCGATTTTCGCTTCTAGCGTCTTATATGCGCGTGTTTATCGTTGCTTAGAAATCATCTATGAAAACAATCACAGACTATCATCACTGTCTTGTCCGTATATTGCTTAATATGTTGTAATTGACATCTTTGTTAATGGCTTAAAGAAGCCGAAAGCTTAGATTGTATTAAAAAAAATATGGATCACTATTGTGAATTTCTTTCTTCTTTCAACGATAATGTTATTAAACTTATCAGAAGTTACGAAAAAAATTTACATAAAATAAATAGACAACACTTTTCTATATTATATAATGAAACGTGTATATATATAGCTTATATATATATATGTGTGTGTGTGTGTGTGAGACATCCAAACCCGATCCAGAGTCTTATCCGGGTCACGGCGCCAACTGCGACGTCGGCCACTCCAATTCGTTCGTTCGTTCGGGTGGGTGTCGCTCCAATCTTTTGGCGATTCGGATGGGAATCGGGTTAGATCCGATAACAGCCTCGTGGTTCTCAACTCGCCTCCAACGCCTGGTTACCGAAGTAACTACTTTGATTCCCAGTCTGCCTACCCACGTTGTGAATTGATCTAGGCAGAGGAAATCAATCAGTGGTCGGGGCCGTAATGCAAGCTGAGTTCGAATGAGGGTGGTATTACACAAATAGATGTGAGAGAAAATAAAATAACAACTCGAAAAGTTCAAGTTATTAAAAAAAAGGATAACAATACTTTATATCTTTTGCTGGATACAGGGTCACGTCTATCTCCCAACCCGCTATGTGGATTCGTGACACGTTGTTTTTTCTTTGTTTTTTTTTTGTTAGGAGAGTCTTAACATCTAAGATGTCAGTCCTTTAAGAAACTGGTTCTTAGTGTGTCTTCAGGCGAAATTCATAAAACTTATTTTGGTGGTGTGAGTCTAAGTCGTTCTTCAAAAAAATAAATTGTTCTTGGTTAGAAGATGAGTTCGGAATTTTCGCGAATCTTGGTCAGCTCTTCGTGGTGGGTCTTTAGAGCTCTCAACTGGAACTCTCTCTCGAACTCTCGAACTGCTCAACTGCTTTTCGCTCGCTGCGACTTTGCTTATATGGACGCCGACCTAAACCGGGGTGGTCTCGTCGGGGTTTGAGGTTCCTTGATAATTCTAAATCCATAGTCCACTTCTTTATTTTCGGTCAGGAATTTTCCACTCCTTTCCATTTTTGGAAGTCTTCTCTTACCCCCACCTTCTCTTATTCTCATACGGATATCTCACCATACTTCAGAGGGGCGTCAACGGTTTTCCCACTTCCTCGCAGGGACTTCTCATACCTACCTCTCAATGGGCGGCGGCGGGCTCCCTCCTTGCGTCACATGATCACCTCCGCCTGGATCTCGTTAACATTCAGCCAATGGCGTTCAACAGTGTGGGCGTGACCAGACTACCCTTGTTCTTATAAAATATATATTTTGCTCAAAGAAAAAAATTATCTTTTTCTTTTCCTTTACTTTCTTTTGTTTCTCTCTTCTTCTCTGCCCACAAGAGGACAATACGACCCGTAGAGTGATAATCTCAATTCTTATCCTAACGTCACGGCATATGGAATTCTTCAATCAGATTTTCGCCAGAACCAAGAGGCTAGTCAACCAGACACACTCATTCTTCGGCGCCAACGAAATATTGTTTCGCTATCAGATTCAAATCCCAAAACAGTTCTCAATTCTACCTCCCATCGACAAAGACTCAACCTAGAGATGGCTCACTTTGTGTGTGGTCAACAGATGACCTATTAAATTGTTTGCCACCATGACACAAGTAAATCTTTATCTATTTAAAACTCTGTATGCACCTGGTGTTTGTCAATTAGCTTTATGACAATGGCCAAGAGAATTTTCACCATTCTTCATTTATCAAAATAACATCGCCAAATGTCTCTGTCGTGGGTGCCTTTCTTAAGTCTCGCCTCTCTTTTCCATTCTTTTTTCCTCACAGGGTATTTTCACCAACCGATAATTTGCTTGCCACCATAACACAGTTAATTCTTTATCTATTTAAAAAAAAAAACTATGTATCAACCTGGACTTTGTCAGCTAGCCCTACGACAATGGCCGTCAGAATTTTCACCATTTTTTTCCATTATCAAAATAACATTGCCAAATGTCTCTGTCGTCGGTGGCCTCACTTTATCATATAAGTTAAGTCTCGCCTCTCTTTTTCTTTCTTTTCTTTCTCTTTATCCTTTCCTTCTTTTTCCATCTTTTTGCGCCCCTAAATGGTGTCATATATATATATATATATATATATATATATATATATATATATATATATATATATAACTTTATTTATATAAGCGAAATAGAAGCATCGATAGAAACATCCAAATTGCAAATAACAATTATCCAATAGAAGTACCCGGTGTGCATTGAATCATGCAAATTATCCAAAACTATGTGTCATTTTGAAACACAAAAATCGAAACGCAGATATTGGAGACATTTTCTGTCGCAATCTACATTTACTCATTTGAATATCTTTTTTAATATAGCCATTTTATATGGAAACATTTTAAATTGAACAATTATAACTTTAGTTTAAATTACACCCTGGGTCACAAACTCACATAAATCCAACCAAATATGTTAGCTCTATCTCTGATATTGGGTGCTTTCTAATAAGTACCGCGTATATAACATATAAATAATTATATATACATATATATATATATATATATATATATATATATATATATATATATATATATATGTCTGTGTGTGTGCGTATATACATCTTTGTCGCTTTCTCTTTAGCTTTCTGTCACTTTCTCTCACATCTCGCCTCTCTCTCATTATATATATATATATATATATATATATATATATATATATATATATATATATATATTAAACGAAACATGTCTTTATATATATATATATATATATATATATATATACAGTTTTCGTTGGTTAAATTTTCACTATTTTATGATATTTATTTCGGTCATGTGCTTTATTTTTGCTTATGTCGATGTACAAAATATTAGAGTCGGTTCGGCACCGTCTGTGTGAAAAAGACCTTCATGGTTTAATTTAATCTGCTAGAAATTTGGAAACGACATGCTGTCCTGCTTGGCATTCGGGCAGGGTGGTCCATTACGAACATTTCAGAGGTTTTGGCTGTCAATCTGTGGTAAGTGCAGAGAATTCTTAAAAGAATTTTGTTGAGTCTAATGGTGATAACGAAGGTATTTGATGTGATTAAGAGTGAAGACAGCATTAAACACCTATTCATCCTCCAACATGGGCACAGAATCCAAACTTCGGCCTACATCAAATGCTTTGATGTCATAGTGCTGCCTTGGGTCAAGAGGGTGGCTGTCAAATGACTCTCTCTGCGATATGCCACACAAGCAGTGAAGGCTCTCAGACATTTTTTTTTACTATATCACTCCTTATATTTGGCCAATTAACTCCCCAGACTGCGACACAATTTATTATTATGTGCAGGGCTGTACTTGAAACAAAGACCAACAAAACTCCTTACAACATTCAAAGATGAACTGAAAGCAAGGATTATGATAGCATTCACAAGCTTAAACTAGGAGACCATCCAGAAGAGATGCACAAGTTTCCAAAGTCGTCTGAAAGCCATGGTTGAAGCCACTGGCAATTTCATTAAGCGAATTTACTCATTAGTATATATATATATATATATATATATATATATATATATATATAGGTTGGTTTTTGATGTTAAAAAATACGTCAAAAACCGACATTATTTTTGCACCAACCTAATATATAAAGAAAGAACATTAATATATATGATCCGGTGGTCTTACTGATATTTTTTTTAATTTTTATTTTTATTTTTAAAATGAGTTCTCAATGTCAATTTACGGAGCATAAATATTATGAATTTAAATGATTGAAAACAGTAATAACCATGTTTCAATAATGGATGCTAAAAACTTTGAAATTACTTATATAATTAAATTAAAAGCATTAGCTCCGTTTCATCTTTAAACGAATATTGGAATAATTTATTTCTAAATTTAACTTATTTTAACATTATATATATATATATATATATATATATATATATATATATATATATATATATATATATATATATATATATATATATATATATTCTACTTATAACGCATCACTCTTCAGTTGTAAATTTATTCCCAAACGCCAACTTCCATCAAGCTATTGACATAATCCTTAACTTCGTGTAGAAACATAATTCTATTTCACTTTCATCCATCAAACCAAAATATCCCTAAAACTATTAAATGAGTGTATAACCAAACTTTCCTTCTACGACGATAATACCAACATTTACACCCAAACTAATTGTGTTAGTATGGGAAATCCGCTCGATCCGTGTTTCTCCAATTACATGTCCCACTTAGAAGACATAGCATTTAATCTAGTCACTTAATCGAAATATATTTGATCTCTACTTAGACAATACTTTTAGCGAAAAACAAGCAAGAAAAAGATAATCTACTAGCGACATTTGCAAAAACTCAGTCCTTAGCTTTATCTATATACTGAGCAAAAAAATAAACTCCCATTTAAAAACGTTAATATTTTCAATGCCTCATTATATAAACATACACTAGCAGAAACTGTTGCTATCTTAATTTTAAAAAGAAATTCCCACTTAGATATAAAATAAAAGTTTTAAATATTTCCTAAAGAGAGCACACGAAAATTCATCGTCTCATCTACGTTTTCTTAAAGAACTAAATAATTCAAAACAGCCACTAGTTAATAATGCAATTCCTAACCACCTCATTGACATTCAGATTAGACTATTTTTTCCGAAGTAACCAATAACTATAGTGAACATACAAACAAAAACAGTCACATTAATATCTACAAAATCTAAGTATTCGTCAATATAAGCAAGTTGAATATTCACTTAGAAATATCATAAAGAGATACTCTACTGCATTCGACCCGAGCAAAGGAATTCCATTAGTTATGTATCACAATTACAACACATATTAAACAGCTAATCACAACAGAAAAAATAACAACTCACGGATAATTTAAACCTGCTAAGAACCAACAAAATATACGAGTTCAAATTCCCTTTTTTGGAACTGCATTACTGATCAAACCAAGCTCATATATAACTATATCATTCACACTACTATATATATATACCCAGACACCTTACGTTACACGTACCCGATCATAGCTCCATTACACGCACAAAATCTACCAGCTTTCATCCAAATTCTACTAGTAGAAAATACAAGCATAATAACTTGATATATATGCAAAATAAATAAAAGTACTGGAAACCCTAATAACAGAAAAATAAAAACAAACATTCATTATCAATAATTATTAACACAGCCAAAATATTCTGACCGTGTTTGAAATTGAAACATTCGTTTAACTCTAGTTAAAAACGTAACACAAAATTTACATTCAGCTAAAAGTAAAAATAAAATCACCCTTGATATTTGCTAAAATTATAGCCGAAAGAGCTAGGATAGACGTAATTTTGGACAGTTTTTACGCAAAAGTATTAAATTAAATGTCTTAATCGCAGTAACTTGATAGTTGTCTTTAACGAAACATGTATAAAACATGTATTTCTGCCTAGATACACACACACACACATGTTTGTGTGTCTGTGTGTATCTATCTATCTATATAATACATACATGCACAGACTTTATATATATATATATATATATATATATATATATATATATATATATATATATATATATATATATATATATATATATATATATATATATATATATATATATATATATATAAATGTAGGTTTTTTCATATATCCCACCCGGGTAAAAAAATAAGAAAATGTAATTGAAAACATAATTAGATTTTTTAAGAATATTATTTTAGACGTAACTTTAACGCTTTCCCAATTCTATTATTTTCATATGGCGATGGGGTGAGTTGCGCGGCACAGCCGTGATGTATGACATGATGTATATTTTGGCAGACACCAGACATAATCACATGGCTCTTCATCTCAAATTTGGTGGGTTTTATAGGATTTTGAGTATTACATTAAGTATTAAAACAACTATTAACTGTAAAATATTCAAAGGGTTTATGCAAAGAACCTCTGAACAAAACAAAACAAAAAAAATACAAAGAAACAAAATTATTACAGCCGGTTCAATAGGAATAAAGGGTAAAATTCCTTGATAATCTATAAATATCTCAGTAAACAAGGGATATTTTCGTATTTTCTAAAGTTTCACTAAGAGCCATTACGATGCATCTAGCTTTGCAGAGAAAATAACATTTCGGGGAGACATAAATCAGATAGACGCAGACCAAGAACAAATTTGCCAATAAAATTAAAAACACCGGCATTATTTTTATTTAATTGTTTTAAATATTTTCTATCACACTCTCATTCACGAATTTATCAAGGCTTGAAAATGACCATCAAAATATAATTTGGAGTCTGTCTATATATCTAAGATGGCGCAAAGATGAGGCGCCAAAGATGAGTACAATAGTCCGACTAATGTAAATACAATACATAATTTGTCCATTATTGTATCCTTTTGAATATTTACACTGCAGGTGGGCGGTGGAAAATCTTTATCTTAAATTCGACGATGAATCAAAAAGGTTGGGAAACCATGTATTAGAACATTATCATCGATTTCATTCAGTTTTCTGAGTCAGCCATAAACGCAATATCAGCGCATATTATCGTATTAAAACGATTTCTGTATAGTGATTTTCAAAGCATAGCTTAGATGTGGCACAGGACCGACTATGTGCACCCAGTGACGATCGAACTCACTACTCAGTCGTATTTGTTTTAGCGAGACAAGCTCACTAACCATCACACAGCGCCGAGGTGCCCAAATGATTTTTTAAGCGTAGCATACATGTGGCACAAGGCCGACAGTAAGGAGGCACCTAGTGAGGATCGAACTCACTTTTCAGTCGTAACTAATCTTTCAAGACAAGTTTGCTAACCATTACATCACGCCGAGGTGCCCCTATATTGAATTTCCAAGCGTAGCTTAGATGTGGCATACGGTCGAGAGTGTGGAGCACTCAGTGAGGACCGAACTCACTATTCACTCGTAGCCGTTTTCTAGCTAACCATTACTCCACGCCGACGAGCCCAAACCAATTTTGTATATGCTAATTATTTGTAGGTATTATAATTAATTTAGGATAGTCTTGTTTTATAGGTTGAATAAATCTGATGTGAAAACTATTATTGGCTTTAATATTTTTCCAATTTTCTGTGTACACTGAATCCGTACAATATTCGCATAAATATTTTTATGGCAATTGTTCCAAAGATTTCTCCTCTGTTGTTCCTCAACTGCAGGAATTTAAGCTACTAAGATATTGGCAAATGTCACATCGCTTTACTGCTGAAATAGCTAGACAACAGCTCTATTCGAATAATTAATTTTCTCGCGCGTCTTACCTATAGAACTGCTTTCTTGTTTCAAACCTGAAAATCTGAGCAAAACGAATATTTGCTGATTTTGATGCACTAGCGGTTATTTAATGGGATTATCTTTCAGAATCCGATATTTTTTTTATATCAAATATTTGGATGAAATATTTAATTTTTATGCTGGTTTTGCATCTCTGTTTCAGCAGTTTCCTCTTGTGACCTCGAATATAAAATAACTTGTATAAAAGATATTATATTTTACACTATTTTTACATTATATTATACATTAATTTTATATTATTTTTTATATCATTTTTACATAATTTTTACATTATTTTTTACACTATTGTTTACATTAATTTTCTTGATTTATTGCATGCATTACATTTTTTCTGATTATGTTCCAACCAATTTAGATTTGGTAATGCTCTTCTCATTCTTTTCCTTTTTCTTCAATTCTAGCTTTCCTTTCGAGTTTCCCTATATATGTCCCTTTTTATTTTTGGATGGGGATTTGGTACACGTCGTTTTTTTTTTTTTTTTTTTTTCTCAATGTTCCTCTAATATTTCATTCCTGTTTCTTTATCTCGTTCCATTTGTTTAATGTGAGTTTTATTCTTGCACTGTCGATCACATTCATTCCTTTCTTTATTTTAGGCCATATTTCTTTTCTCGCTTTTATTACGAGAGAAGAGAATTGAATTGTATGATGTCCCTATGAGAATCGTACGCATTTTTATAAACGCTTCAATGCGTGATATATTCGGATCATAGAATACATTCTCTTCTTCAAATATATACAACTCAGCTTTCACACAAATTGCATATGTCTATGATTTGAGGCTGACCCGAATCAATCCCCAACCTTTTATAAAACATTAATATCTTCACGGAGCAAGTAATTGCTCTAAACCTGTCCGAGAAGTTTTCAACTGCCTCTTTGATATTAACGAATATTTATAATTAAAAATGTGAATATTAATATTTGTCAGTTGAAATCATACAATGGAAAAGGATACTCCCTGCTCATGACAGAATTTTGATATAAAATTTGAATCAGCGTTAAAGTGTTAATTCTGTTTTAGGCATTTGCGTTCATATTTAGGGATATACATTTGATAAAAAAATAGGATTAAATATATTAGATAGTGCTGGCTTCCTTTTTTGTGCAAGATCTAAGTTCCAAATCCAGCTGGGTTCGTTATATTTACTCAAGCACAAATAACATTCGGTAATGGATGAATGCACCTCTTCCTTCCCCAGCTGTGGATTAATTAGTAAGAGTTGTATGATTATATCATTATTATCTAAAACAAATCTCGTACCATCAATAAATAATTTCTGGCTTTAAATAACTTGTAAATAATTGATAATCCATAGAAAAATAGCAATCAATCAATCGATTTTGTTAGGAGATGAACAACTCTGAATTAAAAAAAAAAACAGCTGAACATTCACGTGGCGTTCTTTACTTGAGTCCAGCTCATAATGTAACTAAGGGGCAAAAATTGAGCTCTATTTCAAATATCTTTCTCCAATCTATGTGAACTATTTTAGTTTCAGTTCTTGGAGGTGCTCTTTCACATTTGGAATAATTGTAGTTTGTTTAATTAAAGTGTTTTCCCTTTCGTAGATGCTATGTTAATTTATATTTTTTGAGAAATATTTGCTTTTTTCAAAATTTGCTGAAATGCAATTAAGGAATGTTGCTCGTGTAACTAGGAAATTAATTTAACATTTTCCAATCCATAGTTAATTTAATATTATTCTCTTATTTTTTATTCACGAAAATATACCAATGGTTAATGTTATTTATTTATTTTGATGTAAATTGTATTTCTCATTCTAACAAATGAAAAAGTATGGGGAACACTTCTCATATCATGATGAAACTTAATTTAAATAAATAATTAATTAATCAAATTTTTCTCAAGTTTTTCTTCTTAAAATTTTCTTTAGAAAATTTGCTTCCGTGATTCAGTTTCACACTGCAAAATATATTTAACATTATCATTATTTGTCACATACATTTAATTTAATATTTTCTCTTTAATATTATTACTCATACCTGTTGCAACATACCTACGAGCCATAATGGCTATGTCCGCATTCATATAAAAACAGTAGTAAATACTGTATGTTGGAATGCAGTCGGAGATTCGTATCCAATTGTGCTGGTCAAACTCTCTGTCTCCGGACAGACAGGATCCGCAGACGCAGTCTCTTCTTCCGCCAAACAGCTACCCGTCTCAATTATATACGGTGTCTACGAGGAATTTTTGACCGAACCTACGGGTTCGGATACCCCACATTATATTCGGCCTTGTGGTACATCTGACCGCGTGGGGCAGTTGGTAGATATTCTGCAGTTGGAGATTCGTCTTCAGCTGTGCTCCTCAGAATATGTGCCTCCCCAAACGAGGCAATGTCGAAGGGCAGAGTCTGACCTCGGGAAAATCTACCCTACCCCGTTTTATACGGGATATTCGACGAGCATACGGGCTCAGATACCCCACATTAAATTCGGCCTTGTGCCACATGTGACAGCGTGGGGTGGATGGTAGTTATCGTGCAGTAGGAGATTCGTCTCCATCTGTCCTGATCAAACTCTCTGTCTCCGGGCACGGGAGAATCTCCAGACGATGCTATGACGAGGTGCAGATTCTGCTCTCGAGAAACAGCTACCCGACACCGCTTTATACAGGGTCTACGGGTAATTTTTATCCGATCCTACGGTCTCGGGTACCCCACATTATATTCGGCCTTGTGTCTCATCTAACCCCGTGGGGCGATTGCTTGATCGGAGTTGGAGATTCATTGTGGAATTCACTTGACTCACTTCTAGTAGTTGACTACTTCTACGCACCGCTGGTGAATCTTATATGTTTTTCGTGTCCTTTGTATTATCGTTCATTACCAACATTCGTTTGTTTATTCTATTCAGTAATCTTCCATAGTTTACAACAATACCAATAATTATATTGTTAATAATTTGTCATTTTGTATGAATATATTCTGTTTTGCTTTCTAAAAGTTCTAAATATAATCTGTTGAAATTTAGTTTTCCGTTAAAAAAGCACGGATCATAAAAATAAGACGAAATGTAATATTTTTTAATACAGAAAAATGCAAATGTAATTTATTAAGTAATTGTTACATTATATTAATTGCCGATAATAAAATCTGATAAATATAATCCGATATGTGTTATTATAAAGAAAGTGAATAAAATAGTAAACCTAAAAAGCATGTTTAGAATAAAGTCAGCATTACATTCGTTAAATAATTTGGTAGCGGTGAAATATGTTAATTTCAAGTTTATATTTATTTTATATCAGATTATTATTCCTGTATCCATCTATCCGATATATTTTTAATATTATTAAAACAGTTTTAAAGTGGATAATGTATATAATGTTTAAATGATATTAAGTTGGTGCAAAAATAATGTCGGTTTTTGACATATTTTTTACTTCAAAAACCGACATTATTTTTGCACCAACCTAATATATACAAATCCGTTCACGCTTTGTTAATGCCAAATCATGTGTCAAAAGTAATGAGACCTAAGAAAGGAAAACACATGCTAAAAATGAAGTATATTAAATATTCGAGACAAAAAAAATTATGCTTTACATCTCTACTTTTTCGTTAGATTTCTTAAGCTGATTATAACAGTATATCAGTGCAGACGCAAACAGTGGAATGACGAAATCTGCCTATGTGTTCGCCTGTAGTAAAAGACGCCGTTGACATCCAGCAAATACGCCCAGGCAACATATGTGAGAAAACGACATTATTTTTGCACCAACCTAATACCACTGCTACCAGAGCGGCACAACAAAACACGAAGGGGAGATATATAGATCCGGTAACCTACCGAACGAGCATACATAAATGGATACCAGAAGAGAAAAATTACGGAGCTGTAGTGAACCGTGATGGATTATGTCTTGAAGGGGAACAACACATATCAGAAAATGTCATTCTTTATCAAACCTTTCCGGAATAAAGAAAGCTATCTATTTAAACATAGAGACGGAGACACGGATATAAATCAGGTACATAATCACTAATTTTTTGCTGATTATTGGCTGAAAATTTAATTGATCTCGCTAAAAATTTCTCAGTTCTCATCTATCTATCTATCTATCTATCTATGTGAGCGTATCTATGAGATTTGGTGTTTATTGTGACATAATCACGACATTATATGTGGCTCGAACTGTTGCGTCGGTGACTACGATCATTGTACTGTATTGGATGTTACTAGTGTTATCAATGTATTAGTTTTCACAGCTGTTTTAATGTCAGTACGCGAAAATTGCACTCTCTCTGTTGTATTAAAATTCAAATAAGCCCTCTTTTCACTGTAAGGAAATTTTCTTCTTGTTACAAAAATAACAATATACTCTGTACCAGCTACGTTTATTGGACCCAGCAAGAACATTTTGCTGACTACTTGTCAGTCATAGAGAGTTTGAAATTGATTGAGAGAACTTTCTTAACAAGATCTTTGTTCCAAACGAAAATTCTTACTGAATAATTTTGGAGGATAATTTTTCTTTTCTTTCTAACATGAAATTTTGCGTTTTGGTTACTTTCTGATTAATCAATCTATGGACTAATAACAAGACGTCTAGACATTTTCTTTCTTCCTCCTTTTTTTTCTGTGGGAACGGTGACCAGCAACTGGCCCAGTCAACTCTATTGTATTTCAATAATACGATATATTTCCCAAAATATATATTTGGCTATTAGTTAGGACATGCTTTTGTCTTAATTCTAAACCTATAAATTATTCTCCTATATTTTAAGCAAACTGTTATGCACACTTACTTACAGAGCCAAAACAAAAGTATACATGCGCATATGTATGCACGTTTATATGTGTATAAATGTGCACATGCATGCATGTATGTTCGGGTGTTCTTATGCGCAAGTGTACAGATAGAAGCATGTGAACATAGATTCAAACAATAAATCAAATTTAATTATAAATCTAACATCCTACAATTAATACTTAAGATACCACCAAACTAAATAAGAAAACAAAATAATAGCCAAGTGACTACATAAAAATATTTGTCATTTAAGCATTTATATCCCTTGATTATGGAAAAAAAAAGTGAAATACAACTTTCCTAAATCACGAAAGGCCTAGAACGCTGGAACATTGAAAACGATAACATGTCTAGAGAAGAAATTGGAAATAAGCAGCTACAAATAGTTACAATTGAAAGAAAAGAGGAAAAAGGAAAGAAAGAGAAAAAAATAACGAATAAGTATAAAGTGAAGAAAAGCGAAGAAAAGGACAAATAATCACGACACTCTATATGTACGCACATCCGTGCAGACGGGCGCAAAAGGCGAACTCCCATCCGCAGAGACAAGTGCATGGCTGCACGCCTACAAACGCGCACACACAAACAAAATACGGAAAATGCATTTGCACCAATGATAATTGGATAGAAAAATAAATCAAGAAATATAAGCAGGCAACTGCTGATACTCCCTGAAGAGTGGAGAAACGGTCCGTCTACAAAACTCTGGAGAGATGGGAGAATGATGGAACATGGCGCAAACTATCAATATGTAATGGGATAATGTGTAGAAAAATAGCATTATACTAATTTACAATTTGATGATGTACAATCTTCCTTAAATCTTACTATTCGATACTTCGAGAATTGTTCCAAATAAAATTACTGACAAAGGAAATGTCAAATTTCTCTCACTTGGAATATCACCGCTCAGACAGAAAACCGCACACAACATTGAGGAAATTCCAAAAAAAGTGATTTATGCTATTGCACACACACGCGGGAGTTTTGTTAAATTGAAACAATGATTTCTGTTTCTTTTTGTTCCCAATTATTAAATGTTATATATAACAATCCAGTCTCGAATAATTTCATGCTTTATTTACATTATTTTTAATTTTCGAACTGTTGTCATTCTTATTACCATGTTCTTGTCGTTAAGAAAACTTTATGTAATGCAAATGTTTACAATAACTGAAGTATAAACGAGTTCATGGTTGGTTTGTTTTGTTCAAGTTATTTTGAACATTATCATAAAAACTGGTTATCGTCCGTGTGGTAGAAACGAACTTGTTCCTTAAATCATTGCATTTCCTGGAAAGTTAGAATTCCAGCGAATTCAAATATACGATTATACGTGATTTACCCAACTTCTTTGCTATTGTCTGGCTTTTTTTTCTCTGAATAATTTCAAAAGACTTATTTTAATAAGCTTTCCTCAGCTGCATGAATTTAGACTTAGTACTACACTAGAAATGAGTATAATTTGTTTAATAATTGAAAGAGCTATATAAAACCATATGTTCCATTTTAATATTTTCTTTACTTGCAGCTCTTGCATGAGGAACTCTCTTCCGGTTTCTTGCTTTCCTTTCACGTACGCCATTTCTGTCGTGCTGAATCTTGTTATTTTATTGTTTTAGCCTCACAAACGTTTTTCTCGTGTTCTTTTATCTCAGTATTACATTGCATCTCAGTGGCATTCTCGCCTTACTTGGCGAGAAGCGATAAAAATATGTATAATGATGTTATTTTTACAATGCTTCCCCAATTTTCAAATTGAGAATAGTAGAATGTGTCGAATAATCATATTTGATAATCAATATTTAACCACAAATAGAATATATGTAAGCATATGATCGTTTTGATATATATGACGGCTCAATTAAAAAATAATATTTCGTTAACAGCAAACGGAAAATATTTAAAACAAACAATTGAATCTCTGATATTTTAAATATTTAAAGAATTTTAAAAAAATTAAAAAACACAATTATCAATGCGTAAGCAGATTTTCAAACTTGACATTTTTGAAGAAAAATTAGAAAGCAGTTTAAGAAATCAGGAATGAGTTTTATGAAGTATCGATAATATAAACAGGACCTCCTTCTAAAATGATATGATTTTTTTTTCTTTTCGAATTTGTGCCTCGCCTTAAAAACGTAGTAAAATGATAATCAACAAAATGATATTTGAAAAAAAATCCGAGATTTTTTTTTACAAAGTTTAAATTCTAATCAAGTAAGTTCTTTCATGCCTGTCCTCTCAATACAGTCTCTAGTTATTTAATATTTACGAAATTTTGAGCCTAAGTAGAGTGGCAATGCTTTGGGGTTCTTCAAAGCATTACCTTTGGCGCCATAAAGATTTTCACAGAGTCACTTCTACTTTTATAAACTGTTTCATTAGGCATTCAGTCTTATTTTTGTTGACGGCCTGTAATCTCCCTCCGTTTATCGACGAATGTGGCGGCAAGATGGTAATGTGAGAATCGGAGCGTGCTCAACATGGACGCTAGGAAGAAAATGACGTTTAAACCACCTCATCAACAAGAACAACAAAACAACAACAATAAACATAAACGAAACAACAGACACATTATGAGACATAGTGTGATCAGTTTGGGTACTAATATTTTGTAATATATTTTTATATTTATTTTTTGTCTGTCGGTAAAAGGAACGCACTCATCCGCTTGCAAGAAAAAATAACCTACTATTAGGTTGGTGTAAAAATAATGACGTAATAATGTCGTTTTTCGACGTTAAAAATACGTCAAAAAACGACATTATTACGTCATTATTTTTGCACCAACCTACTACAAGTTCTTTCTCCAAACTTCCAAAAGACAACGAAACCTTTCTGTGAAATCTAGAGAAGTGGAAGAGAAGAGGGTTATTCCGAACCAGGCTGAAAAAACTCGAAATTATGGGAATCGAATCAAAGAACTGAAATGATTATTGTCCATAAGACAATATGGAGATAAGGACGTAGAATTTTCACAAAACTTTCCAGGGGCAAAGCGGGTTCGTGGGGTCGGGTGAACTGGGTCGGGGTGCGGCGGACATAGTGTATGGTCGAGGAGGCCAACAAATCATTTAAAATTTCATCCTCAATTCGCATCTTCAGGATCGATGTATGTTGTTTGGAAGAGACCCAGTTTTCAACTCGCGACCATGAAGATATTATGTGTAATAAGTTTGTCCTCTATTTACCTTTTACCAGAATCATGAGAGGTGTTTCCTGGCTGGAGAGAATTTCTGTGGAAGCGGCGTGTGCTCTTATTTTCGAAGATACGGCAGACATGCATTGCATGCTGGATATTACTACCAAGGATAAAGCTCTCTGTTTCGTTTGGGTTTGTGCACCAAATAACCATGCGGAGCGGCCTGATTTATTTCGACAGAGCGAGCCATTTTTGAAGATATCTCGTTCGGTAGTTTCAGTGGGCGAATACAATGCCTTGCTTGACCCCGACAAAGATCGTATACGGGAAAGATCAGGTACTAAGCAAGCAGATATGAAATCGTTTCGGAACTTTATCGATGGATTTTATCTGGTCGGCAAAATATCACAATGAGCACCGCCGGGATGTAGTGTGGAATTGGACTAATAAGGGCACCTCAGCTTCTGTATTGTCTTCTAGCTACATCGACTGAGTCCTGTTTCAGAGAGTCAATATAGGGCGCTTAGGTTGCCCAAGTTTTCATTCGATACTTTACATGGATCATGTGATCGTCCAGGTTTGTGTAAACGTCAAGAGGCCTAAGTTTAGGATGGTAAGCTACTAGAATTTGAATGAAATGATTTGGTGACAAAAATTCCCTGCACCAGCTGTTATAATTTTCGCAGTGGGGATTGGCGTAGGCTGTGGTTGGGAATAAGTGGTGGAATAATTTGAAATCAAAATGTTGGTCTTTTGAAGCTGATTATAGTCGCCAACCCAATCTAGCAGCGCAAAAGTCATTTGAAAAGAAAGTTCATCGGCCGATTAAATCCAGTGATATTTTTCATCAGGAATTGCCTATCAGGAAGGATCAGTTTTCTGTGCTTAGGGGTAGGTTAAAAAGAATGTCATCCGATACAACGAATATGGCCACTGAATTTCATGCTGAGGAAGCTCGAAATGCATCAAGTCGACATATCGCGAGAAACATTGCCTAACAAGCGGGCCGTGACTACAGACGTGGGTATATGTGAGACTTTTCGAGACTATTTTCAGGAGCTGTCTACCAGGAGTTCAGTTTGACCATTGGTTCGATGCCTATTTGGCAGATGTTTTTCGCCTCGCGGTTGCTGAGGCAACTGCATGCGGGGGTGCCATCAAAGAGTCTGAGAACTTGGAAAAGCTGAATCGAGTTGTCCAGGACAAAACTTCAAGATTAGATGGTTTTCCTTACGAAATGTTCTGCAGGTCATCATTGTTCACTTGCTGTCACTGATTTACAATCACTGATTGAAGCAGGGGTCTATACCTCAACACTTCACCAGGAATCAAGTTGTTTTGTAAGAACAAAAACTGTGGAGTTAGGTAAGTAATTATCGGCCTTTGAAGATATTAAAACAAAATTGAGGACCTTAGTGAAGACCTTAGCCAGTCCGTTGCAGGCTGTTCTCAGTAGTCAGATCGGCCCCGAGTAGACTTGTGCTGTGAAGGGTAAAACATGGTTTGGTGCGACTCATCAAGACGACAGTAACTGATCAATTTAAACCAGCCCAAGGCATTCGTTTCACTTCCGCTTCCGGTATTGGGTCGTATTTTCGCACCTGGATCCCACTTCAGTATGCGTCCCCCTGTGCGCTGGTAGAAGATATTAAATTTTAGTTTTGTCTCACACTTCGTCAAAATTGACTGCTTTCGTCGTTGCTGTACGTTCTTGCGTTGGAGGCATGTATCGCAAGTTCAATACTGTCCCCCGCGAAATTTCCCTACCTGGTGCCAGGTACCGCGTCTATGCTGACGACGTTTTGGTTCGAAAGTCGGCAAAGAAATCAGAGGGTACAAGAGAATGACAGGGGCCAAAATCAACCGCGATAAGCCTGAAGATCAACTTGCAGTTGAGTGTGGTGAAGAGAGTTTCTTTTCACGGGCCTCTCCTCTGAATAAACAGGCCGCAGATCGTCTATGGTCACGGAAGATTATTTCCTTAAATGTGCGGGTGGAAGTATGTTCCTCACACATATACCCGATTCCACTTTACCGACCTCCGTACATCCACTTTCGTCTGTCAATCTACTGGGTTCAGTAAGTCTCTTGTTCTTTTTCTTTTGAGGACGCAAGTCTCCCAAGGTATCTCATGAGATCTGTTACCTCCACCGTTATGAAGTCGGTATGATTATGCCTTGCGTTGAGATTTGTCGACATACGCTTCGATTTTCTTTTCCTAGATCAGATATATTTTCTAATCCATTTCTTTGAATTTGAAAGAAAAATGACATTCCAAGAAATAAAAATTACCAAAAAATTATCGATCTATGTTTGAAGATTAATTTAATTCTTCGTTTATGTACGCATATTCCGCTAAAGATATGTAATTATGTGGGTGCATTCGGGTGTGTGGTGCACGTGTGCTGTTGGTATATATCGTTGATTGGATTTTTTCATATGAGGTAAGACGTCAATATCATTAACTGCGTGTACATATATCTATCCGTTATGGAACCGTACCCATAATAACATAATGGACTATTCCATACGTAATAAATACTGCGCCTCAAGAGGAAGCAGGGAGTTCAGTCCGAAGTCTTTTTCTGACTTTTTTCTGACCAGTTGAATATTTGTAATCGTATTTTTTTGTTTTGCAGTGTGACGAACTTGTTTGATCCACGAGGATTTGCTTCAAATACTTCACGAACTTTCTTGCTTTATTCGGCCCACCAAGTCTTTTCTGTTAAGTTATTGCTTAAGTTTTATTTTTTTATTTTTTTTCCATTTCTTTTGTTTGTTTTATTTTTTTCCTGGGCTTCGGCCCTCATATTTTATTTTTTATTTTAGTCCGGTTTGACAAATTCTTACCGGACCACTGCTTTTTTATTTCTGTTTATTTCTTTTCAGTCTTCATTTTGAAAATATTTAGTACCGTTTAAGAAAAAAGAAAAAGAAAGCTTTGTTTTTATTTCTTTTTTATTTTATACCCTCCTTCTTATTTATTTAATTAGCGACTTCGGTCGCCTTCTTTTTTGGTTTAACTAGTTTGTATTTCCTTTGCGTTTAATTTATTTTCTTTAGCGGCTTCGGCCGCAAACCTTTATTTTTTTTGGTTTGACTGGTTGCAAACCAGATATTTTATTTCTTTTCTTTTTCTATTTTGTACATTTTAATTGAATTTTTTACCAAAAAAAGAAAGGAGTTTCTGTTATTGTTTTTTATTTTTATTTTCGGCTGTCTTTGGGCGCCATTTTTAATTTTTTTTTAAAAGTATTACCTGTCTATTTATTTATTTCAGTTGAGCTAGTTTGTTTTTTATTTTATTTTACTTTTAGTTTTCCCAGTTTATTTAATTTTATTGTCTTTGCTTTTGTATTTTTAATTTCCTGGGTTATCCAGGCTTTCTTTTATTTCCTTCCTCCAAGTTCTTTCCCTATTTTTTTGGAAAATGTTTGATAGAGACCCGCAGGTGGAAGTCTCCACACTTTTTCATCATGGCCGACGATGCCAGTCGGTCAAATGTTAAAAAGACCTTTTCGGGGCGGCTGCTAAGGCCGACCCGCCGGATAAATCAAAATCTGTTAAGAAACTGGCAAATGCTGCTCCTAATTTAGATGACCGTGCTAGTAGCACAAAAAAAGGAGAGACCAGGCAGGTCTCAAGCCAAAATGAAGAGGTGCCGAAGGTGGCACAAGCTAAGACAACCGAGGAATTGCCCTCTTGTTTGAAGTCCCCACCAACATGGCGGATTTCTTGGAAAAGGCAAAGAGTTATTCTCATCTGGTAAATAAAGATGGGCTCCCTGATAATGTCCAAGAGCTCAATGTGTTCTCAAAGAGAATGGTGTCGGTTTTCGTGGTGGACAAGCGAACTCGCAAAATTTGTCGCTCCACGAAAGACATAGTGATTAAATCACTTCTGTCCCTGGGGATAAAACCCCAAAGAGTCATAAAGGGTACTGGGTTCTTCATGTGGGACATTCTGTTGCCCACGCGAGAAGATTGCCTGGCAATGACAAAGAAAGAGCTTATTACAAAAGACGGAGAAGGACCAGGGTGGCCGTTTTTTAGGTTCCTCCTCAAATTTCGGGAGAGCACCTGGCTGCATTTTTTATGCAGTTCGGGCAAATTTTAGGGACTCTCTCCGACAATTTGAACGGGGGATGGACTTTTGATATGATGTTAGATCAGAAGGCCTTCAAGTCTGTCCCCAACTGTTTGGAGTTAGGCGACAGGAAAATGCCGCTCATTGTGACCGGTAGAAAACCTACTTGCTGGAGGTGTGGAGAAATTGGTCACCTTTCCTCCTCTTGCCCAGGGAAGAAGGACCCTGGAGTTCCGGTCGCAGGCGACCAAAATCCCCCTTTGGCCGAGAATGTTAAATCCGCGGCGCTTGTAGTGGGCCTAGCTGCGAGGCGGACCGGTGCGGAAAATCCCTCAGTTGGGTCCGTACCCACATTACTCCCTAAACCGACGCC
Organism: Acanthosepion lycidas; assembly: GCA_963932145.1. Taxonomy (NCBI): domain Eukaryota; kingdom Metazoa; phylum Mollusca; class Cephalopoda; order Sepiida; family Sepiidae; genus Acanthosepion; species Acanthosepion lycidas. The sequence goes on along the minus strand of OZ010591.1, from coordinate 88,634,569 downwards.
GTCCACAAGTGTGGATAAGGAGAAGGATGAGGGGGGATGGCACTTCGTAGTTAGGGATAAAGGGAAGACCCAAACAGTGGAGCCTCAGTCCCATCATGACGCCAGGGACAATAACACCTACAGCCCCATTCCCTCTACCAGCTCTGAGGGCGACGCGTCGGCTTCTTATGATTAAACCGCCATTGAAACTCAGAAATGAATTGAGCCAAGCTGGGAAAATATTTTAGACATAAAGAAACTAATAAAAGAAAAATTGGAGACTAATCGGGGTAAAAATAAAAAATCAGTGGGGTTTATGCGCCCAATATCAATTCCGAGCGGCCTGCTTTGTTTCGGCAGATCGCGCCGTTCTTGACGACGCCTCGTCGGGTATTTTTAGCGGGGGATTGAAATGCCGTCCTTGACCCCGATATAGATCGTATAGGGAACAAACAAGGTACTAACAACCCAGACCTGAAACCATTTCGGGACTTTATCGATCGGTTTGATCTTGTCGATAAGTTCCGGAATGAACACCCTCGGGAGGTAGCATGGACTTGGACAATAGGTGGCAACTCGGCTCCTGGGACGCTTGCGAGCTACCTGGACCGAGTCTTAGGAAAGTCGATGTAGGGCTCTTATGGTGTCGAAGTTTCCATTACATAGTTTATAGGGATCATAGGCTTGTCCGGGTCCGTGTATACTTAGATAAGCCTAAGTTTAGATTGGCTGGCTACTAGAAATTGAACTGTTCAATTTTTAGTGAGCAGGGTTTCCAGGATCAGCTGTTACTAATGATCTAAAGGGAATTGACGGGGGCGGTTGTGGGAAATGCCTGGTGGGACAATTTAAAACCTAAAATTCGAACGTTTGCTGCCGATTTTAGTCGTCGACTCAATCTAGATAGATTAGCGGCGCAAACGGCTTTAGAAAATAAAGTTGATCGGGCTGTGAAATCCCGTGTTAGTGGGGATATAGCTTTAGCTAGGGCAGAGTTGTCCTCCTTGCTTATTAAGAAAGATCAAACACTGGTAGTTAGGGCTAGGTTAAAAAGAATGTCTTCTTAGGCGACGAATATGGCCGCTAAACTGCGTGCAGAGGAGAATCGGAACGCGTCTAGGCAATATAGCGTGCGTCACATTGCCGGATAAGCGGACCGTGACTACAAACGCGGGCATATGTGAGGTCTTTTGGGATTACTTTCAGGATCTTTTCACCAGGGAGCCCGGTCTGAGCTCTGCTCAGTTAGACGCCTATTTAGCTGACTTTCCATGCCTCAAGGCAGCTGAAGTGGCTAGTTGCGAGGGTCCCATTACAGAGTCGGAAATCTGGGAAGCGCTGAAGCAGGTTGGCCTGGATAAGTTTCCGGGATTAGATGGCCTTCCCTACGAAGTTTACTTGAGTTGTCGCACGTTTTTGTTTCTTTGCTGGAACTGATTTTCAACCACTGGATGAAGCAGGGGTCTATACCTCATCCCTTCACCAGGAGTGTGGTCAAGTTGCTGCGTAAGGACAAGACGGTGGGGATGGGTTAGGGAACTTTCGCCCTTTAACCATGTTAAACGCCGAGTTAAAGATTTTGGCAAAGATCTTAGCCAACCGTTTGCAGCTTGTCCTGTCTAGTCTGATTGGCCCTGTACAGACTTGTGCTGTGAAGGGCAGGACTATTCAGGATAACCTTCATATGTTACGCTTGATCTTAGATCAAGTCGACAGTGAAGCCGCGCTGATTAATTTAGATCAGTCCAAGTCCTTCGATAGGGTTGACCATCGATTTCTGGAGGATATCCTTTCGGCGGCCGGTTTCGGAGACGACTTTCGCTCCTGGATCCGACATTTGTATGCGACCCCCGCTGCGCTGGTGGAAGTGAATGGGTAAGATCGAAGCCTTTCTTATTGTCTCGCTCCATTCGTCAAGGTTGTCCGCTTTCGCCTTTGCTTTACGTTCTTGCCTTGGAACCATTCCTTCTCAAGTTAAAGGCGAATCCGGTCCTGCGCGGAATTTTCCTGCCTGGGGCTTCCACCTCAGCCAGGTATTCTGACTATGCTGACGACGTTTCGGTTCTTGTGTCGAGCAGAGCCGAGATTGACGAAGTCAGCAAAGAGATCAGTGGGTATGAGATGGTGACAGGGGCCAATATCAACTGCGATAAGTATGTGGGCTTGCGGTTGGGTGCGTGGAAGGGAGTTTCTCTTCCCGGACCTTTCCTCTGGACGGATTGGCCGATCAAGATACCCGGCGTTTGGTTCGGTCCTGATCTCCAGTTGGAAATGAACTGGTCGGAGATACAAGGGAAGGCCGAGATCGCGGTTAATCTGAGGTCTCGGAGGAGACTTTCCCTGAAGGGAAGGGCGGAAGTATGTGTTTCACATATCTATCCGATTCTCCTGTACCGACTCTCTGTGCTTCAACTCCCGTATGTCAGACTAAAGTTATTAGTACGGACCTTGTTCTCTTTCTTGTGGAGAGACAAGGCCCCTATGGTATCTCGCGAGATCTGTTGCCTTCATCCCTCTGAGGGCGGTCTGGGTATGCCTAGCATTGAGATTCGTCAATATATGCTTCGCATTACCTTTCTAGACCGAATCTGTCGCGGATTGGATGAGGTGATCACTTTTTGGAAAGAAGACGTCCGAAAACATTTCCCATCCCTGAGAAGTGTGCACTCGTGCGATGAGGAGACCGGCTGTACACCTCGTGCCGAGTGCTCCTTCTACCGTGAATGTCGTCGTGCTTTGAAACTCCTCTTACGAACGTCGGATGACCTCTCCGACGGCCAGGCGTTGTCTCGTAAGGCATTGTATCGATTGTTAGATAGGGGGCCGTTCAAGATGATCTGATTGTCGAGCTCGGTCTTACAAAGGAGGAGGCTCGCTCGATATGGCCTTGGGCGCCTGGGTTGAAATGTCTCAATAATGATGAGGCAACACTCACCTGGCCGATGATTTGTGGGACCCTCTGGGTCGGCAAGGGACTTTGTTCAACAGGCTTGGAGAAATATCCAAACTGTCGTCGCTGTACTGGGGAAGTCGAGACCATTGGTCACGCCTTTTTTCAGTGCATGACGGTGTGCGTTGTGCGTTGTGCGGGTTTTTTCAAGGCCTCATGGTTCGCATGCTGCAGGGAAAGTTTTATGTCCTGCAAGCCAGTTCTGTTTGTAGCAATGTGGTGCTGCAATTGACGAAGGCTGAACACTATGTGTTCGGTTGCTTACTAGGGGTTATGAGAGTCGCGATTTGGACCACGCGTCAGAAGGAATTCTATGATCGCGAGAAGTTCACCTCTTCCCAACTGATCTTGTTCTTTGTTTAAAGTCAAGATTAGGACGGAAAGGCGGTGGCTCCCTTCATCAGAATTTGGCAAAAGATGGGTAAATTTTGCCCGAATGTGTAGAGTGAAAGGGGCTGACCTAGAGTGGTACTTGGATGTTGGTTAGGCAGAGGATTTTGTCCTAACAGTGTTGAACAGAGGCAACCCATCCCGATATTAGGCTAGTTTAGTTTTTTGGTTTTGATCCTTTAGTTTTCCGTTTTCTGGTTAACTTAGCTAGGGTATGCATGCTCATTGGTCCCTTTTATTTCTGTCCCTATTTTTCTTTTATTTAATTCCCCATCCCTTCCCTCTTTAGGTGGTCAGTGATGTCAGTTCTTTGGTGGATGCGGGGCCCCTTTCGTTTCGTGTGTGTGTTTTTTCGTATTTATTATTGTGTATGAATGTGTGTGTGCCTGTGTGAATGCTTGGAGGTATGAATGTTTTCCTGATTTATTCATAGACCCGCGTTGATATCGTCCAGTTAACTGATGTTTCTGCCACATTTATGGTTTGTGGGGTTTTTTTTATTACTAACACAATTGTTTGTTTAGTCTCTTGTAAATATTTAAGTCATATTGTATATATTCATTTGGGGATCTTTTTAAAAATTGTTGTTTTATGCCCCTCCCCCCACGAACAATATCTGTACATAAGGGGACTAGTTAGCATTTCATAGAGAATTTGATGTATTATGGTGGATGCAGTAAGAAAGGTAGGAGTGAATGTGTTGTTTTGGTGATTGGGACATTGTTGGTATGTTTGGGTACGTGTCTAGGACTAGCTAAGTTTAGAATTAAGACAGAAGAAAACCGTCCTTCCCCAACCCGCTTTTAGACCTTGTGCCAAAGTTTGTACCATTTGTACAAATAAATATCGTTCAGTCCGAAGTCAGGCGACCGGATGATCGGTTGAACTCTCTGCCTACGGGCGGGGAGGAACACGAAAGAGGCTATGCCGAAGGGCGGACTCTCTTTCGGGGAGGTAGACCGACCCTGAACCCGTTTATACAGGTGCAAAGGGCATATTTTTGCCGGAGCCCACGGGCTCGGAAACCCCACGTTAAACCGGCCTTGTGCCACATGATGCCCTCGTAGGGGGTGACTAAATGCCGTTCAGTGCGAGGTCGGGCATATTTTTGGCCGGGCCCACGTGATCGGAGATCCCACTGGCTCAGATATCCCACGGGCTCGAGAATCCCACGTTAAACCGGCCTTGTGCCACATGATGCCCTCGTGGGGGGGATACTAAATACCGTTCATTGCGAAGTCGGACGACCGGCTGATCGGTTGAACTTTCTGCCTTCGTGTGGGGAGGAACCCGAACGAGGCTACGCCGAAGGGCGGAGTCTCTTTCGGGAAGGTAAGCCGAGTCTGAACCCGTTTATACGGGTTAAAAGGACATATTTTTGGCCGAGCCCGTAGGCGCAGAGATCCCACATGCTCGGAGATCCCGCGTTAAACCGGCCTTGTGCCACATGATGCCCTCGTGGGGGGATAACTAAATATTGTTAAATCTGAAGTCTGGAGTGAGGTCCATCAGAAATCCGTTACTCAGTCAGAGCCAGCGAGTCAGTCAGTCGAGTCAGAGGCAGTCCGAAACAGAGTCGCGTTCAGACAATTACTACTAAAACTGATTGTTCGTACTAACACTTTCTACTTCCCTGTCTATATTCCTGTTTGTAATATATATGTGTTATTCCATAACCGTGTTCGAGTTCTTCTTTATTGGTTCTACCTTGGACTATCACCGTGGTACAAGGAACCGGACCATAACACTGTATAATGTAGGATATGATAAGGTGGTTGCTCATGATTTTCAAATTTATAAACACTGTTATTTCTACGTCCAAAGCTTTTAGACATACAGAGTCAATGTAACAGTTGTTTGTCCCTCTCTCTTCGCCGCGTTCATAGCCTTATTGGATGCGAGCGCGCGCGCATGCAGTCAAACACACACTCATACATGCATACATAGAGAAAAAAGTATTCTCTCCCTGATCTGTGGCTATAATTTTGACGATAGATTTTCCAATGTCGATCTTCTCGTAAAAGTCAAAATTGGAATTGAGACTTTTCTGATAGAGTCACAATTTCCATGGACTGGTCATGATGCTAATGATGGGCGAACGCAGAATGCTTAAGGTTTTCATGTATAGCCTCGACAAAGGACGGCCCTGGGACAAGTATAAATTTAAGCTAAAGAGTAATAACTCAGCTGTAATCTCTCAGCTGCCAATGTACCTAATACTAAATTCGAGCGTGTTGCCATGAAAAGAAATCACTGCAGAAAATCCTGCCAGAGTTGTAACAGAAATTTTGAAACCATTCATATTGACTGACTAAGAGACTACGGCGAAAAACATCAGCAAATATCACTGTGGCTATGCTTCGAGATCCTCGACGTTACCCAATATGTAGACCTCTATGCAGTTCACTAGAGGGACTAAAGTGCCACATACGGCACAAGTATAAAAACTGAATAAAGTTGTCGGATCATCATACGACGAAATTGACAGGAGAGTCTGTCATATATATATATATATCATTAAATGCGATAGACAAGGTGATTTATTTGTGTTTTTTTTTACACTTTGTCATGCGATCTAATACTTTTTTTTCTTTTCGTATCATAAATTATATAAAAACTACCCGAATGTTCTTTTTATCCGATTGCTTTCGGCTGTACATTTAACCATTTTCAAGGATTAAATATTTTAACTGTTAAATAAGAAATAGTTTGTTGTATGTATGTTTCATAACATATTTTAATTTAATTTATGCTCTGAATATTTTATTAAATTTTTCGGTAGATATTCGCCATTCTCTTCTAAAATACTATTTTCAATTTAATTAATCATTATCAGTTTAGTTGTAACTTTATGTACGCAAATTACCGGCATATCATATACAACAAATAGTTTCAAATCTCTATATATTGCAGAATTATATAGACTTTCTGTGATAAAATCATTACTTTATTGCTTAACATATATTTTATTGATATATAAATCTGTGTTAATAAATCTATCATGTCTTTGAGTACCGCAATGGATTTGGTGGAATTTTTCACTGAATTTGTTCGACAATTGTTCAATTTAATACTTCAAATTTGCAAGAAGAAAAAAATAACTCTTCTGCATTTTAAATGTACCTATATTTGTTTTAAGTATTTCACGCTAATCAAGGGAGGTTTGCTATTTATCACGCAAAGATTACAGAGAGTTAAGAATAAAGAATGGTTTTACAGGAAAGGATAAAGAGAGTCACTGGCATGAAGATCAAGGCATCAGAATAAGTCGATTGACATTTAAATGTTTGAAGGTTATAATTATCAGGTCAGAGAAGCAAGTTAGAGGAAAGGAATTGCACTATTCCACTAAGTAGCTCGTCAGAGCAGTTGCTATGAAAATCTTTGTAGAAAAGACAAAGGGAAGCCACATTACGTTTGTGAGAAAATGACTGGATTCGAGATGGCAAGTCAGCAACTATCACATTGCATAACCTTCATTGGATTTTGTCGAGTACCTCAAGATAAACAGCGGGAACACCACACTATATATGCTAACAGGATTCAATGGAAGGAAGAATGATAGATTTGCAGATTTGAAGGATGGACTCTGACGAGATATAACTTCTGGCGCGTCACAGAGAATCCCACTTACTTTGCGTTAGATTTAGCTATTGATCAAATGTAGTTGATCCACCTCAGTTCAGTGGAAAACGCGAGACCAAGAAGGCACAGGGAGACGCTCTCATAAAGATGATCATCAGCCATGTTGATTGGAGGCAGGGATGTTTCTCTATGGTGGTTGAAAGAGAGCAATTTCGTTTTGAAGGCAATAAAGTTTACAAGCCATTTCCTTTCACAATCGACCACAGATTGGAGTTTTGTTTCAAAACTAATAATCAGGATAACTTTGACAGCAATACCGGATTTACTTATTAAGAAACGAGTAAATGTTAGTGTTATCTATGTAGAGGTCTACTGATGACATCAGTTCTCAAGTAGCTATCTACAAAAGATGTGAATGGATTGTAGTTTTTAGATTCCCTGCAAGTGAAATCGATACATTTTTATTTGATAAATTGAAAATATGCTGAAAACAATTATTTTCTTCGTATATTAATGCTTATATCCATGAATAACTGTAATGATTAATATTCAAGTTTTTAGGCAATATTTTGAAATTTAGAGTAAAATAGTTTGTTGAAATATATATACGAGTTGTTATCAAAAATTATCGAAATTGTTTTAATGGTAACGAAGGATTATAGTACGCAGACTGAAGCCGATTAAAACAGATTGGCCTTGAAATCTGTCCCCAAAAACTATTTCCAGACAGGCTCCCGTAAAGGAAAACAGCACCGAAAAAAGTGTCTAGGTTAAGAAAGGGACAGCTTCGTGTAAATCAACTGCCGGCTGCTAATTTTTTTGTGTCATCCGTGCCGATAGATTTTGATTAAAACACACACACACACACACACACACACACACACACACACACACACACATATATATATATATATATATATATATATATATATATATATATATATATATATATATATATATATATCATAGAAAGAACAAAAAGTTGAACTTATTACCTGCCCGGGTTTCAACAGCATCATATCATCAGGTGTTGCGGCAAATTGCATAACCCAATGCCCCGCAACCTTAAATAGCAACAGAAAAGTCTAGGATGGGGTCTATTGCAAAATAGAGAAAAGGAAAACTTCTTTCTTTCCTTCTCGCTTCCCTCCCTTCTCTCTTTCTCTTACTTTTTCTTCTTTCCACTTTCCATTGTTAAACTTTACCCGGGTTCGTAAAGGGCTTGAATGTATTTATTAATATGCCTATTTTAGTCATTATCTCCGACCTATCATTTAATAAATTTTCCGATCAGGATAAGTAAGAATGACCAACTAGTCTTCTTGGCACAACATACACTGATGACGCTTCCTCTGCCACGCTTGATCTTTCTTAATATGCTCCAACTAATGTTTGCCCTTCTATTATTTTTCCTTCAAATCACATACAGAGTTGGCGAGGTTATTGCAATACCTATATCTCTGTAGACTAAATGAAGATCTGTGGTTATACCATCGTTTTTTGATGGTATGTTCTGTACACCCTATGCAAAATCTGTTTGGTCCATTTTCATCTTCGACCACAGCTTTGTAAATCACACCCTCTGTACAAGAGACGCCATTCAATGGACAATTAATTTTCTCCCTGCAGTTGTTTTACCACTGTTTTGTATATCTCCTGAAAAATTCTTCGTATTTTGATTCTTGATAGTGCTTTGGAAATTGCCAGAACAACTCTAAGTTTCTTTCGTAGTATTATTTTTTGAAAATCCTACGTAATACAGAAGGTTTTGGGAAGTATTTTTGTTCCGAAAATAATTCCTATATTTGTTTTGACATGGATATTAAATGAGAGAGTGGTCAACCAAATTATGTTTTATTTTTTTGTTTTGCTTTATGATCCTTATTTTATTACACATATTGTTTGACAGCTGTTGATTTATTTGGAGGTTTGAAAGTTAGGTTCATTATATGTTACTCCCCCTTCAATTTAGTTACGTATACATGATTCTTTTGATTTGACGTGAAATCTTTCGAGATCCACTTGGAATGTGTTTAATTATATTCGCCAGGTGATTGGATTTAGAGTTTACCTATTTTAACACTGTATTTGGTTTTATATAAGGTGAAACCGTGCCTGTCAAAATATTGATCTCAACATCTTAATATTGAAATATTTTCATCTTCATCTCAATTGTTATTTCATAGTTCAAATATTTCAAGAGATTAAAATCTTTTTCCTCATGACATCGTTGAGTATCTTATTATCAGACACGACTATCAACTCATTATCTCTATATATACAATACATTCGTGTTAATAACTCTATCTAAAGAACGCATATTTTCTACGAAATTTCTCGAACAATGAAAAGAGATACTGCTTAATTAAAAAAGAAGGATAGCATTTACTTAAATAAATCGTATCTATTAAAATAACGTATAAATAGGAAATAATATATATATATATATATATATATATATATATATATATATATATATATATATATATAACAAATTCTGTTCTCTAACTGAGCAAGAAACAAAAAATATAAATCTAAATTAAAACTTCTGGTCATTCGCTCCGATTCTGAAAGGTGTATCACCCCAGAACATTTCAAAATTCTTTTCAAATTTCAGATGATCTAACCTTGTAAATAAGGATAGAACTAGGGATTTTTTTGTGGCAATCAACCCAGAATAATTACTTAAACTTTCATTCTGTCTTTGTAATCTTCTTTGGAACTGTGATTATAGTCATGCATACACGAATATCACAATTGAATCAGCCAAACTTCCCATTTTGTTTTCAAGTTGTTTAGAGCAAAGATCCAAAAGCTTTATTGTTCCCGTGAGCCTTTATTCATTCTATTTTGAATTTTATTGATGTCAATAGATCAAATTTTGAAAACAATATGGTAATATACAAATTAATCAATTTATCCGCTATGAGTCGAAAAAAGAGATAGAAGAGACTGCCCGCTATATAATGTAGAACTGTGAATGAGTATTTGTATGTATGTATGTATCTATGTATGTATGCATGTATGTATGTATGTATTCTTGATCTCTTGACTTCTGTGACTGGCTACTAATTGATTTACTACTTATTTTATTTCCGTAATTTACATATTGACGACTGATATAAGTTATGTAAATGTTATCAACAGGAATTTTTGCAATAATTATCACAGGAGAAAAAACGAAAATTTATTCAACTATAATGAAATAATATATTGCCGCATTATATTACCGTGTTTTTATTTTATACAAATATTAAAAGCAAGGAAACTATGACAGATTTATCCGATTTTTCCTCACATTTATTCTCGTCCATCAAGCGTTTTTCCAAATACTAAATAAAATTAGCGTATAGCTGAACAAAATCTGGTGAAAAGCAAGTAGGAATTTTAAACATTTGGAAGAGGAAAAGACAACTGTAGTTTATTTCTTCTCTTCCTAGTATATGATATATGCATGTACAAACACAGAAATGACACGAGAAAATTTAAATATACAGTACAACATCCTATTGGATCTAGCACATGGCATAGTGGATAAAGGCGTTAGTTAGATCCAGTGATAGGACCCAAGGAGTGTGAGTTCAATACCAGGTTCAGGCGGTGGAGAACATGGGGAGAGAATTAAGCAGGAGATAACTGATAACTGACATGCATTAGACATGACACGTGGAACTAGAACAGTCTACCCCAGTGAGCGAAATAAAGGTTTCAGTTCGACATTCCTACCACGTGAAGAAGGACGGAGCGAACAACGGCCGAAACGTTGTAATAAATATTGTGACAATGATGACGACATTAATCCGAATAATGTAAATAGTGTAGGCTCATCAAATTTAAATATATTCTTTTAATTATTTCACTCGAAGTAAGGCAATGAAGTCGTTACTGGGTGTGAAAGAACATGAGGAAAAATAAAAAAAATATTATTAAAACGAGTGAACAATAAAAGAATATGTATTAAGAAGACAGAATATAACGATTTCTGTCATTTAACATTTTGAAGATGTAATGGAAAGAAAGAAGCCGGTAGAAATTTGTACCAGCGGGAAATGCTAGTGAAAGAGCTGATATTTCTAGTTATTTCAACAGTAAAATTATTATACCATGCCGCCAATCTGATTTTTTTTTCTTCAGAGCTTTAGCCATCATGCCACTCTTAATATTTTTCTCGTTTTTGTCTCGGCTAAACTCTTTTACGCCGTCCATTTGCTCAAGCTTTGTACTTATATTATGCTTTGTTGTCGTCTGTTTATTTTTACTTCAATGTGTTCTGTATAAAAGTTTCGAAACCCACCCTCCTCATTATGTGTTCTAGAAATTACAAATGTCTCTTTCTGATGATAATTATAAGCATCCTTTCTCTAAAACTTCGTCGTTCATCACATGTTCGGTCTCCGATATGCTCAGCATCGTTCTATAAAGACACAATGTTTAAAACTTTGAGCTTTCTTTTCATCTGTGAGAAGATTATCCAGCATAGACTGCCATATAGAAGGACTGATATTACGGATGAGTAATAAGTTGGTAGACAGCATTTAGATTGACAATACCCCAAGGAACTGTATGTCTTTTGTTAAAATATTTATCTGATATTAAAATTATAGCACATATTTGATTTTAGTATCTCACCTTTGTAATGTGCATTTTCTTTTTGTAGTAGATGCTTGATAATTTATTCTCGCTTTCCTTCACGATCATCTATAGTAATTCTTGTAGTTTTTTTTTTCTGTGTAGAGCTATCAGCCCTGCTTAGTCTGCATATTCTTAAGAATGTGGCCGTCGATTGTGAGTCCTTTCAGCACGTTTAACTTTCTCAGAAACGTTTCAATTTTTGGGTTGAATAAATACGCCGAGAAAATGCATCCTTACATTACACTCCTTTATTTTATTTGTCCTAAATTTCTATAAAATCTGCGATAGCAAATAATATATAGGCATAATCCAATTGTTCAAATTATATTGTATTTGTCACTGAAGGGACGAAGGAATAATACGAAATCTTATAAGCAAGCAAATCTAAACTTTTGAAGATTCAATTTTATTTGTATTTTGAAACCTGAAATGATATTTTGTTCGATTTGTCTGTTTGTTTGTTTTTTAATAGGAGATTATAGGCTCTCCTATGGTTCTGTTCATACTCCTCTACGTTCTTGAACAGGAGTAGAGGCACATATTTTGTTTCCTGTTTACGAAAGGGTTGCCCGTTCCTTTCCTTTTCTCACGCCGTAATAGTGGTACTGTCATTAATTTTTGTGTAATCTGATGATGCTACCAACTTATCTCATACTGAGGGTGCCGGGTTAAGTGTTTTCTGGTTGCTAATCCCGAACTCTTGCGTAGCGTCTTGAGAGGCTACTCCGATCAAAACGTGCATAATATCTGGGTTCTTACAGTGCCATGTTGCGTATGGAAGTGTAACCTCCAATCTCCTCTGATGGGCAAACCAGAGGCCACAATATGCTGCTGTCTGCGCTAATTCCTGAAATGTTACATCAGACAACCGACTGCTACTACCAACTCAGTACTTTCTTTTTCAAAATAAGACATCATAAATATAAAGAACCATATATCAACCTAAACTATATGAATGAAAAAAAATCACCTAAAACCCTTAAACGTTCGTGGTATTCGTAATAATTACTGCAGTGTGAAAACGTTCCTCTTCGAAAATCTCAGGACGTCCTAGCTCTCTGTGAAACAAATCTTAAATCTTCCTTCCCTTGTTCTGATTTCTTGATTCCTGGCTATCTTACTCTCTTTAAAAAGGATTTAAATGTCCTCATGCACGTCTGTGTACATCTCACATTGCCTAGGGAACTCTATCTGGAAATTCAACACTTACACGTGTCTCCGTCTGCCTCTACTTAACTCAGTCTGTTATCTCTTCTTTCATTACCTTTCCCTTTCCTCTCATGACTGTTACGTAATAGGTAGTATTTCTGACAATATAGACAAGTCTATCTGCCTGAACTAATCTGAAAATTTATTTGTGTCAGGTGTCTTTAATATCTACCATGATAGGTGGCTTCAACACACTGTCATTTATCCCACTAGAATCCAGACCCCTAAATTCTCAATCACTCAATCTTTCACCCAATGGTTTTTCCCCAGTAATCCTGAAGCACATGCTTCTCTTTTGAATCTCTTTCTTTACGTCTATCTCAGACTCATGTCGATCTTTGCAGGTCTGCCCTCTTAGCAACTTTCATCATGCTGCAGCGTTTTTAACGTTCTCTTTCCGCTCCCATACAAGCCACGCGCCTCCTACCAGAAGAATATCTTTCTGTTATCAATGTGCAGATTGGAACTTGTTCAGTGACTTCCTTCCTGACGTCTCCTGGAATGCAGTTTTTAATCATCAGGTTCAAATTGGGCGTCTGCGGTCTCCTCCGGCAACGTTGCGTTCACTCCCGCAAGGATATGCTAAGTTAAACGGCATTCATCCTCTTGATTCTCATCTGCCCATGCTGCCGCTATGCCCCACTTAAATAACTTCTTCGGGCTGTACCAGAGCAAAACGTCTTATTGCAATAGATGTTTCTTTGTTTTTGCTCGTAATGAGTGCAAGCGTGTCTTCAAAATAGCGAATATACTGTTTGCTGATAAAATGAAACAACGTATAGCATTTCGCAATCTTGATTCTAGAGATTACTGACGGCCCTTCAAGTGTCTGCTGAATAACAGAAAATCCTCCATCCCTAAATGAATTCAAAGTCATGACATCTACATGAGATAAGGTTGAATGCTTTGTTCGGATATTCTCTTTCGATTCAGCACTTGGAGTACCCTTACGTGATTTTTCTCCTAGAACAGAGACTCTACATGGTGATATGTGCATAACCCATCCATAGGTCTCAGATATTATTTCTAAATTAGGCTAACATTAGGAAATTAGAAGTGAGGTGATCCAAGACGTCGTCCTAAAGGTATGTGCCCTCGAAATGGCTCCTCTCCAAATTCTATTGTCTCGATGCTTCCCGCTTTCCTGTTTGGTGGGAGTTCTCTTCTGTAGTTCCAGCCCTCAAGAATTCTGGGCAACATTCTGACCCCAGTATTTATCGCCATATTATTAACCTACTGTTTTTCGGCAAAGCATTCGAGGCTTCAATCATGGGTAACCTGGTTAAACAACTCTCATGCCCTACTCTCGGAAAAACACTATGGCTTCCGTTTTGCCAGTTCTACCACTGATATGCTTAGAGTCATCAATATATATATATATATATATATATATATATATATATATATATATATATATATATAAAGCTCTTAATAATAACGGCAAAGCTCGAGCTGTGACTCTAATATCTTGAAGGCCTGTGTTTGTGTTTGGCATGCTGTTCTTCTACGTATGCTTCAGTGGGACGGTATTACTGAACTTGTGTTTGATTTAGTTTTCACTATCAAATCGTGAAATGGCAGTCGTTTTGAATTGGCACGTTTCCAAATTTGTTCACACGAATCCGTCTGTTCCCAAGACTGTACCCTGGCACCTACACTGTTTGTGATCTTCAACAATAATCTCCCTGATGTCATCATTTCAATCAGTGTCAATAGCAATCCGTCAGTGTTGACAAAACTGACCTGACCGCTGCTCTTGATAAGGACATCCATCAGTTGTTACATGAAACATGAAATGGTTCGTAAATTTTAATAACACCAAAACCATACTGCTCTCCTTTAACCACCATAGAGAAACCCCCTGCCAGAATAATGCTAGACTTATTTAGAGCAACACGCTGCGCTTTCTTGAACTTACGTTTTTTTTACAGACTCAGAGTGTAACCACTATATCGAATCAATAGCAGCATCTGCTGCAAGGAAAGTTGGGTAACTGTGTTGTGCCAGAGGGTATTTCTCGGCATAGTTTCCCTTGGACTTTTAGAAATCTACTGTTCGCCAGTGCATTGGATAATGCTGCCATATCTGGTCCGATGCACCTGCTACTTATCTCGAGTTTCTTGACTAATCCAAAGAAGTATCTACAATGTAATCGGTCCTGACTTGGCATCTCGAGTTCAGTCAATTTCTCACCGACATGAAATGGCCTTCCTCTGTCTTTTCTACAAATATTTTCATGGCGAGCTTTTTTCCTTTGTTTCCGGGCTACCCTTGTTAAAGCGTGCTGGTAGATTGACATCTAGGACCCATCCTTTTGCTGCTGAATTGGATAAATGTAATCGCCACTTTTATGGCAACAAATTATTTTCACGTAGTTCCAAACTGTCGAACTCTCTTTCGTTTCTTTGCTTCCCTCTTGGCTATACTCTTCAAAAAATTAAATGTAACATCTATCGCCATCTTCTATCTTCTTGAACTCCGTTCAGTTTTAACCTTTCCCCATTCCTTTCTGTACCCAGTAACTTCTCTCACCTTCACTGTTTGAAACCTCTTGCGTTCAAAGGTCATTTTCGCATTGTTTGGGGTGAAATTATTTAAAAAAATAACTGAAAATGAAATAATACAATAAAATGATGAGCAGAGGAGAAGCTTTTGAAACTATCACTAAGAATGTTTGGCAAGATCTAACAAAATCCCTATAA
Source organism: Acanthosepion lycidas (assembly GCA_963932145.1). Taxonomy (NCBI): domain Eukaryota; kingdom Metazoa; phylum Mollusca; class Cephalopoda; order Sepiida; family Sepiidae; genus Acanthosepion; species Acanthosepion lycidas. Next base: position 88,619,122 of record OZ010591.1, on the reverse strand, counting down.
ATTATAATCCATAAATGACAAGGTTCCAATTTTTGGCTATATCATCTATCAATAAAATGCTTGTACAAACCTTATCAAAGTTAATTAATAATCCTAATGAAGTTCCATCATGGGTTACTGGAGGTATTATCTGTTTTCTACCAAAAACGGGTCAGACAGATGAACTAAAGTTCATATGGCTGCTAAGATCAACTACTGATAAATTCAATGATCTTTGAAAATTGCAGGTAAAGTGATTGGAATATCAGCACAGCATGAATAGATTAAGCCTTTGAAAGTGAGCCACAAACTTGGATACCTAAGGCTTTGAAACTATTCTAAGTTTCCTCGATGATAGCAAAATTTCCTTACTCAACACGGCAATATGAAAAAAATATATATACGTGAATCATACAAAAAACATTGCTACATCCAACCGGAAAATTATCCGAGAACGAATCTTTCAAGGAGAATCCTCGTCACTCCTGCCTGTCTGTCTTTAATCTCCGTTTAACATTAAATAACTCTTATTTACAAAGTAAAAAAGAGATTATTCAATCTACATGAATAATCTCAAAGTATTTGCCAAAGACGAAAATATGTTAAAGGATGTCCCCACTACAGATAAATTGCTCAGTGATGTCATCGATATGGATGCCGGATCAGATATATGTGAAAAAGTAACATTCAAGAAAGGGAGAATAAGGAACATACACAAGAAGAGGTAAATCTTGTCACAAAGATTAGGGATCTGGAATAAATGGTGTATAGATATCTCGGAATTAGCCTAAGAGTTTGAATAAAACATACAAAAATGAAGGAGACATTCATAAAAGAATGATACAAACGTGTGCGCCTGGTACTGAACAACGAGCTGAATTCACAAAAGAGAATAAATAAAATATCCGCCATAAACACATTAGCTTTCTCTGTGGTGCAATACAATTTCAACATTCATAACTAGATCTTAGCTGACATGAAGCGTATTGACGCCAAAACGAGAAAGCATTTCACTTGCCATCGCGTGCATCATTCCAAGGCTGATATTGATCGTCTGTATGTATCCAGACCGGATGATGTCGAGGATTATTTCAACTAGAAGTGTCTTGCACAACTACAACAATCGGCCTTCAAAAACACCTGGAAACTAATAATAAAATTAACTCTGTCAGCATGAAAGAAGCAATAAATTGTATTCAGTAATAAAGGAAGTTCAAAATACTGCAGCTGCAAAATCTAAAAACAGAGCAAAAGCAAAGGCAATGGATCATATAGATTAACGATTGCAAGATAAACGTCTTCATGATCAATATTTTTTCCATACCAAAAATATGATGTGGACAATCGCTGCAGTTGCTATGAAGCGTATGGTTAAAAGCTGAAACCCAAAGATTTATTCTTGATGCCCATGACCAAAGCTTGAGGACTAGAAATTACCATACACACATACTGAAAAATTGTGTTAAGCTGATTTCAGATTCTGTGATAAATATAAAAAAAACAATTGACCATATTGTATCAGGTTACACGGTGTATCAGGTTACACGGTGTATATATATATATATATATATATATATATATATATATATATATATATATATATATATATATGTGTGTGTGTGTGTGTGTGTGGTTGGTGCAAGTATAATGTCGTTTTCTCACATAGTAACATATGTGAGAAAACGACATTATTTTTGCAACAACCATATATATATATATATATATATATATATATATATATATATATATATATATATAAATCTAAATGGAATAATAATAAAAAAACGAAAGAATATTAATCTACAACCCAGTGTCTCTGAAGATTTTAATTTTGTAATTTTTTTATTGTTCAATATATATATATATATATATATATATATATATATATATATATATATATATATATATGTAGTGGCAACCTACCGGCAACTATTGAAGCCATTACTTTCTTTAATGTAATGCATTATATTCCTTTGTATATTGT
>OZ010591.1:88609659-88612159 GCA_963932145.1 Acanthosepion lycidas | reverse complement strand
TTTTAATACAAAATAATTTTTTTATATTCTCCACTCAAGAGAATGTTCTATAAATTTTTTTTAGTTTTTTGCTAGTTTTTTATTCATTTAGATTTTTTAAACAAAAGCATACATAGCAAGTTTTATACAGAAATATTAAAGGGTATATTAATATAATTTCAAACCATTTTACAGACAATTTTATACACAAGAAAAAGGGTACACTCTTTTTTTTCCGTTTACATACCAAATATAAGGACCATCAAGACAATATTTCCCGGCTCTCATTGTAAACTTTCTTTTAGGGCTTCTATTTTTAAATCTATTGGATAAGGGATTTACACTTTTCTTGCACAAATTCATTTCATCTTAATTTTAGGAATAATTATTTAACCACTCATTCCATCATAGTTATACGAAAATCCTTAATTATGGTTTTAACAAATTGATTCTTTGTTTTAATACGTTCATAAGATAACCTTCATAAGATAACCTACATAATACTGTGTAATAGCGTTTTCCTTAATAGATTCAATAGCAACATTCATAGTTTACTGAGAAGGATTATATTTGTAATTTAATAAGTTCTCTAACTCACAACCATGTTGAATAAATTTTCTTTCATTATTTGACTTTTATCATTCTCAACATTACTATTGCAATATTTAAAATTAAAATTTCCATCACTCATTATTTCTATAAATTCTCTGTAAAGATACAGTAGCCTTTCAGGAGAATTAATAGTTTTCCCTAACTTATCGACATAACCCTTTTTCAAACGTTCAATGCATTCATTTTCGGCGGGCTTGTTTACACTCTAACAGCCGCAATGCAACCGCAACGATCAAGCTCAAACTTTGATAACCTGACCACATAGTCTCTACTATAAACACGCTGTAAACGACGGCATTGAGATTAGCTAAAGACATATTAGAGCGAGATACTTGTACTTATCATCATGCATGTATGTATATATATATATATATATATATATATATATATATATATATATATATATATATATATATCAGTAGAGAGAGAAAAAGAGAATATATAATAAGAATATGATAGTAAGTATAAGCGTAAAACCGATACACACACAATATATGTGTGTGCGTGTGTGTGTGGAGTGTGAATGTGTGAGGGAGATAGAAACAGAGACAATCTGTTTACCACAGCCGCCACTCATGTGGATAAATACAGTTTAGAAGATGAAATCCCTAACGAATATGTGCTATTATCTCTGGAAACTTTGTGCAAAACCCTAGAGAAATTTGGCAAGTAATTTTCTCATGCAGCGGTTTGATATTATGTAGTCCACCCTAAACAACCGGCTTTTATTTTCGCTTGTCCATTATCTAACGATTACATATAGCGAAAATACTGAATGGAATTAAGATATTACATGAAGAATCTTATTCAGATGCATAATTGCCGTAACATTCACATTGCCAAAATAATGCAATTACACTGAAAATCAATGAACTATGTTTAATTTATTGAACATTTTGTATATTGCAATATTCTGTTTTCCCGACAAGAGATTCTCGTGTGTATAAATCATTTCCGTGCAGGGAACAAATTCTCCAATTAAGAATAAACTGAAGAATATCTCTAAGATTTAATTGGCTTTAATGAGGAAATATGTAATATTAATTTATGCCAAGTTGAAATAAACGAATATAGGACATGTGGAATAGTGGGATTAAATAAATTATTTTCATTCAATTAGAGTATGTTTTAATGTAATTAACAATTCCATTTTGTGTTACCTAATCAAATCTATATATCATAGACAAAATTCAACATAAATACATATATAATAATGCGGTTAAAACATAGTGTCCGCAATATATATATATATATATATATATATATATATATATATATATATATATATATATATATATATATATATATATAACTTGTGTGGGGAAATTGTTTCAAACAAGCGTATGAGCACGTAAGTCAAAGTAATGGATTCAACTGGAATTCGAAATCAGCACTTCGAGCCTTCATTCCGAGTATCTATTAGGTTGGTGCAAAAATAATGACGTAGTATTGTCGTTTTTTGACGTTATAAAATACGTCAAAAAACGACATTATGACGTCATTATTTTTGAACCAATCTAATACCAACTACTGCACCGTGCATCCTCTACGGTTAATTAGCAGGAAGATTGGTTTCTATAACATTGGATGGCAACTGGTGCAGAAAGGGGACAACTCTGAATTCGAAACCTGAGGAGATTCGTTTGCGGACCTTGTAGCACCTAGTGCATCAGGTATCTGTATTCAGCCGTTAAAACAGTGTGGTTTATTCTCCATAAAGCCTATACCACGACAATCAAATCATGTGCTGGTGTCTGGATGTCGGTTCGGACGAAGTTGCTGAGCCGTATACGTCCAATATGACGAGAGAGTCGACCATGCATACATACAGTTGCATGAGGAGATGCATCGTTATGTGTTTAACCCTGACTGCCATTGTGTAGTAATCTTTACATGTTTTCTGGAACAT
>OZ010591.1:88577159-88604659 GCA_963932145.1 Acanthosepion lycidas | reverse complement strand
CAAAAAATGCCCGTAGAAACTGTAAAAACAGAATCGGGTTGGTCAACCTCCCCGAACGAGGCTCAGCCGTTCGACAGAGTCTCGTCCGGGTTCCTCTCTACTCAGAGGCAGAGAGTTCGACCGTCAAGCCGAGAAGCTCGGTTTGATTCGATATCTAGCCACCCCCCACGTGGGTTGCATACGGCACAAGGCCGACTTTAACGTGGGTTTCACGAGCCCGTAGGCTCGGCCAAAAAATGCCCGTAGAACCCGTATAAACGGGATCGGGTTGGTCAACCTCCAGGAACGAGACTCTGCCCTTCGGCGGAGCCTCGTCCGGGTTCCTCTCTGCTCAGTGGCAGAGAGTTCGACCATCAAGCCGAGAAGCTCGGCTTGATTCGACCCTCTCTCTTGAGAGGCTTAGTATACATAATGTTAGGAAGAGTTCATTCTGTAGTTACAGGTAAGGACCCATGACAGTACGCAACAGCGTAATTTGTTGGTCATGCAACGCGGTCAGTTTCTAATAAAAATTTCCCGAATAGTTCCATTCCGGTGTAAATGTACATTTGAATCTAACAAATAAATTTTGATTATATCTACAGTTCTGGAGTTATCGACAATAATATTTCGGACTCATTCGCGTCGCGGTGTGTGACATTTAATTAATTCTGCACTATAGTCTAGCTATAACCACACTACTTAAATTCAAATCAACGTACATTGTTCTTCCTTTTCTTCTCTGTGCCATGATCCTTCCTGAAGTGGCCATCATGAATCTACTCAATTTCCTGTCTTTTGTTGCTCTTTATAAAGTTCTTATTTTTAGTATTTGTCGTAATACGTGTTCTGCTATCTATTTAACCATGCTCTTAGATTAAGTGCTGCTTTCCTCTGTCCCTTTTGCCCTTCCAACCGGATACACGACAGAATTTGATGTCCTATCAGGATTCATTATTGGCGGCCACAATCTTGGTATCATCCGATATGACACTATTTTATGCCCTAAAAATTCCAGCATCTCCTGTCTGATTCAAAACATTACTTATTTGTTTCTATATTCTATAAACTTTGTTTTTGCTCACATATTCAGACAATGATATTCTCAGCATTCTTCTGTAAAACCACATTTCCATTGATATAAGTCTCTTCTACAAGTGTGATGGGACTGTATAGCATTCACGACAGTATAGGAAGTCCGGTATTATATAACAGTTCAGTACGGACATTTTCTTGTTTCTTGTTCTTATTGTTGTTGTTGGTAGGTTTTCGTCTCTCCAATTTGTAATTTGACAGTTGGACTTTTCTTTTTGCTGGTAGCCATATATTCTGTTTGTTTATAATTGATCTTTGGTTCATTCGTCTCTAATTTCTTTACAATTTTCAGTAAGTGTTCCTGCAGATTCTTTTCTGTATCTGATCTCGGCTCTGTGTCTGACGTCGTTAGTAATGTGACCGACAGCAAGGAATTTTTTTTCTAATTCTCTCAGGATTGCGTCACACTAACAGTTGAATAATTCTGTTGAGAACACACATGCTTTTTTACGTCACTTTCTCTTTATGTATTTGCTGAATTGATCCGGAGAGTGGCGATTTGCATCCAGTACAAGTTTTGGATTTTTCTAATATTTTCCCGTATAAATCAAGCTTATCATACATTTCATTATAAAGCACATAATTAAAAACATTTATATTCCTTTAAAAAATTCAAATATTTATGTGCTGAATCCAATCTGATAATGATAGCTGAAAATGAACTCCTATAATCCAGGATTCTTATGACTAAGATGCCGCTAATTTGTTTATTTAATAAAGCTTTACTTTAAAAGTATATAGAACCTCTGGAGAATACAAAATGATTCTCAAATAGAAACTTATGTTTATTGATCTTTGAAATGCCAAGAGCAAGATATCAAAATTTAAAATATGGCGACTTTTAAGTATTATATATCTGATTAAAAAGAAAAGCATTGAATATATTCTGACCTCACCGAGTCTATACTAGTCTTGCCTATTTATAATAGTGGGAATAAACTGGCCAAGCCTAAATTAAGAAACGTCCATAGTCTGAGCAAGATATAAATGTAAGTAGACACATTAATTTGTACACTAAAAGAATATAACAGGTTTTGCTTCAGGAATTAGTTGTAGATTCGTCTCCAGCTGTGCTGGTCGAACTCTCTACCAGGAACCCAGACGAGGCTATGCCAAAGGGTATTCTGTGGTGGTAGACAGCTACCCGACCACGTGTATAAGGGATCTACGGGGAATCTTTGCCCGGGTTTATGGACTCTGTTTTGTCCGCATTATAAAATGGCCGTCTGCCACATCCTACCTCGCGGGTAGGTAAGGTAAATATCTAAAAGAATATAACATATGTTTGACCAGCCGTTGTATTCTGATATAGCTGCACATCGTTTAGTCTACTAACTCATATGTTTCCTTACATTTATATATAGGTCTGCCTATGAAACTTCAAATCAAGACTCGTATATCACGAATATTTCCATGTTCTCTTTTCCTGATACAGGTTCTTTTATTGTCGTTTCAACTCTCATTATCTTTCACTCCTAATAACCCACCGCACCTTAGTTAGGGTAAAGTACGAAAAAACAGTCTAGCCTACACTAAGACAAGTTTTACGCTCAGATACTAATTAAATACGAGTGCAGACAGGAGTCTGTAAAGTGTTTGGTCGGTATTTATAATAAAATCGTCTAGAAAGTAGAAATGACTCTTCACTAACTTAAACCTAATGCAATTATTGTAATGCACAATAGAATGATATAAAAGAAAATGGTAACTCTACAGGAAAAAGGAAGAGACCACCTTGAGAGCTTTTAAGAAGGAGATTTGGATCGAGCGATACTGGCTTCATTCGCTGGAATGTAATTTTAATCATTGATCCCTGAAAGCGGTTCTATATAGCTGAACATTTAGACTTTACCGCACGAATAATACATCAAACAAGCCTGTTTAAGGACATGGCTCGATTTCTTGATTAATGTTTGCTTAGACAAACACAATAGAGTAAAGAAGAGTGGCACAGATTGCGTTATCGAAGAGACGAGTTCGAATTCTAGTCAAATACATTACATTCATTTACGTGCTAATACCCTTGGGAAAGTTGTGAATCCCCTCTTCTCTCCCCACCTCCCAGCTCTGGGTAAATAGCAAGACAGATAGAGTCCTATACCCTTGTTTGTCAACTGGTCAACCCAAGAAAAAAATGACAACCTATTGCGGGAAAAAATTTGCATCGTCAGTTACATATCGAAAGATACATGATCACCTAAGCGTGAATCACATATGACACATAACTGACTGACTGACCCCGGTGAAGCCTATACAATGTTCACTTTTCTTATTTACTGTAATGAATATTTTATAAAAGATTCATACTCCGAGATATCTGAAGTGATTAATCTATGCGCCGTCACTGCATTCATTCCTATTCCATCATTCCGTCCTGGGTAAGACGTTACACTACATACGCGTCCTGGGTAAGACGTTTAACTACGTCCAGCAGCAAGGCCTCTGATCAGGAGGTTTTGAGGAGCGTGGAACCATCTCTTAATTGCTGGTGATCCCAGGTCCACCCTGACCCAGAGTGATAGCACCTGTTAGGGTCCCATCTTTGGGCAAATAGTTAACTATTACCAGCACTACTTTTTTTGAGAAAAAAATATTACCAGCAATACAATTTTGAATGAAATTCAAAATTGCCAGAAACAGATTTTTGACAAAACAAAATATTATCTGCAATAAAAATTGTTGTCAGCATTAGATAACCCATTGATATTGATATGCCGTAAAATAAAATAAACCAATCTAATCTAAACCTAAGAATACATACTTTATTCACACGAATCTATCCTAAAAATATTGTCGGCATTAAAAACTCACTGAGGTTGATATGTCATTAAACAAAATAAACCAAACCAATGCAGTTCATTCACTTTCTGTTTTGGAAAGGTTTATCTTCTGTCCTATTTCTTGGAACACCTGGTTTAGGGAATTTACTTTTATATTGAAACTTAATCTTGTTATCTCATTGATGAACATCTATATCATGAGAACCCCTCTCAACCCCATCAATCTGCCTAAAGTAGGAAGAAAGAATACTGTTGCCTATTATTAGTTTCATTGTAATATGTAAGGAAATGCTCAAAAGATGGGCGAACATCTCTTCTCATCTGCGTAGTTTTAATAACTGATTAAATATATAAGGGATCGCATTAGATATTTTGTGCATTTAATATGATAGGATTTTGGGGTCTTTATCAGACACATGACTTTTGGAATCTATGTATCTCCTCTATAAAATCTAGACATTCAGCGGAGCTTGGAAAGGGTTTCTGATGGATGAGAAGGCGAAGACTTTGTGGATGTGACCGTTATTTTCGTCAATAAAGCATGTATATGAATGTATATATTTATTAAAGGCATTTTTTATGTTTAACATTCTTTTTATATGTGACGTCGTCCCCTGGTCGCAGCGCCAACAGTGTCGTTCTATCCCAGTCTACCACGGCACCAACTGTGACGTCCTACTTTGATTCCCAGTCTGCCTACCCACGTTGTGAATTGATCTAGGCAGAGGAAATCAATCAGTCGTCGGGGCCGTACTGCAAACCTAGTTCAACGGGGGTGATACCACACAAATATGCATAAAATGCAATAAAATGAAAACTCAAAAGTTCAAAGTATCAAAGAAAAAGGTAACAAACTTTATGTCTAGTTGTTCGATACATAGGACTGCATCTATCTCCCGACCCGTTCTATGGATTGTGACACGTCGTTTTCCGCTAGGCAAGTTTTAACACTTCAAGTTGTCTGCTCTCTAAGAAATTGGTGTTTCGGTGGGTCTTTACACGAAAGTCAAAAGAAAAACATATTTCGGTTATCTGGATCTAAGTCGCTCTTCAAAATAATTGTTTTTGGTTTGAAGATGGGTCCGGATTTGTGCATGAATCCTGGTCAGCTATCTGCGAGGCTTGCCTCAACCGGAGACTGTCTCTGGGAACTGCTGGGACTCGACTCATTTCTGCTCGTTGTGGCTTCGTTTATATGGGCGCCGACCAAAACCGGGGTGAGTTTGTCGGCGCCGGGGGGTTCCTCGATAATTCTAAATACATATCCACCTCTCTGGTTAGGAATTTCCACCTTTTTCCATTTTTGAGAACCTTTCCTCACCCCCACCTTCTCATCATACTTCAGAGGGGCGTGAACTGCCCTCCCCACATCTTCGTGGTCACCTCTCTTACTCATCCTCCAGATGGGCGGCAACAGCCTCCCTCGTGCATCACGTGATCACCACTCGACCAATGATGTCTTAGTCGGGCGTGGACGAATCTGCGGCTTTGTTTCACGAAGAAAAAAAATATCTTGCTTAAAAAAAATTATCTCTTCCATTTCCCTTTTCTTCCCCTTAATGGTTTATCATTTCTCCAGCCGCGAACGGGACAATATTACAATGGCGGTCATAACTCTTGTTCTACATGTGGTTTACGTCAGGTATTTTATCGCTAATTATCAGAATGTGTGGTCTTCTTGACACGGTCTAAAAAAAAAAACATCTCCAAAGTTCCAGTCAGTCTGTCGCCTCGAAGAATGAAAGAAAACACATTCATTTTCCTTCGGTACAAATTCTTGATAGCAACATTTTATTATCGCAGGCCAAGAATGTTCCGTCGGACGTTCGTGGGTGGTTTTTAATTTTTCATATCTGTCCAAGTCTTTTTAGTTGCCTGTTTTTCGTCACTTAACGAAATAACATTTTCATTTGAATTTTTTTTTCTTTGGCCAGCCTGTCTGTAGTTGATAATAAGGTGTCTTTCCGTACCAATAGTTTGTTTTCATATCCTTAGATAACACAGCCGATGCCAAAACATATCTGATTCTTTCCTTCTTTCTCTTTCTTTTTACTCAGAATGTCCCTGTCATTGTAATGACACTCTTTCGCCATTTGTTACTTATCAAAATATCCTTTTATCCATTGTCAATTAGCTGTGTGTGTTCTTGCTTATCACTCACGATTCGGTTCTTAGCCTCTCCTTTTCTTCTTTTCTTTCTTTTCCCTTTCTGCCTCGTTAAATGGTGCCACATATAGATACAAGTATTTAAGTAAATGTTCTGTTTATAATAAACAGTATTAAATAACATTTACCGACCTGAATGTCCGAGAAATTTTCATAGAAAATATTCGTCCTTTGACAGGATTCGAACCTGCATCCTATACGGAACCGTCATTTAGCTTGACGTGCCTAACCACTCGGCCACAAAGGATCGTTCGGACTTTGTCCATTTCTTAATGTATAAATATATCTGTATATAATTTTCTCTTGGAAAGGTATGGAATTTAGTGGTGCTGTTTAATAATATGCATGGTCAGTGAAAAGTAATTCTCTATTTTTTGTACCATGGACTCTTCCGTCTTGAAAAAAAAAATAAACGGAAGGGTCCATCATACATAAAATAGGGAGTAACTTTTCAATCACACTATATATGCCAACATTACATCCCTTAGCATAACGAAAGCCTAAATACGCCGTTTCGAGTTAAATTTCCTAGAATGCTGAACGCCTAATTAATATGATATTCCTTTAGTATAATGACTTCAACAGAGATATCTCTGCACGCGTAACGACATTGACAATTATATTTTCTTCTGATAGCAAAGAATTTGTTGCGCTTCTGATTACTGACATGGGTTAATTTTAGTAATTCGTGTGAAATTAGGTTTGCTTGTTTCACAATATCTGTCTGAATATCGAGTTAAGTTTTATGTCCTTTGATCTAGTTTGTTTTTTCCGCTACTTCATCACGAAATTGGTTGCTCTTTATGTTTTGAGGAGGCACATTTTGTACTGTGCGGATATATATATGCCATTATTCTTATTCCTTTGAGATCTTCAGATGTGTATCGTCAATGTGATTTCAACTTTTTTTTGAGGCCAGTACATTTCTTCTGTTTTCGTTTATATTGTATGATATTATCAAAATTGTTTCGTTTTTGTCGATATTTCAACTGATAATCTCTACGGTTTGGCCTCATTAACTTGGTATCCCGTTTACTACCGTTTTTACTTTATATGGGTATTGTATTTTAATTTATTGTAAATGTAATTTTTTAAAAAATCTTTCTTCCATATCAATTAACTTAATCAGTATCCAATAAAGATACATGGATAAAGCAATTGAACATTTATGAGGTTTCCAAAAATTTCAGCTAATGTTCCATCTTTAGTAACTTCAAGAGATTTTATTAGAATTCGTGAGGGACTTATCATTTAATCTGATACTGAAACCATACACGCAGACATACAAGTGTGTGTGTGTGTGTGTGTGTGTGTGTGTAGTCCAGATTATCCTTGTTTTGGCCATAGGTTTCAGAAACAATTACAATTCTTTTTCCTGAAGAAAAGTGTGGATTAATAGCTGAAAATATCCAGTTTGATTTGCGTCTTGTTTCACATCTAGTGCCGATGCTATTGCAATATTTTAACTTTAAATCCTTGTGCAGGTTCTTCTTTTCTAACCAGTATTAATGCAAAAATACTACAGACTGAAATTAATGCGAAATAATCCTTGTTGAATATAAATCAAGATTCGACTACGAAAATCAGATCATTGTTAAAATTTCTTAGATCAAACATTTTTCTTAGTCAAGTATTCAACTTTGCGAAATGTTATTCTGATTGCCTGGAAGGAATAACACTTGCCAGAATTCTATTTTAAATTATTTAACCTAAGATTTTATTTCAACAACGTTTATTATTTTGTCTATTTATTGTAACTATTAATATTTCGTATGCATTCCTCAAATATAATGTCGAATTCTTTTTATAGATCGAATAATTTTTTTTTTGTTTAGAAGTAATATTAACGTATAACTGCAATGCTTTATAAATGTTCAAAAATAGAAAATCTTAGTTAACAGTATAAAGGGCACATATGCTCATTAGTGCAATCTCATATACTTCTGCAATTAAATAGCAATTAAATATGATATTAATTATGCAGATTAGCTTAGTTTGGTACGTGTCCAATTGAATATGGTACGATGTGAGAGTTGAACAAAAGGCTCAAAATTAAACCGATGCCTAAGTCCTCAGCACCATAACATTATTCGTAATTTTATCTTATTTTATTTTCCTCAATCTTTTATTTCTATTTCGTTATTTGAAACGTTTCCCCCTAAAAGTTTGTACTTCAATTTGCTATTTTTATATTTGTAATTTATTTCACATTTTTGTATTTTTTTCTCAGTTTTCTTATAGACGAGTGCGTTTATTATTAAAAGCAGAGTGAACTTGGGTATTTACAGATACTTGATAGGGCATTCGAATTTATTTTTATGTATTTAAGTAATTATCAGGTAAAATTCAATTTTTAAGCTTGGTTCTTTTCTTAACATCTGACGGCAAAATAGACAGCAAAAGTTTGACATTTGACATTTGACCGCGATATCAATAATAATTTCTCAAAATCAATAAATACCTTAACATATATTCTAAAGAATATTGAAGGAAATATTTTTACTGCATATCGTATTAGGTTCTCTTCTTAATGTTTCGTGGTTTACGACCACATCACGTTAAACAAGGCAAGGTCAACGAGGTTAAGAAATGTCGAGTCTGGTCAGTACCTATATGGGGGCCACTTCGGAATACCAGGTGATTGAAACTTAGATGTGTGAAAGGTGTAACATCTCAGAACTCGTAGAAGCAAGTTACAATTAAAGTCGGATACTTAATATTCACTTACGTACAAATACATTGGGAAAGGTATAAATCAACCTCATCTCCCCAAATATGGGTTAATTAGTAGCACTTGTATCGCTAAATCATTATTATAGCCAAAAAATACTTACAATGCAAATAATATTTTCTGAATTTTATGTAATCTGCAAAATGTTCATAAGCCGTAAGATACGAATCATTGCATCTACAGCTAAGATCAGCTTTAGTAATATAACTCTCTATAGCTCCCTTCAAATTTACCAGAACATTATTGAATGCACAAGGACCCTTATTAATAATAAATTATCGGCAGTACCAAAGTATGTATTAAAACCCTAGTAATGAAAACAATATTTTATTCAAATTGTTTATTTGTTTCTTTCTTTCGTTGCCCACCGCATTGAACCTCTCTCTCTCTTTATATATATATATATATATATATATATATATATATATATATATATATATATATATATACATATATATATATATATACATACATATATATATATATATATATATATATTAGGTTGGTGCAAAAATGATGACGTAATAATGTCGTTTTTTACGTTTTTTTTTAACGTCAAAAAACGACATTATTACGTCGTTAATTTTGCACCAACCTAATATATATATATATATATATATATATATATATATATATATATATATATATATATATATATATATGAAGTAACAATATTAATATTTCAATTTCTTGAAATTGATTATTGGAGGTATTTACATTGGTTTTGTTACGCTTTTTTAGGCAATTTTAGCTGTTGTTTTTTTTCCGCCTTTGTAATTTATCCCGGAAGACGATGAGAAAAACTGTCGAAAGTACTTGGGTAAAATAAACAGCGGCGGAACATGTTTAAAAATATTTTGCCTAATGATACATACATGCATATATATATATATATATATATATATATATATATATATATATATATATATATACGCGTTTGTGTGTGTTTGTTTTGAGTGCGTAACATAATTTTATTGTCAACCTAAATATATAAAGATTTGAATTCTTAAACAAATGAGACCGAAAAATTAGGACCTTTTGAACCTAAGCATTATTAGTGAAAATACGTAAACAAAAGAATCATAAATCCATCGTTCGCTGTGCTGGCCAACAGACACATGTCATCGTGACAGCGATTTGGAGGATGCGGGCATTACTTAATAAAACATGTTTTACACGAACCAGAAACATCAATTAAGTCCCGTTTACATTTACATTTTTGTCGATGATAGTTACCATGGGAAACAAGTAAGAGGAAGAGAGTTCCCTTGGCGGGGAATGCGAAAGGAGAAACTGGTGCAGTAGAAGAGGCGGTTATATTTAAATGTTTCGACAGTAAAATGGTGGGACCAAGATGTCAAAATAGTAGCACGCTTAAATTCATGCAGTTGGGGCACCAGTGAAAACAGATCAGCAGAGCAGTTGCCATGAAAATATTTATAGAGATGACAAAGGGAGCCACATTACGTCAGTGAGAAAGTGTTTGGCGACGGGATGCCAGGTTAGGACATATCGCATTGCATATCCGTCTTTTGATTTTGTTTAGTGCCTCGAGATGAACAACGGGAGAGAAAGAACATATATGACAAAAGTATTACATTCATGGACGAATGGTAGATTTGTAGATTTGTAGATTTGAAGGATGGACTCAGACGAGAAAAATATCATGGCGCGACACAGAGACCTAATATTCCTTGAGGTATATGTAGCTGTTGATTCAAGAGTAGATTTAGGGAGGTAAGGTGCATAACCATTTCGGCATTGATTAAAGCGTCTAAGACTTTGCCGAAGGTTGGAAAGAGACTGATAGGACGGTAGTCACATAGGTTACATGGGTCTACAGAATTTAAAAAACAAAAGATGAGGTTTCCAACACGCTGGAAAGCAAGAGTCAGCGAGGCAACAGTTACATTGTTTGGAGAGAATTGGAGCCAGCTCAGGGGCACATTCCTTTAGGACTACGGCTGGTATCCTGTAACCATCACTTACTTTATGAGTCTAATTTAGAGATGGTGTCCAATGCCATCGAAGATGTTATGCTCATCTCACTCACTAGAGCCTCAGTTCTATGTGAAAATCAGGTGCGTGTACTCCGGACCCGCCGTGTGTTGAGTTGGGTGTGAATTTCTGAGCGAAGCATCAGCTGAATTGATTGAATAGAGAGGTTTGTGGATTTGCTGTTGTTCAGGATACCCTTACAGAGCCGCCATTAATCTTTAGAACCAAACATGCGAGATGCAATACATCGTTTCATTATATCATCAAATATTAAATTTACATCATGGAGAACACGACTGTTCTCAATAGGGGTAGAGACAAAGAATTATCTGTTGTGATCAGACATGTCACTCCGGTACAGCTAGAAGAATTTATTCCAATGTGCTATAGCAGCAGACCAAGCAGTTGAGAACCAAGCAGATGAGAACGATTTAAATTGGTATTTTCTTGCTGGGATGGAAGTCTCAGTGACGGCTTTTAGCAAGGTGATACACATTTCTGAAAGGGATTATTAAACACCACATTGCAGAGGACGTCACGAAGGAAATAACAGAAGTATGCACCTTGATAACAGGAAAGTATTCTGTTAGTACGATCTGACTGGCTGAAGGGAGAGTGGAAGATGTTAATAGCCACTAGGGTGTGATCAGAGGTGCCAAGAGGCCAGACCTGCGAAGCACGACAAGTCAGGGATGGAGATAAAACAGAGATCGAGATGGAAAGCGTTACCGTCAGGGTTACTGAGGAAACGACTAGGAAATTCAACAACATGCGTGAAGGATTGAGTGATTGAAAAGTTAAGGTTTTGAAGGCCAACGAGTTCAGTTGCAGAGCATTTAAGTCACATGGTGTGGTGGACGTTGAAGTCACATGACTCAAATATGTGTGCAAAAGGATGTAGAAACATGGCGTTGTCTTCATTACAGGATATAGAGAGATGGCATTATCTATAATATTGGACGTAGAGAGATGGCATTGTCTATACTATAGGATGTAGAGAGATGCCATTGTTTATATTATAGGATGTAAAGTTATGGCATTGTTTATATAAGAACATGTAGCGAGATGGTATTACAGGATGTAGAGAGATGGCATTGTCTATATTATAGCAGGTAGAGAGAACGCATTGTCTATATAATAGGATCTAAAGAGATGGCTTTGTCTATATTATAGAATATAGAGAGATAGCCTTGTCTATATTTAAATTTGTATTTTCTTGCTGGGATGGAAGCCTCGGTCCCGGCTTTTAGCAGGGCGATACACCTTTTTGCAGGGAACGTTACGAAATAAATTACAGAAGTCTGTACGTTGATAACAGGGAAGTATTCTGTTAGTAGGATATGAATGGCTGAAGTGAGAATGAAAGAAGATGTTAATAGCCACTAGGATGTGATCCAGAGGTTCCAAGAGGCCAGACCTGCGTAGCGCGACAAGAGTCAGGGATGGAGATAAAACAGAGATCAAGATGGAAAGCGTTACTGTCAGGATTACTGAGGAAACCAGTAGGAAAATCAACCACACGCGTGCAGGATTTAGCGATTGGAAACTTAAGGTTTTAGTTGCCAACGAGTTCAGTTGTAGAACATTTAACTTCACATCTTGTGGTGGGCGTTAAATTCACTAAACTCAAATATTTGTGCAAACGGATGTAGAGAGATGGCATTGTCTATATTATAGTATATAGAGAGATGGCATTGTCTATACTATAGCATGTAGCGATATGGCATTGTCTATATTATAGGATGTAAAGAGATG
The DNA here is from genome assembly GCA_963932145.1 of Acanthosepion lycidas. Taxonomy (NCBI): domain Eukaryota; kingdom Metazoa; phylum Mollusca; class Cephalopoda; order Sepiida; family Sepiidae; genus Acanthosepion; species Acanthosepion lycidas. The sequence continues at coordinate 88,592,155 of OZ010591.1, read as the reverse complement.
GCATTTTTTATATTATAGCATGTAACGAGATGGTATTGTCTTTCTTACAGGATGTAGAGAGATGGTATTGCTTATATTATAGGATGTAGAGAGAACGCATTGTCTATATTATAGGATGAAGAGAGATGGCATTATCTATATTATATATACTATCGAAGAAATGACACTCTTGAAAGATAGTCAATCGCTTGTCTACCGTCATCATCAATGTTGTATTCATTGGTGGAAGTTGCAGTTATTCAATCATCTTCAAGAATATCACTTCCCCTCCTAAATTAAGCTGCTCACTTTTGCACTGTTGATAAAACTAGAGCGACATCACTTTTGTAACAAACATGTCAGGATGAATTTTCCTGTGTGGGTTACACCCTTTTTCTTTAGGTACATGATAACGCCACGATGCTAAATGTTACCATTTTTCAAGCGTCGTCACTACTAGTTCATTCTGAAGTCACCTGGAAAAAAAGCTATGCAGTTATTAATAATAATATTGAAAATGAATGCATGCAACATGTCACAGCTCTAGCATCACTCATTTATAGTCAGCCTATGAACTTTTCAAACCAGCATCACGTATACACACACATATATATATTTTTTTTCAAACAATAAATGTCATATGAAGTAAGAGAATTATCATATGAATAATAAAACCAATTATTCTTTCGAAATTGCTTTGTTTAGTTACCGAAGAAGGAATAGAGCAGATATGAACACTCTAGAAAACGGAACTAAGAAATGTGATGTCTCTAAATGAAAGTTTGTTGTTCATTGAGAGTCAGTTAAGCTTAAACGGTGTAAAGCAAACCAGAATAAACGGAGGATTCATCTACAATCTCTTTGGGTCTAGTTACTGGATCTAACCAACGTCTTTATCCCCTGGGTTATGTGCCCTTGAAGATATCTGTGTATGATGTTTTGGGTCTTATAAAACTAAAGTCTCAGTTAACATTTTTTACCAGTGCTCATATTACAATTTATTATTATTATTATTGCATTTTTTACCAGAGCTTATATTGCAATCTTTGTTGTTATTCATTGCTTTTCTCTAGCACTCCTTATTACTGGTTCCCATATTGTATTCAAGGGAAATATTGTATTATATTAAATGGAAATAACAGACATCCGGAAGAGATATGGCACATGGAACTAGAACAATCTACCCCAGTTCGAAATTCCAATCACCTGAAGAAGGTCGGAGCATACCACGGCCGAAATGTTGTTGTGAATATGGCAATGAAGATCGGGATAACAGTCCGAATAATATAATTTAAGTAATATTAATTCAGGCTCTATTATCTTCGACTCCTATCTTTTTTACTTGAATAGCATGAATAATAATTTTACATAGTTCTATTTCATAAAGACTCATATGTCAGCAGAGGTATTTCAGGCAGTATTAAATATGAATGAACGTACGCACAGTTACTCATATCTTTATGGTATATTGCATTTTTTTTATTTTATAAAATCCATTTTTTCTGAAATGTTCGAGGATTTAATTAAAAAACATGGGCTTTGTTTGTCCTCCCAATGACGAAATTAGATTCATTTCTTTAAGCTAATTCTTTTCGGCGGCCTCTTCTGAATTCTGCATTAATGAATTCTTATTGCCTGATTGAAATATTGCTTTATTCGCGTTTTTCGACGTCTTCCTTCCTTCTGTAAAATTGATAGAATTAATTTAGTTGCAAATCAAAATTACAAACAAAATAACTTTTTTCATTTTCCTATAATCCTCAGATAACAATTAAACACTAAATGGAATATTTTTTTTTATCAGTATTTTTATATTAGTTTTCTGAATATAGATTTTTGCTGAATTTAATTATGTTTGTTTATTGTGATTTTTATTTGAAATATGACGTTAACAATACAGACTTTAATCTTAGATCATAACTGTCCAACATAGAAAAATTATAAAATAAAAATGCTTTAAAACGTGATTTAAAAAACGGTCCATTTATGTCTCGCGAAATATCTAAAGAATTGTCTCAGTAATGTTTCGAAATAATCATGAGAGCAAGAAAACTTTTACAGTGATTGATATTACTTTCTGATATTTTTTGTATCAAAATATGGATTTATAATATCGAAACTATATTAAATATTGAAGAAACTATTTGCAACCACTTAATTGTTTGATAATTTGAAAGGATTTATATAATTCTTTGCTGCAATTGTTCAGATAATCTCTATCTATAAAAGGCAGGATGTGTGTGTGTTTGTAACGAATGCACGGCCGCAATTTTAGACGGATTTTCACCAAAATTTACATGCACATGCTCCATGTTAGAAGAAATGCCAGGACCTTCTTTGCATTCCCCAACGCCCATCGATAGTGGAAATAATCGATTTTTTCATGATTCTACTACTGTTTTCATGTAGTTTTCGGCCATTTTATACTGGCCAGAGTGAGAGACTATAGCTGGCTGCCACGAATAAGCAGGAAAATTCTATTGACCAGCGTGAGAGCCAACAGCTGACTGACACGAATGTTAACTAGCATATTAGCAATGCAAAAAAAAATCGATAGCTGCATTCTTATTTCGTAACAGATTGAATGTTTAGTATAGAGCTTAGAAAAAATTCGCAGTTTGAGATAGGCAAGAAGTAAGGCATGTAGCAACATCAGCATGGCAAAGGGGACTCCTTTAAAGACAAGGAATGGTAAAAATATTTTAAGTCTATGATAGCGATTGCTGTATGAGTCGTACGATTTTTTAATGAAGCACTGCAACGCCGGGTCATGCTGACAGTTTGTTGATAATTTCAAATGGCTTCCATATTTTGTTGATTTGCTATCGTTCAGCTTATTGGTTGTTAATTTGAAATACTTTACATAATTTTTTGATGATTTGCTATATCTCAGACTCTCGGCTGTTCATTTGGAATAAATAACAGAAATTGTTGATAATTTGCTATTTTTCTGATTAATAGTTTATGCTATATGCCTTATCTATGAAAACTGATAGCTGTGTCCCATTCTTCATACATACATTAGACACTATTGTAAGTGGGGGACTAGTATGATGTCTAAGTTGTCCACCACTATAAGTGGTTTACCTGATCCACGTCGCTGGCGAGTATTGTATTTCGTTGATGTTATAAAGATTACCATTTCATTCCTAACCTCCGGTTTAGTTATTACTAATTTATTAACATTTTCTAGGTTGTAACAGTTTATAATTTGAAATAATTTGCATAATGTGTTGATTATTTGAAATGGTTCAGATGATTTTTGATAATTTAACAGAATTTATATTATTTTGGAGTAATTTAAGTTCAGATTACAGGCTAATGCTTTTCTCTTCCTGTAATTAGATTTCACATTTAAGTAAATAATAGTAAAAAAATATCTATTTTGTTTTGTGTCTACGTAATATTTTAAGTAGAAACACCTGATGTAGCATCACTGAAATAATTTGGGAGTGGTTCCAATAGAATTATTCATGTTTTCATTTTCTTTACGAACTTGCCTTGAATCACTTACTAATTAATGCCACAATTGTTCTACCTAGAATAAGAAATATATAAATAATGCAATAGTCTCTGACTCTTAAGAGCTAAATAAACACTACAATGAGTACCACATCGACAAAACAAACAACTCTGTTATACAGTGCTTAGATGTCTGGACACGCTATTTTCTGTGACTATTAAAAAATTCTTCGAGAATATTTTCGATCGGTTCAATCCGTATACTTTTATATATTTCTATGAACACGTTTATATTACTATTCGGCATTCCTCACTTAAATGGTAGTGTAAGATTACACTGAAAAAATAAGAAATATTTCAATGATCCTCAGATCTATATACACAGGTATTTTAACAAATCGGCTTCAAATTTAAAATGAAGAAATATTATATCTAAATCACATCCAAGGAGAATTGACTCAACCTTGTGAAAAAGAAATTATTTCGGTAACAAGGCGGGGTATAATTTTCACCCCCACAAAAAACATAGTTACATTTTCTTACAACGTGGCGTTAAAATGCCAAAGATTTCTACACCATCTTTGTCATTTGATCCAAAGCAATTACACATTACGCAAGATATCTTGCCAGGCGGTTTTGAAACGTTTCCAATGTGGTAACATGTGTACTTTTAAGAATAAATTACAAGAATTAAGAAATTACTTATTTTAAATATAATGATTCCTGTGCATCACAAATTATCTGGTACATTGAATCAAATACAAACTCAAATTATTTATTTTTTCTTCAATTAAATGGTCTCAATTGTATTTACCAGGAGCAAATTTTAATTATTATCAAAATAAACTTTCTTTGATTCATAATCTGTTAAATAGATACAAACTTGACAAAATACTGTGAAATATTTGAAAAAAGAAAAATAATATGGAACAAGCTAGTAGAACATAATCAAGAATAACTCCTTTAAAACTAAATAAAATGTGTGCGGAATTTTAAAATTCAATCACGTCACACGGTCAAGATAAGAACAGGAGAACGAAATACGACAAATCAAAAATAAAGTAAAAAAAAACAATTAATATACATTGGTTATTAATAAACCTGCGGATTATAGATTGCAAACAGAAGAAACGAAAAATTTGGCATATATTTCAGTATCCTTCCTAAATGACCGTCCTGGGTATGACGGTAAACTACATCGGCCTCCAGAGTAAGACGATAAACTACTTTCAACAGAAAGGCTCGATGAGGGGGCTTTGAACCACCACTTAATTACTGTTGTCCCAGGTCCACCATGAGCCGGGGTGGTAGCACCTGTTATGGTCCCTGCTATGGTCAAATAGTTAAACCCGAAACTGAGGTAAAAAGAATTATGAAATTGTAAAAACTTGGTTTTAATACAAGAAATACGTTGTAAAATATATATATATATATATATATTTCCAGAAATTATTTTTTGAAGAAGAAAAACTATTACAAGCAATACATTTTTGGAAATTATATTACCAGCTATACATTTTGAGGGAAAATATTACTAGAAATAGATTTTTGACAAAGCAAATATATTATTAGGTTGATGCAAAAATAATGTCGTCTTCTAACATATGTTACTATGTGAGAAAACGACATTATTTTTGCACCAACCTAATACCAGGAAAAAAACTTGTCGGCTTTAAATGACCCGTTGAGGTTGATATGCCGTAAAACAAAACGAACGAAAACAAACGAAAACAAACGAAACCAAACGAAACGAAATGAAACCTAAATGAATGAAAAATGCAATGACATTTATTTATTTTAAAAAAAAAATATTTTTCACACAATACAACAGCCACCAATCACGCCAAGTAGTATACTGTGACAAGGGTATAAAAAGGTGGAGTATCAGGTGCATATTATGATAATATGTAAGATATATAACAGTACGCCCGAGGGTATCCGTTACAAAATAAACCAATTAATTTGAAGTATCAGTCTGCGTACATCTTACTCCTTATCAATAAGATATGGAGGAAATAGGATGAGTGAATTCAGTTAGTTGCACAGTGGGTCCTAGATAGTCCACTGAAACAAAAGAATGTTATTCTTCCGTACATCAACGAAGAAAATAGTGATAGTGAAGCGAAAAGCTAGCAATGATTCCTTTGTCGGGAAAATGGTTGTAAGTTGCAAGACAATTCAGTTACGCATAAATCGAAACAAATGATTTTTAATTATATCAAATCTTGAAAATAGGGATGGCGGAAATTTCGACACATGTGTGTCAGAAATAGTACAACTTTCCTCTGATTGTAGATGGAGTCAGTATCGAAGCAGTCAATTTTGTTTCAGTATCATAAGAGATGGACTATATATACGTATTCCAACATACGATCCAGGCGTCGGTGAAAGTACAATCGTTTGTCATAGAGAAATTTTCGGGCATAATTTGCGATAAGAAATTATTCCAACCTACATTTGGGATGTATTGAATGTAACAATTTTTTTTACTCCATTGACCTGTGATGAGTAAATATCTAAGAATATAGCAGCTGCACGATTTCAGCCGTGTATATTTTTGAAGATGCACACATAAACCTTGGTATTATCTGCAGATATATTTACTAATGAAAACTCTAGGCTGAAAGTTAAGCTTTAGCTGAAAGAGAATAGGACGGCGTGGTACACTGGTATTGTTCTAATGGGCTTCAGCCGAATGACCATTAACATCGAAACTAATGCACCTAACCGATACTAAATACTTAAACATTGAAAAGATTCTTCCAGAAATGCCATATACAGAGTATTTATGTACCCTCCCCCTTCATTCTACTCCCTGCCAAATGTTTTCGATATGTCTAAGTTAAAATCTTCAGGGAGGGATTCATTATCAAGTGCAGCAAGGATTCTATCGGCAATGTCATTTAAAATAATATAATTGTACATAGAAGAGTGAAATTTATATTGTATGTTGCACATGAGTTTCTTTGTATTGTAACGATGGACAAACATCTTTCTGATTGTAGCCCCCACAACTTACTGATCTATGTTGGTCGATGAGGCAATATTGCTACGAGGATTGGAGCTCACTCGTATCTTGTAAGTTCGGCATGCAGTTAACTCCTCCAATAAACCTCGGAAACTTTCTTCCTTCAGGTCAAACAATTTTGACAAAATTGAGGAAATCTCTGGGCATGGATTCTTAGTTAAAAATACAGGAATTTAATCTGAACCAGTAGCATTCGAAGGGTCAAATCTTTTAAAAGACTGGAAACTTCCCTCACCAATATCGCTACGTTAGTGGAGGTAGGTAGGTAAAGGATGACCCATCTCTTCTAACGCGGATTCAGAGGCAAATTTAATTGCAAAAAAACTTTAGTATTATAGAGGATAGAAGAACATCAGTGATATGTATGATTTAAGATATAGGATTTATTCTTCTATTAAGTATTTTGTTTGCAATTTTCCAGAACTTGTGGAAAACATTTTTTTTATTTTCAAAATGATCAGCTAGAGAAACCTTTTCTTGGGATTATCACGAAATATTTACAAAACTGACCAAATAATAGAATACCCTCATAGTTGAATCAAATTTATTGCCATTGTCTTCAGAACGTCGTCGTTGCTCAGTTATTCTGTCCACAAGTCTTCTTTAGCATCAACTTTCAGTTAATTCAAGTCTTTTCATCACCTGTGATAAAAGAGGTCGGATGCTACAGAACAGTTCAGTACTCTTCTCTTTGCCCCTTACGATATTTGTATCTTAATATTTTGGCCAGCTTTTGGAAGTTAACACACAGAGACTAAAATTGAATAAAAAATGATTGTTTCATCGATAATTGCAGGCACTTACATCATACTGGTAGTTGGTAGATGTTATAGAATGTCATAGAAATTTATTAGGCTCATGTGTTGTAATATTTAAGGAGTTTGAAAATAATGCTGATCCCACTAGCTTGAGCAGCTCACCAAATTTTAGTAAATGTAAAGAATACATTGGATGTTTTCACGTCATATTTCAGTGGAAATAGTAACTTGTTAGGTATTAAAAGACATATTTGATCAGCCAGGAGATACAAGAAATGTTGAGCCCTCGGAGACGACAGAGAAAAAGAGTCACGCATATTTGAATGTTAAATTTGCTACCTGGGTGTAGTGTAATGGTTAGCAAACATGTCTCGCTAGAACACTTATGACTGAGTAGTGAGTTCGAGCCTCAATAGGTGCCTCTACTTCCGCACTTGTTCCATATCTAAGCTACGTTTGGAAAATCACTATTTGAATGCGAAATTACTGAAGAAATCGTGTTGTTATTTTCGTCCAACAATAAAATATACAAAAGCTATACAGCATTAAGCAAACTGCATATCCTAAGACCAACCGGCAAGAACTGTTTCAGAATGAGCGCTTGCCATTTTATTTTTATTTTTTGCTAAGTATTGTTAGTGATAAAATTGATATTTCTTGTTTTCTTCGTTGCATTCAAATTTTAATAAAAACATAAATAACGTTGATTTTCGAAACATTTTCGGTAACTATAGATAATACATTTTTGAAGTATAGGACGCAGGAGAATCAGACTCTAAATTTGACAAGAATAATGCAACCTCGTTAAATTCATTGTAACAAGGAATGCGATATTTATGCTGTGAATTATATTAAACAGTGCATCACACTTTATTGTAGATCATATTTTTCTTGATATTTTGAATACTAAACAATGTACAAAAGTTACACTTGGTACGCCGAAAGATTCTAAGTAGATAACTATGTAGTGGTAATTTCAATAATATTGATAAGATACATAAAACGTCATGTTAATTATGTATTTTAAAGTTTTTTTAACTGTGTCAAAATTTATTGCAGGTGTAAAAGAATGTCCCTAAAACGACTTCCGTTAGTTACAGAAAAGATCGGCATGTTTCAGGTTACACAGAAGGCTTATCTTTGGGTGAATTGGCCAAAAAGCGTGGTCAAGATATACGAACATTCAAGTCGTAGGTGGAAAACCCCATAACCAAACCAAGTCAAGATGAAAGAACGAGAAAAAGTCTACCCCAGCGTGACATTCGAAAAATGCGTAGACACGTGAGACAAGAACTTTGTAAAACAACTCCTGCCATATTTGAACGTACTGGGGTTGCTCTTTTTCTAGAAGCACACGGTTTAGGATTCTTAAAGAGACGACAAGTAGTGTTAAACCCATCGCCAGACCCATCCTAAATAAGACCACAAAGAGAACCGTAATTCCTGAGAAAAGAAATATTTGAAGACCAGTTTCCAAGATTTTCTCTTCATGGATTAGGTTAGAACTACATTGGATAGACCTAATGAATGGTCCAAGGTTTGGTTAGCACTTGAAGTCTCTCGCCCGCAACGCATTCGGAGTCAACAAGTTATTAGTGGTTTTATGTTTTAGACTGGCATCATAGGAAGTGAAATTGTATGTTTTCGAGTGCCAAATGTTGTCAAATTTACCAGTAATCCCTAGACAAAATTCTGGAGGAGAATCTTTTAGTATGTTTGAGTGATTTGATATTTCACTTAGACGGCAGTTAAGTGTTATGCATGACATTGCTCCATTGCATTCAAACAGGTCTACAAATTCCTACTTCGAAAATTTGGGATTCGAAGAATAGACAACTATGGCGGCCACATTGTTCTCCTGATCTTAACCCTATCGATCTACTCTGGTCAATCTTGAAGAGTAAACTATATGATAGATGTGTGTATTTTTCATCGAAGAAAGTCTTGTGGGAAATGATTAAAACTTTTGCTGGTTATATAACATCTCAAATTAGTCGCCTAATTCTCTGGACAAAATAATGCTTTATGTAATTTCTAAACATGGAAGTTATATAGATATATATTGCATCACCAGCAAATTAATTGTGTTTTTTCTGTATATTTTTATTTCATTCTTTACTCTCGCGATTCCTTACTACAATAAAATGGTAATATAAATATAATAGCACGTTTCAGTATCTTAAATTGACGTTTATATACACCGGCGATGAAGCGCGGAACAGTTGAATATACTTTACAATACATAACATAACTTATGTAGTTCGACATTATCATTGGAATTTTCGAGTTATACTTACCAACGTAAAATATTTCAGTGTAACAAGTTTCAGTTTTTACAATGTTTAATATTCAAAATATCAACAAAAGTATAACCTGCAATAAAGTGTGATACACAGTTTAGAAAAAACAATACAAATGTAAACGGATATATACCTATGATTGTTTCATATATTATACAAAAGCGTTTGATAAATTCTTTTAACGGTTTTGTAATCTTGGGATATGTTGAAACTATATTAGAATAAATCATAACCTGTACTGGCAGCAAACCGCCTGCATACGGATAGGAAATGAATTCAGTAAATATACATACATATAAAGAAAGTATAAGACAAAGATACACCTTCTCACCAGAACTCTTCAATCTATACATCGAAGCCATTCTGAGAGAATTAGAAGTAGTATCGTTATTCATTACTGGCTCACACAATTTTTAACAGCATTTGATATCCAGATGACATGGAGTTGATAGCAGACACAGAAGAAAAGAAAAAAGAAAACTCATACAGAAGGTGTAGAAGGAAATTGAAAAGAAAGGAATAAGCATCAATTAAAAGATGACTGAACGCATGGTTGTTAACGAAATTAACATCACAGCAGTTTACTTACAAACTGGAGATAACAAAATGAATCAGGTATAAAAAGGTAAATATCGGGGAAGCTTATTAACAGAGGACGGAAAATGCGTCACATAAATCTGAAGGTGCATTAATCTGAGCAAAATATTAAGTAACAAAAAATATAGTTAGGAACAAAAAGAAGAGTACGTGTTGAAGAGTTCTCCCCTTTTTACACAAATTGACTCACCCAGTTTATACATATACTACTGCTACGTGAAGACCCTAGAGAGCAAGACGGGAACAAGATGGTGGTGAAAGGTTGTAGATAACCGGAAGAGTAAGAGTAAGGTAACAGACAGACAGAACGAACGTAGCGAGCAAGAGTCACCGTGAGCGAGCACGTAGACCCAGTAGGAAGTCATACAGCGATACTTCAATATAAAAAGACTGTATATATATTTTGCTACTAACCCGTATTCCTGGAACTACTAACCTGCTTTACCAGTTTGTATTATTACGTTAACACATTATTTTCCTATATTCACTCTTGGCGTTTGTTATTTATTGGTACCGGATTTCATCCCGGAATTCACAACAGTACGGAACTATTACGTCGTATCAGTCCTCATATATAGCAATGGATGCTTGTGAAACTTCTCACGGATGAAGATTAAGTAGCAGATATGTGATGCTAAAGAAATCTGACGAGAATAACATGGGTCGACTATGAGAGCAACAACGAGGCTCTCGAGAGAAAAATAAAATAAAATGGATACACATATTACAAATCAGAAAGAGAGAGTTGAAATTTCTGGGACACATAATAAGAATGTTGGATGGGAAAATGTGATACTCACATGATAATCCGAAGGTACGAGAAAAGGGCAAAAATAAATTAAAATCTCCCTGGCGAGCTTGAGTGAATGGATATCGGAACAGGTTATGAGATATATGGCAAAAAGAAACAATAAATTAAGACCGACATTGGACAAGGAATTTTAAATAGACATGATCGACGTTTGTTAAAGGGTCACGGCACATGGATGAAGTTTTCATCTTGAAGTACCTTTGGCCATATTCAGAAGTCCATTGTTTGGCAGACATGTTGAATCTGTTGATTATTATATATTCATTGTATTTATGACCTTGTTTTTTCACTGTAAGGTCTGTTGCCTTTCGTCTCAGATGGAAATATGTACATTGTATTATTACTTGATCACTGGATAGACTAGTCAGCAACAGGCATATCTAGCCAACGCCTAAAACTACTAACGTAGATTTTTAATGAAAATCAGTATTGCGTTTATGGAATCATTAAATGTACTGTGAATTCGTATCATCATTTTATTATCTATAATAATCCCGATGAGAAAAAGAAATAAAATATATTACTTTTAATCATTGTAATAAACAAGGCAATAAAGCAACTAAGACGCAAGGGATCACTGAGTATAAGATAATATTATAAACAAAAATCCTATTAAGGAGAGAGTACAATAAAAATAGTGATTAAGGAGACAAAAATAACGTTTGATATTGCATTTAAAGTTCTAAAGATCAAAGTTGACGAGAAAGCAAAAAAAACTGGAAGAATGTTCCACAAGTGAAAAGTGTTAGCATAGAAGTTACGGATACATCAAGATATTTCAATTGTAAAATTATTAAACCTTGCCGCCAATTTAGAACTGCACTAAAATTCCTAAAATCTAGGTACCATAGAAGAAAATAATATTTATTTGCTTAATACAAAAATGCGAAACAATTGCAGAGAACGGGTAGGGAAAGTCTAGTCTTCAATTTGCCTTATCATAAAAATAGCTAGTATCGGTTACTGACCCAAAATACCACAGTATTCCTTACATCAAAACAACACATTATTTCTTACCATTTTTAATATAGTCACCTTAAATAGCTATGTAGTCCTAACTAGTTCCAATGTGTAGATATGTCTTTGGGAGGGGGAACGCAAACAATATTTTAAAATGTAACCCCAAGAGAGGAAAGTAGTATTAATTTTGCGTAATACAAAAATGCAACACAATACCAGGGGACGGGTAGGGATAGGTTGGTCTTTAATTTGCCTTATCTTAAACTAAGCTAGTAAAAGTTACTCGCCCAAAATACCACAGTATTCCTTACACCAATACAACACAGTATTTCTTACCATTTTTACTATAGTCACCATAATAAAAAAAATATCTATACAGTCGTAACTAGTTCTAATATGTAAATTTGTCTTTTGAAAGGGGAAGGCAAATAATATTTGAAAATATAACCCCAAGAGAGGAAAGTAGTATTTATTTTGCTCTAATGCAAAAAATTTAGCACAAGCCCAAAAATGGGGAAGGTGGAGTGTGCTTTTAATTTGTCTTGCCACGATTTCTGATCCAAACATACCACAGTATTCTTTACACCAAAACAACACATTCTTACACTTTTTATTACAGCCACCATAATACCGCTAGTCTCTATGTAGTCTTAATTAGTTTCCATATGTACAATTTGTCTGCGTGAATAAAATAACAATTTTAAAATTGTACACAAACTAGTATTAGTAGTACCGCCTCACCCCGACCAAATAATTAAATGTGGCGGGAAACCAGCAAACTGGACGAAATTAATGCGGGACTAAGAAATTAATGACAATCATTAGACCAATTATTCACTCAAACACATCCTCATCCAAACACGCACATTTGAAAAGCGAAAAATGTTACGCATCCACCAGAGAACAGATATTTCTGTCAACTAACGATTTGTGGAGAGGGAATAGAGCACATTTCATCAAAACAATTATCAACAAAATATAGAAAAGGCACAGGGAAGATACGTTTCGGCGGTGGAAAATTGACTGAAACCGTGATGCCAGGTCAGGACCAATAATGTTGCAGATTCTTCTTTGGACTTTATCAATAATCTCTAAATATATAATTATATTGACAATTACATATCTCAAAAAATATAACGTCTTTTCATTTTTGCGCTTTGTCTATACTCTCAGAAATGTATCACTGAAGATATTTTTTCGCTAATGAATAATAGATAGGTCATCAGCCTGAAAATCTGAAATAATTTCAGAGTTAAACTCTTCCCGTATCTCGAAGGAACACTAATATAATTTGTGGAATGTCTGCAGTCATAACAAGTAGAGAACAAAATGAATACAGATGGGATCAAAAAGCTCTAAAACATTGATTGTAAATGACAACTAAGAACAAATTGCGAAAATATACTGTGGTGTAAACTGATGGAAGTTTTGTGAAGATCCTTGAAAAAATAATAGGGAAAATGATATTGTCGAATACAATTTTATTAAAATAATTAATCATTTTCTAAATAAAACTGTTCATGGGCAAAATAATTGACAGAGAAATTACACTCAATATGTTTACTGTGTGTGGTGAGTGAAAACCCAACTAAAAACAGGAAAGTATACTTGTGTAAATTCTTTTAATTGAAGACAGAGAACTGACAATAAGAAACAGGCCAACATATAAAAATAAACGTAAAGGGACTAATTGAATTTTATCAATGGTTCAAATAGTTTTCTTTGTATTAGTGGTATTACAATAAAATAACGTTTATAGTAATGAGAAAAATTGTCAGATTAAAAAGAAATATATATATATATTAATTTCTTAAATTATTTAGTTTACGTTTGAAATACAAAGGATATAATATTGGCACAAGCGATTTTCACAGAGATATATACATTACTTCTAAAAAAAGTTTGGATGGTCATTAGACAATTGTAAGGTGTGGGAGAATGAAAATAAAATAATAAATGAAATAATAATAAATAAACATAAAGAACTTAAATTTCCCATAATGCAAAAAATGGTTTCCGGTTACGTGTGAATTTTAAGACCCCGACTTCCTGAAAAAAAAAAATTGGTATCTTTTTCGTTTGGTAGCCGTTCCAACGAAGGTTTGATTTGGCCAACCTCATTCAATGTCAGGATGACTTAAGATTGACCATTCTCCAGACATTCTGATCCATCAGACAAACTCAAACGGATATTATTTCGCGCGTTTGTAGCGGCAGATTTAATCTACGGTACCACTGTTTGGTCAAAGACTAAAACTCTTGACTGTAAGGTCGATGGAATATACTCTGAGAGCTACACATAACATCTCTTGGAGACAACATCCAATATAATCACAGCTTTATGGATGGATCCCTTATATATCTACAATTTACAGAATGTATAATTCAGGACACAGTTGGCGAGCAAAATAACAACATGCGAGTGATCAAATTTTCTAGATCCAATGGTATGAGACAGTTTGGTTGACCAACAATCACCTACACTGGTCAACAATGCTATGACATATATTGCCGCCCTAATGTCATTGCAACTTTGACGGAGGACCGTGATTACATGTGTGATAGTCCAAGTCAGCATCTAACATATAATAAAATAAACATGAATTTCTACATAATTATGTGTACCAAGTTTATAGAGAAAAACACATGTACCCAGTTAATAGCATTAATAAATGCGTATGACAGGAATTTCGTGTTCGAGTGTGTCGGATTGCTAGTGTCTGTAAATAACCTCAATAGCCGTTGTCTACTCAGACATATTTATATTTGTTTAACACTGAGCTATTTGCTATAGTTCAGACTAAATCTAAATTTACAATTTCTCGAAGAAGGCGCATAATATAGCGTGATAAATATTAAAAATGTGACCACAACTCAGATACACTCGACAATTGAGATTGCGATAGAACAATCAGTCAATGACAAATGAAACATGGTTAGAATTGCACAGGGCTCCCATCGGCTGAGATTTAACTTTCTAACCATTCGACTGTAATAATAAATACAGGGATATTTAAAGACAAAGAGAAAATGCTGATACCAGAAAGGCTCATGTAGATTTCTTGCTTCACTTTTGCCTAGATTTTTCAAAGTTTTAAATG
>OZ010591.1:88569659-88572159 GCA_963932145.1 Acanthosepion lycidas | reverse complement strand
TCACGAAGTCGATTCCTCCCACTTCCATAATAACACCAATACACCTAATCTACATTAGCCCAAAATTTAAAAATTTAATCAGTTTTTCTGACGATCGCAAAAGCGTGAAACTCAGGGTCACAATCTCACATCAATCCAACCTTATATAAATATATATATATATATATATATATATATATATATATATATATATATATATATATATATATATATATATGTGTGTGTGTGTGTGTGTGCGTGTGTGTTTGTGTGTGCGCGCGTGTGTGTGTGTGTGCGTGTGTGTGCGTGTCTGTATTTGAGAGTTAATATTTGTAATATCTGTGAATATATGTAAAATATAGTAATATGTATAAGTATAGAACGTATTGTAATGGAAGGACATAATGTTACTTTATTGAAGTTTTAATATTACATTTATTAATATTTAATCTCATTTTCTCTTTTAATATTCTCTAATTAGAATTGTGAGATTAAATATTTAGCTTCTGGAGGTATTTTCATTTTAAATTGATTATTTAATTTAAATTTAAATGTATCAATCTTTAACAAACAATATTGATAGTAAAATTTTAAAATTGGAAATATTTGTTTGGATATTTTGAACACTTAAGTCATCACCTCACGTTAAACATTAACTGTGAAATTAAAGAAAAATTTAAATAAATTTAGATATATATATATGTATGTAATTATTTGTAAATTTATTTGTATAGATTTATGTATGAATATTTATAGGTACCTGTATATATCGATACATGTGTGTGTGCCTCTGTATGTAATTGCACATGTAAATGAACGTATGTATATGTAGGATTTGCATAAGTGTGTATATGAAGAAACAAATTCTTTGATATTACCTTCAAATATTACTCGATCATAATTCGAAACCTAAACTTTAAGTAAGAAAGATTACCTATCCAAATATAATTACAAATTACATTCATGAATTTGATTCAAACTGATAAAGATGTTACCTTAACTGTCTTTTACAATATTAAAAGAGTACTATTGGTCGGGTAAACAATCTGTTATAGTTTTAAACTTTTTTAATGTACTCTCTTTGAATCTGTTAATAAATATAGTATTTAACTTATATCAAAACCTAAATTATTTGTAAAATGATAAATATTTAAATTGCTAGCAAGCATCAAATTAATTTCTTCGTGGATTTTTTGTGGACATCTAAATTACTATCAAGCATTAAAATCTATTTTTTACATAAATTGCTTAAACTTACCACCACTCTCCTTCATATGCAAAATCCATTTACAGCCTCTTTCTCTTTACTTCCCACTTCTTTCTTTTACTTTATTCCTTTTTCTTTTTTCCTTTTTCTTTTCTCTCCCATTTCAATACATCACTTCCGTTAAGTTAACCGTTTAAATATGTCAAGGTCTGGTCACACCTCATCCCTCAATACTAGGTATCATTGAGAGATATATTAAATTAAACACTCTGTAAACTCTACCATGGCCCTCTAACCACTCCTTATTACACTCTCTGTTAAATTACAAAAAATTACAAAACTCATCAATTTCCATTTCATTTTTGGGTAGTGCTATCTGATGATCCGGCGTCCTTTCAAATGGATCTGGTGAAATAAATTTGAATTATTATAATGGAACGTTAAAGTAGTCTGTTTTTCTTTAAAATATTAGTTCGGTATTTACATTGAGCTCTCAGGATTTTATCCCCCTTGGGATTAACCATACGGAGTAATTAATTGGGCGGATAGCAATGAGTCTAGAAAATCCCTAACCGAATAAACAGGACGGCCGTTTCGTCCTATCTGGGATTCATCAGCAGTGCGAAACCACTACCGAGAATCGAACCCGGAGTGTTTCGATACAACGCAAACGTCATACCAACAGTACCACGGTACTCGATGACGAAGAAGACACAAACTGGACTCGATATAGCGTGCTACTCACTCAGTTCCGCAGCGATAGTCATCCAAATATCCAGATAACCACGGAACAGTGCCCCAAGAGCCACGACTACTTTTTGAACCATAGCCGCTCTATCGCAGAGCATTAACTGGGTCTAACAAGGTATTCAAGTAATTAATTTGGGGGATTTAGGCTTATATCAAAGAGTATAGAAGAATCCTCGACAGAATGCAGAATCCACTGGACGGCCGTTTCGTCCTATCTAGGACTCATCAGCGTTTGCGTTGTATCGAAAAGGTCAGGGTTCTCGTTAGTGGATGCGCACTGCTGATGGTTCCCAGGTAGGACGAAACGGCCGTCCAGTGCTTTCTGCATTCTGTTGAGGATTCTTCTAGATAATTAGTTGAATATCTTGCTAGACTGACCTAACGCACTGCGATAGAGTGGCTAAGAGCTCTTGGGGCACTATTCCGAAGTTATCTGAATACTTGGATGAGTATCGCTGCAGAACTGAGTGAGTAGAACGCTATATCGAGTCTATTTTGTGTCTTCTTCGTCACAGAGTCTCGTGGTACAGTTGTATCGAAACGGTAGTGGATGCGCACTGCTGT
>OZ010591.1:88562159-88567159 GCA_963932145.1 Acanthosepion lycidas | reverse complement strand
TTGTTGTTTTTCATCTGAAAATTGCTTCCCTTCTTCCCTGGTGAAAAACGCTAAACTTATGCAATGTACGATTCTTAAAATTTTTGATATAAACATACACGTGTGGTAGCGCCAATTGAGGTAACTCTGGTATTGCAGTGTATATTTAATATATATATATATATATATATATATGTGTGTGTGTGTGTGTGTGTGTGTGTGTGTGTGTGTCTGTGTTCAAACCGAGATATTTTTAAACTGTAAAAATGTTAAACATTTCTGCAGTAAACTTAATTAATCTTATTATTACTTTATTTCTTTTTTTTATATAGTTATATTCAATCATTTTTAGTTCATGGTTATTTTTTGCTCGATAAATATAGATGTATTTTCAACAAGATTTGTTTCTAAATTGCGAATTTAGGTATGCATGCTTTTGTAAAACTTGAGAGATGTTAGGTGTATCACTCAAATTAAAACTCAATAAGAAACCGAGACATGAGATGTAGCTTTTGTTGATAACAAAACATTCTGATAGCCAACAGCTTCATTTTTATTTGTAACAGGTTTACTCTTGTTTTCATCTCTTGTGGCGGTTCTTTGAAAAAAATCTGGTGTTATTCATAAGATTTAAAATTAGTAGTAAATATGAATGTATAAGGATTACTGCGATAGTAGTAGTACATACTAGTTAGGACGAACCGATTTCTTTCGGACTTCAAAGACACATAATACTTCTCTTTGTTCTAATAGAAGACGAAATCTATGCAATTTAACTGATCCGGACGCGTTTAAAATATTTTTCAATTAAATCGGTCCAGTTGGTAACATATTTGTGTGTATCTGAATACAACGTATGGTTTTGAAGAAAAATCTGTAAATGAAAAAATAAATATTCAATTCTAACAGAAAATTTGCCTAAGAATTCATCCGACTCAGACAGATTTTGCAGGGTTTAACGCTAGCTTCGTTTGTTTTGACTATTAAACTTTTGGTCAGTACAGCTCATGAACGCTTTGTGGAATATATTGACACGTGGGTATTTCCTTCCAAATTTAATTCTTCTATTCAATGGTCAAATGAATTATATCCTCATTATCATAAAAATCTCGACATCGTAAAGTTCTTTCAGTCATATATCACGCCCCAGTCAGTGTTAATATTTCGAATGTTATCTTTAACATAGAGAGCGTCTTCCTCCTTGTAATGGATGAAGTTTAATAAACAACATCTGAAATATCCTTTTCTAATTTAAAATAATTTTAATGGTCATTTATTTCTAAATAATTAATTGATTTAAAATATGTTTTTTCGCAACACAGTTCTGACCATGTTTCAAAAATGGAAGCTAAAAGCTTTGAATTTAATTTTGTAATTAAAGTAAGGTCATTAGTTCCATTTTATCCTCAAATTAAAAGCCTACAAAATTAAATTCAAAGCGTTTAGCTTCCATTTTTGAAACGTGGTTGGAACTGTGTGACGAAAAAAAAGCATATTTTAAATCAATTAATTTATAATATTAATGCTCTGTAAATTTACATTGGGCATTATTTTGTAGAAATAAAAATATCTATAAGAACACCGGATTATATATCTTACTGTTCTTTCTTTATATATATATATATATATATATTAATTATGGTTAAAAAGTTTTGGGACTGTTGCTATAGTAAGGGAGTGCTAAAGTAAGCAGAGGATAGTGGAGCGCCAGAATTTGACCCTGTAATCTGCTATTTATATACACGAATATATAAATATCTCTCCCAGCTCCGTTGCTAATAGCAGTGCTTGGAAGCCATGTGTGTAGGACTTGGTAGTTTCACAACACTACAGAGGATTCTGTTAGTGCTCATGGCTTTGCAGCAGATTTTGGCCAGGCATTATATTTCTCAAGTCCGACAACCACCGTAATACCCGGATCTCTGCCGCTTGCAAAGTTTTTCCTCGTCAAATATAAAATCTCACTTGAATAGAAGATGATTTGAAGACGCCAAGGAAACCCAAGGGAATGAGACAATGTAGCTGCTCGACATCTCCCAAAAAGTAGTTCAAGGAATAATTACATCAATGGAAGCGACGCTGGATAAAGTGTGCGGTTTCAAATCGGCATTACTTTGAAAGGGATAAATGCGTTGTTTGTAAACCTTTCTACTCAATGTAGTTTTCAAGCAATTTTTCCAATGTTCGAACGGAATTATTTTTTTTTTTTATCAGTATCTACAAATGCAAGGTAGTAAAAAAACAAAGACCCAAGTGGTTACAGGGGGCGGAAAAATGTTAATTATAAGCGGAATTAGTAGGACGGTAGATAGATGTTCTATTTCATTTAAATCGCAAAACTGCGATAAAAGAAACTGTTAGCATAGAACTTACGGCTAAATATAGCCAGCTCTATTGTAAATTGGTGAATCTATCTTTAGAATAATATGGTCAGCACCAAAACTCGTAGCATATTTTGTTATTTGCTAAATGCTAAATCCTCTGTAGACTTTTTTCAATCTATCTATCTATCTATCTATCTCTATCTATCTATCTATCTATCTATCTATCTATATATATATATATATATATATATATATATATGTATACATATATAGACACACATATATCATATAATATATATATATATATATATATATATATATATATATATACACATATATCTTATAATACACACACAAACACACACACACACACACACACACATATATATATATATATATATATATTACGCATGTCTCAATGAATAAATTACATACATTACGACTGCTAATTTCTAACGACAACCTTTCATACTCAGGAATAACCTTCTGTGTATCGATGTTAAAGGATGAGAGAAATGTGCTATAGCGGTGTAAATTTATTTCATTTTCATTTATCCAAGTACATTAGATCTTCTTCCAAGATCATATTCAGGAGGGCGACTTGTACAAAATTATGTTCTTCAGTAGTCCAAGTATTTATACAAATTGTGAGTTGTTAAACATTACCGTAATTTTTTCATTATGTTTTTAATTGCAACACGGTTGACAATGTTCTGTGGGTTCATTAATACATGTACTAAGGAAAAATTCTATTTCAATTAGACACGCCTAAAATAGGATTTGCTGCCTAAATATACACACACACACACAGAAAATAAAATATACTATAATCCTAATAATATAAAATATTAATCCAAGTGAATTCTAATAATATAAAATATTCAAATTAAAGTGTTGAAAAGCTCCTGAATATAATTTTATTCAGTTGAGTGAAAAAGCCATACAGATTTGTTATTTTTTAAATTTTATTTGTAATATATATATATATATATATATATATATATATATATATATATTCTCAACGATTTTCATATACGAAGTCTGAAAAATGATTTGTGAAACGTTCCCATTCACAGCCAATAAGCACTTACATTCATTCATACATATAGACGACTATTATAAGCCTATCGTGGCATATGCAAGTACGTAGACTTATAATTTGTCGGAGGCGCTAAATATGGTCATTAAACATCTGTTTTTAGTTGCCGTATCTCTGCGGCAAGCAGATAGCGAATCAAATCAACCCGTTCTCATCAAATGAATCATCATACGGGCTGTCCGATATGAGACTCTGTAATAAAGATGTATTGATACTGTAAAGCTGTATCAAACACGAGTCACTAGGCACAGCAACCGCCCGTTGGGACTTCGCATTTAGACACGCTACACTGTGCAATCTTTTTTTTTTCTAATACCGACTAACTTCCGCTTCATTGTGAACCTGCATTTAACGACAAAATTCATCGAGTATATGCAGAAACTTCTATCTTGCGAGTGACACAAAGAAGATATTTTTAAATTCTCCATATAAACACTGGTGTCTTTTTTTTGTAGAAAATAGTAGTGAAGTCGATTATATATTGTTTAAATGTTCTATCTTTAGGGTATCAAGTTTTTCGATAATTTTCATATATGGAGAACGTTTTTGATTTTCACGAAATCTATATAGAGCAAACTTAATTTAAAATTTAAGATAATTTCAAGAAAGCGCCTACACTGCCTTCATATGTATTTTTAAACTCATATTCAAATTTTAAAGACTCAGGAGTCACACAAGTGGATAGATGCGAAATATTGTTTTTGTATGTGCGTAGGAGGATGGAGTAAGTAGTGCTGTTTATATCGGTCATTCATTCACTTTTCTTTTCTTCTCTGCAGTTTATTTAAAGCCAGATTCTATTTCATTATCAGTTATTCCTTTTTGGAATATTAAACGTTTAGTGATACAAGTTTAATAATTAGAGCACAGCTGTTGTAGAAGAGCTGGATTCAAACTTTGGTCAAGTGTATTTGCGTTTAAATGAATATAACGAACACAGCTGGAAGTTTAATGATACTCTGATTAACAATTCCCAGCCATTATCCATTACTCTAGCCCCACATGAAAGAATACATCACCTTGTGTTCCCGAGCGATAAGTCATCTAGTCACTTGCTAGGTTCGGTGATCGTACAGGAACCTGTTTTAGGTGATGGAGCCCTAAACCACTGAAAATTATGACATTATATAGGACAGGTAATGGCTATCCCAAGACGTAAAGAGATTAAGATTGTAGCGATTGGGAAAAAAAGATCCATGCAGGAAACAGTTCCGCAAAGTAATTATTCTTTTGAAGAATTTCCCAAATTAAGCAAATACAAAATGAATGACAATAATTCGTCCCACTTCCAGAGGAATTGCCGGTCTTAGATTCTAACATCAGGACTGTTGCATCTAAGGAATGTAGCTTGTCATAACATTTGCTTGCAATGAAAATATTGATATCAAAGCTGAGACTGAAGTTAATTTGCATCTGGGAAAAGTATTCATCATTTACAAAGTTGCGTAGACGTTACTGGCAAATTGGGGCTGATCAGATATGAGAGCAATAGTCAATTTTGTACTGATGGGGCTGTTGTCAGATAAAGCATCGCAGGATGGGTGACATTCCTCCTCGAACGATACAAAGAACCAACAATTTTTCTACCATTTTTAGCG
>OZ010591.1:88524659-88557159 GCA_963932145.1 Acanthosepion lycidas | reverse complement strand
CTATTAAAAATAGATAATACTTGAACTAATCTCTCAAACTAAAATAATATAAATAATAATATCATTAAAAAAATCATCCAAAAAAAATAACAAGATTTAGACATTTTCGTTTATTATATATAAAATTACTTGGCATCCTATATAATTTAATTGACTTTTCAGTTAGTCTCGTGTATACGTTTGAGCGTTCGTAAATTTTAAAATTCTGAAAATCTATTATTTTTTTTCTTGTGTCTGAATAACTTCTGCAAAATAAAATTATCAGAAGTCGAAACACGTCGGTTAAGATAACTTTTTATTTTGTCTTTAATTATTATTAATATATATATATATATATATATATATATATATATATATATATATATATATATATATATATATATATTGATGCGTGTTTCATGAAATAATATAGACAAGTTTTGTCTATTTATTTAAAGTAAGTTCCTTTCATAATGTCTGATAAGCTTAATAACATTATCATAGAAAGACGAAGGAAATCACCATATTGATACATGTTTAAATCCATATATATATATTCAATGGTTACACGTTCTAATTCCCGAAGATCTTTTTGGTTACCGACAACCTATTCCAAAATGTCTATTCTTTCCATACATTTTCAATCGGATTCAAATCAGAACACATTGAAGGCCATGGCAGTACTGTAATATTTTTTTCTGAAATCAAACATTCATTGACTTAGATGTATGTTTGGGATCATTATCTTGTTGTAATGGATGAGATTTAAGGTATGATGTTTTGTGTTTTTGATGGGGATGGGATTTGTGTTGTATTTCTGTCTTTTCTTTTTATATTTGTATTTAGGGAGTAAAGTTGGTGCTTAATTAAATGTCTGTATTTACCTATTATTTAATTCTTTTTGTTCAATAAGTTAATTTGATATTTGATGGTGATGATTGCTAAATTTTCATTCAGAGTTTTCCGTTTGTGCTGTTGAGAAAGTGTGGCGCTGCTTTTTATACGATTTTCCATGTAACCATAGTGTTAATGTTATTTTTCGCCTGGTTTCATATGTATTTTGATACTGTTGTTTTATTTTTATAATTTTAAAAAAAGTGTTGAAGATAATTAAATCTTTCCTTAAATGTTCTGTAGCACAAAGAAACAAAAATTAAAGGAAAGAAGAATTACCTGACAGAGTGAAAATAAATGAAAAAGACGTCTTAGAGTCATAGAAAAAAAAGAATGGAATTATTGACCAAACTTATATTTTTAGAAACTTTTTCAGAGAATGCCAAATATTTTTGTTGCAGTAAACAAGGCTAAACGAAGATATTTGACGAGAACTAAATATAATCATTTTTTTTTTCTTTTTGTCATAATAAAATGTAATATCTCCCATTTTTAACCACGTATAATTCTTTTCTTTTAAAGTACAAAACAGCTACTTTTGGAGGCTAATTTAAAAACTTACCTAAAACTGACATGTATGTATATATTTATTATCATTTCACCACAAGCAAGACAGGAATGCCAATTGTAAGCAGGTTACAAAGAGAGAAATTGAGGGAAAGGCTGGTTATTGGCGGGATTGAAGAAAGTATAAAAGATGAAGCGGGTTCAAGACAAGAGAAGATGGCGATTGAAGTTGCACTTACATTTTTGAAGATTGTATTTACCATGGAAGCAAGTAAGTAGAAGAGAATTGAAGTTTTGCGAAGTGTGAGAAAATAAACTGTTGAAGTAGAAGAGGCGGTTACATTTATATATTTCAGCAGTAAACGGGTGGGACCTAGATGTGTGTGTGTGTGTATGTGTGCATGTGCGTGTGTATTTGATTTTGTGTACGTGTGGGCATTCGTGTGTGAAATTTGTAATATATTTAAAGCAACAGCAGTTTGTATAACTTATGATTTTCCAGGTATATATATGTTTGTTTGTTTTTTTGCATAAGATCTTTTACTCATTTTCATGTCATATCCACATTTCCTCGTGTGTTACGCCATCGGCCTAAATATTGAAAGTCGTATTTTTTTCTACAGCAAAAGCACTCAGAATCGATGCAGAACTTTTCCGCACGAAACCTTCGACAACATTAGAACATGCACAATTAATATTTCATAACCGAGTATTTTTTCCAATTTGAAAGCGAAAAAAATACCGACATTTAATGTACTTGCATTTGCTGAAGCCATACGTTATGTTTTTTTAATGCTTCGTACAGAGAAGATTACGTGCATTTCAAATGCATAACATTTGAATGTTTTAAAACTCAAATAAAATTAAAAAAAACATTTATAAATGTATTTCTTACATGACAAAATCTGTAATAACGTTTAAAATTTTCTCTTCAGTGAAAGTTTAATTAAAAAATACACCAATAATATTAGTATTCTCTTAATTCTATGCATTCAGTGTTTACCATAATATTTCTCAGGAAAGCAACTGGAATGAAAGAATAATCTGAGAAAATGTTAATTTGATTGTATAAGCTAAAACGTTAATCTTCAGGTGTTTATAAAATGACATAAACAGGTACAAGCCATATTTCAATTTATTATTTAAATACCAGAGAAGACTTTCATGAATCGAATGTTATCCGGCATCATGCAAATTAGCATTAATGAATTTCCTTTCAGCGTGGATGGATTCAAATGGGAAATATATGATTAAAAAACAATAATATATTCTTATCTATTGTTCTGTATTGATTTCTACGTTGTTGATGGTAAAGTGGTTGAGTGGCATCAAATTTCAGTGCAGAAGGTACATATAGAAATATTTAGTAGAAATAATCCACTGACATTCTATAACTAGCATATGAAATGATTTCGCTTTTTAAATCAATTTCCATCCACTTAGAAAAAATTGCCTAAAAATAAGTAACGGTATTTCTATAAGAAAAGAAAATATTCCAGTACGAAAGTTTGACATCTTTTCACCGTAATCAAAGTAATAAACTCACTGAGAGAAAAAGGGTTATTAAGCCAGGAAGAATCTGAGAATAGATGTTGGCGAAAATCTTTTTACTAGTACGGTACATTGAAAAACTTTCCCAGAAAGAGAAATACATTACTAAATATTGTTATAACTCAATTATTACAGCTTCGTATTGGAATTTAATTATTTGCGAAGACGTGCAGCAAAAAACACCATGTACTTTACAATTAAAACATTGGTTCTCATTTTATGCAAATTTATAAATAAGTCTCATTCCCTTTGAATCAAAGATTCATCTCTCTCTCTCTCTCTCTCTCTCTCTCTCTATATATATATATATATATATATATATATATATATATATATATATATATATATATATGAACAAGATGTCAGTTGAATAAACATACACACAAATATGAAACAGCCTGGCGCCTCTAAGTTTCGACTTCAATGTTCACTTTTATATTTATATTTAAATACGCTCTATCTCTGATATTGAGTATTTTATCCCATAAATATAGCACAACTTAAAACAACATTTCTTCATATGTGTGTATATATATATATATATATATATATATATATATATATATATATATATATATATATATATATATATATGCATAAATATATATATATATATATATATGCATATATATATATATATATATATATATATATATATATATATATATATATATATATATATAAGACGGTGTTATGTGTAGCCCACTGAATAGGGCCTCAGTTCTAAGAGGGAGGACGGGTTTGGGTACGCCTGAAGAGTCGAGCATTAAAAAAAAAGAAAAAAGAAAAAAAAAGAAAAAAGAAAAAAAAAAGAAAAATGAAAATGAGATTTCGCTAGAGAAAAATTATACTCACACATGGCAGTAAGTGGTTGTCCGCTTTCTTTCTCATGAAAACCATTGAATTTACGGCTTACCTTATGTCGAAACATAGTGTTTCAACGAAACGCATAGCTGGTGCCGGGGGGGATCAACATCGCATCCTCCGAGCATACCAACAGTGGGGATGGGAGACATGCTTTCAATAAAATTAAGAACAACAGGAGAAAGAAATGGCGAAACCCATTCCATGTTCGGACATTTTATCTAGCAAGAAAATTCTGCCTACTAGATCCTGAGAATACTGACGAGACAATTTTGCATCTAGCCAAAGACATTCAATTTTCCTTTTGTTGATTTTTCTTTCGATCATTCCTATCTGATCTTGCGGCATATCTTCTGTAACAACTTGCGTCCTCCTAGTGGCTTCCCGCCTTGCTTGGGGTGAAAGGCTTATATATATATATATATATATATATATATATATATATATATATATATATACCTCTGTGTGTGTGTGTGTACATTTTCTTGCCAAGCGAGATGCTACGCGTTAAGAAGTTTAAATCGCTTTAAACAGTTTTCCTTTAAATTAATGTGGAATACGTCTTTGACTCAACTTATAAACCTAATAAATATGCACAAGGGGATTAACCCCGATCTAAATTTACCTTATGTTAAAGCACACTCATATCCTGATAAATCTTAATAAATACATCTAGGATATATTGGACTCTTGTCAAATAACCTGTATAAATAAGTTTCTCTGAATATAATTACAAATCATTTAATTAAAATCTCATAGGCTTTTAACTTAAATTTTTTGGTTAATTATACAATAAGCTTATCATAATTTACATTTAATTTGAAAAAAATATCGATTTTTTACTAAAAAGCTTCAAATAATGCTCTTAATCAGACACTATTTTATATTCTTTACATAATTTATTGGATGAAATACAGGTGATTAATCCCGATTTTTCTTTTCCTTAGTTTAAAGAACATTCATATCATGCTATTAATAAATGCATCTATTAGTTTAGTGCAAAAATAATGTCGTTTTTTAACGTTAAAATTTACGTCAAAAACCGACATTATTTTGCATTAACTTAATAGGATTTCAAGACACTAGGTAAATATTCTTCATAAGTATATTTCTCTGAATATAATTAATAATCATTTAATTCATATTTTCTATGAAACTTAATTTGGATTTCTTGGTTAATTACATAAAAAAAGATTACGAAAGTTTTTTCGCTAATTTGAAATCTTTTAATATTATTTACAAATATTTTTTTCAATGAATTATATCAAAATTGAAATTTTGCTGCTCCCAGAAACGTATGGGATTGTACACACTGAACTAACTACACTTTAAGCCCATCCACCACTCTCAAATGTCGTATGTCCAAATATGTCCACATTATGTAAAGTAATGTTTTATTTACAGACATTACTAAGAAATATGTCACCTAATGTGTGTGTGTGTGTATATATATATATATATATATATATATATATATATATATATATATATATATATATATATATATATATATATATATATATATTTAGCTCTAAGTTGAAAGGATGATGCTTCTTGTTTGGATTTGATAATCCTCTGTACTGTTCTCTGTTTCTAAAACTTATTCACTGCACTCTTGATGGTTCTCGAAGGGAATTTAAAGGTAGAAGCCAGAGTGTGAATGTTGGTACCATTACTGAAAACCAGAATGATATATTTCCTCTCATCATCGATCATTTGTAAAGAGAATGGTTTTGACACAAAACGATTTTAACCAGTTCTCTTTAGATCTGAATACCTCAAAGTATTTTTTTCGGTGATTCTTACGACAGATGATGTTAACCGCTTGTCTGAAAATCTGGAAAAATAGAATCATTTAATCTAGTGGATTTTTAGAAATCAAACATGTTGCGGAATGAACAATGATGCCATGTCGATACACGATTTGGACAATTTTTCTGTTACCTACGATATATATATATATATATATAAATATATATATATATATATATATATATATATATATATATATAATAAATTTTAATGGCAAATTCTCAGGGAAATTTCCGAGAAAATTTTCATTAATAACATTTTAAAGCTAAATACATCTTACGATATCATTATGTATCTGTTTTTTTTATGTATTTATCCTATCATTATATAATATTTGCGCTCTTTTTTTCAATATAAGGAAATATCTTATTTACTGATTAGTATTTGCACCTTCAAATCATTTTAGGACAGCATTTGAAACAAAATCTGAGGAATATTAGGAAAATAATTTCTAATCTAGAACAACAAAGTAACTCCATTCTTGTATTTTCCCAACTACACTTAGAAAGGATTTAGAGATTTTGACATGGTACAAAGAATAATTTGCAATGTTATTTGTCTTAACCTGCCATCTCGACTCTAGTCTGGTTCCCTTCACCGTAAAGTAGCTTTCTTTTCCATTTTCTATAAATGTTTCATGCTAATTTTTATGGTGTGTTATCCACTTTGGTATGTAGTTTGTTTTTCTTTTTAATTTAAGCGCAGTACTAGCTTGACACATATGTCTCGTTATCTTACAGCTGAAATGGGAAAATGTAACCGTAAGTTTAAAAGGTTCTTCTCTCACACTTCTCACAACGTGGAACTCTCTTCAGTTTTCATAGTTTTCTATTGTCATCTCTTAATAATGGCGTCTTTTTGTCGTCTACTCTCATACTCAGTAACCACTTAATGTCTGTATTATTGTATGTAGAGAGAAATGATTAAAATTAATGCGTAAAAAGAAGAGTATTTTTCATATCAATATTTGTTTCATATATTTAGATCTTTAAATGAGTGTTCTCCGATAAAAAACAAATATATCTATGTATGTCTCCATGATTATAAGATAATATGTACAATCCTAGCAATGATCAGATACATAACAAAGTGAATCTGCTTTCCAAGTTGACATATCAACAATTTTAATAAATTTATTATAAATAAGGCTAACAGTAGAAATAATATCTCTATTCACACAGCAACTAAATGAGTTCCAATTCTTTATATACTAAAAATCACTTAGTGCACCATTCGAGAACTATTTAAAGAATATTAACATCCTAATCATGATTAAAATGAGTGATAGCCGTAGCATTAGCACCACCTCATCTCGGCCGAGCTGATATTTGCAGCAATAGTCATCGCATCTAAGTGGGTCGTATCGATTGTCTTTTCCCCAATACTACAACATATATCAATTTCAATTTGTCACTGAACGATTTAAGTCATCTTTTCGACAGTTCAATGAATTTCTTGTAATAATAAATAAATTGCGCGAGGTGTGAGTTTGTATTTGAAAATTTTTATTGTCCCACGATGGAAATGTTTCCGACTACACTTCAGCAACGGAGAGGAAACAATGAATGAGAGAAAATGCGTTAAGAGAAAAGTAATATATTATTTGAGAAATTACATTTATTCAGTTTGCAACTTATTCAATTAATAAGATGCTATACTGTTGTAATTGATCAAATAAGGAGCAAGTAAAATGTCTTTGTAAATTCAACGTGTTTCAATTTTTATTTACGTCGTTACAATTTTGTGGTAAATGGCGTGTATTCCACTAATGAAACAAAACAGAAATTAAAAATCTTAATAACTAGAAATTCTTTAACTACTAGAGAATTTCTATTAAGCTAAATAAATAACAACTTTTTAAAGGCTAGCTTACTTTTTTCATATTAAATCTTGTTACCTGATTCAATTCAGATATTCACTTCAGTATAGATAGTTTTCTTTATTAATCGATAATTGTTTTAATTTGGATAGTAACCACTTGGGAAAAAACAAGACGAGATATAATTCATTTTACCATAAAAAAAACAACATTTATTTTGAAAAGATGAACATATTTACATAAAAATAAATAAATATTTACATTGATTAAAACAACGCTGAACAAAATCCCTTCAGACTAAAACAAAAAAAGAAGCTTTCACTATTCTACTTATAATTCAACCGTATGCATTGTATTTACATTCATTCATATTGGGAAAAGAAATTGAATATTTCTAAGACACCACAGGGCGAGAGGAGACTGAATTTTGTAGAGACTTGTACTTTCATGTCTACTGACCTTTCGTTGATAGTGACGCGAGCAGTTATTTTTTTCCGCGAACAGACATCGACTATACAGTTGGCAGAGGTAGCGAAGCAATAAGCAGAAACAACGACTCCATGATATTTACGTCATCTGCAGAATGCTGAGGAAATCTATGGCAGTGGTTTACTCGCATTTTAGTTATTACTATTCTACCGCCATTTGTCCAAGGTGAAAGAGATCAGGTGTCGGCTGATTGGACTCCTGTAAAGATGGCAACAGTTGTTTTTGACATGTAATGTGCAAATGGCTGCTGTATTTCTACCAGCGCAACAGGGCATATATAAAAAAGGGTTATCCACCTTTAAATCAATGCAAAGATACACCGGGAATGACACATGTATAAATATACTCATATGTATATGTATATATTTAAACACATATACATGGATAAATATTTGAAGAAATGTTAATATATATACATAGCACGTTCTAGACCAATGATTAAAATTAATAAATGTGATGCAAGGACATAAAAAAAAAATGCCATAACTGTTCCTCAAAATACATCAAAAGGACTTAACTATGAACAAAAAAGGGATATTATGCACAATAATTTATCAAATGCATTAATCATACAGAGAGCATATTCAACCAAAACTTTGACGTTGAGAAAGCCACATTTATTAAAAAAAGAGAGTAAATTACTTAAAAGAAAAATTCGCGAAATTGCCGCTATCGAATCTTATCAAAACAGATATCTGTGCCCAAGATTCTTCCCAATATCTCCATTCCTGAAAGAATCACTACTATCACAAGCCAAAATACATAAACACAAAAATACAAAAAAAAATAATAAAAAAACAAAACGGTTAAATTCATAAGCTTATGCTATGCGAAACTTATAACACATAAATGATTTATGTGTTGTAAGTTTAAATCAATCCTGATCCAAAATAATATTATATATATATATACATACATATATATATATATATATATATATATATATATATATATATATATATATATATATATACATACATACATACATATATATATATATATATATATACATACATACGTACATACATATATATATATATATATATATATATATATATATATATATATATATATATATATATATATATATGCGCGTGTGTGATTAATGTTGAACAAATTTTTCATATTTACATGTAGATAGACTCAATGGTTTACATATTAGGTTGGTGCAAAAATAATGACGTAATGATGACGTTTTTTGACGTATTTTTTAACGTCAAAAAACGACATTATTACGTCATTATTTTTGCACCAACCTAATATTTAAACATTTCACTTTGAATATGCTTTATGATTATCCTGAAACAAGTACACCGTTACAAAATAGAAAGAATAAGAATATATTTTTTTTCTACGTGTATTCTTCTCTCTGCATTTACAATATTGTTTATTACTGCATAGATTATGACAAACAGAAATTAACTACATGTTATTAATACACAGAGATGCGCCAAAAATATAAGGACTCGTACGCAAACCACATACAAACATAAAATAACAAAAATAGATGCAGATAAGTATGGTTCGATAACATCTGTATGCTTTGGTTTGGTTTGGTTTACGGGATATCAACATCAATGGGTCATTTTATGCCGACTACATTTATTGCTGATAATATATATATATATATATATATATATATATATATATATATATATATATATATATATATACACATATATTCATTTTTTTTTCCCAAAATTATATTGCTGATAATATCTATTCTCAAAAATATAATGCTGGTAATAATTTTTACTTGAAAAATGTATTGCTGGTAATAAGCTTTTCCTCCGAAAATTATTGTTGGTAATAATTATTTATAATTTATTTCTGGTATTAAAACCTATTTTACACATTCATTGTGTTTTGACTCCAGTTGGGTGGTTAACTATTTGCCCATAGTTGCGAGCCTAACAGGTGCTATCACCTCGGGTCACGGTGGAATTAGGAACATCATCAATAAAGCGCTGGTTTCATACTCCTCAAAACCTCCTGATCAGAGGCATTGCTTTGGACGTATTTTATCTTCTTAACCATGACGCATATGCTATTTATAGTCATAATCTGAAAGGGATAACATCTGTATATATACACATAAAAACACACGCGCAATCACTCACACACAAATATATATGTCTATAGATGCAATAATGTACTGTTAGATAATGTATCTCTCTCTCTCTCTCTCTCTCTCTCTCTATATATATATATATATATATATATATATATATATATATATATATACACAGACAACCGCACACACAGGCATATATATATATATATATATATATATATATATATATATATATATATATATATATATATATATATATATATATATATGTATCCTTGTGCAGGTATGCAGAAAATAGAAAAGAACACATTGGGTGCATAATCCGGGGTTCCTTAGTATTTTTGTTTTTATTTTTAAAAAACAGTGCTCCATACAGAAGTAGAGCTTATATTATAATAATATTTTTTGTTTAAAAATATGATTCCTTCGCTACATAAGAGTTCTCATGTTTCAAAAACGTGAGCCGAAATCATCCAAATAATTAATAAAATTAAGTTGGATTGAGGTGTTTAGTCACGTTTCATCTTCAAGCGAAATTTGAGGAATCTTAGAATTTTAGATTCCTAAAATTTCGCTTGAAGATGAAACGTGACTAAACACCTCAATCCAACTTAATTTTATTAATTATTTGGATGATTTCGGCTCACGTTTTTGAAACATGAGAACTCTTATGTAGCGAAGGAATCATATTTTTAAACAAAAAATATTATTATAATATATATATATATATATATATATATATATATATATATATATATATATATATGCAGTCAACCGCACTTACACGCCTATATATAAGTATAGTATCATTAAAAATTCCATTAACCAAAAACCTAAGAGAGTGCTCAATATCGAGGAGAACTAATAATATTTATTCAAATTTATAATATATGCATGTAATAATATCACTACAAATTTTCAATTTTTTTTTTGTCACTTCTGGTGTCTTGTCAACTTAAGAATTTATATAAAATAAACGTTTTCAAGGGTTCAAAAGCCAGCTAATTCCCCTCAGTAGCGTAAAATTTCTTACGTAACCTATGATGTTCAATCAGAATACAAGTATATGGTAACTTAAAATAACATAGCAACATACTCTCCTATAAGTATAATGTATTAGTGAAACAAATTTGAGATTAAATTAAATTAGAAATCAATTTAAAAATTAAATTTTAATTTCACAGTAAAATTTAAATTAAAATATTACATATTTCAAATGTCAAATTGTAAATTTAACCGAGTAACAAGTTTAATATTTTTCCAAGAATTTCCAAAAATGAAACTAGGAGAAAAAATATTTTTTATTGTCCATAGTGAAGTGTCGATTTATCAGTTAATTTCGATGTTTATGGAAATATATCTCCAGTCGCGACACATATATGATACATGGAATTCAAAATTCAAATACATTCACATCATAATACACAAACACATATATAATGCAAGGACGTTTATCCACACAAGAAACAGAGGATGAAAAAATTCAAAAAATAAATTCAAAATAAAGAAGATAAGAAAAATAGTAAAACATACATGTAAAAGAACCACACAAAGAAAAGTTATGTCAGATATATCTATATACAGGGAAAAGCATAAAAAAAGTAATCACACACATGTAAAAATATACGAATAATCGGATTCAGCAAAATTCAATCATAAATGCACTAATGAATCTAAACAAACCAATCATCAATATTTTACCTAAACAAACAAATATGAATAAAAAATGATCAACTAAATGTAAGAAGTGCATATACGTGCATAAGTACGATGCAGACATATAAGTATTTGAAAGACACATATCGGGCTATAGATAAAACAAAAAAGACACATATATACATTCAAACAAATATATAGAAACACACACATACTCATATATATATATATATATATATATATATATATATATATATATATATAAATAGATAGATAGATAGATAGATAGACATTAAGTTAGTGCAAAAATAATGACGTAATAGTGTCGTTTTCGATGTTAGAAAATACGTCAAAAAAGCGACATTATTACGTCATTATTTTTGAAACAACCTAATAGATAGATAGATAAATCCGAGCAATGAAACTCATAACTGCAAAAAAATACGCACATAAACCACAATAAAACACCCACATATATACAAGTATAAATAC
Source organism: Acanthosepion lycidas (assembly GCA_963932145.1). NCBI lineage: Eukaryota > Metazoa > Mollusca > Cephalopoda > Sepiida > Sepiidae > Acanthosepion > Acanthosepion lycidas. Next base: position 88,545,022 of record OZ010591.1, on the reverse strand, counting down.
ACATATACAATCACATACACCTACCCACATATACACAAATATATGCATATATACGCATACAGTCATATATCTATATATAATTATATATACATACGTACACAGATGCATACATGCATATACACATATACATGCCAGCATACAGACAAACATGCACGCACACACACATACATATCTATCTATCTATCTATCTATCTATATATATATATATATATATATATATATATATGTATGTATACACACACGTATGTAAACACATATGGAAACAACCACACATACATATACATACACACATATAGGCATAGGTATCAATAACTAATTTTGAATCCATGAAAAATAAATGCATAAGCGCTAACAAATATTCAATATCTAAATAACTATCTATCTCAGATTAACACCTACTAAACAAGGTACGTTATAATTAACGTCGGCGGTCAGTTAGCAATAAAATTAAACATTTATGAATAAAATAAAGAACCAATAACTAATAATAATATTACTAAGTTTTGATAGCATTATATCATCATTCATATTATTACTTATATTTCTAGTTAAAGAGTGAGCTATGTCTGATATTAACGGTAACTTCATTCCTTGGTTGAAGACATTAATCCTATCCTTAAATCTAATAATTTCGATTTTTTCTTCGAGACATAGACAACATGGTGCGTATAGAGAATTACAGTTTTGAGCCTTCCTACGTAGTTTCCATTTAGCTGTAGGAGTTTTGTTTTTTCTCTTTTAAACTCCAACAGTACTTCGAAAACGAGGTAATATTTTTAAGTACTATTGTTTAAAGTTAGTACATGATTATACCATCTGGTTTTAAACAAGATTTTAGTGCTTCCAATGTAGAAATTATTAATACTCTGGATTTGAAGTGTAGAAATATTCCTAAATAAACCAGGGAACTAACTAAGCAATTATTTTGTAGTGGACAATGATTAGAATGCCTACAGTTACATTCACTGGTATTATTATTATTATAATTTTTATCATTTACGGCACTATTGCTATACGTCTTGCTTTTTGAATTTCTATATATCTTGAAGACATAATTATTGTGTTTTGTAACCGCATAGTTTAAAGAACTAAAAAAAGAATTACGACCCACTATAGGAGAATGCGGTGAAGATAAAACTAACCAAAGCGATGTTAGAAACTAACTTAAATTTTTCACCATCCAAAAAAGCAGCATACACCTCGACCTCATCCACGTCCTACACTGTTTCAAAACTATGGCATTAAAATTAATCTATGTACCATGACTTTGTAAGAAAATTCAACTCAGTAATGATCAGAAACCTTCAGAAAAAGCTCCTTTCACGTCCCATGTCCTAGTCTCAGTTCTCTCAAAAACACACTGAAATGCCCCCAACTCCCAAAAGACAACGAAGACTTCTGTTGAGGCGAAGGAGAAGAGTAAGAAAAGCAATAAAACATCCATACACTTTAGGGGAGGATATCTGTCACATTTTCCCGGTCCGGGTTGAAGGAAACAGAAATTATGGCAATCGAATCAAACAACTGAAATACTTATTGTTCATAAGAAAATATGGAGATAAGGACCAAAAAAAAAAATTCATGATCATCCGAACTGGGTTGGGGGCGCGGCAGACATGGGGTATGGTTGAGGAGGCCATCAAATCATTTCAAATTTTACCCCCAAATGCCATAATTAAAAATGACGAAATGAGCTAATTGAAACTTCTGTTCAGGTAGAGAACCAGTTCTAGGCCACCCCTACCTCTATAGCGCTTTAAATCTAACATAACTGAGGCGTAGGCGGTCTCTCCCATGACCGAAGTATCAAGAATGTGTTGGACCAAGGTTCAATGGAGTAGGGTGTTGATGTCCTTACAACGAACATGTTCAAGCCAGCTTCACAATCATAATTAGACTGATATTGAATCTCTGGCTAGCAAGTTCGATTGCCCGACGCCTCCGGTCGGCGTCTCACAGCTTGAAGCTCACTCGTAATCTTTAGCGTCTCGGAGTGAATGTATGCTGTTTAGGGAAATCCAGGCTGGTGAGAAGTTTATGAAAACGACGTGTGCTTATCTTCGCAAATCCGATTAGCAGTCTTTGTGTGCTGGCTATTAGCATAAACGATAAAATTGTTCGTTATTTAGGGGTTTATACACTCAACAACCATGCGGAACTGCCTGATTTGTTTCGGCTGATCAAGCCGTTTTTCATGACATTTCATTTGAGTTTTAACGCGAAATTCCCATGCCGTCTTTGACCCGAACAGAGATCGTATAGGGGAAAATATCAGGTGTTTACAAACAGGATTTTGAAATCGTTTCGGGACTTATAACTTTCACAATGAGTATCCCCGGCAGGTAGTGTGGATTTCGACTAATAAGTGCAGCTCAACTTAGGTGATGCGTTCTAGCTACATCGACCGGGTCCTATTTAAGCGAGGCGACGTTGGGATCTCCAGTTGTCCAAATTTCCATTCGACAGTTTACACGGATTATAGGGTCCTCCGGTTTCGTGTAATCTTATATATTCATATTATGATGGCTGGATACTGGAAATTGAACGCATCATTATTTGGTGGATACGGTTTCCGGTAACAGCTGGTACAAAGGCTACAGTGTTAATTAATGTGGCTGGCAATATGTGGTTGTATAATTCAAAATCTAAACTTTGGTCGTTTGGTGCTGCTTATAGTCGTCGACTCAATCTATCAGGATTAGCAGCAAAAAGGCATGTGAAGAGAAAGTTGATCGATGATTAAATCTCGTGATATTGGGGACATAACCTTACCTAGTGCAGAGCTGGCCTCCGTGTATGTCAAGAAGGATCAAGCTCTAGTAATTAGGGCTAAGTTAAAAGAATATCTTCCGAAGCAACGAACATGGCCAATGAATTGCGTGCAGAGGATCCTGGAAATGCATCGAGTCGGCATATCTTGAGCATCAAGTTGCCGTAGACGAGGACCGTGGAAAAAGACGCGGGCATAAGTGAGGCTTTCGTAACTACATTCAAGAGCTGTTTACCAAGGAGACCAGACAGAATCCCGCTCATTTCGATGCATAACTGGACGATTTTCATCGCCTCGAAGCGGCTGTATCGGCTGGGTGCGAGAGTACCATCAGAGTCTCTGAGATCAGGGAAGTGCTGAAGCGGGTTTGCTGGTAAAATCACCGGGATTATATGATCTTCCTTACGAAATGTCGCCTGTCTTTGTCGCCTTGCTAGCACTGATTTGCAACTTGATGAAGCAGGGGTCTATACCTCAATTCTTCATCAGGGGTGTGATCAAGTTGCTTTTCAAGAACAAGAACGGTGGGGACGAGATAATTATCGGCTTTTGGCGAGCTTAAATACCTAGTTGACGTTTTTAGCCAAGATCTTAGCAAGCTGTCCTCTCTAAACTGATTGTACCGAAGACGACTTGTGCTGTGAAGAGCAAGACTGTTCACTAAAACATTCATTTGCTACGATTGATCATCGAGCATATCGACAGTGTCACCGCGCTGATCAAATAAGATCAGCCCAGGTCATTTGATAGGTTCGAACATCGATTTCTGGAGGATGTCCTATCCACCGCCGATTTCGAGCTGTAATTTTCCACCTGGATCCATCTTCTGTATGCGTCCCTGTATTCACTGGTAGAAGCGAATGGAGTATGATAGAAACCTTTCGTATTTTCTTGCTTCATTTATCAAGGTTGACCGTTTTTGCCTTTGCTGTACGTTCTTGTGTTGGATCTATTCATTCGCAAGTTGAAGGCGCAATCGGTCCTACGTGGTATTTCCCTACATGATAATACTATCTCGGCCAGCTTCTGCGCCTATGCAGATGACGTTTCGGTTCTTGTGTCGAGAAGAGCTAAAATTGAGGAAGTCGGCAAAGAAATAAGTGAGTACGAGACGTTGACATGGACCAAGATCAAACGTAATAGATCTGTTGGTTTGCGGTTGGGTGGGTGGAAGAGAGTTTCTCTTGCAGTGTTTTTTTCCTCTAGACAGACAGCTCCGTCAAGATAATCTGTATCTGGTTCGGTCCTGGTATTCTCTTGCAAATGGATTGTGCGGAGGTTCAGGAGAAGGTCAAGACTGCAGTTCCTATGTGGCATCATAAGAATCTTTCCTTAAATGTGAGGGCTTAAGTACGTACCTCGGACATCTACCTGATTGACCCTTACCGACACCCCGTACTTCCACTTCCGTCTACTCCTCTAGCGGGTTTAATATGTTTCTTGTTTTTCTTGTATGGAGGCAAGTTTCTCGAGATGTGTCGGGAGATCTGTTATCCCAACCTTGCTGAAGGCTTTCTGGGTATGGAACCTCAGCATATTCAGTTTAATTCTTTTCTCCTCAGCGATAACGTTATGTATACATGACTGACGAGGCAGATCTTTTCCGCAGTAGGTTGCCATTTCTTTCTGCCATAGACCAGTTGCCATCGAGACTATAGAACCCGGTCTGTTTTGCTATTTACCCATAGCTGGTGGGAGAAGATGAGGATTCATACCTTTCCCAAGGGATTAGCACGTAAGTGAATGTAATGGATAGGATTGGAATTCTATCTCATCTCTCCGATTCCTAAATACCAGCAGCTATCCATTACGCCTAAATATAAATAACAAATCTAAAAAGGACTTATAATGATTAGTGGGCTTATATGTAGGTCGGTAAAAGGAAAAATCAAAATGCTTAAAAGGGAAAGATATTTCCATGTCATTTCAGAATGCACTATATAAAGACAGTAACACTTATCATTCATTTATTGCACAAAAGTATTCTATAAAGTACATGAAAACGAAGAACAACAAACGGTAGCGAATTTTGATCTACACAGAAAGGTTGCAAGGGGAATTGTATACAATCATTTGCAAAAAAAACTAAAAAAACAACGTATTACATGTGCACAACGAAATAGGAAAACATTATTGCGCAGGGATGTGCTTAATTACAATGTTTTCTTATCTGTTCGCTAACATGAAAATAACATCAGATGAAAGTAAGTTTAATAAACCAACGTTAAATTAAACTAACATTGTAAATGAATAAGTAATGTTGGGCTTCTATGTTAAATCGATTCTTTTGTAAGTCAGAAAATGTTCAGCGACCTGCCTTAATTATTGAAACGCTTAAATAGACAGTGATTTGATTCAAAGTCGGTTTATTGAGAAGGCCATGTAAACGGGATACAACGAATTAAAAAGGGTTTAGGTGAATAAGAATTACTTAAAAAAGCTAAAGGTCAGAAGGAAAGATCTGAAATTTTGTGTCGAATGAACAAGAAAGTAAGGCTGAAAATGGTGGACAATAACAATTGCTAAGAACAATAAATATGGAAAACCTTTGGAGAACCATGTTCGGCCACATCCTAAAAGCCTATGTCACACAGAGGAAAAGAGACTATTTACGCGAGGTTATGGTCAACATACATACATACATACATATATATATATATATATATATATATATATATATATATATATATATATATACATACACACACACACACACACACATATATATATATATATATATATATATATTAATACTCTCTCTCACACACATACACACAAATACAAACACACACACACATATATATATATATATAACTGTGCATTTAGGCAGCAACCCGTCTTTTATATGTTTCATTAAAGACGACTGATATGTTAGTTATTTTATTCCATTTTTCTCTACTTCGGGCAATTATTTTCTATTCTGGACAGAAAGTGTGTAAAAACTGTCCAAAAGTTCTGCATATCCGAGCGATTTTGGCTATTATTTTAGCGATTATCAAGGGCGATGTTTATTTTTAAATAAATATGTTGCTTTTTTATGTATGTGTTTAATGCTAGAGAAATATTTTATTTTCCAAACGCAGACAGCATAATCTAGCCGTGATCTTAGGTAATGTTATTTGGTTTTTTCCTTTCCTTTTTTACCATTAGGACTTCCATTAGTTTTAATCATTTTTACGAGTGGATGAGGCATTTTTTATGAGTAAAATATGTAAACAAATTGATAAACCATGCTAACCAAAATAGCCGTTAGATTAAAACAATAGACTACCCACAATGCACAAACTACCCACAATGCACAAACTACCCACAATGCACCACTGACCTTTATATATAAAAATTCGAGCAAAAACACAAAGCGTTTTTCCTGATGATTTTGTTTAGTATGAAACAGAATTTCGCCTATGGGAGTTGACTTCAATGTTCACATTTATATTTAAAAACGCTCTATCCATGATATTGAGCATTTTCACGCATAAATATAGTATATTCTAAAATTATGTTTTATCATATTTATCTCGTGATAAAGAATTCAGGACTTTCGCTATATTTTTAACCCATCATGGACATAGAAAAGTTTAGCCATGACTGCTTCCTAAATAACAAAACCAGCCAATCACCTTCTACATACAAGCTAAAAATGATAGAATAATAGAAAGCTTCATAAAAAGAATTAGATGGAAAGCACATTTCTTTTTAAGCTAAGACATTAATAAACTAAACATAAATAAAACAGGCAATGAAACATAAATCTTTAAAAAAATGACCTCACCCCGCATCAAAATGTACTAGCCGTCTTCTAGAAAGCCTTGACTAACATAATAGGAAACAAAGTTTTCTTTTTAGCAAAAAGATGACTTCAAGAAAATGAAAATAATTATAAAAAAAAATAAGCAATGCAATTAACTTATTTATTTCAGGGGACAAAAGTAGAATTTTATAGGAACTAAGCTACCTTAATATAGCTGAAACATAGAAAAAACACGCAGAACAGAACAGGATATAAATAAGGAAGATAAAACAAGCATTTATCACATTAAAATAGCACAAGGATAATTTCACACCAAATCCAACATGTAGCCTCATAAACTCTACCATAGATGAGATATGTAAAATAAAGAAAAAAATACAATAAAGAAATAATTCAGAGCTGAGGAAGAAAATCAGTGAAAAATCATGAAAAAAAAAAACAATTATGGACTGGTTAAGAAACATAAGCAAACAAATATAATTGCCAATTTATTCAAGATTTAAAAGAAATGTACCCTATAACGGGACCCACGCTAGATAAGACAATATTAGCTCAAGAACAAATACAAAATAAAAAAAAAATAGACGAATAAACACTCACTAAAATCACTACTATTCGATATTGAAGATGCATGGATAAAGAAAGAAGGGACATTTGATACTACAATGGTATGTTTTAACATTGCACGACCTAAAAACTCATAGGTATATATTTGTTACACGAAGTAAATAAAATAATTGATAGACATGATATAGGACACTACTGTGATTACGCTCTTGTAGTCTTAAGAAACTGTAACAAACAAAACACAAGCAAAGCTAAAAGAAACAATCATAATGATTTTCAAAATTATGCGATTCGACATAGGTATAATAACGAAGCTAAACGAAGTAGATTTTCTAGAAACCACCTGCTACCTAAGAAAATTTAAATATAAATCATTCAGAAAATCCAAAGATAAACAACTGTATATATACATATCTTCCAGCCACCCGACATCAGTAATCAAGCAGGTAACTCAATCAATTAACCGCTGGTTTGCGACAATTCTTCCAATGAAATTATATTCAATGAAACTAAAAAAATCTATGACGCAGCCCTAAAATATAGTGGATTGTTAGCAACATTCACATACACGCCATACAATAGAAAATATTAACAGGAAAGAAATATCATATACTTGAAACCACTATACAACAAAAAAGATAAAAACAGACGTCGGAAAAATATTCTTTAAGCTCAAACACAAACGCTTTTCCGCATCAAGCACGCTCCACAAGATATTCAACAAAACACAGTGAAAATCAGCTACAGTTGCATCGAGAATATGAAACAAATAATAAAAACGCAAAACAGGAAAATATTCAACAAATCACCTGAACAAATTAAACCTATGTTTTGCTCTAGAATAAAAAACGGATGCCCTTTAAATGGTAATTCCTTGCAGGACAATGTAATATACCAAGCCACATTAAAATCAGTAGACCACGAAGACAAATATACATAGAAGTAACTGAAAGGATTTGGAAACAAAGAAACTATATTCACAAATTATCATTTACAATTAGTAAATACGTGAACAGCATAATGGTTTCTAAACATATCTGGGAGATTATAAACAAAATTCAAATCACACCAATATTAACAGCAATAAATTCAAAAAATGTAGACTCTGCCTCGAAGAAAAGATAGTCATAATTGGCTTCCCAGACGAAAACAAACTACAAAATAAAAGATCGGAACTCATCTAAAAATACCAACTCAAATCAATTTTTTTACTATGGTACATGAAAATAGAAAACTGGAAGGGAAGAAAGGAAAACAAATAAAGCAAAAAACAAAAAAAATCAAGTAAAATAATTACATATATATAAATAAACTACGTAAATAATAAAGAAATCGTGAGCACAAAATAACAATGCACTAAACTACCCACAATACATCACTGTCTTGTATTTATAAAAAGTTGTGCAAAAACACAACGGACATGGTCTGTGGATTGCGCCTAGCATGAAATTGACTGTAGTATCTGGGTGTTGAATTCAACTTACACTTTTATATTTAAATACACTCTGTACCTGATAATTAGCACTTTAATCCTTAAATATAGCATGCATTATAACTATATATTATCACTTATATATAGGAGGCAGAGCCTTACAATACATATTTGTTAAAATTCAACTGTCATATCAATGGTGAAATCTGCTCATCAATCAAGTACTGCATCAAATACATCTCACAGGGTTCAGATCAAGCTGTTCTTGCAAAAAACACCTCTGACATTTTTTAAAATTTGATTTAAATTAAATTTAATATTAAACAAGAGAACGACTCTTATACAAAATAGAGGAGAAATCTAGAAGATGCTGGTTACATCAGTAAGATCATTGAGTAATATTGAAAGGCATAATGTTCTCCATGAATTATAACAATGATTTAAAATCAAACAGGATTTTCTTATGAAAAGATTTTGTGTATACGTGGCGCGAGCAATTCGGATAGTAGTAGTAGTAGTAGTAGTAGTAGTAGTAGTAGTAATAATAATAATAATAATAATAATAATAATAATAATAATGGCAATAACGCGTGCGCGCACACAGACGCGTGCGCACACACACACAAGCACACACACACACATCACATATATAGATTTAAATTTGCACACTATTCCTGGTATTGAGCACTTTCAACAATATATTTAGCAAACCTACTAATTACATTTTATCATATATATATATATATATATATATATATATATATATATATATATATATATATATATATATATATATACTTCATTCTATATGTACATTTACTGATCTTCGAAAAGGCAACATTTTCACTATAACCGAGAATAGCTCGAAGGCCAAAGCACGTAAGCAACGACTTATAAAATCGCATGTTCTAAACAGCAACACTATCAAAAACCTTCAATGATTTCGTTCCGACATTGGTACTAACAAATGGCAATAAAACAGTGTTAATTATGCTTGGAAGTAAAATATGTGTCAGGGGAATCAGGTAGCCTGCGCACGATGACGTCTGAAAGGAATTAATTAAAGGCGATATCAATTAGTCCTATTATTTGAGTTCAACTCAAGGCACATCCAGACGGCACCAATTGTGCGACTGTGCAAAATTTAACTCACCGATTCGTATGTTGTTGATTATATTTTAATATGCTTCATTCATTAATTTATCTGAAGGGATGAGTTCTTCCCTCATTAACTTGCCTCATTAATGTTTTATTGACGCTGTCTTCTGTGATATTTACGTTTGATTGAAAGACACCTTCGTCTGAAGAAGGGATCGTAGTGACTCAATATATTACCGAAATAAACGTTACCCACTTATTACAAGAAAAACTGTAAAACTTATCATTATATTATACTTCGATGTACCCTCGTTCCCATGAACAATTCCTTTACGTAGACATTTAGCAGACAGAACACAAGCGGTGCTCTTACGGCCACATCAAGTTGAAACATTGGTTCCCGTACGATCACCGAAGTTAAGCAACGTCGAGACCGGTCAGTACCTTGATGTGAGACCATTTAGAAATACCAGCTGTGGTTAGTGTAGTGGAAAAATGCTCGGGACTGTTAATCAGAGAAACGAGTTCTAAATTCAGATGGATTCGTTCTATTCACTTATGCACAAATAAATTTGGAAAAGGTATAAATTTATCTACCCCAAAGATATGGGTTAATTAATAAGAATTATATCACTGAAACAATTATTAACTAAAAATTTAAAAAATCAAAGCTGTATAGTAAATAATTAGATTTCGGCATTAAATAAACCATAGAGGTTGACATGCAGCTGAACAATAAACAACCTACTAACTAAAAGTTGTGTATTTCCCAACAGCTGCACAGGTAGATGTTAAGTCTGATGCAATGCCGATTCACGGTCAATAAGAGAACCTGCAAGGATTTACGATCTCAGGTGATATCGTTCTATATATTTTAAGAATAAATGTGCAGTTTTATTGACAAATACGTAGAACAACATCACATAAACTGCTGGCCCTAAGTTAGCGTCCTGATGGAAAAGAAAACAATCTCATTCAGTGTTTTGTGAAGCAGCGTTACCAAGTTAAGTGATTTCATTTGTGTTTTGAAAATGCTGTCATAAAGTATTTTATATGTTCTCACCTCAAATTAAGGCTATAAATACTGAAAGGCTAAAGGCCTTACTGAACAGAAAGATCAATAAGGTGAAGGAAACCTAGAAGACGTTAATGGGGTAAAAGAACAATAAAAGAATAAGATTGTCAGGCATGAGACGGGGATTCACGTTGAATTTAAGTGTCATTAAAACAATAAGCCGGAATAGATTTCCACAAGGGAGATTTGTAATAAAAGAAAACTTTAGAATAGTACTTACCATTGCATTTAACAGTTGCAATAGTAAATTCCTGAGATCTAACTGCCAATTTATGTGTCCGTTATGTGCCATGCGTGATATACGCTTAGATGATCATGTATCTTTCGATACATGGCTGACGAGTCAGATTTTTCGAGCAGTAGGTTACCATTTCTTTCTGTGGTAGACCAGTTGCCATCCAAAATATTCCACGTGCTATGTTTAATGGATGTCAGTTATCAGTTATCTCCTGTAATTCTCCTCTGAAAGTTCTCCACTGCCTTAACCGTGTATTGAACTCACACTCTTTGGGTCCTGTCACTGGAACTAACACAACGCTTTATCCACTGACATGTGTCCTTGAAATTTTGGATATTATAAACCTAATGACTTCAGAAACCATATTTTACCAGTGCTCATTTTGCTGTTGCCATTTTATGTTTTTACCAGAGCTCATATTGCAATTTTTTGTTGTTATTATCCTGCTCTTTACCCATAGCTGATGGGGAGAAATGGATGCATACCTTTCTCAACATCAGTGAACGTAAAGGATTCGACTGGAATTAATAAGTGAATGTAACGGATTTGATTAGAATTCGAACTGAGTTATCAGATTCACTTCTCCAATCGCTAGTTCTAACTGTAATTTCTATGCTAACAGCTTCGTTTCATGATCGTGGATTTTTTTCAGTCATTTGAATTCGTCATGTTTGATCTTCTGTAATTTAATGACAATGACAATCAATAACTTCTGTCTTTTTGATTCATGTTGTCTTATTGTTGTCATTTCTTAATACTATTTGTACTTTTCTCATATTATTTCAGCCTCTGCAAACCCTGCGTATTAATAGCATTAATGCCTTAGTGGGGATAAAATAATTAAAAACAAATACTAAATTGTTGCCTTCATCTGATTCTCGAGAACTTTCAAAATTCCATATGCAAAATACTCCGGGATATTCAAATACGCCTTCCTGCATCTATTTCACGTCTAATAATAATTGAAGCCATTATCATAAATGTCAACTGAAAATAGAAACATTTAACATAATATAGAGAAAGATCAACTATATAATTCTTGTACTTCGGAAATGGAATTATGTCTACTTTTCAATAATTACACAACATTTACAATACCACTTGCATAACAGTTAAAATAATACAAACTTAAAATAATATCACATAGATTAGGGGAAAAGGGACAGTCATTCATTTATGTGTCATGCGTGATACACGCTTAGGCGACCATGTATCTTACAATACATGACTAACGAGTAAGATTTTTCTTTCCCACAGTAGGTTGCCATTTCTTAATGCGTTAGAACAGTTGCCATTCAAGGGTATAGAATCGTGTCTGTTCTGCTATTTAACCATGGCTGAGGGAAAAAGAAGAGGAGTCATATATTTCCTAAGGGTATTAGCATGTAAGTTAATGTAATGGGTTCGACCGGAATTCGAACTGTGCACTCCGATTCCTCAATTCCAGTCGTTATCCATTACTCCTCCGCACCTCCGAAAAGGGTCAGTACGACTAATTATTCGGAGTATGTATACACATACGTCGATCAAATGAATAACTTGTTCATATATAAAAAATACAATGTAAATTTAATAGAAGCACATTCATTTATTATATATTCAAACATACTTTTGTGTGCCTGCATGTGTGTATGCCTGCATATGTGTGTCTATGTGTGTGTGTGTGCGTGTGTGTGCATATGTGTGGCCAGTTAGAACCTAGAGTCTGACAGTTTCTAACCTAAAGTGAACTTCAGACGGTTTAAAATGACAGACACCTTGTCATGATGGATTCCAGGTCAACATTGTTTGTATCAACAAATACTAGCTCGCCAACAGTGAGATTTTTTTCCCTATGGTATATCAAGACATATCTAATACAAACATCGATATGCGAACAAAGACTCACTGAAAAAAAAAGAAAGAAAGTTAAGAATATGCGCAGGAATTATACCCTTTATTATGAAGAGATGTAGCTGCTATCTACTCACATCACCAAAAATGAATGTCAGTGGCTGTCATTCATTTTTCAGCGATAGGGAGGCCAATCTACTGCAATTTAAAAAAGTGGGGAAAGTTAAGATTTAAAATTTAACTTCGGAAAAGTCGTGGTATACATATAAAAAATTCGGACAGCGCCAAAAATTGGAAAAACACAATTGTTTTTGCACGAAATTAATTTGAAAACACGATTAAGAGGCACCGTTGTCGCGAGAATGAAAGTGGGACAACTCATATCGAGTTATACTTATTATAAAACCCAGATTGTTTGTGTGTGTGTGTGTGTGTGTGTGTGTGTGTGTGTGTGTGTGTGTGTGTGTGTTCGTTTATATATGGGATCGGATTTTCTACATTTTTCAACCGATTTAAACGAAACATCACTTTTTTTGGCAGGTAGTGTTTCTTATTGTCTTGCACACTTTTTCTTTATTTTTACATTCAGAAAGTTTTACAAATTCCATTTACAAGACAATTGTTTATAATAAAATTCTATTCATTCGGTAGACTCATAACGATTGAAAACAATGTTTTTGTTTGAGTTTGGGTTTGATCAATTCTTAAAAAAAAAAAATAATTAAGACATACGTATCCGTGAACCTTAAACAATAACAACTTTGGCCACCCCAAACTAATACTGCGACTAATACTAACGACACTGATACGAGTGTAAAATGCAATAACACCAAATTATTTTCAAGAAATGAAAAGAACATTTTAGAGATAAATCTAGCGGTCACATAACAAATATAAATTGCAGAAGTGCATAATCCAAGATTTTCTTATAAAACGTAGATTTTGTGTGTCTGTGTGTGTGTGTGTGTGTGTGTACGTTTATATATTGGATCAGATTTCCTACATTTTTCAACCGATTTCAACAAAACTTCACAGGACTGCGTAAAATTACCTTGCGGTGGTTGTGACAATTGACTTTGCACGAAATCAATTTGAAAACACGATTAAGAGGCATCGCGAGAATGAAAGGGGGACAACTCATATCGATTATTATAAAACCCAGGTTGTTTGTGTGTGTTCGTTTATATATGGGATCAGATTTCCTACATTTTTAAACCGATTTCAATAAAACTTCTCTTTTTTTTGGCAGATAGTGTTTCTTATTTTCTTCACACTTTTTTCTTTATTTTTGCATTCAGAATGCTTTAAAAATTCCATTTACAAGACAATTGTTTATAATAAAATTCTATTCAATCGATAGACTCATAACGATTGAAAACAATGTTTTTGTTTGAGTTTGCGTTTGACCAATTCGTAAAAAAAAAAAAAAAAACCCTAAAAAAAACTAATTAAGACATGCGTGTCCGTAAAACTTAAAGAATAATCTTTGTCAATTTTATTTTTCAGTCTTTATGATGGTCGATACTTGATCTATCCCTTCCTGTTACATCCCCGGGTAACGTCGGGCTCTACTGCTAGTGTTAAATAATCTCCTCGTAGATGAAAAAAAGATATATGAGGCAACAGAAACGTACTTCTAAAGGAGGATGTTGAAATTCCATAAAGGGGCGGGAAAACAATGTTGAAATCTAAAGTAAAATGAATAAAAAGGACTCTTATACTCATAATCAAAAAGAGACCGCTGAAATTTCTTACACACATGTAAGAATTGAGATTTTGGAGAATTTGATCGCCACAGTGAATATAATAAAAGAGAGTGGAAGTGAAGTCAGAGGGCTCGACAAGCTTTTGCTAATTGATTGCGGAATAGCGGACAATGGGTTTGGCAAATACTAAAACGTGTCTAACTATAAAAGGATATGAGTTTTGGAGGGTGATGATCTTTCAGGTCTTGAAAGACCATCACTAAAAGAAGGAGAAATATTCAAAGTTTACTAAATTCAATAATTTTTTCTAATACTGATAGGAATAGTCTTTCTCTCTTTTGCTTTTAGTAGTGTGGAATGTTAACAGCTTTAGGTCATTAATTTTTCTTCTAATCAGATAGACAGATATCTGTTGTTGTTTTCGTGGAAGACGTTTTCGAAAAATCTTTTTTTTTTCTTTTTTTTTAGCAATGAACTTGGTTTGTGACTTGATAACGCCAATATTTATTGTTTCCATCGAGGATAATATATTTTTTTAATTGTAGGATTAATTCCTTTAATCCAGTTTATACCATTCATCTGAAAAATCATTTGAAAACGATAAATTCAACGCATGTGTATTTTCGGCCGCCAGGCATAAAATTCATCTGAATGTCTAGATCAGTCAAAGATATTAAGAACATAACATAAACCTTCAGTCCCATAATCAATTTGATAACATATTTAATTTTATAAAATTTACCAAGTCATCAAGTATGGATTGTAGTTTTGCTTG
This sequence comes from Acanthosepion lycidas, assembly GCA_963932145.1. Taxonomy (NCBI): domain Eukaryota; kingdom Metazoa; phylum Mollusca; class Cephalopoda; order Sepiida; family Sepiidae; genus Acanthosepion; species Acanthosepion lycidas. Next base: position 88,529,777 of record OZ010591.1, on the reverse strand, counting down.
CAATCGCGTCGGTTGGGATAACATAATAGTTTTCTTTATCAACATGTCTAATCTTAAGGTTGGAGTGTATAGCATTTGCAGCTAATTTAACTTTCTTTGATATTAAACAGATATGATTCTTTTGGGGAGAGTTTCTTGTTTTATAAACTGTAGATTTTACTAAGTTCTTTATAGGAGGTTATTTATAACGTACAAGATTTTATTGTTTATCACATTCAGGAATGTGTAAAAAAATAAGTTTGTGGCAACAATATAGAATATTCGCAGAGAGAAAGAGGGCGAGAAATATACAGACACATATAAAGAGCGCGGGAAAATGTCATTGCGACATTACAATATGTTAACAAACGCTCAAATGACACAATTATATTTGATATCCTACATACATACATACATACATACATACATACACATGTACAGTAGGGTGAACTGTCCAACATGTATAAGAAAAAGAGCATCATGATGCAATTCTCTCCGCCAGAAATTCGGAAACGACATGCTGTAATGCTTGGCATTCGCCTCGAAAACTTCAATATTTCAGGGTGTTTGGGTGTTAATCTGAATATTTCAGTGAAAATATTCACAAAATGACGACAGCATTATTTTTAGTATAATTATGTTCTTTTTTTTATGAAACTAATACCTGGAATATATTATATTGATTGTGATTTTTCATTTCTCTCAGAGTCCTATCTGTAATGAATGAATAAATCTTCGATGATTTAGTGTCTGTCGCACTATATAACCATGTTTCAAAAATGGAAGCTAAAAGCTTTGAATTTAATTTTGTAATTGAATAAAATACATTAGTTCTATTTCATACTCAAGCGAATTTTAGAACCCAAATGCTATGTAACTTTTCATTCAGCACTATTTTTACAATCAAAATATCAAAAAGAACATGAATCTTACACTTCTTATATATATATATATATATATATATATATATATATATATATATATATATATATATATATATAAGGAAATGGACAAAGTCCGGCAATGATATTTTTAAGGCTATATGACAGTTTCGTATAAAATACACGTTCGATTCCTGTCTGAGGACGCATATTCCCTCTGAGAATTTCTCGGACGTTCAAGCCGGCAAATGGTGTTAATACTCTTTATTATAAACTTAGCATGTACTTAAATATTTGTATGTATAAAAAGAATGTATAAACATCAAAAAAATATCTTAAAAAGATAATTTTCGGACTTTTCATAATGTGGGTCGTCAGTTCTTTACATTTCGATACGCAATGAACAGATATGAATATGTGAGAGGAAAGCATCGAGAATTGTTTTTACAAGCAGCAAAATCGACCTCGGTAACCGGTCCCTCCTCTGTGGCCCAATCGGTTAAGGCACGTCAGGATATATGAAGGTTCCGTATAGGATACAGGTTCGTTTCCTGTCGGACGACGCATATTTTCTATGAGAATTGTTCAGGCATTCAGCCGGTTAAAGTGTTAATACTATTTATTATTAGGTTGGTGCAAAAATAATGTCAAAAAACGACATTATTTTTGCACCAACCTAATATAAACAGAAAATAAATATATATATATATATATATATATATATATATATATATATATATATATATATATATATATATATATATATATATATATATATATATATATATATATATATATATATATATATATATATATATATATATATATATATATATATATATATATATATATATATATATATATATATATATATATATATATATATATATATATATATACCCTGAATATTTGATCCGTTGTCATAATCTTTATATTAACGCTCAAGTACTTTCCACAACCAACCATTAATAATTCTTAGCTAATTGTTCATGACACTGATCCCCTGTAGCATGATGCAGTCAATCCAATATAATTATTCTTGAAAGTTCGCTCGGTACAAACTATCTTTAGAGAATTATCTCTCCTTTAAGACTCTGATGTGTGTGTCTACGAGAGTTATACCTTTTAATATATTTATATATCATCAAATATATATGACACATTCGGCGGAGGAGGAGGCGTGTTCAAAAAAATCGAAAATTGTTTTTTTAACTACAAGTTATTCATTATATTATATCCAATTATTTTACAAAAATTAGAAACAAACAATATTTCCATCTCAATTTAGGTTTATAGTTCGTAACCATGTAATGAAATGAGGTAGCATAAAGTGTAGATTTGTCTGCGGTAAATCATTTCATTGTTAAATAATTATAGCGAAAACGTTAAGTCTTTATTTTATTTTATTTTTTTTTTTTTTGTCGAAAGCCTTTTATTTTTGGACGTATATTAATTTAAAATATTCCTTTATACAGGTTTTATTTTTGAAATGATATTATTTTTTCAGAATTTCGCTATTGCTCATCAAAATAACTGGAACAAAGCATCAACGAAATAGCTCAAGTTTGTTCAACTTAGGATTTTTAACATTACAGCCAAATATTCTAAAATGCTGTAAACAACAAAGGAGAAAATAAAAATGCCTGACAACTAATAGGATATACTATCAACAATTATATTATTTTTATTAATATCAAATGTGACTAAATATATATTTGTCAACGATGTTTCCGTAAGACGAGATATTTCCTGTAATAAATAATTAATAAATATTATTATTGTCATCGTTTTACTTAAGTGTAAGGTATACCTATATTTACAATTCCTTGCGCCTAACAATGAAATGAAATGTCACCAAAACTGGTTAAAACTTTTAAGCGTGTGTTGCTGCAAAATTGACAAATGTAGAATACGCCACAAGCGGCCTGACGATTGCATCTAGCATGAAACAGAATGACGCCTCTAAGTGTTGACTCACTATATATATATATATATAATTATTTATTTAAAAATATGATGCCAACACGCTACATAACGAGTTCTTTCCTATTGTCTATATATTTTCATATATATATATATATATATATATATATATATATATATATATATATATATATATATATATATGAGAGTCTCTGAGAAGATGAACGTTGCAAGAAAAAGACAATGGGTTGTATTATAGGAGTGAAGGCGGGTATAGATTTGGAAATACATCTACGAATCGGCGCAAAATTTGCTACTCAATCTATGAACAACTGACTTCATGCTTTATTAGTCTCGTGGTTGAATCTCCACAGAACAAACATTACCAATACAACATAGCGTCTTTCGAAGGACCATACTGAAGTCTGTCATGTTCTGATGCCGCGAGATATTCTCAGTATCAAATGGAAGGTAGCTAGGGGGCACCCGTGATTTTCCTTCTCAGGTAATTTCAGACCACACATGAATAACTATACGAATATAATTACATATATACATACAAGCATGCATGAATGCATACATGCAATATATATATATATATATATATATATATATATATATATATATATATATATATATATATATATATATACACAAACAAACTTACATATATACAAACATAAAACACATTAAGCATAAACAATTATATTTACATTGTCTGGGTTTTCATTCTCTGCGTATAGTTGGGAACAACAGCAACTAAAAGGTAGTTTATCGCTTTTCCAAACCTTCAATCTCTCGATCAGACCCGTTGCTACCACGTGTAGTTTAAAGTCATACCCCGGACAACATCATATATATATATATATATATATATATATATATATATATATATATATATATATCTGTGTGTGTATGCGTGTGTATGTGTGTGTGCACGCGCGTGTGTGTGTTATGTGAAAAATTATTATGTTTTCATTAAAGATCATAAAAATGATACAAATTAATTTCGTATTCAAATGAGGCTTATTCTACTGCGAATCGAGTATTCGCGGAGTGTTTAATGGATAAATATTCTAAGATGAAGAAAATTAATTTCAAACCTGTAGGAACTGGAATGGGCATAGTCAGGCTATCACACACCCCAAGACAATTGCTGGTACGGTTATAACAGAAATGGAATTACAAAACACACACACATGCACACACACACAAACATAGAAGCAATCGATACAAATTTATTACTGAGATTAAATTGCTGGGCAATGTTAAGGCTTTTAAAAATGATCGGCTCCCTGTAGCGCTCAAGTAAATACCTGACTCCATATGCAAACCTTTACCGTTGTAATAGGAATATCAGGCCGAAAATAGTGTACTGTTGCGTTAGACTGTTGTTTGGAAAAGACGCCATTACATCTTAACATAAAAAAAAACTGATCATTATTATCTCCCCAAAATTTTTACAATCTCAAAATATTTTCTGCAAATAGTTGATAAGCTGTAAAAAGCAAATCAATCATTTGTCATCAGTATATATATATATATATATATATATATATATATATATATATACTTTTTATTACTTTTTACAAATTATGATTCCATCGCGACACAGAAATTACTGTTTCGAAACTTGTCGCCCGTATTCTAGTATAATTTCAATATTAAACTTTAACTGCTGGATGACAGTTTCATCCTTCAGCGATATTTCGAAATGTTTTACTCATTTATAGTTTTGAAATGGAGGTGTAATCTGGGGTTAGTAATATCACTTCTTTCAGGTGTTTATATGATTTCACATATCATGATTTGTTGGGTTATTTGTTATCGATTTTATATAAGACACCAGTTTACGACCGATGAAACTACTCAGCCGGTATAATCAATCAGTAATGTCTCATTAATATTTCTCCAAACTCTTTCATCCCTGTTTGGAAAACAGTTGAAAGGCGAAACTGCCCGCCTCGTCTTCCTTAATCCCAACTTTATGGCGTCTAGTGACTTATCCCACACTTCCTACATTTGGCCAAAAGTCGCTATTAAGAACTTGCCGTTCTTAAAATGAGCCAATTCAATCTCTTTCGAATGAAATGCATGTTTTAGTTTTAACTTTTGTATCTTTTAAGACAGCCTGAAATAGCTGGCTTTCGATTTTTTTTTTCATTTTTTAATAAGACTCTCTTATCGCACTTTCCATATACCTTCTCTTGAACAGCAGTAGAGTCTCATCCATTGCTTCCTGTTTAGGAAGGGGTTCTCGGATCCTTTTCTTTTCTTTGGCTTTAATATTCGTGCTGTCATGAATTTCTTGCGATATACTTGGATGTGGCAACGT